>CAWUFW010000103.1:0-702500 GCA_963921515.1 Calotriton arnoldi
TAGGAGGCGAGATTCTTGCCACAGATTTAGGGACTGCATAATGCGACTAGTGTGGTGGTATCCATTACAGAGGTGTGCCAATGGATATCATGCTCAGCCACAGAGTGTGTAGGGAGACAGGGGTGCTTCCTCAGTGAGTTCATAGCCAGAGAGCCAAACCTTCAAAAGGCATGAGTGTGAAGCTGTCTCTTTACAGGAATAGGTATTATGTAATCGCGCTGGACGATTTAAGTTAAAGGTTGGATGAACAACTGCAGCCCAGTAAGTCTAAGGGCGAAAGAGAGGGGCCATCCCTCACACCACTTACCATTTTGGGTTTTCTCGTCCAGTTAGGGGTTCTGGAGGCTCTGATGCTACCCCAGTCTTGTCCGGCTCTGCTTGTGTCCCCACCCCCCAAACCACCTCCCCACCGGATAGTTGAGCCTGGTCACATTGCGCAATTTAGTCCCTTTACTTATTTCCTGGATACGTTTCTGCTGTCTCTGTGAATACATGGTGCTGCCAGGTCCCATGCTACTGGAAGTATGCACAGGTGGGCAAACAACACTCCCCTCAGATCAGTTGGACAAGGCCCATCAGGCTGATGCTTGAGTGACCTCGCTGCCATGCATCACGTGAACCCAGATCTGTCAGTTGGGTCTCTTTGTCAGCTGCACCCCCACCTCACCCAGGAAAACACCTGCTGCATGGTCACTGCCAGCACTCTCCCTTTCAACGTCAGGGCCTTGGTTCAGTAGCAATAAGACATTTTGTGTGATGGGAGTCTTTCTGCACTCAGCTCCTCTCACCAGGTCATCAAGTTATGTGCCCCTCTGCCTCACCCCGAGGCATTACTGCTGGTAGTCAAAGTTCCCCCAGGGGGTCTGGTCTGCCTTCGGAACCTCTGAACCTTCTGCAACCTGCCGGTGACAAGCCGTGCTCCCCGGGCTGCAGGAGTCTATGGGCCTGATTCTGATGCGGGTTGGAAAGCTTCCCGACCGAATCGGTTTGGAAATGATTTCCGACCCACTCGGATCGGGAGAGTCCGACCGACGGAGTACGATGCATCCGGATGCTTCCAGATACGATTTGGTTGGACTCCCATTGACTTCAATGGGAGCAAATGTTCCTAACCGCATCATAATTGGGCCCTGGGTCGGGAAGACACGTTCCTGATCCGATTTGGAAGGAGCAAATGCCATTAGGAGGCCTTCCTAACCGCATCAGAATCAGGCCCTCAGTCGGGAAGCTTCTCCAACCCGCATCAGAATCGGGCCCTATGTCTGTGGCCGCCATCTTAAGGGAAGCTGTTGGGGCAATTATCATCGGGTCCCAGACCTAGCGCATCCTCCGCAATTCAGATTCTAATCCTCAAAATGGGCTCTGCCATTTCTTCTCTTTTGGTTGGGTCAGGGTCCCTAGGAACTGACTCGGGCCAGCAACAGCAGCCGCTTCCTGGTAGGGGCCGCGCTCCTGGGACCGGCCTCAGCCCTCAGCTACCAGCTTGCAGAGCTTCAGGACAGCCGCAGTAGTGTCCTGGATGCAGCGTCCTTTCTACAGCCCAAGCACCAATTTTTGAGGAGGGCTCTGCCACCTCTCTTCGCCCAACTGGATTGATACGGCTGGTGAATGTTGCAGATCAGCAGTGCCAGTATGATGGGGATTTGTTGGAGCCTGCCTGGGAACGCGGAACTCATGCTCCCCGCCATTTACAGGGCTTGGCCATGCCCCCCTACAGCACAATTTTATACGGACATTTGCAAATACATTCATAGGTTTTGTAGGCATATTTGAAGGGGTCACTCATGAAATATTCTACTACTTCAATAGAAAGAAATAGTTACAACAGTCACTCAGGTTAAACAGATCTTACAGATTCAGGCACCAGAGTTACTACTCAGTTTACAGAGATCTTACAAGTTCAAACTGCAGATATCGCTTCAATGTTACACCGGTCTTAGAAGTTGAAACAGCAAACCACTGTTTTTTTTATATAGTGATGATAAGGTCTTGAAAGCTAGCAATATAGACCATGGACTTTTTTTGTGTGAGTTATAAAATAACTAATATAGCAGCAAGAAGTGTTCACTTGCACCCAAAGAATTGATTGTGTTATAACATCAGAAATAAGTGTCCCAAAATGATCATGAATTAACTCTGAAATATCATCTTGAAATATTTTAGGTAAACCCTCCTTTTTGTCCCCAAATATCAGCCTGAGGTTTTCAATAAATACACTAATTTTGTCTTCAAGTTTCAACTTCTGTTCTACAAAAAAAACACCGACTTTCAACCTCACACATCAGTTTAGTGTTTTCTGAAAATATGCTGTTTCCCCTAGTACCAGGCTTTCATTTTCCGTAAATAAGTTCATTTTGTCTCATTATTTAGTGAAAGTATATACATTTGATTCACAAATAGAAGCTTGTAATTTTAATTAAATTGTTCTTTACTACTGCTCTGTAACATCAGATTCCTACTTACAGCATTGTTAGGCTAATACTCCCTTGCATCACTCATATGCTAGGAACAACTATGTCCAGGTTCAGTTCAACCATCATATCACCAATACCACCTCACATTCCTCAAAAGCCAAAGTACAGCCTTCTGTATCCATGAACTTTCTCATATGACCCAGTACAACCGGCATTTACATTAGCACGTCATATGTCAATGATCAGCATCACCTCAGATGCAGTCTTATTTGCCAGTAGCAGCTTCATATGCACATGTACAGCCTCGTATGACCAGGTTGAAGCATCATCTGCCTGGCAGCTCCTTCAGATGCCCAGTACTTCTCTCATTCCTTGGACCAGCTTTGGATGCCCATGTAAAGCCTCCTATGGCCAGTCTCAGTTGTCATATTCCAGCTTCAACCAATATAATTCATACCAATGCACAATTATCATATACTCAGGTGCCACCTCATAAGCACACGTACTGTCTCCTGTGTCCCAGGTAGTGCTTAATTGTGCATGTACAGTAACAAGTGACCAGATTCAGCTTTACATGTTTAAGTACAAACACGCAAGTAGGCAGAAACATGCACTCACACACATGCAACGGCAGCATCAGGGTAAATGTTCACAGAAAAGAACATGCTCAGGCAGCCGCTCTGAAAACGTCCCTCACACTGCTCACAATGTGATCTTCCCTTTTACATACGTTTGTTGCAAACAGGTCAGGTGAAGCTTCCCTCTCACTCACAGAACACTCAAAGACCATGTGCAGCATATTCAATAGCAATGAAAACATCCCTCGCTCTCAGGACATGTACAGCAGGTGCATCAGCAGTGTAAACATCACTCATACCTATAACAGGACCAATGGACACTCCTCTCTCAGAAGCTAATCTAAAACACAGTTATCAGCAGTACTATTGGGTGTTGCACAAAATACAGCTGTACATGAGCAGTAGCAGAGTAAGCAACCCCACAGTGCCCCTGATCTGCCATGGTAATTTCCAGATGTGACACCCATCGTGACAGCTGGAGGCACCTGGGGGTAAAAACCACTACTGTGCCATTATAGCATACAAAAGATGGATTTACCTACTCTCGCGTAACAGAAGTGTTTGTACCACCACACTGTCAGTTGAATGGTCCAGTTGGCGAACCCTAAATCAGGCACCTAGACTCTTCATTGACCCAGGATTCAAACCTGGTTTCATCATCAAGTTGATACAAAGATGGGCACAGAGGAACTGCAATGTACTGCATTGAGGTTCTTTCTTCCAAGTACTTTAAAAGACTCTGATTAAAGACTCACTTAGCATGGCCGGTGTGAGGTCACCAGGTTTTTAACATACATAAGACAGGGTTGCTCGTGCCACCATATGAAAATTCAGTAATCTCTACCCTTCTCTGAATTAAAGCTAGAAAACATGATTAAGTCAAGAGCAACACAGTGTCACAGTATAATTTTTTATGATAAAATAATCATATTTGAGGTTTTTAGGCAAACAATGCTTCCTTTTACAGTCATGTTCTTGCATTATCACGGTCCAAGAGAATTCATAAATACGGTGACTTGAAATTTTATTGACGCAACTCAAGCTTTTCATTTTTATAGATGACATATTTCAATCTTTTGATAGGATAATTTAGGAACCAAGAGATTCTGTATGCCCCAGATGTGTCTGATTTGGATCACCAGTTACTACTTTGAGTGGAATACCTTGCCTCACCCTGCAGCTCTGTCCTTCAGATATAAAAATGTGGCTTTACAAAGCCCTCAATGCTACTGATTTTTTGAGCTGTTAAATTGTGGACATTTCCCCATATGTAAAAAAAATAAACTCCTTTATAGCTTCTTAGGTTAGTGTGTCAGGACCCTCATAGCTAGGGCCACTGGAATTATGCGGGAAGGGATCACCAGATTATACGGCAGGATTGACGGAATTATGCAGCAAGAAAGGGCAAAATATGTGACATAATGTGGCATGTTTTATTACTTAATTAATTTGTCGTTTTTAAAGTCTGGGTAAATAGTTCACCATATAAGTACCAATATAACAACCAGATACAGAAATAAGCAACTGAAAGGTGACCAGCGCATATCGCCATGTGTTTAGTAACTTTTGATCCGTTTGAGCTAGAAACATTATTTAAAAACTTTGCAGATTCTCTAGTATTGAATCTTTCATAGATTCACATTCTTGTATCTTCCCCGTCGTCATGGTGGGAGTCTTACGGTAGTTAGAAAAGTAGTACTATAAGAGTACATTATAAACCACCAAAGGGAAAGGAAAAACTTTGACATTCGTACGCATCGTTATGTAGGTCCAAACTTTGACCAATCAGAGACGAGCCCTAGACCTCAACGCCCCAGCAGAGCCATCAGACCTCAGATTTCTAACCGTACGTCGTGTGTAAGGGAGTCTGCCTGAGCTCTGCTCAGTTTGTCAGTGAGTGAACTTTTGACCCTGCTAGAATTCACCTCAAGGTACTGTTTTTCTACATTCTTTGCTTCTAAGATGTCAGAGGGAGCTAAGAAAAGGCTTTTAAGACCTTGCAGATCTTGTGGGAAGGCAAGACGTTTCTCTGAAGACCCCCACAAGGATTGTCTTTATTGCCTTTATCCCAAACATACAGCCAAGGACTGTAAATACTGCAGAACCTTTTCAGCCAAAACTCTAAAGGATAGAAAAACAAGATTGTTATTATGGCTCCAGAAGAAAAAATCCAGATCGGATTCTGGTTCGGATGTTGAAGAGAGTCCTGGGCCATCCTCAGCTGAGAGGAAACGTAAAAATTAGGGCTCTACCTCATTAAAGGCTGATCCCAAGAGATTGAAAGAAGGAAAATCATCTTCTACTGAAAAAGCAGCCCTTAAGCTAAAAGACTCTGGCCTGAAGAAGTCTTCTGCTGCTTCTCTGCCTGTCACACCTCTAAAACAGGCTTCGTCGTCGAAAAAAGCTCTGTCGACGTACTCGTCGTCAAGAACTTCAGCTAAGTCCCCATCGATGTCTATGGCGACGACCGCGTCGACGACGGCTGTGGTGACGGCCTCGTCGACGAATACGGTGACGACGATTTCCTCGTCGACGGCATCGTGCCGGCACCGACGACGACGACCACTACATCGACGATTATGTCTACGGACCCGACGACGGTTTTTAAATCCCCCTCTAGACTGCTGATATCGACGACGATCACTTTCAGACGTCTCCCGTCGTCGACGGCGTCGTCGACTGAACAAAAACAGGACATTAAAAGCCATTTTATCCAAAAGTCTCCAGGTTTGACATCTTTATCCAAGATATCACCTTTGCCTCCTTCTCACCTTCTTGATACGGAGGAATCAGGAGATGAAAGTCTGTTCAGTCCAGCTTCAGCCCTTCACAACTCAGGGTTAAATGCCAGGACACCGACGAAGAAGAGGAGACACATATGCAAGACACCTCAGAGTATATGGAAGTGGAGTACTCTTTCAAGGGTCGTCCAAGGGACCAACGATACGACTCTTTCCAAGAACACTATCCGTATGAAACTTATGAGGAGCGTAAGGAGGTGTGAAAGGATTCCATGTTGGTGCCAACCTCCCTGGTCACCGACCTTCGGCACATGCTCAATGATTATTATAGACGGTTTCCGGACTCTCACGCTCCAGTTCCGCTGATGCTTGGGGCCAGGGCATTCAAGTTACTTCACCACCGCCAGTGGTTACTCCGCCGCCCGTTGCGCAGGAGGAGAGACAGGCTCCTCGGTGCATTACTATTCAAGACAATTACATCGAGAGTGAAGCTGATGATCAGCCTGAGGAAGGTGAGATCAGTCAGGATCCAGACTTAGTCGGCCAGGAATGGGATGACTTTGTCGCTCCATCTCCACCGTCGCCTTCTACTCCCCCAGCGAGTTCTCCCCCGGGGGATATCGGGGGCTTCCACGAATTACTGGAAAGGGCCTCTAGAAGATTTGATTTGCCTTTGCCCATGGTGCAAACAGAATGCTTCCTTTATGATTTTAAGGACCCAGCTAAGAAATCGGTTCGATCCATACCTATCGTGGATTATATATGGAACAAAGGCTTGAAGATTATGAGGAATCCGGCATCAGTTCCAGCTGTGTTGCCGAGGATGGAAAAGAAGTACTAGGCACCTGACTCTGCTCCGGCGTGTTTGATTGGTCATCCTCGGCCGAATTCGGTTATAATGCAAGCTGAACAGAGGCGTTCCAGGAATCCGCAATCCCCTTGTTCGGCACCTCCGGACAGAGAAGGCAAGTGGCCTGACAGCATTGGCAGGCGCTTTGCTACTATGGCCGCCACTTCCATCAAGGCTTCTAACGCCTTAGCGATTTTAGGACGATACGACCGTCATTTATGGTCAGATCTCGCACCTCTTCTTGAACATCTGCCCGTAGAGAAGAAGAAAGAAGCAAAAGACCTCCTGCAAGAAGGCGCTAGAGCTTCTTCGGAAGTAATTGATGCAGCAATGGATTTGTCTTCGATTGCGTTCAAACAGATGGCAGGTGCCGCTGTCCTCCGTAGACAGGGCTGGCTTAGAACGACGTTCTTCCGCCCTGAGGTCCAGTCAAAGGTTTTAGACATGCCCTTCGACAGAGAGAACCTGTTTGGGAAACACGTGGACGAGGAGCTACAAGGTATCAAAAAGGATACTAAGACGGCGCGCTCATTAGGCACCCTGCAACAGAGGCGCTTTCAGTCCCTTCATGGAGGTAGAAGAAGAGGACAGTTTCAACAGAGATCGTCCTATCAGTCCTACAAGTTCCAGCCGTATTCCCAGCAAAGTTATAGACCGCAAAATGGAGGACAACAACAGCAGCACTTTCGTGCTTCCAATGTGTCATACAGTCAGCAATCAGCTAGACGCAAGCCTTCAACGCGAGGAAAATCGCAAGATTCCTCTAGACGGCAGTGACATTTTTCTTCCGCCAGCCACCTCACCTCGACTTCAGCACCTGCAGTCTCATCATCTTTCTCCTTTTCTGGGCCAATGGCAGGCCATTACAAAGGACAGATGGGTTCTGGACATCATCCATCGGGGCCACACTCTAGAATTTGTCCACAAGCCTCCTCGAAATCCTCCCTCAAGAAGGATACATCATCATCTTCGTTTGTTAAAGCAATAAATCTCAACCTTGCTAAAGAAAGGGGCAATAGAAAGAGTTCCTTTCAGTCAACGAGGGAGGGGCTTCTATTCCAATTTCTTTCTCATAAAGAAAAAATGTGGGAAATGGAGACAGGTCATGGACCTCAGGCAGCTGAACAAATACATCAAGAAACAATCATTCAGAATGTTATCCCTGCAAGAGATTCTCTTATTGGTGAACAAAGGGGATTTTTTGGAGTCCCTCGATCTCTTGGACGCATACTTCCACATTCCCATTCACATAAAGCATCGCCAATTCCTGAGGTTCGAGGTGGCTGGGGATCACTACCAGTTCAAGGTTCTGCCCTTCGGCCTTCGCTCAGCCCCCAGAGTTTTCACGAACTGTATGGCTCCGGTAGCTGCGTTTCTGAGAAGGCAGGGCCACCAGGTTTATCCCTACCTGGATGATTGGTTGGTGAAAGGGCCTTCATTCCACTCTGCAAGAAAATCTACACGGGCTTGTCAACAGCTGTTCAAGTCTCTAGGCTTGCAGCTCAACGTAGAGAAGTCATGCCCGGTTCCAAGTCAGAAACTTATTTTTCTCGGGGCGATTCTGGACACCAGGCTGATGAAGGCGTTTCCCACTTCAGAACGAAAACACAAAATAATACACTTAGCAACCCTTCTGCGCGCAAGAGAGTCCACTTCTGTGAGAGTGTTTAAATCTTTACTGGGGATGCTGTCATCATGCATCCCATTGATTCCAAATTGTCGGCTGCACATGAGGCCTCTCCAGGAGCAGTTAGAAATGCAGTGGATTCAGGCGCAGGGCTCCTTCGAGGATACCATCCTTATCTCTCAGGCAATGAAACAGGCTCTGTCATGGTGGGAGAAAGAATGCAATATCTCTCCAGGCCCCTCGTTTCAGGCAATACAGCCCAGTTACGTTATGACCACGGATGCCTCAATGGACGGTTGGGGGGCGCATCTTCAGGAGTTGCAAATCCATGGAAAATGGTCCGTGCAAGAAACACAACTGCATAACAATCTCTTGGAATTGAAAGCAGTTTTCCTGGGGCTGCAAGTGTTCCTTCCGAGGCTCCAAGGCTCCTCTGTTCTGGTAAGAACAGACAACACCACAACGATGTTCTATCTCGCCAAACAAGGGGGCACCAGGTCTCTCACGTTATCGGACCAGGCCAAGGAAATTTGGAGATGGCTAATTCAGCACAAGATAAAGTTGCAGCTGATGCCTTAAGCAGAACCAATTCCCAGTGTCACGAATGGGAGTTAGATTGGAAGCAACAGCGGTGCGTGTTCAAACTATGGGGTACTCCAAAGCTGGATCTCTTCGCAACAGCAAGCAACAGGAAGTGAGAAAGTTTTGCCAGCAGGTTTCCTCAGGCCAACTCTTGGGGAAACGCTCTGCAGATGCAGTGGACGGGGATGTTCACCTAAGCTTTCCCGCCGTTTCCCCTCATCCCAAGCTGAGCAAAATGAAAAAAGAACCATGTCATCTCATTCTCATAGCTCCAGCATGGCCGAGGCAGATTTGGTTCCCAGAGCTTCTCCTATACTCGATATCTCCGCACATTCTCTTTCAACCATTGCCAAACTTACTGTCCATGGACAATGGCCAGATTGTTCATCCTCAGATAAAATCTCTGAGTTTATCAGCTTGGAACCTTACGACTATGAATTCACACATCTACACATCGCTCCAGAATGCATGTCCATCCTTCAGCAGGCTAGAGCTTCGTCCACGAATAGGGCATATGCTGCAAAATGGAAGAGATTTTGTCACTGGTGTGTTGAAAAGGACAAACATCCTTTACTCTCGACCCCAGAACAAGTACTGCCTTACCTACTTTATCTAGCAAAGTCAAAGTTGGCTCATTCATCAATCAAAGTACACCTGGCTGCAATTTCCAGGTTTCGCAGAAAACCGGGGAAACTCTCGCTGTGGTCAACGAAAATTGTTAAAGAGTTTATGAAGGGCCTCTTCAGAGTTTTTCCACCTTTAAAGCGTCCAGCAGTTCCTTGGGAGTTGAACACAGTCCTAGCCCAATTGATGAAATCGCCCTCTAAGCCGATCCACAAAGCTGACTTAAAATACGTGTCTTGGAAGACGGCTCTTCTATTGAACCTCACATCGGCTAGAAGAATTAGTGAGATTCAGGCCTTCACTGTGGCTGAACCCTTTCTTCAGTTCAAGCAGGACAAAGTAATTTTGAGATCAAACCCTCACTTTATACCTAAGGTTCCAACTTCTTTACACTTGAATGAGCCTGTAGTGCTCACAACATACTTTGGAAATCCTTCAACCCCTGCTGAAAGAGCGTTGCATTCTTTAGACATAAAGAGATGCATCAGATTCTACATCCATAGGACAAAGACTTTCCGGAAATCGGATCAGCTCTATAGTTCTTACTTCTCCGATCAAAGGGCAGGCCCTTTCAAGGAGCAGCATTGCACGTTGGATCTCTTCTGCCATTGTTTTCTGCCATAACAAAGCTGGTAAGCTTCTGTCCACAAAGGTGTCTGCACACTCCACAAGGAAGATGGTAGCCTCTACAGCCCTTTTTGCTGGGGTATCACTTCCAGACATTTGTAGAGCTGCAACATGGTCCAACGTACATACATTCACCAAGCACTACTGCCTGGATTCGGCATGGAAAGCAGATGCGGCAGTGGGTCAAGCAGTCCTGAAGCATCTATTTGCTTGAGGTACAGTCTATTTATTTATTTATTTGTATATGGATATATATACACAGATACATATGTTACCTCTGTTGACATTGGTCTATTTGGTTTCACAGTTTTATGTTTATAGTCATTGACTTGGATTTTGGTGATGCTTATGAATATATATATTTACGTATGTTTTTAAATGGTTAGTCCATTCTCAGTGTGTATGAAGGTCTACGCCTAGTTGCAACGATTTTAAGATTGGCACTGCTATCTACTCTGATACAAGCATGTAATCCTATGAAAGATTCAATACTGGAGAAAAAACAAGTTAATTACCTGTACACTGTGGTTCTCCAGTATTGATATCTTTCATAGATTCACATTCGGCCCTCCCTCCTCCCCATCTAGGCTTGCCACTTCTTACCTCATGCTACTCTTAACCTTAGCACACTTGTGCGCGAAATCTGAGGTCTGATGGCTCTGCTGGGGAGTTGAGGTCTAGAACTCGTCTCTGATTGGTTAAAGTTTGGACCTACATAACGATGCTGACGAATGTCAAAGTTTTTCCTTTCCCTTTGGTGGTTTATGATGTACCCTTATAGTACTACTTTTCTAACTACCGCGAGACTCCCACCATGACGACGGGGAAGATACAAGCATGTGAATCTTTGAAAGATATCAATACTGGAGAACCACAGTGTAGAGGTAAGTAACTTGTTTTTTATGCTGCAAAATATTATGTGGCAAATGCGGCAAATCCATAATTATGCAAAAAAGGCCATGGTTACAGAATCGCATAATTCCAGTGGGCTGCTCCTAGCATGCCCACCCAAATGTTATTTGGTCACAGAAAAGCCACATTGATACCTAAAATGACCCTTGACACATCCCAAATCTGGTTTTAACATTCCCAGATATATTTTAATAACTCAAACTTGGAAGAAGCCTGAACACAAAGAAGGTCTAACATAACCTGTCATGTAATGCAGTGGTTCCCAATCTGTGCGCCCGGGCGCCACTGTGCGCCGTTAAAACTAGCCAGGGGCACCGCAAACAGATGCTCACCAATTTGGGAACCACTGCACTAATCCCTTCCTTTTATGTCGCTGCTGCTTTGCTCTACGACCTAACTTGAACCTTGCTGTCCGCAGTTCAGTTCCAACTGAACTTTTCCTTCTGGTGTACTGACCTCTTTAGTAGGTCACAGTGGCGCAGCAAGACAGTGCAGGGCCCGGAAGTAGGCAGTGCTGACGCTCCAATGTAGAAGTTGCGCCATCAGGAGAGCCACTGCCAGCATCAGCCTGAGGTAGTCCACAAAGGTCAGCTTAATGGCCGTGCCCAGCGTGGATAGCATGGCCCAGGCAGCTGACTTGCAAAGGTAAGAGTGCCTGTGCTCAAAGGTGCCTCACTGTTTTATTAGTCCGGAGGAAAGGAGGAAAGGAGCAACGTGGAAGCCCTTTACTTGCTACGTGTTTGCTGTTACCAAGTGTGCGGAGCCTGCGGGCAGTGATTTTGTAAAAACAAGTGGCTTCATCTCATCCTGTGTTGGTAGCAATTACATTTAATCAGATTATTAGTGACTTTCTGAAGGGTTGTGTACATTTTCTCTGCAGTGCTAAAGCGAGGAGATACTATGTACAAGATCAGAGAGTTAGAATACAAAAAACATGTTTTCCCAAGAGCAAGAATTAGAGTTTCTTGCATCAGTGGACTGCTTCAACTCAGCATATAACCTGTTTGTAAGCTGTCCGTTATTTGTAGCCACGCCTTGAAACCAACTACTTGCAGCAATCCAAATTTGACTCCCAGTTAGTGACACTTGACCTATCTTCATATGCTGTTCCCTTTAGGCTTTTTTTTACAGCACACAATCGCATTGCCCTGCTCAGACTTAGGAGCAATTAATAACGAAAATATTCTAAGAAGCAAATAGATCTGACTTTTTTTGTAATGCATGTTATGTAACACAGGTGGACATGGATTATTGTGGTTTGGTATTTCTTTTTGTATGTCTGTGTTTGTATGGATTTTTGAGTACATAACAGGCACATTGCTTTATCCATGTAATATATACTTAGTTGAAATTTGGACTGATAGTGATACAGTTAAGATGGGTCAGTTAAATTAAAACATGATCACTTTATCAACATAAAACAAGCTAGAATCATAAAAGCTGTTTAAAGAAAATTGTGATGGATAATAGTAGAGGGGAGAGTGTCAGCGGGCCCAAGGTAAGCCCCCTCCTTCTGCGTCATTGAGTAAGTGCTACTGGCACTTGAGCGGGATAGAGGTTACACAGGTCAGCAATTCCAAGATGAACAACTCCTTCCTTGGACCAACTGATGGGGCTTGAGGGGAGACGGAGCAGCAGGTACAAGGTGAATCCCTCCACACCAGGATGTAGAATGAGACTGCTGGCATACTGAGTGAGCTTCAGTGGAGAAGCAAGAGCGGGCCCAGGATGGCCACCACTCCACGTGCACACGATGTGCGCACTGCAGACATGCAGAGAGGAGGCCAAAAGTAAACACCTCATCTCCGAGACACTGTAGGAGCACAAATGGCACACAGTGTCCAGCAAAGGCTGGAGGGAAGGGCCTCCAGCACCTGCCTCCATGAATGTGCACACTGCTGCCAATGTGGGGGCTGCAGGCAAGATGGAGGACGTATGATATAATACCTTAATCGACATCATCCCAATTATTTTCAGGGAGAAAAATGGAAGTGCTCCCAAGGCCAGGCTTACATCCCCCCACCCGCAAAAAAAATAACATAATGGGGAGCCACAGCCAACAGCCAATAGGGCAAGGGAGCCGTAATTTGAAAAAGTTTGGGAACCACTGGTCTACCTGAACAAGTTGAGGGTCCCAATATGAATATGTCTATATTCTTGGAAAAATGTCTTAAAGAGAAGGTGGTGCCGGAAGTACTCTCTCCCATTTTGTAAGTTCCAAATGGGAGCAGGTAGACAAGTCTAGTTTTGGTGTTTAAAGAATCGTAATTAAAAGCCCTCTTTAATGGTAAAGTCGGATTTTTAATCACATGTCTGAAAACGCCACTTTTAGGAAGTTGGCATTTTCTTGTCCTAACCTTTGGATGTTTGCTGCCTGATCCTGGTCCCATGACTAGGTGTAGCTGTCAGTTGGTCTTTGTGCATTGCTCCTAGATAGTGAGACAAAGGATGATAGGTGTTGACAGGATGTGGCATTCTGACTTAATGAGGCGGAGGAGCTGTCACATACTACATTTGTACATCACAAAGGCTCTGCCTGAGCACTCTCAGAAAATGTTTGTCAGTAGTCTATTGTGACCTCTGACAAGCTGGGCCAGGTCAGGGAGGAAGGGGATGTCTGACACCTCATGGGGGTGGAAACCACCAGAAGCTTCCTCCACTTTGAAGGAAGGCCCAGGAATAAATATTGAACTCCAGACACCAACTCTTCAGTACACTTCTGGACCTGTGGATACTCTGCCAGAAGGAAGGACTGCTGTGCTGCTGAAAGGACTACCACTCTGCTGGACTGCTGCTGTGAAGGACTGCTGCCCTGCTGTGCAGACCTACTGCCTGCTGCCCTCTTGCATGGGTAAGAAGGACTGGATCTGCAGCTGTTGAACCCAGGATCCCAAAGTGACATCAAGGGCTAGTTGGTGGGCCTCCTAACTAGAACCTCAGGGACAGAAGGCTCCAACAACCTTGTACCCAGCACCAGGACACTGCCATCTCTGAGTCCTACACTGCCAAGTGGTGCCATCCCAATCCTGTACACTTGGAAGTGGGCCTGAAGGTACTCTACCAGCCCATCTGTGGATCTAGAGGAACTGAAAAATCTCCTCTGCAGCGGAATCCCGAGCAGAACCTATGTATTGTCTCTGCTGCGAGGGTTCTCCCAGCACAAGGACTTCACATCGTCCTCGCAGATCGCATAGGAACCGACACTGTGTGAAGCTTCACAGGCGCAGGCCCTCACATTGCAAATCTCTTGTCTACGGCAGCCTTGACGTCGATTCAGGTTCTCGCATAGCATCCTTGCAACTCTTTGGAACCGATGCATTGCCTCAACTGCCCGATGCATCCTTGATGCCGGAATTTGCATCGAAGCCCTCGTCGAAGTGAACAATGCAGGACCTCGCATCGCAGCTTTGCAGTCCCCTCGTAACCAACGTATCATCCTGGCTGTGCTATGCATCCTCGACGTGTGACCTCTCAAAGCTATGCAACCAGGATTTTAATGTACTCTTGGACAGCGGGCCTAGCTGGGTGCAAGTAGACAGCCCACTCTATGTTGCAGTCGGCCTGAACTTGTGACTTATCCCCGGTCCAGCGCAACCAGATATTCAAACTGCGCCAACACACTCGCCCCCTTCCAGAAGACTACAAAACGACACAACAAGAAAGCAAACTGGTTTACCATGGCACTCCAAGAATCCAAACGCTCCTGCCGACAACTAGAAAAAACGTGGAGGAACAGCAAAACCCTGGAAACACGCACCGCCTACAAAACAGCCACCACGGCACACCAGCAACTCATCAAATCCACAAAGAAGAACTTCCTCCAAGACAGAATCCTCTCCAACACCCACAACTCCAAGGAACTATTCTCCATCATACAGGAATTTGCCAAACCCAACTGCGAAACAACAGATGTCCCTCCCTCCCAAGATCTCTTTGACAGACTCAGCTCCTTCTTTCACCTCAAGATCAAGACGCTCTACGACAACTTCGACGACCAAGACCTCTGCACCGCCTCAACCCCCACCCCCAGCGACGCCACCCAACAGACCCTACTTACTTGAACCCCACTCACGACAGAAGACACCCTAAAGATCATGAAGAGCATCCACTCCGGAGCACCTTCAGACTCCTGCCCGCCACATCTTCCACAACGCCGCCACAGCCATCGCACCCAAGCTACGCCGAACCATCAACTGCTCCCTCAAGACCGCCAAATTTCCTGACAACTGGAAGCATGCCAAAATCAACCGCCTCCTAAAGAAACCCTCCGCAGACCCGACGGACCTCAAGAACTTCAGGCCCATCTCGCTGCTTCCTGTCGCAGCCAAGGTCATCGAAAAGGCCATCAAGACACAGCTAGCCCACTTCATCGAAGCCAACAACATCCTGGACACCTCCCAATCCGGATTCCGCAGCAATCACAGCACTGAGACCCCTCTCCTCGCCACCACAGACGACATCCGCTCCCTCCTCGACCAAGGCCAAACGGCAGCCCTCATCCTCCTAGACCTATCAGCAGCCTACGACACCGTCTCCCTCCGCACACTAGCCACCAGACTCCATGATGCCGGCATCCAAGGAAAGGCCCTTGACTGGATACGCTCATTCCTCATGGGCAGAACACAGAGAATAAGACTCCCGCCCTTCCTCTCAGAACCAACAGAGAACAGATGCGGAGTACCCGAAGGATCCTCCCTCAACGCCACCCTCTTCAACGTCTAAATGGCCCCTCCTCACAACCATCGTCAGAAACCATTGGCTCAACATCGTCTCCTACGCTGATGACACCCAACTCATCCTCTCCCTCACCAAGGAACCCAACATCACCAGGCACAACTTCCAAGAGGGGATGGAAGCTGTCGCAACCTGAATGAAGAAAAGCTGCCTGAAACTCAACTCAGAGAAAACTGAAGTCCTCATTCTCGGCTCCACCCCTCTGCATGGGATGACACCTGGTTGCCCCCCGCCCTCGGAAACCCACCCACCCCGACTGACCATGCACGTAATCTTGGCATCATACTGGACTCATCGCTCACCATGTATTGCCAGATCAACGCCGTCTCCTCCGCATGCTTCAACACCCTCCTCATACTACGTAAAACATTCAAGTGGATACCCTCAGACTCCAGGAAAACGGGCACTCACGCCCTCATCACCAGCAGACTGGACTACGGCAATGCCGGGTCTGGTGGCTCAGTGGACTAATGCATCCATTGCAGGGGCCTGTGTTTGACCTCATGGTCACAGGTTCAAATCCCGGCGGGTCCACTCAGCCTTTCATCCATTTGAGGTCGATAAAATGAGTACCATTGAGTTGGGTAACAATAAACATCTGTTATTCAGCGCCTTGAGACCCATGGGTGATAAGTGCGCTTTACAAATACAAGTGTTATGTTATGTTATATGCTGAAATCAACAAAAAAAACTCCTCCGCAAACTCCATACCGTCCAGAACACCGCAGCCAGACTAAACCTTGATATCCCACCACACAACCACATCAACCAACACCTCCGCGACCTCGACTGGCTCCCTGTGAAAAGAAGAATAACTTTCAAGCTGCTCACCCACCCCTATGAGGCTCTCCACAACATTGGACCACAATACCTTAACAACTGCCTCTCCTTCCACGCCCCCAAGAGCAACCTCCGCTCAGCCGACCTCTCCCTAGCCCCGTCCCACGCTTCTATATGAACAGAGCGGGTGGAAGGTCCTTCTCCTACCGCAGTCAAGACCTGGAACGATCTCCCCCTTCACCTCCGGCGAAGCACGACACTGAACCAATTCAGGAAAGACCTCAAGACCTGGCTCTTCGAATGACCCCAACTGAGCTGAGCACTCCCCCCCCCAGCGACTTGAGACCCTAACGGGTAAGGAGTGTGCTCTATGAACACCTGATTGATTGATTGATATTTGGGGCTTTGTGCTTTTTGGCGCTATTTCCACTGAAATCTTGAAACCTGCATATCTCTAGTTCCACTGATTTGATTTTTGTCTTTTTGGTGTTGTTTTATTTATCAAACATTTTTTAATTTTTCTAAAAAGGTGTGGGAATTTCTTTGTGTTATGTATTCACTTTATTACTGTTTGAAGTGCTACATAAATACTTTATTCATTGCCTCTAAGTTAAGCCTGAATGCACTGTGCCAAGCAACCCGACAGTTGAGCACAGGTTACTTTGGGTTTTGCTTGTGCCTACTAACTATTATGGTTGCTGCCTGAGTAGGGTTTTACCCCCCTCAACCAGTAACCCATTTTTTTACAGAGGCCACTAAATCCTTATTTATGCTGTATTATATAATTCAAACAGCAGCCAGGAGCTCCATTTCCTCCCTTGCACTAGAACCCATGACACGTTGACTACGCGACTGGTAAGGGGGAGACAAAAAACACATAAAGAAGCTCTGTGGCCAGTGGCGTCTATTCTCGGGGGCTTCCAAGTTGATGGAGAGTAAAGACCAATAATTATATAGCACTGAGTTCAGCCCTGCTGCAAAGGTCAGTGAAATTGTGATTAGTTTCTTTTTCCGTCAGTACAGATTGGTGTGCATCACGGAAATAGACTAGTGGGTGGTGCAGCAGGTCAGTAATGAGGCACATTGGCAGAGCTGGATATGGAACCCACATAAATACTAACCCTGGAATATCCACTGAAAGAAGGTATAAGCATCTTGTTGTTTTTCTCAAGGTATCCTAGAGGAAGATGTGTTACAGGTCAAGTCATAATTGTGCCAGAGGATCATCCTCCCATACCACATGGTCCTGCCCATGTAACCCTTGCCTACTGGGGGTGCAAATTCTGAATATCTCTGGCAGCCTCAAGTGCACACTCATTGAGTGAATCTGCCACGTGCTAACTCTAATCGAAGCCTGTATGTGTTTGTACATATTTTATAGAGATCATATGACTTTAATTTGTTATTTGTATCAGTTTTTGCAATTTATTTTATTTCTTATTGCACATTATCCCTCCATTTCTGCCTCCTCTACTTGCGTCCCTTGAGCCCTTCTCTCCAATCCTGTGGCTGTTCACCCCTAGCCTTCCCCATCCTTCTTGCATCCTCTACGCACAGTCCATGCCATGCCACCCCTCTTGTGGCTCCCCAACTCCCACTGTGCCGTAGATCATTCTTAAAGTACTCCCCCCACACACACACATATGCCCTGTGCCTTGTAGTTAGGTTCATGCCATAAAAAATCCACATATATCTACATGCCAACCTTTTAGGACAGGAAAGTGGGAGATTTGGAAGGAAAAAAAATCTGGAGAATTTGTATCCCCCCATTTATTTCTTCTATTGAAGCAAAGGCAATTTCAGGTGGGAGACAGCTAAAAGTAAGAATGTTTAGCCTAAAAATCGGGAGTCTCCCGCTTGAATCGGGTCTGCTGTTATGTATACATACGTACAAACATATATTGATTTAAACTGCCCCTCCTCTTTACAGGATTTCCACATTACCACCAGGCAGCGAAGAGACATTTTCTCCTTTAAATTGTCCTCTAACAGATGGGGATTTTGCTTTTCCGTGCTGAGAATCCAGCAACGTCCATCAGCACTAAAATCACAATTAAAATGTTAAAACAAACACAACCACTGCAGATTAAGCGCCTGAGCCCAGCTCAGCAGGTTATATAACATTACCCAGGGAGCTTTGCATCGTGCCTCAGCGATTTAAATCCATTGCTTATTGATTCCGCCTGACCTACGGGTTAGGAGTCTGTTTTTATTAAACAAATCCATTGTGTGTGTCCCCGCGGCGGGAGAATCCTTCATCGTCTGTAGACCGCTGACTGCTTGTGCTGGTGGTGGGCTGAGGCATAATCACATCTGATTCAAAAGTAATGAAAGAAGCGCAAAGGTGACATGAAGGGAGACGCCATCTTTGTGGCCGAGTTTATGTGGCTTCCCAGAAGTCTCCTCTCCTGTCAGCGGACTGGGGAGTCACTATAACACCAAGATCCAGACGATTCCTACACTCTATCCAGGGCCAGCTTTAGCACTGGTGACGCCCCTTGCGACAATAATTTTTGGCGACCCACGCCCCATGACCGCCGCCTCGGATTCTCTCACTACCACTGGGCAAAAGTGCCCCTCATCTCTCCAATTTTAAGTTATTGCTAAACACTGCCCCCCCTCCCCCTCGAAGTCAGCGCCCCCTCCACAGGTCAGCGCCCAGTGCGGCTGCACCAGTCGCACTGCCCTAAAGCAGGCCCTGACTCTATCTGCATATAATTACAGTGTGGGGAGCTGTCTAACAATACCAGTAAGATTTATAAACTATATCAGTAGACTAAAGCGGTAAAGTGCAGTTTACCAGTGGGACGAGCAAGAGCCCTGTCCTAGAACAGCAGAATGGGGGGGGGGGGGGGGTACACATACCATTGCTCCTTCTGACAATACTTCTACTACCATATCCACGTCAATTTTACTTTGTCTTCTCGTTACCTCGTCAGTCCATAATTAACATTACCTTTATCGGAACCTCTGCTTGTTATGAATATTGTCACTAGAGCTAATACCAACCCAATCTCTTACAGCTATTTATGTTTTTTTACCATTAGTGAAATTATTTTCATAAAACTTAAAATTAAAATAAGTCACCCTAGCCCTGTTGTTAACCCTAACTCGAATACTATTGTATTTTTATTTTTCCTTCATTAAATTCATTTAAATTGGATTAATTATTGTATCCTTACACTAACCCTGATGCTAATGATATCCATCACATTAATCATTTAGTTTACAAAAAGCAGTTAAGGCAGAGTTATTTAACACCAAATATTTCTTCAATATATTCCCTCCTTTGGTGCGCCGCCTGCATGGATCAGCTACCACACTCCCTGCTACCACACAGCTGTCACAAACATCCTTCAGCATGCTCATATGTGTCCAATAATATGTGACGGGATGCACTCAAGAATGGTCAAACGAAAGAAAGTACTCCTCGATAGGTGCTTATTATGGACTACAAGAATATTAGTTATTGTTTTACAGAGTAGTATAAATGTGTGTAATAAGCACCTATTGCGGAGTACTGTACTGTCATTGTACCATTTTGAGCGCATCTCATCACATATTATCAGATTAACACTATAATTGTATAATATGGAATTGTAGTAATTGATTAAGGTATATTAAATTCAACTGTTTAATTGTATTTTTTTTTAATTGTTAAAATAAACGAGTCCTTACATTAACCGTAATGCTGTCTCTTTCCCAAATCCTAACCCCATAATTGGTAAATATATTTTTTAAAATTTTGTATCAATGTAATGTAACTAATGATCGTTATTTTAATTAATATTAAATTATTTAAAATAAAATATATTTTACCCCTAAACTAAACTTCCTAATTCTAAACCAAACCCAAACAATTGCAAGCATTTTATTATATTGTTGCGAACACATGTTTTTGTGACTCTTGCTACTTTTTTGAAGGCCAATGGTGCTGTAATATAAAGGATTCATAAATAATATTTTTCAAATGCACAGGCTTGTTATGATGTTTGTGCATGACAGCCACTTGTCTACAAGATATTAACCAGTGTATTCGACAAACCCAACAATAGTAAAAAGCTGCTTTATATAAATCTCATAGGGATGAGTTTAAAGTACAATACACAAGATGATTCATTGTAAAAAAAAGAAAACCTGATCAGCTTAAATATTTCAGTAAATCAAAGCCTTGAAAATAGAGCACGTTTTGAAACCTTTTGTTGGAAGCTGATAACAAATTTATTAGAAATACGAATGGTCTTGAAATATAGTTTAAGATGCTTCAGTATTTCTGAGTAGCACGTTTGAACAAGCACCACTGTGCTAACTTTGGCACATACACAGTTGCTGTTCAGAACACCAGTCTTGTATGCCTTTCCTACCAGAGGATCACTGGTTGAAAGACATTCTGGGGCATTGCACTCCAGTGCCAGCACTGGCCCACATAGACTCCAGACCTGGCTTTGCAGCTAGTGGAGATAGTCCCTTTCACAAATCTCAAACTCCTATGCTGCATTAGGAGTTGGGGGGTGGTAGTCTAGTTATGAGGTCAATAATACTCCTTCAGTGTATCAGCAGAGACAGGCAGGCATTGGCGGCTGGCACGGATCAATGTGATGAAGAAGAAAAAAATACATTCACCTCTTCACTGCGTCTCTCCTCCGTCGTCTTTCTGCGTCTCTTCCCGACGAGTCCGGTTGGAACAGAAGCAGGAAGCACACAGGTTTCCCTAAGCCAATCACAACGCTGCTGTCAGCAGCGTTGTTGTTGGTCTGAGCGCCGTGGTTCGGCGCTAAGACAGAGACCGGGAGCCTGTGCATGTTCTCCACCCAGGCTGTGCAATACAGCCTGTTGGAGAACATGCTAAGTGTGCATGACTGTTTGGCCAGCCCAAGGTAGCCGGCCAAACCGTCATGCGCACTTACAGAGTGCCCAACACTACTCCCCCTGCTCTGTAAGCAGAGCAGCCCAGCCCCACCCGCCCTGCAAAACTGCCTCAGCAGGGAAAAATAAAATGATGATAACATCGTATTATTATTTTTTCCTTTTTTACACTGCTGAAAAGCAGTGGGGTAACGCTCCTCTGCATTAGCGGAGGAGCCGCCACTGCAGGCAGGTAAAGCCTAGCACATACAGCCTCCTAGCACAGAGGCTGGTAAGCTTGCACAATTGAGGAAGATTTATGCTGATGTGGTGGGAGTGAGAAGTCTAGAGCATCTCAAGTAGACTTTTTTAAATAGAGGTAGAGACTGGCTGAGAGCTCAAAGAGACTCCCACAGAGAGTGGCACATAGAGCATGCACCACATCACGATTTACGCTCCACTAAGTCCTTTAGTTGCAGAAACAATGGACCCGATTTTACAAGATGGACCATTTTCCTGTCCCCGCCCAACCTTCATCAATGGCATATACCCGGCCAGACTACAGTCTTCCTGCCCTCTCCCACCCTCCCCACTATCTTCCTTTCTCTCCCTGCGATCACTTTCCTGCTAACATTTCCCACCTGCTCATAGCAGCTAGTAAATGTAAGCAATAATCCCCACAAAATACTTTGTGGAATTCCGCCTGGGAAATCCGGATCCGTTAGGATATTCCCCATTCCATGGGTATAAACTCATGATTGTACGGTATCGGCTGGGTTTTACAACACTACTGTTTTTTTACGGGTGCGAATTTACAACCAGTACAGTGCAATTCATAATCGCGACCAGAGAATGCTACAGTTCACCGTTGCAGGAAGCCTAGCACACTGAATCCACAGAAGGTGAAAGAGTTCAGAACAGAGTTCTGGAAGACTCTCGCACTGTATCCCCAGAGGGAGGCAGTACTCAGAAAGATCTAAGGAGGAATCCTGCACTGTACCCACAAACAGAGGAAGTAAGCGCCTAGAATAATAGATCTCAGGAAGATTCCTGCACTCTATCCATCGACAGATGAAGGTAGAGTCTAGACCAGAGCTCAGGAAGATTACCACACCATATCCATAGACCCAAGAAGGCAGGGTAGAGGACAGAGGTCAGTAAGAACCCCACACTGTATTCACAGAGAGAGAGGAGAGTCTAGAACAGATTTCAGGAAGTTTCCTTCACTGTATCCACAGAGAGACAAAATTGAAGTCTAGAGCAGAACTCAGGAAGATTCCCACACTGTATTCACAGAGAGGGGGAGGTAAAGTGTAGAAAAGATCCCATGAAGAATCTCCCACTGTATCCGCAGAGAGAGGGAGGTAGAGTCTAGAATACATCTCAGGAAGATTCCCACACCATATCCATAGGCCAAGGAAGGCAGAGCAGAGGACAGAGGTCAGTAAGAATCCCACACTGTATTCACAGAGAGAGGGAGGGAGAGTCTAGAATATATTTCAGGAAGTTTACCACACTCTGTCCACCGACAGAGGGAGGTAGAGTCTAGAGCAGAGCTCAGAAAGAATTCTGCACTGTATCCACAAAGAGAAGAGGTAGAGTGTTGACAAGATCTCAGGAACTGTCCTTCACTGTATCCACTGAGAGAGGGAATTGAAATCTAGAGTAGAACTCAGAAATATTCTCACACTGTATTCACAGAGAGGGGAAGGTAAACTGTAGAAAAGATCCCATGAAGAATCCCCCACTGTATCCTGCAGAAAGAGGTAAGTAGAGTCTAGAACACATCTCGGGAAAATTCCCATACTGTATCCATAAACAGAAGGTGGTAGAGGGTAGAGCAGAGCTTATGTAGAATTCTTCAGTGTATCCACAAAGTGAGAAAGACAGAGTGTAGAACAAAACTCAAGAAGAATCCTGCCTGTAACCACAGAGGGAGGCAGAGCTGAGGACAGATGTCAGGCAGAATGAAAAATGTCCTAGCTATCGTAACGGAAAGTTTCAATTCTATTAAGGACATGGAGGCGAGGATTACACTGTTCTTTCTTCATTTTATTGATATTGCAGCCATTTACAAGAATAATAACAGACTTCATTTCCCATAACTCTAAGGGAAAAAGTCACTGTTCAACAAATAACAACATTCAATCAGACGAGTCAGGGGACTCCTGCATAGTCTCACGTCGCTGTTCCTGCCTCCTCTTTCGTCCTGCAACTGCAGACGGAGAGCAGCAACCTTAGTCTTGTTTCAACCCTTCAGATCCTAGGGGCAAATGAACAAATATGCATGAAAGTTGAATCCAGAAAATTCTGCACAAGACATAAGCCAGCAATTGTGCACCAAGCCACCTCAAATAATGAACACTATGAACGTGCAGATTCAAGGAATTTAACATACTCACCCTAACGTAAACGTTTCCCATTCAAGAGAGTGAAGACATGTGGGTGGGTTAATCCTCACCTCTGTGTCCTTAATAGAATTGAAACTTTCCGTTATGATAGCTAGGACCTTTTTCATTCTATGTCAGGACCAGCGGTGAGGATTATGCTGGTTTAATGCTTATCTACAACCAGAAAAGCAATATTAGGGACTGGTTTAAAATAAAACCTCTTAAATGTGTCTGAAGACCAATCTGCAGCATTGAGAATATCCTTCAGGCAAGCCCCGAGGGAGAACGCTTTCGAAGCCATAGCTGCTCTGGCTGCATGGGCCCCAAACATCTTGGTATCAATGCCAGCTTCCTGCATGGCTCAACTGACCCATTTGGCAATTGCAGGGGAAGAGACCCCTCTGAATGGCTTTCGTAGGGCTATCAGTAGTTGCCTCTCTCCTTGGGGATTGACGTCCGACGTCCCCAAGGAGAGAGGCAACTACTCTTTATACATCTCACAACACATAGTTTTGGGGAATCTGGAAAGGAAGGATAGTTAACCAGATGAGAGTTACACTTTGTATGTCTTGAAATATGGAAAGAGAACCCTTCCGGGGTAAATACTCTACCCATTTTGTCCAATGCTCTGACATCCGAGACACACTGGCATGAGATTAGACAAAGGAGAGTGGCTAATTTGGCAGATATTTCTTTCTGTGAAAGGGTATCAATTTGATGGCCAAGACAGGAATAAATTGAGAATCTTGTTAACATCCCACAGAACATAGTATCTGGGTTCCGGTGGAAGACACCAATGAGTGTTCCCCTACCGGGTGATCACCCACCGTTGAATGAGTAGCCGAAATCGCTGATCTGAAGCTATTGATAAGTCTATATGCCAGATCCTCTGAAGCCAAGGAAGCAAGGAAATTGAGGATATAGCCAATCTCTGCCTCCATGGGATCCAGATGTAGTGTATGACACCAGCCCACCCATCTAATCCATGCTGATTGATAACGCTTGACCGTGCTATCTGCCAAGCCTTGGAGAGGAGGGACACAGCCTGTCTCAAAAGACCCTGGACTTTCCAGCATTCCCTGCAATCCTCCATTCCATAAGAGTCAGAGACCCCTCCAACACTAGAGGATGGGGATTTCCCTCGGGGTCTCCGAGTTGATCCATAAACAGGGGTAGAGGATTGGAAAATCCCAAAAGAGTTCCAGAAGAACCGGATACCTAACTTGCGATCTCCATGTCAGGGTCACTAGAATGATGTCTGCCTCCTGACGTCTGACTTGAGCTGAGTGGCACATGATCATCACAAATGAAGGGAAGGCATTGCCCTGTTCCACCTGCCAATTTTGGAGAAACGCGTCCTTGGCTGCTGCCTGCGAGTCTGGGCTCCAACTGAAGTATCTCTGGATTTGGTGGTCCAGACGAGATGCCAAGAGGTCCACCGTGAATGGGCCTAACTTGTCTCGTAGAGCTTGGAACACTGGTGGATGCAGACACCAGAGGCTCGCGTCTTGGAGATGACACGAGTGTCCATCGGCTGCTTAGTTGGCCACCCCTGGGAGGTGTTCCGCCGTTACAGAAATCTGATTCTGCAGACAGTAGTCTCAAAAGCTGCAGCATAGATCCAAATGATTCTTGGAGTGAGTACCTCCGAGATGGTTTATGTAGCGAACGGCTGCCACGTTGGATATCTTGAGGAGGACACACACTGTGCTCAATCCTTTGTCCAACAGTGGACTGCGAAAGAACCCGCCAGGAGTTCGAGGCAGTTGATGTGCATGGATTTTTCTTGTGACGACCATTTTCCTCCTGTGGAGAAATCCCAGCATCTCGCCACCCAGCCCGTGCCACTGTCGGTGGACTCTATAACCAGGTCCAGAAGAGAGCTGTATATTGCTCAACTATTCCAAGCCTTCATCTGAGCCAGCCACTACTGAATCTCCTCCTAAGCGTCCTCTGATAAGGGAACTATCTGAGAGTACACCGGACCCTTCCTGAGATAGGAGGCCTTCAATCTTTGCAGGTGCCCCGGGAATATGGCCTGGATCGAGGACGATAGGAGCCCCACCACCCTTGCTATCTAGTGTAGGAAGGTGGAAGACCTGGCTGCCAGGTGGCGCAGCTCGTGTTGATCTTGGTCATCTTCCAAGAAGGTAGGCTGAGGGTGGCCCGGACCGAGTTCACCATGAACCCCAAGAACACCAGCTACTGAGAGGGGGTAAGAGCTGACTTCTGCTGGTTTATTATGAATCCGAGAGATTCCAAGAGCGAGATTCTCATCTGCAGCTGCCGCAAAACGTTTTGCGGGCATTGATCCATAAGGAGAATGTCATTCAGATAGATAACGAATTGAAGGCCCAGACTCTGAAGAACTCTACTACAGACTGCATCACTTTGGTGAAGCACCACGCAGCGGATGGCAGACCTAAAGGAAGGGCGGTGAATTCCAAGGTCTACCCCCGCCATTGGAACTGGAGGAGGCGGCGATGAGGAGGGAAAACCGGGATTTTTAGGTAGGCGTCCTTGAGGTCCAGACACGCTATCCAATCTTGGGGAAGAAGAGGTTCCCGGAGTAGATGGATACCCTCCATCTTGAAATGCCAGTAACCAACCATTCGTTGAACTCTTTCAAGTTGATTACTGGCCTCTGGCTACTGTCCCTCTTATCCACCACAAAGAGATTGCTTAAAAATCCCCATGGGTGACGGGGACGTCCTCATGATTGGCAAATTGTGGAGTAAGTCCGATCCCTCTTCATCCACCAGCATGGCGTGATCGGGAGAGAAGATCAGGGGGTTTTCTTGGTAAGGAGAGTCATAAAACTCTATGTGGAAACCTTGTACAGTTTGATGGACCCATGCATCAGAGGTGAGGGTTTTCCACTTGTGGAAGAAACCCCAAAGCCTGTCCCCCAGGCGTTGCTGAGGAAAGGTATGTACCCTCACCTGAATTGGTTCCCTGGTTACTGCCGCTTCGGTGTCCTCCTCTTGCGCCTCGGTGATGGGGGTAGCCTTGAGTGGGGTAAAAGTTTCCAAACTTGGAAACGTCCTGGTACTGTCCCATTCTGCCATCGTGTCCACTGGCGGAGGCTGGGTGTTGAGCACAGCCATCCGAACACCCCCTACCTTGGCCAGCTCTGGTGAAAACCCGAGACGTATTTATGGATACCTGTGCCTTGTCTAGGGAATTAAAGGTTTAGACAAATGTACCCAAATTCCGTATGAATAGGTCCCCGAACAAACTGCCCAGGGCAATGGGGCCTGCCTTAGAGGTGGCCAGGTCCCCCAATTTGGGGAGCGAACGGCGCCTCTCTGTAGACATAGTGCAACTGGCATTTCCCAGGAGAATGATGACCTGTTGGGCCCATCAAGATAAGACCTCAGGGGAGATCAGTCTCACTGATTCCTTGGCATCCTCAGCCATATCTAATATATGGGTTAAGGGGCCTGCCAGGTCCAAGAACTTGTCGTGGCAAGCCCGCCAGAACCGATCGATCCCCTTCGAGAGATCTCTCATATACTTCCCTATGAAGGTGGCTATGGGTTCATCTATATCAGGAGTGAGGGTCACCTTTTCACCCAGGGATGGGTGCGGGCAGTCCACCCTAAGTCATTTGCGGACTTCTTTATCGAGCAGTTTATGAAGCCGCCCTGCAACATAGGCTGCGACCTTATTCGCTGGAGCCCATTCAGAAGAGCTGGGGTGCAATAGGCTCTCTTGGTCCAGCATATGGGAGGTAGCCAGGATGGCATTTTCCTCTGGCATCTCCTGCGTGTGATGGGGTGAGGGACGCCAGGGGCGGGACTCCGACTCCTGCCTCTTTGCTGAGCTAGAGGTTGAATCTGGGCCCTGTGGAGGCGTGGATGGGAAAGGGTGGCTGGGGGCTCCAGAGGGTTGCAACCTCAAAGGGCCGGGCTCTGGGGGGTCCAGGGGCAAAGACTGTGCACGGTCCATAAAGGCAGTGGCGTAGCTAGGCACTCTGACGCCCGTGGCGGTCCCTGCCTTTTGCCGCCGCCGAGCGCCTAAGAGCGGGGGGGGGGGGTGCTAGCGATGAATTTACCTGCCGCCCCCAAATCTCGTGCCGCCCGGGGCGTACCGCCCCCTCCGCCCCCCCCTTGCTACGCCAGTGCATAAAGGCCCACTTCAGCCTGTCACCAGGGTCTCTCTTGCATTTAAAGAGCGGTGGGGGTTGGTTGGGCCCTCCTGGAGGTAAAAGGGGCATAAGCCCTAGATTGACTTCCCTCCTAGGGAGGGGTTTGAAACAGCTCTCTGCGTACTGCAAGAATGTCTTCTCCAGGGGGACTACCGCCAGCACCACTGCTTTCGCTATGGAGGCGTCCATGACCTCACAAAAATGGTCGTTAATGGGGAGGTAGGTCATACTATCCTCCTCCAGGTAAGTCTCCTCAATTTCGTTCATAATGATCAATTAGCATGCAACAGAAATGGGGTGGGTTCCCAACCAGGATGAGCCCAGGCTCAGCACAGGCCAATACCAAGAGTAATTATGCTGTTTTTTCCAGCTGATTCCCCGAGGGATTATAGTGTGAAGGTCTCCCAAGTGATTATGCAAGCCCAAAGGGCCAATAACAGGGCCAGACCCTGCATGACACTGAGCACCCACTGAAAATACCTAGGGCAAATGGACTTTGCTGGGCAAGTGTCCTAGACCAGAATGTGAAGAGTGCACTAAGCACCGATAGTCCAGACCCCCTGGGGGCATAGAAGCTCCAGGCGTGAGGGGCATTAACGAGCAGATTGCAAGCACCCGGCCGGCCGAGCTGTCAGTTTCAAGTAATGGAATGTGCGCGCCGGGTCGGGGCAACGAGACGCTCTGACCGCAAGTGAATATACGACTCTCCCTAATGGCCGGAGGCCAACATCGCAATTGCCCCAGCCAGGCACCACAGCGTGTCAACCTAACTGACAGCGGCCGCAGTGGAGCGACAAGTATTCCCGCAGCCGTGCAATGTAAAGATAAATACACACACCATAAACATCAAATAATGACAGAAATTTGGAGGCCAAGTAGCTGGAGGCATTTAACTCGGCTGCTGGAGCAGCGAAGAAAGAGTAGGCAGCAACAGCGACGTGCGACGGTGGAGGGCTCCTGGTCTCATCTGACTGCATGTTGGTATTTGTTGAACTGTGACTTTTTTCCTTAGGGTTATGGGAAATGAAGTCTGTTATTGTTTTTGTAAATGGCTGCTGAATCAATGAAACGAAGAAAGAACAAGGTAACCCTCGCCTCTGGTTCTGACATAGAATACCAAACTAATCCTCTACTCCGGTCCTGACATAGATTCCTGCACTATATCCACAGAGAGGGAGAGGTAGTGTCTAGAACAGAGCTCAGGAATACTCCCACACTGTATCTACCAACAGAAGGAGAAAGCAGCAACGTGAGGTCCCTACTTTATCAGTGGTTGCTACTAGCCCGGAGGGGCTGTGGATGAGACACTTTTTATGGGCCAGTTCTGTCCATGTCTGCAAAAAATGACTCATAAATAACACTCAAAGAGAATACAATGGCTGAATTGGTGGTTGGCAGCTTAGGGCTGCTGAAAAGAGACACAGAAAGAGAAACGTCCAAAATAGAGGGGAAACGGGCAGAAAGAAAGGCAAATAGAACGAGTGAGCATGAGAGACAAAAGTAAGAAGGAAAAATAAAGAGGGGAGAAAAAGAAAGATGGAGAGAAAAAGGAGAAGAAGGAGTGAAAGGAAGAACTGACGAAAGAAAGAAAGATGAAAAAAGGATGTAAAAAAGAAAGACAAATAGGAACATGGGAAAGAGTGGTGGAAAGAAGGATAAAAGGAAAGAATGGTGAATGGATAGATGGGTGAAGGATACATGAAAGAATGGATGGCAAGATAAATGGATGAAAGGAATGATGGATGGTTGGAATAGTGAAAGGATGGCTGAAAAAGTAAAAGAACAGGTGAAAGGATGAAGAGATGGAAAGGCGAAAGGATAAATGGCTATAGGAGTGAAAGGATATATGGGAGAAAGAATGCCTGGATGAAAGGGTGAATTATAGATGGGTGAAAGGATGGATCGGTAAAAAGATGGATGGAAGAATGTGAGAATGGTTTGGTGAAAGGATGGAAGGTATCTGGATTCATGTGTTGAGGAAGGATCTATGGAAGGCTGAAAAGATGGTTGGGTGGCTAGCTCACGTCGAAAGGCTAGATAGATTAATGGGAGGGCAGGTGGGTTCATGTAAAGGTAAAAGGATGAATGGATGGATGGCAGGGTGAACGGATGGATTGAAGGGAAGTTGGAAGGAAGGTTGGAAGGATGGTTGGGTGAGTAAAAGTATGAATAGATGGATGTGTCCATGGTTAAAAGAAACTCTTGTAGAGAGGGTTGGGCTTTGCTTGTGCGATGCCGTGAGAAGTATGGGTCAAAACCTGTGCTTTGTTTAGATTTTCTGTCTACTTCCTTGGGTGGAGGCAGAGTCCAGAACCCATATTCAGAAGGAGGCATAACCTATAAGAGAGCTCAGGTCAGACTGCTGCACCACTGGCGGCTCTGCCACGACAGCTGCCAGGGTTCTGCTTGTGCTAAGTATAAGGACAATCGGTACTGACTATTTAAATAGCACATGATGCACTGAATTGTTTTTTGACATTTGATATTGCTGGCAACTTGGAAAGAGCAAAAAGACTGAGTGCAAACCTGCAAGTCTTTACTTGTATCTGAGCGATTATATGTCCTCTGACCAATTTTACTATGCTACTGATCCAGCGCAGACCCAATTAATTGATCAGGGATAATTATTCATCAACATCATACATTGGCCCGTACTCATTCACCCAAAATCCCTGATGCGCTGGTGTCAAGTTTGTTAACTTTTCTTCGACCTATTCCTGTTATTTATACACAAAATGTAAACATCTTGTAATTTTATTCGTCTTTTCATCTACTTGGTCGATGGACCAATTAGTTGAAGAGTTGATGGCAATGGTAATTTCTCCGCAATAAAGATTAACCTTTAGAAACCTGATTTAATGACCACAAACTCTCGGTGTGATTTAATAATTTTATCTAGCAATAATAAAACTTATAACGATCATATCCATAAACTCAAATACTGGAGACCTCATGGGAGAGAATAACAAACTAATCACAGTAACATCAGAAATATCATTCAACTGTATACGTTGCACAGAGGGATAGATGAAGAGACATTAGATACACAATAATCGATCTCTTAAAAACCAAAACAATTCCGGAGGGGATAGATGAAGAGACAAAAGGCACACATATCAAAGAAACAGCTGGGAAAAATATAATTTCTACAATGCTAAGTAGGTTAAATACAAACCCGGAGGATCTGTAAGGGAAAACCACCACCCAAGCCTAGGCGGTAGTGAGGGACCCCTGAACCAAGAGTCAGGGACCAAAGACTTAAGAACCAGGACAGGGACAGGGACAGGACAGGAACATCTAGGCCTCTCAGCTCACCGATGAAAACAGCAACGCTTCCCTCTCTTAGCCTACGTGACCCTTGAAGCCCGCACACCACACCATCGGCTGCCTAAACCACACCCCTAAAGTACCTATTCTTATACCCTAAAAGAACATGTCCGTCCCATAATAATTGCTAATTTCACATTTTCTAGCTAAGGGATTGGTGGGATTAGGGGTGGAGTGTCACCCCACTATGAAATCATCTACTTTTGACTACACCATTGTTCTAAACAATTTTTTATACAGTCATCAATTTCAGCTTCTCTCTCACGGGTACATATGCAACATTTTATTTAACAATTAATATTTTCAATAACTTGATTTCCGTTCCCATGAAGACACTGGCTTTGGCTGCTTGACAAATGTTCCGTCCTTCACCAGGTCACGCTTTCTCAGCTTTGCTCAGCAGTTCAGTCATGTAGTCACGTGGTTCCCACTCGCTCTCTTGTTCACCCGCCCTTACTGTAGCTAACTTAATCATTATGGAGAACTCGTCCATTACTAAAAGAAAAGAAAAACTAACATTATTAATTATGTGATAATGTAATTTTCACGGTTTATCCCCATCTTAACTCTACTTTATGTTAACGGTTAGTCTAGCATAGCTTAAGCAGAAAAACGGCATTATTCATTAGTATAAACCAACACACATCATGCTTTTTACGAAAATCACCTGCGGCCTTGCCATGCAAACCTCTTTGAATTCATTCAAAACACAAATTATGACATTTCCGATTATTTACGCATTAGTTCTAGTTAGTCCATGCATTTTATAAAGCAGTCTTCCCACGTATAGTGTAAATGTGCACATTAGTCGTTTAACACTACTTACTGTTAGTCCATATTAAAGGGTGGTTCGGTTGAGCAGGTTTCTTTTTGCGAAATCCTGCTCCATCACTACCAAAGAGAAGACTTTCTAGGATTTGAACACGACTTACAATTTGCATGCAGTGTTCGGCAGCAGGGATGTAAACCCCCTAGGTTATTTACGATGATTCAAACCTGTGATCAGTAGATTACACACAGATCTCTGTAATAAGTACATTAACTAGTTGAGATACCGTACCAGTGGTGTACTTGAAACTAGTTGGGTATGGATAGATCTCGGCAATGAGTGCTTTACACCTTAAGTTATCTCAAAATGTACTCTGTTTATGACCAATGAGGTCCGCAGGAACACAGTTGTGGTTCACTGTTATATGCAGGATCTCAATTATATTTGTGGACTGCACAACTACATTTCCTTGGTGGTAAATAGTGTAGGTATTAGTGCGAACACCTTTTACCATGCATCACGAAAGTGGGTTTCAGGCAGCAGCATTGGAAGGCAAGAGTGTTTGTGCATGTTTAACCAAACGGACTTCAATTTCGATATAAGTACAATACAATGAAACATTCACATTCCATTAAAACAACATCACATTAGCAAAACCATAATACAACAGCACAACACAACGAAATAACCACAAAACACTAATACACAACAACAAAACAAAAACTCAACAGAAGACATCCCTTTCAAAAGACAACACCACACCACCAACATAAAATCAAAAAGCACAACTCATCATAGCAACACAAAAGACAACACATAAACACAACACATCAGCATTCCAGGAATGAACACCAACACAGGCAAACGTCAACACAGCCACAGAACTAGAACCCATCAAAACAAAACTCGAAACTCGGCAACATAAAATCACATAATAAAAATAATACACCAAAGGGGGGATGAATTGAGGGCTTGCAGGGTGAAGAACTTTATCCCTCATAAGGCACCTGGCTGGAGGAGGCGATGCTTTACCCCGAAGTGCAGTGTGGGCACATATATTCCGGTGCCTCAGTCCACGGCGTGGGAAATTAATTGAGGACTTGCGGGGGAAGACTTTACCCCCCACAAGGCACTTGGCTGGAGGAGGGGGTACTCTACCCCAAAGCGCCGTGCAGGCACTTAAATTCCGGCACCTCAGACCGCGGCTCCCGTCCGCAGCCGAACAAGGCTGGGCTAGGCCCCGTCTTTTGGGTGGTCTGAAGAAATACCAAATTAATCTCGACTCTGCTTTTGATGTTTATAGTTATCAATACTTACCCGCCATTAAGTATGGGGAAGAGGAAATGTAACTTTCCACCGGAAAGTGCAAACAAGAAAACTACTACAACTAGGTCCATTAAAACGATGTGACCTCGTGAGGGGGGGTTAATGACACTGGAAAAGGGCGTGTGGAGGCAAGGCTACATGCCACTTTGCACCAATCACTGACTGTGGTGGATACACAGTCAGAAGTCAGGCCACCCAGTCGCGGCCGGTGCAGGTAAGCGCGGTAGGGCGGGGAGCGGGGCTGGGTGCTGGGCACTGGGGCGGGGGGGGTGTAAGACGACGGACTAGGTTTTATTTATTTATTTAATTTGACCTATTCCGTCGTCTGTCGACTTAACCCCCTCCCGCCCAACGCGCTTAGCTGCGCCGGCTGCTGCTGAGGCCTCCCATTAACCAAGCTGTTGCTACTGGGGGACAAGACTCTATAGATTTGATCCCCCCTTTAGTGACTCAAGGGGACAAATGTGCAGAGACTCAAATTTTCACCCCAGTCCCTCCCTACTAATAATCCATGAGTATCTCAAGATCCCCAAACTGATATTGTAATACTGTCGTCTACGTCTTCTTGTACACCCTGAGGCGAAAAGAAAAGACAATCCAGGGCTAAGGGGGAGAGGATACGGTGGAAACCTGAAATGAGTCCAAGGCTACCTCTAAAAATCATTGTGTAAAGAGAGGCAGTGCCGGTGGTAAAAGTATTTCCCAGGATTTACTGGAGTTTGAGGCCATACTTAAGAATCACTGTGACAATTGCCTCAGCAAACTGGACAAATTACAGGAAATATTCAGAGATTTCTGCACTTCAATCTTGGGTCAAATGAAGGACCAAGATTGAAATTTGACAATATCCCAGGCCAGGGTATAAGTAAGCTTCCTTGCCGCCCCTTGAACAAACACTGTTGCTAGAGTCTGAAGCTCATTCTGTCCCCTCTAACTGGACTAACCAACAAAGTGGCATGAATAAGAACTAACTCTTCCCTGCAGCTATCATGGTGGAACCCAGAGTGTCCTGCTGCTATCGGCTCATAGTGCAGACATGTGTCCTGTTAAGCCACCACGCCTTGCAGCGAGTCACAAACATCCTCAAATCCTCCCAGAATGTACCCCATACCTCATTATTTTGGAGAATGTCCCTAGTCTGGTGAATCCTTTAAGGATCATCACGCATCACTCGTTGGCTTATTTCCTCGATACATATGTTGTTGACTTTTTCAGTGGACTACTATGTTCGTATCAAATCTTTCCTTGTATGTGGTTAGGCTTAATCTGACAATGCTTGCATACCGATGTATGGCCAGTTCCTTTAGGTTCTGCTTTTTACTGTTGAACAAAATTTGTTGTACTCCTTAACATTCCGCTTCTGTGGAGATGTAGCAACTATGCACATATATCATGTACTGTTGTGTGAACGACTCACTAAAACCTGAAAAACCAATAAACAGATTCAACCAAAAAAAGGATGATCACGCATCACTAGTAAATAAAATTGTCCACTTGGTTCAGGAAGCACTCTGGATGGACATGCGATTTTCATGCCCACATGTCCCTAGTAAGAACAGCTGCCTCAGTTGGGACTCGTGTGAAGGATTTATCTGGGGACTGTGTGTTTGTCAATAAAAAAAAAAAACCTCTTTAACTGGTGCGTTACTTTACTGTATAGGCTCATTAATCTACAAGCCAGAATCCATCAAGGCTCAACACTTAGGATATTTTCACTGACCACCAAATGCGCCTGCTGATTTTCATGAGCTCAGCAATAGAATTGCCGATCTGAACGCAAAGCCTGTGTATAATTTATCAACCTGTAATAGATTCAAGGCCCGGGCCATTTCGAATCAGATGGACTGACTGCCAGATACCACTGATAATGTCTCTGGGCCACAGGGGAATAAGAGCAAGGAACTTATGTTAGATCTTCTTAGTTCTATTAATCTAGATATTTATTCAAATTTAAGGGTTATATCCTGGAACGTGGCAGTGCTGTGATCCAATACTGCAAATTCAGATTGGCTGAAATTAGTAAATTGCTAAAATGTTATATGCTGCCAAGAGTCCTCGGCTACCGAATATTGTTTTATAAATAGTTGTTCATTCTAAACCCCATTTATCGCATCACAAGCAGGAAGAGCTAAAGGAGGTCTAGCGACTCTGATTTCGGTCAAACTTACCAAATTGGTCATTGAGCAGCTAAAATGGTCCCTCTTTTATCAGTCATTACTGTTCGAATTGCAGGAATAACTTATTACTGATTCATTTTTATTACAATGTTTTTGACGTTTCTAAACCCAATGTGATTGATGACCTAGAGGCACACATCACATCACAGACTTCCAGGAAAAACCTAATAAGGAGGTTTTGATCTTGTGGGTAGGCGATTTTAATATGTGAATCTGTAACCAAGCACTTGCTCGACCTGCGGTTTACAGGACACAGGGGAATGAGCTGACACGTTTTAGACCTGTGCCATACGGGGATGCTCTAAACAGGCTCATTATGTCCAAAAATGTGGTTTTTGCTCATGAATATAAGTTGCCACTAACACCTCTACCTCCAACCTGCACGGGAAGTGGAAACTGTAGTAATATAGATTTCATATTACTTTCACTGGATCTTGCCCTGCTTTTAATAGAGTACAAGGGGGCACATTTTTTAAAAATTCTTTTTATTAAGTGAATAACCAGCACCTGGCAGTGCATTAATCAAATATAATTCCATACTTTTACATTCTTATCATCTCCAAATCCCGTCCCTTGTTACGTACATCTTAAATCATATCATACATATCTGTCTTGGCACAGTACATTTTGATACAGAATATTTCTACCACATTATACCTTTGACTCGTAACTCCCCCCACTAATTCACAGGCCTCTATATTGCGTCCATTTCCCCCAAATTTTGTCCCATTTTTTTGGGCAACCCCTCCCCTGGAACACCACCTTTTCGGCGCTACAGCACCAGTCTAGGTCTTCTTTCCATTTTGCAGTACTTGGCGGTTGGTTCGCACCCCACTCCCTTGCTATATTTCGTTTGGCTACAATGCCCTCTGTTGTTCGCCATGTCTTGTCGTGTTTTGGCCATTTCTCTTCCCCCGACACACAGGTAATTTGCCATTTGGCTTCGCAGGGCACCTCCCCCTCTATTACTTCCGACATGACTTGTATTGCTTTCTTCCAAAATTGTTGTATCTGTGGACATGCCCATAGGAAGTGGAAGAAGGTGCCTATTACCCACAGCCATGTGTACATTGGTCAGTGTCGCTGCGTCCTATCCTGTGTAGGAATACTCTGGAGGCATGCGATCTATGGAGCACGCGTAGCTGAATTAGTCGTAACCGTGCCCTAATCGGAACCTCCCTCGGACTCTGTATCGCCTCTGTCCAGTCGTCATCGTCTAGTGTCCCTAGGTCCTTTCTCCATGCTTCTCTAAGTGTTACTAGGGGGTCGGGCGAGTTATTCATTATTTTTTTTATACACCAGTGAGACAGCTTTCTCGTGCATGGGGTCTATGAACAAGGGGGCAGTTTAATAAGATTGTCAGGCAGTGCAGTGCAGCAAGTAATCTGCGTGACAGCGAAAGGGTAGAATGCGCGTATTTAAAAGAATATGGCGCATTCTTGCCTTTTTACCTGCGCTGGCACCCTTTTGGGAGCCTAGCGCAACGCAGTCATGCAGGATTGCTTTTCTGCAGGAAGGGTCACCTTCCTGCATAAAAACAATCCTGAGAGGCATATACCTCTGTCTGTGTGCTGCAGAATGCAGGTGTATTGAATTGTATTGTTTTTGTGTTGTGTTATGTTATTATTGTTTTGTCTTGTGTTTGGTTTTTCGTTCCGTTCTGATGTATAACTGTTTTTATAGATTTTTAGCTATCTGGTCCTGGCCGTGGTGCTGCCTCTGTTCAAAATGTTGCCAGCCACCACGGTCCCACGCTCTGTATGAACAGATAGAGACAGGTAGAAACTCCTACGCTCTATGCACAGACTGAGACAGGCAGAGACTCTCCTGCACTGTATGCACAGACAGAGATAGGTTGAGATTCTTCAGTCTGACAGGTAGAGACTCTCCTGCCTTAAATGCACATACAGAGACAGAAGGAGAATCCCACACTGTATGCATAGACATAGACAGGTAGAGACTCCCGCACTCTCTGCAAAGACGCAGTCAGATATAGGCTCTGTATGCACATAGACAGGTAAAGACTGCCCACACTGTATGCACAGACAAAGACTCCTCCATACTGTATGCACGGACACAGACATGAAGAGACACACTTGCACTGTATTCACAGACACCAGTAGAGACACTCGCACTGTTTGCAGACAAGTAGAAACCTATCTGCATTATATGCACAGACAGGGTACAGCAGAGACTCCTGCACTGTATGCGCTGCCCACGGCAGAGACTCCTCCACTGTATGCACAGAAAGAGACAGACAACGAGTCTCCCACACTGTAGTAACAGGCAGAGACCAGCAGGGCATCCCGTGTTGTATGTACTGACACAGACAGGTAGAGACACAGACAGACAAGTAGAAACTCTCCCGCACTACATGCATAGACAGATACAGGTAAAGACTCCTGCACTGTATGCACCGACAGAGACAGGCAGAGACTCTTTAGAGACTCTGTCATTGTATGTATAGACAGAGAAAGGTAGAGACTATCCTGCACTGTGTGCACAGGCAGAGACAGGTAGAGACGCTAGCACTGTTTGCACAGACAGAGACAGTAGAGACTCTCCCACACTGTATCCAAAGAGAGATAGAAACTCTCCCACCTTGCATGCACAGACAGATGGAGAATTCACCACTGAATGCATACGCACAGACAGGTAGAGACTCTCCCGAACTGTATGCAAAGACGTAGAAAGTTATAGTCTCCAGCACTGCATGCACAGACAGAGACAGGTAGAGACTCCAGCACTGTTTGCACAGACAGAGACAGTTATAGGCTCCAGCACTGCTTGCACAGACAGAGGAGGGTAGAGACTCTCCCGAACTGTATGCAAAGACATAGAAAGTTATAGTCTCCAGCACTGCATGCACAGACAGAGACAGGTAGAGACTCCAGCACTGTTTGCACAGACAGAGACAGTTATAGGCTCCAGCACTGCTTGCACAGACAGAGGAGGGTAGAGACTCTCCTGAACGGTATGCAAAGACATAGAAAGTTATAGTCTCCAGCACTGCATGCACAGACAGAGACAGGTAGAGACTCCAGCACTGCATGCACAGGCAGGGACGGTAGAGACTACTGCACTGTATGCACAGATAGAGACAGGTAGAGACTACTGCACTGTATGCACCGACAGAGACAGGCAGAGACTCTTTAGAGACTCTGTCATTGTATGTATAGGCAGAGAAAGGTAGAGACTACTGTGCACTGTGTGCACAGGCACAGACAGTTAGAGACTCTAGCACTGTTTGCAAAGACAGATATGCTTTTGCAATGTATTCATGGTGAGAGACAGTAGAGACTCTCCCACACTGTATCCACAGACAAAGACAGATGGAGAATCCACCACTGTATGCAAAGGCACAGTCAGGTAGAGACTATCCTGCACTATGTGCACAGGCAGAGACATGTAGATACTCTAGCACTTTTTGCACAGACAGAGACATAGATGCTTCTGCAATGTGATCATGGTAAGAGACAGTAGAGACTCTCCCACACTGTATCCATGGTGAGAGACAGTAGAGACTCTCCCACACTGTATTCATGGTGAGAGACAGTAGAGACTCTCCCACATTGTATCCACAGACAGATAGAAACTCTCCCACCTTGCATGCACAGACAGAGACAGATGGAGAATCCACCACTGTATGCATAGCCACAGACAGGTAGAGACTCTCCCGAACTGTATGCAAAGACATAGAAAGTTATAGACTCCAGCACTGCATGCACAGACAGAGACAGGTAGAGACTTCATCACTGTATGCACAGACAGAGACAGTTATAGGCTCCAGCACTGCTTGCACAGACAGAGGAAGGTAGAGACTCCAGCACTATATGCACAGACAGAGACAGGTAAAGGCTCCAGCACTGCTTGCACAGACAGAGACAGTTATATGTTCCAGCACTGCATGCACAGACGGAGGAAGGTAGTGACTCCAGCACTATATGCAGAGACAGAGACAGTTATAGGCTCCAGCACTAAATGCACAGACAGAGACAGTTATAAGCTCCAGCACTGTATGCGCAGACAGAGGAAGGTAGAGACTCCAGCACTGTATGCACAGACAGAGACAGTTATAGACTCCAGCACTGCATGCACAGACAGAGACAGTTATAGGCTCCAGCACTGCATGTGCAGACAGAGGAAGGTAGAGACTCCAGCACTGTATGCACAGACAGAGACAGTTATAGGCTCCAGCACTGCATGCACAGACGCAGGAAGGTAGAGACTCCAGCACTATATGCAGAGACAGAGACAGTTATAGGCTCCAGCACTAAATGCACAGACAGAGACAGTTATAGGCTCCAGCACTGTATGCACAGACAGAGACAGTTATAGGCTCCAGCACTGCTTGCACAGACAGAGGAAGGTAGAGACTCCAGCACTATATGCACAGACAGAGACAGGTATAGGCTCCAGCACTGCTTGCACAGACAGAGACAGTTATAGGTTCCAGCACTTCATGCACAGACGGAAGAAGGTAGAGACTCCAGCACTATATGCAGAGACAGAGACAGTTATAGGCTCCAGCACTAAATGCACAGACAGAGACAGTTATAGGCTCCAGCACTGCATGCGCAGACAGAGGAAGGTAGAGACTCCAGCACTGTATGCACAGACAGAGACAGTTATAGACTCCAGCACTGCATGCACAGACAGAGACAGTTATAGGCCCCAGCACTGCATGCGCAGACAGAAGAAGGTAGAGACTCCAGCACTGTATGCACAGACAGAGACAGTTATAGACTCCTGCACTGCATGCACAGACAGAGGAAGGTAGAGACTCCAGCACTGTATGCACAGACAGAGACAGTTATAGACTCCTGCACTGCATGCACAGACAGTGGAAGGTAGAGACTCCAGCACTGCATGCACAGACAGTGGAAGGTAGAGACTCCGGCACTGCAACCACAGACAGAGACAGTTAGAGACTCTCCAGTATGCAACAAAGAGAAAGTTAGAGACTCTTCCTCACTGTTTACTAAGACAGAGACTTCTGCACTGTATGCACATAGGTAAAGACTCTCCTGCACTGTATGCAAAGATAGAGACAGTTATAGGCTCCAGCACTGCATGCACAGACGGAGGAAAGTAGAGACTCCACCACTATATGCACAGACAGAGACAGTTATAGGCTCCAGCACTGCATGCACAGACAGAGGAAGGTAGAGACTCCAGCACTGCATGCACAGACGGAGGAAGGTAGAGACTCCAGCACTGTATGCACAGACACAGACAGTTATAGGCTCCAGCACTGTATGCACAGACAGGGACAGTTATAGGCTCCAGCACTGCTTGCACAGACAGAGGAAGGTAGAGACTCCAGCACTGTATGCACAGACAGAGACAGTTATAGGCTTCAGCACTTCATGCACAGACAAAGACAGTCATAGGTTCCAGCACTGCATGCACAAACGGAGGAAGGTAGAGACTCCAGCACTGTATGCACAGACAGAAAAAGTTATAAACTCCAGCACTGCATGCACAGACAGAGACAGTTATAGACTCCAGCACTGCATGCACAGACGGAGGAAGGTAGAGACTCCAGCACTGTATGCACAGACAGAGACAGTTATAGGCTCCAGCACTGCATGCACTGACAGAGACAGTTATAGGCTCCAGCACTTCATGCACAGACAGAGACAGTTATAGGCTCCAGCACAGCATGCACAGACAGAGACATTATAGGCTCCAGCACTGCTTGCACAAACAGAGGAAGGTAGAGACTCCGGCACTGTATGCACTGCCAGAGTAAGTTATAGACTCCAGCACTGCATGCACAGACAGAGACAGTTATAGGCTCCAGCACTGTATGCACAGACAGGGACAGTTATAGGCTCCAGCACTGCTTGCATAGACAGAGAAAGGTAGAGACTCCAGCACTACTTGCACAGACAGAGGAAGGTAGAGACTCCAGCACTGTATGCACAGACAGAGACAGTTATAGGCTTCCGAACTGAATGCACCAACAAAGACAGTCATAGGCTCCAGCACTGCATGCACAGACAGAGGAAGGTAGACACTCCAGCACTGTATGCACTGACAGAGAAAGTTATAGACTCCAGCACTGCATGCACAGGCAGAGACAGTTATAGGCTCCAGCACTGCTTGCACAGACAGAGGAAGGTAGAGACTCCGGCACTGCATGCACAGACAGAGACAGTTAGAGACTTCATCACTGTATGCACAGACAGAGACAGTTATAGGCTCCAGCACTGTATGCACAGACAGGGACAGTTATAGGCTCCAGCACTGCTTGCACAGACAGAGGAAGGTAGAGACTCCAGCACTGCTTGCACAGACAGAGGAAGGTAGAGACTCCAGCACTGCATGCACAGACAGAGACAGTTATAGGCTTCCAAACTGAATGCACCAACAAAGACAGTCATAGGCTCCAGCACTGCATGCACAGACAGAGGAAGGTAGAGACTCCAGCACTGTATGCACTGACAGAGAAAGTTATAGACTCCAGCACTGCATGCACAGACAGAGACAGTCATAGGCTCCAGCACTGCTTGCACAGACAGAGGAAGGTAGAGACTCCAGCACTGTATGCACCGACAGAGACAGTTATAGGCTTTAGCACTGCATGCACAGACAAAGACAGTCATAGGCTCCAGCACTGCATGCACAGACAGAGGAAGGTAGAGACTCCAGCACTGTATGCACTGACAGAGAAAGGTATAGACTCCAGCACTGCATGCACAGACAGAGACAGTTATAGGCTCCAGCACTGCATGCGCAGACAGAGGATGGTAGAGACTCCAGCACTGTATGCACAGACAGAGACAGTTATAGGCTCTAGCATTGCTTGCACAGACAGAGGAAGGTAGAGACTCCAGCACTGTATGCACAGACAGAGACAGTTATAGGCTCCAGCACTGCATGCACAGACAGAGACAGTCATAGGTTCCAGCACTGCATGCACAGACGGAGGAAGGTAGAGACTCCAGCACTATATGCACAGACAGAGACAGTTATAGGCTCCAGCACTGAATGCACAGACAGAGACAGTTATAGGCTCCAGCACTGCATGCACAGACAGAGGAAGGTAGAGACTCCAGCACTGCATGCACAGACGGAGGAAGGTTGAGACTCCAGCACTGTATGCACAGACAGAGACAGTTATAGGCTCCAGGTACTGCATGCACAGACAGAAGAAGGGATTGATTCCAGCGCTGTATGCACAGACAGAGACAGTTATAGACTCCAGCACTGTATGCACAGACAAAGACAGTTATAGGCTTCAGCACTGCATGCACAGACAAAGACAGTCATAGGCTCCAGCACTGCATGCACAGACAGAGGAAGGTAGAGACTCTAGCACTGTATCCACTGACAGAGACAATTATAGGCTCCAGCACTGCATGCACAGACAGAGGAAGGTAGAGACTCCAGCACTGCATGCACAGACGGAGGAAGGTTGAGACTCCAGCACTGTATGCACAGACAGAGACAGTTATAGGCTCCAGCACTGAATGCACAGACAGGGACAGTTATAGGCTCCAGCACTGCTTGCACAGACAGAGGAGGGTAGAGACTCCAGCACTGTATGCACAGACAGAGACAGTTATAGGCTCCAGCACTGTATGCACAGACAGGGACAGTTATAGGCTCCAGCACTGCTTGCACAGACAGAGGAGGGTAGAGACTCCAGCACTGTATGCACAGACAGAGACAGTTATAGGCTTCAGCACTGCATGCACTGACAAAGACAGTCATAGGTTCCAGCACTGCATGTGCAGACAGAGGAAGGTATAGACTCCAGCACTGTATGCACAGACAGAGAAAGTTATAAACTCCAGCACTGCATGCGCAGACAGAGAAAGTTATACGCTCCAGCACTGCATGCACAGACAGAGATAGTTATAGGCTCCAGCACTGCATGCACCCGAAAGAGACAGTCATAGGCTCCAGTACTGCATGCACTGACAGAGGAAGGTAGAGACTCCAGCACTGTATGCACTGACAGAGAAAGTTATAGACTCCAGCACTGCATGCACAGACAGATACAGTTATAGGCTCCAGCACTGCATGCACAGACAGAAGAAGGTAAAGACTCCAGCACTGTACGCACAGACAGAGACAGGTATAGGCTCCAGCACTGCTTGCACAGACAGAGGAAGGTAGAGACTCCGGCACTGCATGCGCAGACAGAGACAGTTAGAGACTCCATCACTGTATGCCCAGACAGAGACAGTTATAGGCTCCAGCACTGTATGCACAGACAGGGACAGTTATAGGCTCCAGCACTGCTTGCACAGACAGAGAAGGTAGAGACTCCAGCACTGCATGCACAGACAGAAAAAGTTATAAACTCCAGCACTGCATGCACAGAGACAGTTATAGGCTCCAGCACTGCTTGCACAGACAGAGACAGTTATAGGCTCCAGCACTGCTTGCACAGACAGAGGAAGGTAAAGACTCCAGCACTGTATGCACAGACAGAGACAGTTATAGGCTTCAGCATTGCATGCACAGAGAAAGACAGTCATAGGCTCCAGAACTGCATGCACAGACAGAGGAAGGTAGAAACTCCAGCACTGTATGCACTGACAGAGAAAGTTATAGACTCCAGCACTGCATGCACAGACAGATACAGTTATAGGCTCCAGCACTGCATGCGCAGACAGAGGAAGGTAAAGACTCCAGCACTGTATGCACAGACAGAGACAGGTATAGGCTCCAGCACTGCTTGCACAGACAGAGGAAGGTAAAGACTCCAGCACTGTATGCACAGACAGAGACAGTTATAGGCTCCAGCACTGCTTGCACAGACAGAGAAGGTGGAGACTCCAGCACGGTATGCACAGACAGAGACAGTTATAGGCTTCAGCACTGCATGCACAGACAAAGACAGTCATAGGCTCCAGCACTGCATGCACAGACAGAGGAAGGTAGAAACTCCAGCACTGTATCCACTGACAGAGAAAGTTATAGACTCCAGCACTGCATGCACAGACAGAGACAGTTATAGATTCCAGCACTGCATGCACAGACAGAGACAGTTATAGGCTCCAGGCACTGCATGCACAGACAGAAGAAGGGATTGATTCCAGCGCTGTATGCACAGACAGTTATAGACTCCAGCACTGTATGCACAGACAGAGACAGTTATAAGCTCCAGGCACTGCATGCACAGACAGAAGAAGGTAGAGATTCTAGCACTGTATGCACAGACAGAGACAGTTATAGACTCCAGCACTGTATGCACAGACAGAGACAGTTTTAGGCTCCACGCACTGCATGCACAGACAGAAGAAGGTAGAAATTCCAGCATTGTATATATAGACAGATACAGGTTGAGACTCTCCTGCACTGTATTCACGGTGAGAGACAGTAGAAACTCCTGCACACAGTATCCACAGGCAGATTGAGACTTCCCCACCTTACGTGCACAAAGACAGATGAAGAATCTCACACTGTGAACATAGGAACAGACAAGTAGAGACTCTTCCGCACTGTATGCACAGACAGAGACTCTTGAGTATGCAAAGACAGAGACACTTAGAGACTCTTCTGAATGGAAAGACAGAGACACTTAGAGCCTCTTCTGAATGCAAAGACAGAGACACTTAGAGACTCTTCTGAATGCAAAGACAGAGACACTTAGAGACTCTTCTGAGTGCAAAGACAGAGACACTTAAAGACCCTTCTGTATGCAAAGACAGAGACACTTAGAGACTCTTCTGTATGCAAAGACAGAGACGCTTAGAGATTCTTCTGTATGCAAAGACAGAGACACTTAGAGACTCTTCTGTATGCAAAGACAGAGACGCTTAGAGATTCTTCTGTATGCAAAGACAGAGACACTTAGAGACTCTTCTGTATGCAAAGACAGAGATACTTAGAGACTCTTCTGTATGCAAAGACAGAGACACTTAGAGACTCTCCTGCACTGTATGAACATAGACAGGTAAAGACTCTTTAGAGACTGTGTCACTGTATGCACAGACAACGGTAGAGACGCTACCGCACTGAATGTATGGAGAGAGACAGGTAGAGACTCCTACACTATATGAACAGACAGATAAAGATAGAGACTACCTATATGCACAGAGACAGGTAGAGACTCCCACAATGTATCACAACAAGAGACAGGCACAGGTATTCTCCAGCACTGTTTTCACAGAGACAGGTAGAGACTCCCACAATGTGTGCACAGCAAGTGACAGGCACAGGTATTCTTCCCCACTGTATGCACAGAGACATGTGAAGACTCTAACATGCATGGGAAAAGACAGGTAGAGACTATTGCACTATATGAACTGATAGATACAGGTAGACTATCCCGCACTATACGTACAGAAACAGGTAGAGACTCCCTCACTTTATGCACAGAAAGAGACCGGCTGATCCTCTCCCGCACCCCAGACACAGGCAGAGACAGGTAGAGACTCCCACACTGTATGCACAGCAAGAGACAGGCAGATCTTCCCCCGCACCCCAGACACAGGCAGAGACAGGTAGAGACTCCCACACTGTATGCACAGCAAGAGACAGGCAGATCTTCCCCCGCACCCCAGACACAGGCAGAGACAGGTAGAGACTCCCACACTGTATGCACAGCAAGAGACAGGCAGATCTTCCCCCGCACCCCAGACATAGGCAGAGACAAGTAGAGACTCCCTCACAGCATGCACAGCAAGAGACAGGCCGATCCTCTCCCGCACCCCAGACACAGGCAGAGACAGGTAGAGACTCCCACACTGCATGCACAGCAAGAGACAGGTAGATCTTCCCCGCACCCCAGGCACAGAGACAGGTAGAGACTCCCACACTGCATGCACAGCAAGAGACAGGCAGATCTTCCCCCGCACCACAGGCACAGACAGAGACAGTTATAGACTCCAGCACTGCGTGCAAAGTGTCTCTGTCTTTGCACTCAGAAGAGTCTCTAAGTGTCTCTGTCTTTGCATTCAGAAGAGTCTCTAAGTGTCTCTGTCTTTGCATACTCAAGAGTCTCTGTCTGTGCATACAGTGCGGACTCCCACACTGCATGCACAGCAAGAGACAGGCAGATCTTCCCCCGCACCACAGGCACAGACAGAGACAGTTATAGACTCCAGCACTGCGTGCAAAGTGTCTCTGTCTTTGCACTCAGAAGAGTCTCTAAGTGTCTCTGTCTTTCCATTCAGAAGAGTCTCTAAGTGTCTCTGTCTTTGCATACTCAAGAGTCTCTGTCTGTGCATACAGTGCGGACTCCCACACTGCATGCACAGCAAGAGACAGGCAGATCTTCCCCCGCACCCTAGACACAGACAGAGACAGGTAGAGACTCCCACACTGTATGCCCAGCAAGAGATCTTCCCCCGCACCCTGAGACAGGTAGAGACTCTAACATTGCTTTGAAAGTGACAAGCTGCCTGCACCTCGGCCTGCCCGGCGTTATGAAGAAAGTATGAGGCTAATGTATTTGAAGCTGAATGGCGTGCCTGCTCTCAGAGGGTCCCTGGAGGCGGATAAAAGGCATTTTGAACATGGCAGCTGTGTTTGTTTTGTGCAGGAAGCTGCTGAGTGTTAATTCATCCTGACTGTCTCCCTATCAGCGGGCCCCAGCTTTGGGCCGCCGCCATCCGAGAGGGAAGCCTTCAATCCTCCCTTCCTTCATATAACCTGATTTCATCTTCCGCTAACAATGCCGCAGCCTTTCCTTGTGGCTCACAAAGAAGGCATCAACAGTGGGCATTTAATTAGATCAAACCCCAAACAACCGCAGACGCTGGTGGCGCTTAAAAGCTGAGAAGCTTTTTTATCCACTGTAAGGGGATTCCTTCCTGCTCACCCCCTCCTTCAAGGGAGGGTGTCTTTGCGTGCGATAGTGTGTGCGCTAGAGGGCCAGGGCGAGCGCTGTAGCCTACTATCTGCATGCTACGATATTGAAATGTGCTGTAATTGGGTTTATATAGCGCTTACTACCCCTGACGAGGCGTTGAAACGCTTTACCCCCTGCAGCATGCTTTTCCGGAACTCAAGGTTAGTGGTTAGTATAGTGGTATTAGGATTAGTTTAACAAACCATTCCATGCATTCACTCGAGTTTCTTGTGGTAGATATTGGTAGGAGTTAGGTGTTATAATACGTACTATCAGGGCTTTGAGTGGGATGAAAAAACTGCGAGGTCTCTCAAAGGGGCGTGGCCGATGTAATTAAGGGCGTGGCTTAAAAACATATAAGCTGAAAATCAGTGCCTACCATGGTGTGCCGCCCGACTGGTATTTTGCTGCTTCTGTCATTGCATCCACATATATAATACAACAAGGAACATTACACCTACAACAAGCCAGGACTATTCGCTTTGTCAATGGTTGTTAGTTGCATAAGATAAATAAGCAACAACTATGGCTTCGTTGTATATAATATTGAAAATGCTTCAGTTCTGAAATGATGAGACTGTGAAAGAACTATAACGAGTCTCATTGAAGTTACATCAAAGGCAGTGAAGGGTGGTACTATTGCAGAGTTGAGATTTTTTTTCACCCTGACGGTGAGGGCAAAAATGGAGCGCCTGATAGGGACCCGTCTCAGTACCTGCTTTTTAGAACTGCCGGTACTGAGCACCGGCAGGACCCGGCCCACTTAAATCCCTGGGTACTATGTTTTAGAGGCGGCTGGCAGCGGTGAGGCAGGGTGGGGTGGGGGGAAAAGTTGAGAGACGGCGGGTTAGTTAAAATAAAATAAATAAATAAAACCACTTACCTTGCGCTCGCCACATCACCGGCAATGCGGCGAGCGCAAGGTAAGTTGTTTTATTTATTTAATTTTAACTAACCCGTAGTCTGTCGATTCCTTTCCCCCACCCCGGCCGCCCCGCTTCAACGACCACCGCTTTTAACTATGCCGGCTGCCACTGCTATGTTTGTGTGGCTACAAGTCAAACACGGCATTGCGCTTGGAGCTTGATATGAAAATGGGCTGAAACCTAGGTTTAAAATACTTAAAGGTTGCAGGAAATTATTTGTAATCAGTTATGCACGAGAAAGGGTCTGCTCTCCACTAGTGGAGTGGAGAGCAGATTCTCGCAGAACTTACACTAGTTCCATTTTGTTGAAGGTGTTGCAAGTCTAATGCAGCTCACAGTGTTTGAGTTTGAATACAGAATTTCCTTTACAGAAACCCTCTGTTTGTTATTTATTTATTATTAATTTTAATTTTATTTCAATACTCTTTATTTCGGCGAAACAACATAAAAGAACAAATACAATCGATAAAATCACTAAAACACTCATTCATTTAGAACAATAAATTATTGCTAAAAGGATAGAAATAAAATTATGCACTACACAGGAATAAAATATAAAGCTACCATATGCCATAAAATGCAAAACATATTAGAGAATAAGATCAATTTATAGTTATCTAAAATTCCATCATTACTAACAAAAAATATACAATATACCAGCTGTAATATAATGTGAAAGCTATTAATTACAATTGGGTTTATCGTGGCTCGGCCATGAGGTACAGTACAAGCTGGGTGATGGGGAAATTTTATGTGCGCCTATTACTCCGTCCTCATAAAGTGCATAATGTGCCAGTTATGATAAATAAATAACAGTGTCATGGCTCAACCTCGACGTCATGAATCAAAAAGAGGAGGACTTGGAGCCAGATTAAAGTCTAGAACCCGTGCTCCTCACTATAATTGACACGTCTAATCAGTGTGGGTACTTGTTCCTATGTGAAGAGGATATAGAAAACATTACAGAAAAGGTGTGGTTGGAATATATGGTTCCAGGGGGATCTTCCTTATTTGGAAGTGTTGCCCCCACACACCCATGTGGGTGTCATGCTTCATCATCGGGTGTTTTGCTCCTCGTGGGGCCGGCTCTCCAATGCCCCACGGGCCCCGCGAGAGGGCTCTATGTCGGAGGTCTTTTCTTGTATCAGCCGTGACGGTGCATGCAGGTGTGTGGGGTATAATGTGTAAGGTGGAGAGTGTGATCTTAAAATTACCTAAAGGAGATCAAATTTTATTCAGAGACCCTTCGGTAAGGTTAAAAACTTAGAAGCAGTAGTGTGCCCACGGTTCTGATACGCCACTACTCAGTGAGTGTGTTGTAGTGAACTATCGTGGTTTCACTATTCAGATCGACATGTTTCACGCTATGTTGGTCTAGTACCGGATCTCTAGCGTTTCTTCAGGACCAAAAAATATGTTCCCTATCCCTGAATTTGGGTGGGTATCTAGAGTCTTATTATACTCAATCCCTGGTAGTGATACAATAGATCCTAGGTATCTATGTCATGCTCACCCCAGTATGAATCCTAAATCAACCCCTACTCATAAGCCATAATGTGCCCTAAGTCAAGGCAGTGGACCACGAGAATATTGCGGTTTAGTTCCATGCGGGGTCAGCAGCCCGTCACCTACCCCTCGTCCTGCCTGCCTGCAGATTTACCTCGACGTCACCACCAATAACTGGTTGAGAACAAAATGTTTGTCTAATTGGCCACATTGCACATAAGTACCTTGAGACGGTGAATACTATATGTTGGCTAGTGTCAGATTGTAAAATTCTATAAACCTCCATGTGCTGGGTAATTCCCAAGTTCCAACATATTGGGATTAACCATTTTGACCTAGCCTTGCTGTACTTAGGGAATTCTTTTTTTGTTTTTGGATTTTTCTATTGCTTGGTCATACATAGCATGATAAGCGAGGCACAGTATATAATGGTAGTACCGAGAGTATAGGATACAGATAGAAGATATTGGACAAGAATCTGTCTTACAGATACGACATATTTACAGGTATTGGGCATTGTCGGAGCCGTCAAAGGTGCATAAATATGAAGACAAAGTGCTGGCTGGGTGCATGTGTGGGAATGCTGCTGTTCTCAGCATGGTTTGCTGGACCAACTGGTCATACTCTGACAACAGCTGCCTTGTTGAATATGTATGCTATATTTTGATTGCCTGACAGAGAGATGGCTGACTGGACTTATGGGATGGTGTTGGAGCTTCTGTGATTGGTTGGAAGCTGAGGATACAGGAGAGCTGGGATGACGCTGTGATAACTGAGGTTGGAAGAAATGCCACACGTTTAATCTCATCGACACCATAGTTGCCCTGGATCCCCTCCTTGCTGCTCCTGGAGAGGTCCAGCTTTCACCAGGTCTTTGCCACCCCACCTCTCCCATCCCTGTACGCACACTTCTATTTTTCAGTTGTCAATGCCTTGGGTAATTCAGGATAGACTGTGACAAGGCGATTTATCTGGCCTCATCTGCTAAAATGATTCAGCTCCTCCAAGTAGTACAGAATGCGGCAGCCCATCTGGTAGGAGATTGTTCCAAACTTGACCACATTTACTTTAGCCTTGAGACCACTTCACTGGCTGCTTATTCTCAGTGGAATAATTGTCAGATGTGTGACCATTGTATATAAAGGCATTTACCAGTATTTGCCCGCCCTCTTAGCCTTTAAATTTTAAATCTACAGACCCGCTAGGGTTCTGCAATCCACAGACCAATTCCTCTTACTTATACCTAAATCCAGACTCACCTCTTATGGTGATCTGTAGTTCCATGGCCCTACATTAATGCTCGAATCTCACCTCATTCGTTTTAGATAACTATTGAAAACTTGGTTTTCAATCATTAACAGGAAGTAGAGTTTCCCTCTGTTCTAAGGGATTTTTTTAAATTTTAGTCCAAGTTATAAATGTACTTAATAGTACAAAGAGACTCATGCGTATGAGTGCTCAAACTAAACTTAACATTACATAATTTAACATGAGACTTTAAACAGATGAGAGGTTGGCTCTGATGCCGCTTCACAGGAGGAATCCAAGACTGGTATGCTTTTGACAAGCACGACTATCGTGACAAAGTTATGGGAGTGGTAGCACACAGGAGTGGGGGCAGAGGAGACAATCACTCACCTACCCAGGTTACATGCGATTCAAAGTAAATACATCAGAGGGTCCATTGGTGAAGACAGAACCGCCTGTTATGGAGTCAGATGTAAACAAACATCGTCATTTTAAGGGGGCCGGCATCTGGGTACAGTATTCCCACCTGGGGAATAGGGAGTGTTCTTTTTCAGCTTGTGCCGTATTACAAGGGCCATTGGAATTATGCAGCAGTGGAGGGCCAAATTATGTGGCAGGGTTGAGTAAATTGTGCGGCAAGAAAAGGCAAATTATGCAGCAATATGTGGCACATTTTGTGATAGTATTTCTTTATTATTTTGTCAATTTTAAACTTGTTAACACTGTCTGGGCATTATTGAACCTCTTTAATACCAGTTTAACACCCAATATATAGCAATAAGCAACAGAAAGGTGACCAGTCCAACTTTGTAAAGGTCTTCCACTGCACGGCAACACGTGTCACTGTGTTTATGTAACTTTTAAACCATTTGACCTAGAAACAAAAATATTTTTAGGTTAAAATCTGCAGATTATGCAGCAGATGATGGATTATGCGGCAAATGCAGCAAATCAATACTTATGCAAAACTCGCCATGGCCGCACAATCACATAATTCCAGTGGCCCAGTGTATTACCTTCCAGGTCATAAAAGGGATAACAAGGTCCTCCCGCATTTACTCTTTTCCGAGCAGCAAAACTGAGAATCTTGCAGTTTTTCCCACGTACATATTGCCAGGTACTAATTACACTGTAGAAATTTGTGAGGACTCCGCGTGGCACTGCGCGCGTGCAGCTACCTGCTGCACGGTGAAACGACACAGGATTCGCAGGGACTTTTCCTAATTCTTGCAGCGTGTTCATTTCAACCCCTCCCTTCCTCGCAGCACAAACTGCTCATTCTGACCCGTACCCAGCGCTGTAGTGGAGAAGGTGGGGACAGATATGCTTGGCTGACTAGCGCTAGCGCTACGCACTTCTGTGTTGTCCTTTACTGCCAATAAAGCTATTATTGGGTACGTTGCATCTGTTATTTACCATGTGACAAAACATCAAGACAGGTGATGGACGGGCCATAGAGCCATATAAAAAGCAATGTGCTATTGTTATGATAGAAAGTTATATTTCCAGTTTAGGGTGGGCTCATTGCCCATAAGGGCTTTCACAACCAGATGGGCTAAATCATGTGATAACAAGTGTCCTATATGCCAGGCCCATGTGGAGTCGGTGGCACATATGCTGTTTGCTTGTCCAGCCTATGCTGCTCCCCGTCGTGCATGGCTGGTGCCAATTTGTAAATTGTTAGGCACCAGAAGGAGTGAAGAAGCTGAAAGAATTCTACGTACTAACACTTCAACTCCTATCATCACAGCAGTAGCAAAATATTTAGGTTGGTCATGGGCCATAAGGTCGCATTTCTTATCTGTATGACATGTGTGTTATTCTGCACTTGTATTAGGGGACTTATAGCGATACACTATCTCAACCATTTAGTTTGGAGCGCTTGGCTTAATTATCTAGGACTAAAGTCTTGAGTTCTTTTGGACGAGAATTTTACAATTGTTCGCTTTTATTGGTATACATTGTTGTTTTTAAAACAATTTTTATGGAATTTAGTATTTCATGAAGATTTGATCGTATTTCCCCAAACAGGCTCTATAATCATGCTCTGCACTTTTATATAATGAAATATTCTATATAATGAAATATTTTTGTATTATGCTTTTATGGCTAAATTGTCGAATAAAGCTTGTTTGGATTGGATTGGCTATTGTTATAGATTGTGTGTTCAGCAGAACTGATGTATAGTGGGACAGAGGAAATGGGGCTTGTAGAAAGATTAGGAGCTTGAGGCACATAAGTGTTCGCATTCAGAAAACCAGAGCAATTGACTTAAATCTGAATTCACAATTTATAAAATTCCTTTGTGGTTCATAATAATCGTTTCAAATCAATGCACACATTGTGGACCCTTGAGAGTTGCAAAGGGGCATCCCCCTTGCAATTAGAAGCTGCATGAATAAATGCATTGTCCCCGTTGTTGTGGTTGCAAAGTGTGCATTGGTCAGTGCCTTCAGAGGGAACAGGGTAACCCCACTCACAAGAGCAAGCTGTCTGTATTTAAAAAGTCTCACTTTGTGCAGGCTAACAGCATAAAGGCGGAGCAGGCAGCGGTACCACAGGCTGCTGCATGCAGACATCAGGTGGAGCAGGCAGCGGTCCCACAGGCTGTGGCATGCAGACATCAGTAGGACCCGGAACCCCCGATATGACCGGACCCCAACACCACCCAAGCGAGTTACCAACAGGACACAAGTAAGCTTAGTTTGTGGATCATTTTATTTCAACACTAACACAGCAAGCTATGAGCAGATCTGTTAAATTCAACACAACACAGGAAAAAGGTGCATGACATCATAAAATCATCTGTAAACCCAACATAAACAAATGTGTCAGAATCATGAGCAAACAAACCATCAACTCAATAATTCATGTGCAAGTTGAAGCTCAATATCCGGACACCCCCTTTTTTCCCATGGGGTCACCTCGCAATCCTGGACACCATTGGACCACACTAGGTGCAACCACCTGCATCCACGAGGGGCGGCCCATGCCCCTGTGCCCTTGTCTGCTCAATGGGCACCGCCCCTCGAACACCAAGATACCCAGGGGCTGGGTAAAGGTGGGCAGGAGCAGGGCACCCCGTGCCGACCCCCAAGATCTAACTGTGCGCCCCAGCCCGCAAGCTGGTGTACATCCTCTGGTTGGCCCAGGACTGCCTAATCTTACCCCTTGCAACTGTCCTAAGGGGGGGGACTGCTTCTGAAGGACCCTCCCTCCCTTGCTAATTGGAGGGGGTGACTTAAGTGTTGTAGACCCAATAAGCCTAACATTAGGGTCGGGAGGGAGGGAGGGAGAAGATTCCGCGCCGGTCTTGCTCCTCCGTCGGGGGTGGCCAGGTGGGAAAAAGGCCAAGGGGCACAGCGTCTTTATACCCCCCACCTGGCCACCCCGACAGCGGTGCCCAGTGATGACGCGCTTCCGGCCACCCACCAATCCTAGAGCTGGGTGCCGGAAGTCGTGGAGGCTGGATCCGGTTTCGGCCGCCAGTGGCCGGTACCCCGCCAGATCGCGGGAGTTTCGGTCAACGGGGGCCCAGGTCCTAAGTGCCGCATCCATCTCCCATTCGGGGGGTGGACGCTCTGTCCAATGGAGCAGGCAGCGGTCCTACAGGCTGCCTCCTGCAGGCATCAGATGGAGCAGGCAGCGGTCCTAGAGACTGGTGCATGCAGACATCAGCCGGAGCAGGCAGCAACCCCACAGGCTTCTGCATGCAGACATCAGGCGGAGCAGGCAGCAGTCCCACAGGTTGCTGCATGCAGACATCAGGCGGAGCAGGCCACGGTCCCACAGGCTGCTGCATACAGGCATCAGGCGTAGCAGGCAGCGGTCCCACAGGCTGCTGCATTCAGACATCAGGCAGAGCAGGCACCGGTCCCACAGGCTGTTGCATGCAGATATCAGGCAGAGCAGGCCACGGTCCTACAGGCTGCTGGATGCAGACATCAGGCGGAGCAGGCAGCAGTCCCACAGGTTGCTGCATGCACACATCAGGCGGAGCAGGCAGCGACCCCATAGACTGCTGCATGCAGACATCAGGCGGAGCAGGCAGCGGTCCCATAGGCTGTTACAAGCAGACATCAGGCGGAGCAAGCAGCGATCCCACAGGCTGCTGCATGCAGAGATCAGGCGGAGCAGGCAGCGGTCCCACAGGCTGCTGCATGCAGACATCAGGTGGAGCAAGCAGCGATCCCACAGGCTGCTGCATGCAGAGATCAGGCGGAGCAGGCAGCTGTCCCACAGGCTTTTGCATGCAGACATCAAGCGAAGCAGGCAGTGGTCCCACAGGCTGCTGCATGCAGAGATCAGGCGGAGCAGACAGCTGTCCCACAGGCTGTTGCATGCAGACATCAGGTGGAGCAGGCAGCGGTCCCACAGGCTGCTGCATGAAGAGATCAGTCAGAGCAGGCAGCAGTTTCACAGGCTGCTGCATGCAGACATCAGGCAGAACAGGCAGCAATCCCACAGACAGCCACATGGTAGTCAGCTGTCCCATGCAGGGCTCTATCCCAGCATTCGGAACGTTTAACACTGAGTCACTAAATACTGTTTAACATCAATGTCTATTTTCTTAGGACAGGTGAACTCCCAACACCCCTGTGAAAGTCCTGGCATGTATAGCACACCACAAAAATATTGAAATATTTCATTTGTGCCCCTTCACAAATCTAGCCAATTCGTGTGAACATTTTGTTTTAACATTATATCAAAATGTTACCCATGTGAAGAAGATGAAGAACACCAGTGCTACTGGTGTTATTCATATACCCATGCCCGGTATTAACATTATGGTGTGTGCAATATCTGGTGCAGGGGTCTCCAACCATTCCTATAATGAGAGCTACTTCTGATCAATTGAAACCACTCTGAGCTACTGCCTAGTATAGGGATTAGATAAGGGTAAATAAGACTCAGACAACAAACACTGCTCCTGGAGAATCCATTTCTAGACTAATGAGGGTAAACTATTTAAGTGCAATATCAGGAAAGGTTTATCTATGGGGTGTCCAGGCACCAAATCTGTTCCTCCATTCTTGTTTAGGAATTACCTCCAAGGGGTGAGTGTTTAACTAGGTTTGATTGCTTATTTATCTTGCAAAACATGGAATGACACCGTTCTCATTTGAGAGCCAAGTCTCAACATACTTCCATTACCTGCCTAATTCGCCTGAAGTACACTGATTCATGTCCACAAGGAAGTAAATCAGAAAGTTATCTTTTAAACATATATTGCACCCTTTACAAGGACCAACAGCGTTGATATATTTGGCCCGGTAGATGCCCTTCATAGCTTTCTACAAGTAACCATTTCTCTGCAGCTGCACCTGGGCATTATATTTGTGGCAGTCATGAAACTTAAATCAATGCATGTAGGTATGGGAGGAAGGGAGGAACAAATTATGGAGAAAGGGAATGAAGGGAGAGAAGAACGAAAGCAGAAAAGTTGCAATGGACAAATGGGAACGAATGAAAGTACAAGAAGAGAGGAAGGAACAGTGAAAAAAGTGAAAAGGATCAAAGGAAAGTTGGAGGAGAGAAAGAAAGCAAAGAAGAAAATGAAAAGGGAAAATAAAATAGCAGAGAAGGAATGGAGAAAACATGAAGAGAAACATAGGAGACAAAAAGGAGAAGAAAAAAGATGAGAGTGAAAGAATGTAAGGTTTAAAAACGAGAAACAGAGAAGAAAAGCAGAACAAGAAGAGGAGAAACAGAAAGAAGGAAAGGAAAATGGGAAGAAGGAATTGAGAAAACGAGAATGAAGGGAGAGGAGAAAAGCAGAAGAAAACGAGAAATTAGAGAAACTTAAATGAGAAAAAGGAGAAAACAGGAGAAAGAGGGAAATGAGAGAAGGAACAGAGAAAATGAGAGGAGGAGAAAAGGGGGAGCAAAAAAGAAAATGCTTGAAGGAAAAGAGAATTCAATTTCAGTTTATTGATTTAGATCTTAACAGAGATCCACAATATATACAGTCATAAATAATGATGAAAACATATAAAACTAGACAGTCTCCAAATTAATATGTTGCTCATACATTGGCATAATGTTTTTGAAAATGTGTACAAATTGCGACACACAAATTCATCAGGGGGTAACTTTGCTAGGGTGATCAGATCATTGATTTTTTTAAGCGCACTATGTTTGAGACAAAAAGCTTTTAAAAACCGCTTCCGCACTTCTATTATAGACTTGCAGGGACAGACGAACAGTACATGCTTGAAGTCTTGTATCCCACCCTTACATATTCCAGATTTGTCTCTTTTGTCCGCCCAATGCTTTGTAAAGTTATTTAAAGGTAAAATGCTCAGTCTTAACATAATTATGAATGGCCTGGTGCTGTGATCCAATGTAAACTTCAAATAGCCTTCATTCAATTTAAAAAAGAGGCTGTCAGAGTAGTTCCTTTTATTATCCCATGTGTAACTTAGTCTAGCCATCGTATTTTTCAGGAACAACTTTAGTTGTGGTAGTGTCCATGATTGTAAATGGGCGATGAAACATTGGAAGTTCTCAAGTGCGGTCTCAAGATTAATATTCAAAGTGTAAACTTCTTCCTTGAAGGTTTCATTCTCTCAAGGTGCCTTCGGGTGCATGAAGAAGGTTGTAAGCCCATATAAAATACATTGTCCAAGGATCTAAAATAGGCACTAGAGAAGGAAAAGTGGAAAAGAGTATAGTGAATGAGAATGAAAGAGGAAGAAGGAGAAAATGAGAGATAGGAGAGAGGAAGAAGAGAAAAGCAGAGAGTAAGTGAAGGAACGGAGAAAAAGAAGAGAAAGGAAAGGAAAAGATAAAAGAAGTACTGGAGAATGGAAGGTGAAAATAAAGATAGAAAGAAAGTAGAAAAAGGGAGTGAAGGAAACGAGAAGGGTAGAAGGAGCGGTAAAAGAAACAAAGGAAAAGGAGAGAGGGATGCAGATATGAAAAAGAAGTAAAGGAGAAAAATGAAAGAACAGAGGAACAGAAAAAAAAGAAAGATTTGAGAAAGGACTGGTGAAAAGGAGAAAGAAATGAGAAAAAGAGAGAGAACCAAATGAGAAAAAGTAGAGAACGAGAAAGAGAAAGAGAAGGAAACTCAGTCCCAGCACTTTGTGCAGGTGCACAATCAACAATCGCCCAAAACTGAAAGTATTTCACATTAGCTTTTTCATTTATATTGCAGGCTGAGCTCTTCCATGCAACTATGAATGAAGTAGCTAAAGCATAAAGCTAAAAAATAATAATGCTTCACGACTGGCTTTGCTGCATTTGTCTGCACGGTTAGCATGCCAAGCCTCACAGAACTAAAGGCAGCTGCAAATTCAAAGGACTAACAATCGAGCTGTTGGAGACCCCTGGTCTATTGGTTGCGCTGGTGCAGCCTCCTCGGAAGTCATGTGGTGGGCATGTACAGTGCTGTGGAGTGTCCTAATAGAAACATGCGACCAGTACAATGCCGGTAGATTCATGTTGGTATTGTGATGACTCCATGACAGTGAAGTTTGAACAGTGTGAACTGTGTTTTCTGTTTGTGACGATTGCTTTAACTCAGTCACATGTGACTATCTCTGTGGCCTTTGTCACTTTCTCTGTTGCATAAGAGTGCGTTATTTGTTAGTGCATCTAGTGTATTCTGTTTTGTTGATGGACTTGCGTTGATGTACAGGTTTATTTCTGCATCAATGTGTTTGTTTATTTTTGACTGAGAAGCTGACTTTCTATTAGTGTTTAGTACTATTGATGAGAGACCATCTGTGTGGCCCGAACGCAAGTGAAGGCCAATGTCCTTTTCGCTGGGCTTTAAACTGACATATGGAAGTGATTTGCGTAGGGATTAGAATATAGAATGATATAAACCTGGAGAGTGCACACAGGCAGTTGGACTCTGACAAGGCCAAGAGAAGGTGGCCACAGAACATGAGCAGGTAACAAGGTATAGTAAGAATAAGTAATGGAGAAACATGTGACTGATGACAGGGAGCATATCAATCAGGCCACCAAGAATGATATGTTGGTGGAATACCACAAATCAAAACAACTTAAAGATGTACAATAGACTGATATGGTTGTAGACAGTAGGCTTAAATACAAACATATGAAAAGGAATAATAGTTAAGTCAAAAAGAACCTACGCTAGATTTTGAAGATGAGAATGAAATCTTAGAACGTTTAATGAAATTGAGCTGAATATGCCAAAAGAAACCTATTCCTGAAATTCCACAGACACTTCAAATGGCACACCTATGTTTTAGACAATGACCATAAATAAAATGTTGGATGAAGGAAAGAAGAAATCAACTCTAGATAATTCTGATGAGGTAGATGCAGTAAAGGACAAAATCTGTTTTAAAGAATTTGACTTGGAGCCTGTAGCACAGGAGTAAAGAAGACAAGGTAATTACGATCTGAGATGTATGCACTTAGAAATATAAATGAAAACCAAAAGAAGTGATTATGCTTGGCAGTCGTAATCCATATAAAGAAAATAACAAGAAACCAAGACTAGTATCCTGGGACATGCTTTAAGAAAGAGTAGCACAACATGATGGTTTTTTTTAAATTTGTTTGTCATTATATTGTTTAGAATTAAAATTTAATGTAATCTTCCTAATACAACTTTGTATTGAAATTTATCAAATAGTACATAATGTGATTATTTGAGTCCACATTTTCATCTTCATCCTATTACTTCTAAAATTACTTTTCCATCTAGAGTAGAATAGTGCAGTGTCTCAATTTGAGATTAATGGCGATGATGCTTTCACATACTTAGAGGTAATTCCCACCAAGCTCTCAACATGTCAAGTGTGATATTAGTGAATTTTCTAAGCCCATGGAAAACTGTAAACCAACAACTCAGATTTAAGTAGAATCAGATATCCCAAATGAGGAGAAGGCGTAAAGATGAATACAGTGATGCACAATATCTGTAGGTGTAAATTCTAAGAACCACAATAGAGGCCAGATATCCATGAGGCAAATAGCCACAAACATGTCTAAGTTCAAATTCAGTGAAGTGTTGTGGCCAGAATCCAAATTGAAGACAGCGAAGTAGATTGCTCGAATTTAGTAACAAAGAAAGCTATGTGTGCAATTGATTATGAAGTTAAGATAGAGTAGTTATTGCCATGTAGATCAATAATTATTTAAGATGAAAGAACCAAGGAGATGGAATCACAATAGCTAACAAAGAGGGCCTGAGAGTTACTGTTTTAAACTATGACTGACTTCTCCTTTAGTTTTCAAATGTATATGTTCACCAAAAATGCTTTCCACCATTCTACTCTGTTTATAGAAGCCACCCTATTATTTAACCATCTCACATAATTAAACCGTGTGGTGGTAATGGTCTACCTTGACCTCTGTAATGCTGCCTATACCAGATTCCTAAGTACGTTATCCAAGGTGTATTTGAACCTGAACCATGCAGTCTGACTCATAATTTCTCTACAACCCTATAATTTTCTACGGTTCAAAAGAAAGTTTAGAAACCTGTATAGTATACAATCTTTTTAAATCCATTCCTCGGGTACGTCTCCAAAATCTTCTGGCCCTACAACTGCCCATCATGTTCAGTCTGGCTCCTTCGCAATCTTAACATTCAGTCCAGATGTATATTGTATGATGGAATATCGCTACTTTTACACGGAGAAATGCTCTGAAAGAGCCTTAGACAGTGTTAAAAAAAAAATCTGCCCTGACACCAGTTTGAAGTCTAAAACTGTTCATTAAAGAAAGAAAAATGTATCTGTGAATCACAGAAACCAGTGCCAAGGGGATTCCGCAGCAGCGCGAATCAGCATGAGCTGCACAAGTAGAGACAAGACATACATATATTTAGGTGTTTGTATACAGGGCTCCAATTGAGAGCATGTGACAAGACTGAAACAAAGGAGTTTCCCAGGTGCAGGACTTTGAAGTCACGAGAAAGTATGCCGACTACCTTCCAGCAGATATGGCCACTGAGCAAACTAATCCGAACTTACTCGCTTCAAATGCCAAGCATGGAAATGAGGGTTTACACATCACAGATGAGCACAACTTGAAGGAATGGTTAGCATGTGCAGAATGATGCCTGAAGCAGTTACAGTTACATTAATGCAGATTTTAAAATCTCACAAAAGCATCTAAGACTGAAAGCAGAGTTCCAGGGAGAGGCCAGCGAGAAAAACAAGTTTTCTTTACCTAGTCCACCATTGTTAACATTCACCAACAACAGGCATTCTAAACTGCTCCTTTGTTTGATGATGCCATTGTATGCTCCTTCATCACATGGTCTCTTTAAAACACAGTTCTCCTATGCAGTTTGTGGCTGGTGCTGCCTAATCTTTAAGCAGTAAACATCACCATCCCTTCCTAAGTTGCAAAAGACCAGCCCCTACTGCCTGTATAAAACTCAACATGTGCAAGGCCAGGTGAAATGTTTGTTTTGTTTTCGTTGGCAAACGTCCCAACATTTAATCCAAATTACAACAAGCATTTGCAATGCAATAGGTCTCGCATTTGCGAGAGTTTAAGCTATTGGCACTGTAAATGACAATGCCTTTTATTTATCTGTTTTGCTAATTAACACATAAATAAAAGGCATTGTAATTTACAATACCAATAGCTCAAACTCTCGTAAATGCGAGACCTATTTTAAGAAGCGGCCGCCATTGTCCCGGTTGCTCGGAAAGTGAAAGTGACGCAGGCGGAGGTAGAATCATTGATCCATTCAATTAAATCAGGATCCCCCCTGGATAGTATCCCGGCAAAAATTACTACCTCTCTCGCCTGTCACCTGTCTCCCTCCATTGCACATCTCCTCAATCTCTCTCTGCGAGGAGGCTCGGTCCCTCTGGAATGGAAAACAGCACAGGTTATGCCTATCCGAAAGAACACCAAGGCCCCGCTAACTGAGTTTTCCAATCTCCGGCCCATCTCTCTCCTTCCGTTCCTGGGCAAGCTATTGGAGAAACATATTAACATCCATTTTTCCAACTATGTCGAACGGACATGTAGTCTTAACTCTTCTCAATCAGGCTTTCGCCCCAAATACAGCACAGAATCGGCCCTACTAGTGGTCACCGACAACATCAGGATGACCCTAAATAGAAGCCACTCTATGATTCTGGTGCTGTTGGACCTTTCTGCCGCATTCGACACAGTTTCCCATAAGATTTTGCTCAGGAGATTGGAGGAGATTGGGCTCAGAGATTTGGCTTTACAGTGGTTGACGAGTTTTCTCTCATCCCGATCACAGGCGGTTAACCTTGGTTCGTATCGTTCCGCTGTATCAGAATTGTCCAAGGGAGTACCACAGGGCTCTTGTTTGAGCCCGACTTTGTTTAACATCTATGTGGCTCCCTTGGCCAATCTGTTAAGGAGTAGCGGGTTTATTCCCGTCTCCTATGCGGACGATACCCAGCTGCTTTTTCCATTCGCAAAATTTACACCCTCGGTACAGGCTGCTTTCTCTTTGGGAATGAGAAACATCGCGCAGTGGATGAGGAGTAACTTTCTTCAGTGTAATGTGGGGAAGACGGAGATTATGCTTTTGGGGAGGCTCAATTTCTGTGGACCCCCAACTGGTGGCCCACAGATCTGGGTACCGCCCCGCCCCTAAGTCCTGTGTAAAAACTTGGGTGTTCGTCTGGAGCAGACCCTTACCATGAAGGAGCACGCTGCACAGACAGCTGGCTCCTGTTTCCATGTGTTGGGCCTACTGCGTCGCATCCTTCCTTTGCTTCCTGATTCATCCAGGAAGACGCTAACCCAGGCGCTTATTTTAAGCCGCCTGGATTATTGCAACAGCCTATTGCTGAGTGCTAATGAGGCTGCTCTTAGTAGATTGCAGGTTGTTCAGAATACGGCAGCACGTTTGATCCTGAACGCCCCACCCAGGACAGCCTCTCGGCCTTTGCTCTTTAAGCTTCACTGGCTCCCTATACGAGAACGAGTACAATTTAAAATCTGCTGCACCATACACAGGGCCTTGTCCAATTCTGGCCCTAGCTATCTTACAGATAAATTTACTCCCTATATACCTCAGCGGTCCCTCCGTTCAGGATCTCAATCCCTCCTTGCAGTACCTAGAATCAAACGGTCCAGACAAGGTGGGAAGTCGCTTTCTTATTTAGGCCCCTGTTTCTGGAATAGGCTTCCTGTGCAGCTTAGACAGTGCACGGAATATTCCCTTTTTAGGAAACAGCTCAAGACTTTTCTTTTCTGCTCCTGATTTTGATTCTATCTTTTAGCAGTGAGTTCCTCTCAGGTGCCCCGCCCCGAGCGCAGAGATACCCCTTCGGGGGTCGATTCTGGCGCTTTATAAATTAATAAATAAATAAAGCACGCATGACGCGCTGAATGTTGCAGGAAAGCATGTCGTACCTGCACTAGGAGAAACTCATTAAAGAAAATAGTGCTTACAAACTAAAAAAGACGTACCGTGTAACAACCGAAGTAAAAGGACCAGTCCTCATGGGAGGTTACAAATAAAGACAAGGCGGTACTAAGGAAGACTAACAAGCCTATTAACGAATCAGAAGTAAGCATTTACAAAGGACAATGACACAAGCCAATGACAAATATGGGCGGAGACTGGGCGGGCATTCTATTCTATACTCCAAGACAGCATGCCGCAGAGCAACGCATGCGCTGTCCAGGCCCGACCTAAAAAGGTCTTTCCAGATGACTCGAGAGCCATCCTTTGCTAAGACCATCTTAGGGCCCAGGTCAATTCCGCCTCCTACCGTTTGACTCGATCACTCTGTTCTGCTATATAAAATGGAAATAAATACATAGATAAATATGTTCTAGACATTAAAAAGGCTTTAGACAAGAAGAGGATAGATGTATTGGTAAGGGTATATGACATGGCTGTGCAACTTAATAATGTTATAGAAAGAACTGTGTGGACAGTATGAGCATGGTTTATGCTGTTTGCATCTCAGCAGTGCTCCTGAATATGTGAGAGGATGGCCAAGCAGAACAAGGACTGATGATTATTGTGGAAAGCATAAGCTCATTAATGCTGTATACTTCCAATCTTCTGTATAAAATGAGAGGTAATGTGACAGAAAGAGGCTTTAAACTCTGAAGAGAACAAGGATCAAGATGGTGTGTACTTCAATTCTTCTGCATAACACGAGACGTAATGTGGGAGGAGAAGAATGTAATGTGAAAAGCACGAGGATCATGGATGCTGTGCACTTCTAATCTGTATAATGTGAGAGGTAATGTGAGAGGAGAAGGCTTTAATGTGAGGAGCACAAGGGTCATCAATGCTGTGTACTCCTTGTCTTCTGCATAATTTGAGAGGTAATCTGAGAAGACGGGCTTTAATGTGAAGAGCTCAAGGATCATCGATGGTATGAACTTCTCATCTTCGGATTAACTTGAGTGGTAATATGAGAGGAGGGGCTTTAATGTGAAAAGTTGAAGAATCATCTATACTGTGTACTTCTGTCATTTGTATAACTTGAGAGGTAATGAGAAAGGAGGAGGCTTTAATGTGGAGAGCAAGAGGGTAATTGATGTTGTGTACTTCTCATCTTCTGTATAACATGAGAGGTAATGTGAGAGGAGGAGGCTACAATTTGAGGTGCATGAGCGTTATCAATGGTGTGCACTTCTAATCTTCTGTTTAACTACAAAAGTAATGTGAACGAAGGAGAGACTTTCATGTGAAAAGCATGCAGATTGTTGATGCAGTGTTCTTCTAAACGTCTATATAATGTGAGAGGATGATGCAGTAGTGTTGATATCAGATGATCAATGCTCTATGCTTCTCAGTGTTGTTATATTTGGAGGGGAGAATGCAGGGTTAAATGCCCAGGGATCATTGATGCTGCATACTTCTAATCATGTGTATAATGTGAGAGTGTTGGAACTGGTACATTCTGGTTGGCTGCGGCAAGGCCCTAGCCAGACAGAACCCACCACCCCCATCAAGGGTGGGTGATTACACTCCCCATATAACCTGTGCTCACCCTTGGGTAGCTTGGCACTGAGCAGTCAGGCTTATCACAGAGGCAATGTGTAAAGCATTGGCACAGCACTCTCACACAATAAATACACTGAGCGTCACAAAAGAAACTTCACAAGTAGTGTATGTAAATGAAGATGGTATCCAACACACACATTAATTAACATAACTTGAACATCATGTATTTCTGGGCATACATCGCATTTAGAAATATCACTAGCAGTACTAGGCCCAACTGTGTTAAAATGACTGTGTAATATGCAGACTTGGGATGATCCTACTTTACCCCCCAGCACCCTTATCCGGTGTGAAACGTCAGAACGAGGCCCACCCTGGCAATTGATATAATTCAATACCATACAGTTACAGGGTGTACCCCAGATCACAATGATATCAGAAATGTATACACACAGATAATTAAAATACATTTAAACAGCACCGTGAGCCAAGGCTGCACGCGTAAAAACCAATGTCAAACGTAGTATTCTTTTGGCAAGGAATCAAAGTGTATAGCAATAGGGAGAGGATGTGGCCTTACGGCTAGAGCGGTCGACCTCGATTCTGGGGAACCGGGTTCAAGTCTCGGCAGGGACGCTCAACTTCCTGTGATTCTGGGCAAATCACGTAATCTCCCTGTGCCTAACAAAAAGTGAATGTGTCTGTCTGTAACGCAACTGGTGCTCATGTAAAGCGCTCTAATTCCTTCAGGTCAAGTTCGTGCTATATAGAACTACAGGGGGGAAAAAAAATACCACCATGCGATGTAATTAATAATGGGCAGTCACTCCCACACACTCATTCAGCACCGATACGTGGTTTCACAGATATCAGGCAGGTCTGTATAGAGTGCACTCGCACACACACGCACACACCACTGTAATGCTTTGCAACTGATATCCAGCAGGTCAGTTGATAATGTACATGCAGACCCTTTGACCCAAGCCCTCCTACGCCATTTAGCTAACCCCAACTACCCTACACCCATGGGCTGGAGATAAAGAAAACCTTCCCCCCTGATACTAGGCTGATCATGGTAGGAGTCACACTTAGTCAGGGTCCTAGGGAAGAATGTGGGGGTAGGTAGCAGGGCTAATTTGGCGGCAGTCAACAAATGGGGGTTTGGCCACTACTCGGGACATTCACCCACGGTATGCGGAGCGGAGCAGGCTGAGGGCGATAGTCTTTCCATCAAAGGATTCCATACTGTGCCTTCCAGCACCAGCCCAGTTCTGCGAAGCACGGGGGGGTCACGCAGTCTCTTGACCCACTTACGATTGCTCTTAGAAGCGTTCCTTAGCCCAGGCAATTACTCACACCACCCAGACCCGATCCGGAAATTACTACTTAGCGACACAAAGTCGTGGGGGCCAGTGAGGAGAGGGCAGTTGGTCCGCCAAACTGAGTACAAAAAAGGTACAATTGATGAATGGGGGAGGAAGCAGGGGAGCCACTCGGAATAAGGCGGCACCCCATCAGACACATGTCAATCAAAGTGCCACCCAGGCAATCCGGGCACAGCGGCACACAAATCTGCTCCTCTGCACCTCCCGGGAAATGAGGCACAACATCTAATGCATATTGATACGAGTCGCACCAGACAGTTGCGGTCACACACAATGAAGAGTCGCAAACTCCGTACCGCCCTGGAAATGAGGCACAACATCTGATGTGCATTGATCCGAGTCACACCAGACAGTTCCGGTCACACACAGCAAAGAGTTGCAAATTCTGTACCTCCCTGGAAATCAGGCACAACGTCTGGTGCTCATTGATACGGATCACACCAGACAATTCTGGTCACACATAATGAAGTGTTGCAAATTCTGCATCTCCCTGGAAATGAGGCACAACGTCTGGTGCGCGTTGTTACGGGTCACACCAGAAAATTCCTGTCACACACACAGGTGCAAGTTCAGAAGTGCTACACGAGGTAGAATGAGGCACTACTACAGGTACACTCTCACCTCCGAGGGTCGCAACCTGTGAATCGGGCACCGCAAGCAATGAGCATGCAGTGAACGTGTCGTACGAGAGGGATGCAGCACAATCCACAAAGCTGGCCATGTGGGGTCCCGCAACCGGTGAATCCGCTCACCACCAACAAGATGCTTTTGCGTTTTGAGGCCCCACGATGCAAGGGCCACACTCCTTAAATGTAGGCAGTACTTTTGGGGCTCTGCACAAGGCAGTCCGGTCTCCAGACACAATACTTAGTTCCACACTCACGCTGCGCTACCAGCTGTGATCCAGCAGACGATGTGGGCACTTAAGAGGGCACTGCTCACCAGGTGTTACAAGTAGATGGTGTGGGTCCCTCGTTGGAGGTCTTTGATGTCCCTGAGCCTCCACAAGAAAACAGGGGGCAAGCCAACAAGCCCTTGGAGAGCACACTTCAGGGTGCCGCACAGCAGCAGGGAGTCAGCCCAGGCCAGCCACTATTCAGGAAGAAGGCACGGTCCCTTCCAATGGAGTAATCCTCCTTGTGCACAACACATTCCTCTGGCAGTGTGCACCACGCAGTTCTAGGATCTCTGGTCCCTCGTCCCCACACGTGTATCTCTCCTCTGCTGAAGTATGGCACCAGCAGTTATACTGTAGTGTGCCTTTGAAGTTGGGGGTGGTTCAGTGGGTTTCCCTTTGAACCACAGATGTTTCCCCTAAATTTCAGTCCTGTCTGCCACGGGGCCGTGGAATGCAGATCATAATCTTTAGTTGGGCCATGATCTGACTTCCCAGAGGCCAAGTGTCAAAACCTCTCTCTCCAGTCTATCCAGCCAGACCCTCAAATGGCAGAGGTCTGTCATTCCAGTTGTATGCCCAATATTTATAGCTGTCTCTGGGGAATGCACAGATGTGCTCTCCCAGCCTCCAGTGTGGACTGAAATGAAACAAAAAGGCACACAAAGAGTTTTAGAGCAGAGAAATGCCCACTTTCTAGAAGTGGCATTTCTAAGCTTTTAATGACAAATCCCTCTTTACCGCAGGAGAGGGTTTGTTATTGTGAATCCAATGATAGGGAACATTATGAGCCTGCTCCACTGTAAGCCACTATTGCACCTTGAAGTAATCTCGACCATTCCTCCATGTTAACCTATAGGAAGTGCAAACCTCATAGACAGTGAAAACACATATTCTTCACTACCTGGGCAGGGAACATACATGTGTACCTGCCCTGCCTTTCACCTACCACTTGCTTCACCCCTTAAGACTTACCCCAGGAGTGCCCTTGTGGTAGTAAAAGGTCCCCTCAGGATTGGACAGTGGTTTAGAAAGGCCAACCTGAGCATAAGTGCAATTGCGCACACACAGGCCTGCAATGGCAGGCTAGACACATGTTTAAAAACCTCATAGGTAAAAGTGCACACCCACAGGCCTGCAATGTCAGGCTTGAGAGTTGTTTAAAAACATCAGGTAAGCACTACTTCCTAACGTTTGTAGGAAGGTTGCGCACACTTTCACCTCATTTACAGTGGAAAAGTGCCCAAAGCCCTAGGGCCACTAAAAGAGAATCAGCAAAACCCATAAAAAAGCAAAAAGTTTAGGAAACACTACCTCAAGTATGTCAGGTTAACAGAGAGGTATTAGATGAGGAGAAGGTGTTGATGTGAAATGCATGCATAAGGATCAAGAACATTGATTTTTTTCTAAGTGCGGTGTGATACATGTAAAAGGAGGAATTATTGTGTAAGGGTGAGCTTGCCAACTCTGTTTGATTTTTTTGTGATTCTCTGAAGCTAGGAAACTGGAAATCCCCATGATCAGAAAACCACAGCCTGAGAAAGACCCCCTTCTGAGTCCATGAAGGCACCCATGCCAATTGTACTGGTTAAGGCGGAAGCTTCTGACTTTTATAATAATATTCCCTTCTAATGAGGGTCATCCTTCTACTTTCTGAGTCCAGTGGGAGAGTGGCAAGCAGCAGTACTTCCCATTGGATAAAAAAAGAAACTAAACAACACTTTAATGGGTCCATCCAGGGCAAAGTAAAAAACGTTCTCCTCCACCCAATCTTACATCATCAACAATCACGATTAAGGTTCAGGAGTGCCCTTTTGTTTGATGATGTCTGTTTGGATTGTAAAACCTATTCTAACATCATTCACTAGATGGCCCTTTTAAGTTGTAACTGTCAGACCTCAGACAATGGCTGAGACACCTGAGTAGCCATTCATGTGGCTGCTATTGGGGGTGTTCTCAGGGTACAGGAACTTGCTTGAGAGTGCATGTGAGTGTTCTTCATTCACACTGTGCTGTATACATACGAAGGGCAAACTTGGACTGCTGCTGCTTATGCTGTACATCTTCTATGCAGGCCTGTCAAAAGATATAGGGCAAAAACGTGCAGGCCGCTGGAAGCTTCTCCTATTTTTGCCAATTGCCATAAGCACCAGTTTGTAAGAATTTTAAAAAATGTACTCCAGAAAAAGTGAAAACATGACACCTGTCACAGTTTAGAAGTATGGCTATGTAAGCTGCACGAATGCTTGGTTTCAAGTAAAAATCTATACATACATTTTGATGAAGGAGCATTGGCCCTGGAAAGCACCTGGCTTGAGACATAATGCCCTGCGCATGCCTCCCCTGTGAGAGCCTGCTTCTGTACCAGGGCAAGTGAGCTGCTACTGTAGACGAGACTCTTATCTGTATGTTGCAGTAAACCATTTCACTATTCAGGTGAATCCCGACACATGGTTGAAAATTTGGAGAGTGGCTGGTAACAGGCTAAAATGTTTGTAAGAGAAAAAAACGGGACCCGTTAGAAATGGGGTTTCTGGTTGGCCTAGGTGTGCACCTAAGCCATGTAGAACCCTGCTCTCTAGTACAAGTAAGTCAGTTACACACCTGAGATAGCCTGTGTCACCCTCTGGTAGCTTGGCGCAGAGTAGTCAGGATTATCTAAAGAGGCAATGTGTAAAGTATTTGTGCAATACAATGATTACAGTAACATAGTGAAGACACCATAAAAAGACTCCACACCGGTGTAGAAAAATAAAGTATCTTTATCTGAGTTAAATATAACCAAAATTATGAAATCCAATAAGTATCTTACAATTTACCAATGAACAACGATTAGGATTCAGCCACATCTTAATAAAATATGTACGTTTTCAATTCAATCAATCCTCAGTGCTAGCAGTGTTACCAGTGCTAACGCGAGTCAAATGAGCACAAATGGAAAAGTTTGAGGCTACCCCTTATGAAGGGGGCACATCATCAGCAAAGAAAATTGGAATCCAAATGCTAAAAGAGCTAGTGTGTGTCGAATGAGGGAAACAGCCCGGTTCGGTGAACTTCCTTGCGGGATAATCAAGTCACTAACCAACAACAGCGGGTCGAGTGTTAACAGTGATAGCGCGGGTCAGGTAATTGCTTCTCTGTATTGTGGCGGCCACACTAGGTTTAAAATAACAGCAAGGAGTAAATGCGGCACACTCAGGACCGGGAGGCCCAGGAAGCAGCCCCAGTCGATGCGGTAGCACCCGCTGCCCCCATAGCCGGTTCTTGCAGTCAGGCTGTCGTCGTTCTTCTCCTTGCTTTGCTGCATGACGCCTTCCGGGGCTGGGAGGCGTCCTGCGGTGTTCGTGCAGGGTTAACAGCTGCGGCGGCACCTCAGAGTTTCCGAATGCAGTGACGTCACCTTTCGGCAACTCGTGTATTGCAGAAGTGCTGAGAATGCCAATTTCGGCCCACAGTCAAGGGTCACGGACGCGGGCTACCCACTCCGTCACAGGGGAAGGGTCAGGGTCTCCTAGGTAACCTTTGAGGTCTGCGCTCGCCGACTTTCCTTGGCTCTGCGGCGCCACCGTACACAAAGCAGCCGATCTCCCTGCAGTGAGCATGGCCCGTTGTCAGATGATGCTGTAGTTAAACAGCAACCGCCGCTGGACTGTCGAGAGCGCAGCTTGTGGCAAACTGAAACTGGAGGTACAACAGCAGACGCTGTGTTGCAAAGAGGGCTAAGTCTGAGCACAACAAAGTCTTTTATGGCCCTGAGACTTCTACAACAGGGGGCACGCCAACACGCCCTTGAAGTTTCTTGGGTAAACATAGGTTGTAGAGGGTAATTTCAATTTACTTCACTGCAGAGGCAGCAGACCAACACAGCAGAGCAAGTTGCAAAGCGGCAGCCCCTTTTGGCAGCACAGCTATCAGCAGGCAGCAGGACAACACAGCAAAGCAAATGGCAAAGTGGCAGTCTCCTGGCACTACAGCTCCTCTTAGTTGCAGAGTCTCCTCGGGACCCCAAAGTGAACTAAATTGGGGGGTGTCAGGGGTCAAGTACTCATATGCAAACACAAAAAAAGGCTGCCCCTCACGTGGGTTCCTACAATTTCCTACAGACTACTGTTGAGATGCAACATCAATGAGATGCCCCCATTGATGTTGCATCTCAACAGTAGTCTGTAGGAAATTGTAGGAACCCACGTGAGGGGCAGCCTTTTTTTGTGTTTGCATATAAGATTGGAGGCTGGCTTGCCCTTTGGCCCCGTGCCTCTAGTTCCCATCCTCAGCCCAGTCTGAGGTAAGTGTGTGTGTAGTCAAGTACTCATACCCAAATGAGTCTTTGAAGTGAGAGAGACATCAGAGAGGTCGTTGAACCTCACAAGGTCCCTGCCCTTCCTTTACTGGCTCAAGACGCACTACAGGAGATAATGCAGCTCTTTCTGTTGGGACAGGCACAACTCTAATCAGGTGCAAGCGTCAGCCCCTCCCTTCCAATCTACCTCAGGAAGGCCCATCAGCTTGGTGACGGGACATCAGGATGCAAATGTCACACCCCGGCTCCCTTTGTGCAACTGTATAGAGGGAATGCACAAAGTCCAACTGTCACCCTAACCAAGATGTGTATTCAGAGACAGGCAGAGGTGCAAGATGGTTAAAGTAAGAAAATGCCAACTTTCTAAAAGTGGCATTTTCAGACCTGCAACTTAAAAAACAACTTTATTAAAAGATGTGTTTTAACATTTGGAGTCCAGAGACACCAAACTCCAATTTTCTATGTGTTTCCAATGGGAAAGGACACTTAAAAGATGTTTTTAAAGCAATCCCAAAGTTAACCTATGGGAGAGATAGGCCTTGCAGTAGTGAAAAACGATTTTAGCAGTCTTTCACTACCAGGACATGTAAAACTCAAAAGTTAATGTCCTACATTTTAAATACACTGTACCCTGCCCATGGGGCTACCTATGGCCTACCTTAGGGATGACATACATGTAATAAAAAGGAAGGTTTGAGTCTGGCAAGTAGGTTAGCTTTCCTGGTTGAAATGGCAGTTTAAAACTGTCCTCACAGACTCTGCAATGGCAGGATTGAGCCATGGTTAAAGTGCTACTGAGTGGGTGGCACAATCAGTGCTGCAGACTCACTAGAAGCATTTAATGTACATTACCTGGGCAAATACAGTGCAATTGACTAGGGACTTAAAAGTAAGTTTAATATGGCAATTGTGGTAAACCAGTGTTACCATGTTTAGAGTACAGAGCATATGCACTTTAGCACTGTTTAGCAGTAGTAAATTGCCCAAAATCCAAAAGCAAGCAAAGATGAAGTCAGCAAAACAGGAGGTGAAAAGTCAGGGGAAACCAGGATGCCAGGTGTAACAGAACCATATGTAGTTTATTCACCCTGCCTTGTGGCTGGTGTTTCTGGCCTTCATATGCTCCTAAAGTGCATCTGGAACATGCTCCTTTGTTACCGTTTAATCTTAAAACATCTCTCTAGCTTAGATTGTGTCCTGTGTACATCTGCAAGGCTCTCTGTGCTCATACCGTGCTGAGGTCTTGCAGTTTCTCTACAACGATAAACACAGTCACAGGCGATAGAATGCTGTCTTCATTAATGAGGACCCGGCTATTTTCCGGGTGGACATGAACAACTAGGTTCACTGACAGAATATGGACCCCCAAAATTTCCCCTTAACAAAAAATCATGACCAAAATATTGATGTCAAAAATATCATCATCCTATACTTATAATGGTATGTACAAAAAAATGTTATTGTATTAAATATTGTAATAAATATTGTTGTGTTAAATATTGTTTTTTAAATATATATATATATATATTAAAATATTAAATATATTAAATAGTAACATTAACTTAAAAAATTTAATTGATTTAATATATATTTTAACAAATAAACTTAATTAAAAAAGTTAAACACATATATAATAATCAGTGGCGGCTGGTGACATTTGAAAGTGGTGAGCCGTAAAATTATTGCCATGCTGCACAGCGCCGAGCGAGCGTAGCGAGCGAGCCCGAACAACCTACGGGGGATTCCGGGAGGATCTCCCCCCGAGAAAATTTTGAAAAAAGAGTGGATAAATGGTGCATTTTCAAGCAAATTTGAGGAAGCAGGAAGGTTAATAAAGCAATAGGATTGAATTATTTATCATTCAAGAAATTGCCAATTTTTATGAGCTATAGAGGACAATCTTTGCATATGCTGATGTTATCATTTGCCCATATTAACTTTTGAACACACTGATACACTTGTAATGGTTTTAACTATACAATAAATACATTCATTGACTGTGCAGTGCTGTACATCAATATGATGACACTATTTCCTTAAATTAATTTTCTGTTTTCATGCAAGAAACGCCATTTAAAAAAAAGTGCAACAGTAACTTCACTGCAACGTTCTGAATGAGAGAGCCAAGGGGAGCTGTGTGAGGGAGTGAAACCAAGAGGAGCTGTGTGAGGGAGAGTTTGTGCTATATAAAACTGCAAAAAAAGGAAAGAAAGAAAGGGCCATAAACTCTGCGTCCTCTCTCGCTCAGATATGAGCACCTGGGCACAGCGTTACAGGCTTTGGTGCATGCTTCAGGCTGGGGCACCAACACAACTGTGAGGATTCAATAACAAAGGACCTTGAACAATACCCCTGAAACAGCATGTACATAGCGCTTAAAGCCACAGGCAAGCCGATTTTTTTAAAGTGTTTAGAGCGACAGGGATTAATTTATTCCAAATTCATTGCTGGAAGCCCTGAACGAGGGGAGGAAGAGTGAATAAATGAATGCACGACTATATGTATGGAAGTGTTAACTATAGCATAGTGAGTTCAGACTGCTGGGCCGGCTCTGCGCTCCTTGTTTGAGGTTCTAGAGAAGAGGCCTCAGCAATTGGCCTCTGTCTGCAAAAGTAACCAACCTGTGATAAGAGGTTATTATTGCCTTCACCTTTGATCTCTGCGGGTCATAGAGGGTGCCCGCAGCCACCAGGCGACTTTCAGGGAGTCTGACGTCATCGCAGTCACAAATTACTTGATTCTACCAGCAACGGATTTGTGCAAAGTGGAAAGGTATTTTCTGGAACTTTTTTTTATTCACACTTTAATTTGAGATTTCTCGTTGCACTGAGTGAACAGGACGTTTTGGTTAGACAATCAACAACTGCCATAGTTGAGTTTACTTTATGATATCGTTTAATAATCTTGCTTTCTTCACGCAACATCACATTGTCAGAAAAAGAAAATGTAATTTGACCTGGCATTTTATAATGCTCCCTTTCAATCTACTCTTCGGGCATTTTAATAAAGGCAGAACGTTAGCACAGCAGCCTACCAACACATGTATATTTATTTTCCCAAAGCAGCCATGACTCTAACACATTCTCGGAAGAAACTGCAAAGGCCTCTCCGCCCCCACACACTAAAGCAAAATCAAACAGCAGCTTAATTGACGTCATTTTTCACAGGTCGTGTATGAGGCCTGGTTAGAGAAGTACACCCGTGACTGAGATGGCATTGTCTATGCAGGGCGCATGCCTCTGATATGTAACAGAGTTAAAATATAACTGTACTGGGACATACGTGTATTGCCAGGGCTGATTTGGGTTCCCAGTCCGGCCCTGCCTGGTACACGCAATACACTAAACACAGAACATTTTGCCTCAGTGCAAGCATATGGGGGCAGCTGGAACTTAAGTCGGAACGACAGCACATCGGTTTACGCATGCCCCCTTATGTTTCTGTTGTCAGCAGCCCATGGGATCGATTTTAGCTGAGCCCACTTTGGTATCATGTTGGTGAGTTTTCGTTGGGTAAGGGCGTTACTTAAATGTGAGATTCCTGTCTTTGGTGTTATTGATACTGAGTAAAACTCTTAAATGCCCAGAACAAATATTGGGGCATATTATCAAGGGCCTTATCTCCGCTTTTTTGGCTTTAAAAGCCAAAAAAGCGGAGATAATGTTTACACCCTATTAACAAGGCAGTGCTAACATGCATTAGCGCATGTTAGCAGTCTTGTTACCGACACCTCGCTTTGTATCTCTAATGAGATGCAAAGTGGGCGTGTTGTGTCAAAATAACACAGAAAAATGTCCCTAACTGCACTTCTCCGTATTACCAAGCCGGCCCAGGACACCCATAGCGAAAATAAAAGCCGCGCTAAGCGCAGTTATCGCCGTAACCTAACGTCTGCAAAATGTCAGACTTAGCTATATTTGTAAAGGGAGGTGGATTCTGAGGCTGAGTCCACATCTCCCTATTACCAAGGATTCCCTTATCGCCGCATTTGTATCGCTGGATTTCCAGCGATGTCCCCTTATTTTGCCGCTATCGCTGGATTTGTTATCGCTATGGAGATAAACGTTGATGATATCACGTTATCTCAGCGATTCAATCCAGCGATAGCCGGCGATACAAAGAATAGCGCTAGTCGCGATCAGCGATATTTCTCGCTGTGTGTTGTTAATATGCCCCGAGGTTTTTACACAAAATCCCAGGACTGAAAACAGTGTCTGTATTGACATGGAGCTAGGCGGGCACCTTATTCAAGCCTGCATTAGCACGGTAGATCTGCAGGTTTAAAGCTTGACGCATTATTACGGAAGTTTCCTTGGAGCCCGAAGGCCGGCTCCAGACTGGCGGGAACATCAGTTAGTTCAAGGAACGAGATTGCGCGCTCTTACAATGCATGTAAGAACGAGAGCATAAGGTTAAAGGTCATTCAATATTCTGCTCGTTATCACTAGAACGCAGACCACGCCAAATATTAAAGCTTCCTCCTATAACAACAATGACCCCTGAGCTCTACTATCAGCCCTTTTCCAGCCTCTGGTCCTTTTAAATAATGAGTTACCGTAAATCCCTTAATATTTCTGTACATGTGTTGTGTCATCCGATGAGTTCTAGTTAAAGATTATCAGTTACTTGGAATTCACTCACGGGATTCCGGGCTGTCATTGGTTTTCATTAAGATTAGGGTTCTCCGGTCGTGACCTTTTCTGTCTGCTCGCCTTCATACTACGAGCTCCCCGGCACCCACTAGCTTCAGGAGTAAGAATAATGTGTAATTGTAACTACCCTCGAACTTTTCACTCTACGTATGCTAGACTAGTGCTGCGAGTCAACCATAAAGCACAGGATAGCCCATGAAAACTCATTAAATAAATAACGATACTAGATGTTTCTATTGACCCACTCAATAGACCTTGTAATGTCAACCCTCAATAAAATAAAAGCGTGATTCAGCGCTGACAGGATTCTTAAGTGTGACTTTGAAGTCAGATGAGTGCAGCAGTCCCAGTCGCGACTCGCAATACTCGCGGAGGGTTTGCACGGGGGGGGGGGGTTTAAAAGAAGAAGAAAACTTACCTGCGGGGTCTGCGCTGCCTCTGCTCCTGGGCCGTGTCCCGCGTTCTGAACAGGAAGAAGGCATGCTCCCTCCCCTGCTGTAAGCAAATCATAATGCTGCAATGGCAGCATTGTGATTGGTGCGTAGTCCCAGACAGCGCCCAGCCAGCCACCAGGTAGGGAGGCCATTTTCTCTATGTAGGCTGCATGCAGCCTACATAGAGAAAATGTAGAGTGCGCATGACTGCTTTAGTCAGCCCCAGGGCCGACCAAACAGTCAGGGTACTCGGAGTGGTGCAAGCCGCTCCTCCCCGACCCGCCCACCCGCCCGCCCCCAACCAGGCATACCCTCCCGCCCGCCCCCAACCAGGCATACCCCTGTCTTCTGCTTTCTCGCAGCGCGAGAAGCAGAAACATAAAATGGTATTTAAAAATACCATTTTATGTTTCTGCTTCTCGCATTGCGAGAAAGCAGTGGGGCGGTGCTCCTCCGCCCTAATGGAGGAGCCGCCGCTGATAATAATTAATAACATATACCTACTTAAAAAACAATTATTAAACTATAAATTTTAATTTACATTATAATTTGAAATTTTTTAACTAATATAAATATTAAACAAATAAATATATGTTATGTTATGTTATTGGTCATTTTAACGTGCACGGCTACTCAAGAGTGTATATATACATACACCAATAACATAAAATCTTTAAAAAACAAACCATTCTAATGAAATTAAAAAAGTAAACAACTTAAAATTTTGTAAACATATTTTACACATTAAATACATTATTAATTACAAATATTTTAATTTTAAATAAACAAAAACATAATATTATAAATTATAACAATATAAAATAAAATATAAAATTAAATACATATACTATTTCCCACTACAATTTATACAAAACTATGCAAACTATTATATTAAGTATTTAAAAAATGTACTACTCCCACTTCACACAATGCAAAAATAATAAAACTGGGTAAAATGTACTATTCCCACTCCAGTTAGTACAACAGTATGGAAAGTGTTGGATTGTGGAGGGGTAAAATTTACTATTCCCACTCCAGTCAATACAACAGTAGGGAAAGTGTTGGATAATGGATAGATAAAATGTACTATTCCCACTCCAGTCAGTACAACAGTTTGGAAAGTGTTGGATTGCGGAGGGGAAAAATGTACTATTCCCACTCCAGTCACTACAGTAGGGAAAGTTTTGGATAGCGGAGGGGTAACATTGACTATTCCCAGTCCAGTCAGTGCAACATTAAAAACAAACAAAATATCTTCAACAAAATAAAATTCTTTCAAAAACAAAGTAAATAACAAATAATATAAATATGTACTTATAAAAATGACAAATATATTTAATATTAAAAAAGATTTTACAATGTTAAATAAATATCACAAATAACTACAAATATTATTATAAAGACAATGCAAAAACAAATTTTCATGCAAATCAATTTTGTTTTAGAAAGTCTTTATTAACAAAAAGTTTTAATGCAAAATTTTAATTTTGTAACTTCCCACCCTATAACCCCACAAAACTCACAGTCTGCACCTAAAACTTAACTTTAAAAAGCAAAATATTTACACTATTAATATAAATATTTATCAACAAACTAATTATCATTAATTAAATATTAAATCATTATAATTAATTCACTTCCCACAATATATCCCCACGAAACACACAACACACTCATAAAATGTAACAGAAAATTATGTACACAATTAATTAACATAATAATTATCAATTTTAAAATGGAAATTAATTTTAAAAAATTATCATTAATTACTTAAAATTAATTTACTTCACACCCCATACCCCTAACAAACCCACAACCCACATCTAAAAACTTTTTAAAAAAATAATTGCACAATTAACATAATTCATCATCAATTAAACACATATTATTAATTAAAAACAAAACCCTATAAACCCCACCACCCACACCTAAAATTAAACTTTAAAAAAAAGTATAACACAATTAAAATAATTCATAGTATTTAACAACTAATTATTAATTAATTAAAATTAATTTACTCCCTACCCCTTGCCCCTATAAACCCCACAGCCCGCACCTAAAAAAAAATTATTTGAACAATGAACATAATTAATTATCAATTAATATTAATTAACAACTAATTATTAATTAATTATAGATAAATTACTTCCCACACTTTACCCCTATAAACCCCACAACCCTCACCTAAAAAAAATTACGCAATTAAAATAATTAATTATCAATTAATTAATTAATATTAATTAACAACTAATTATTAATTATTGAAAAATAAATTACTTCCCACCCTTTACCCCTATAAATCCCACAACCTGCACATATTTACATAAAAAAAATAATACCACAGTTAACATAATTGAATATCAATTAAATAAATAATAATAAATGAAAAATAATCATTAATGTATTATAATTAAATTACTTCCCATCCTATACCCACAACCTGCTACGGCACCAAAAATCACAAAAATTAATTACATTTAATTTAACTACTAAGGGGCCGATTCCGATTCGGGCCGGAAATCTCTCCGACCGAGCCGGACCCGGTGAGATTTCCAACCGAATCGGACCCTAGCAGTCCGGCCGGACGAGTACGATGCGTTCGCATGCTATCGGACTCGATTCGGTCGGACTCCCATTGAAGTCAATTGGAGCCGGTCGTACAACGCGTACGCGGGCTCCCATTGACTCAATGGGTGCGAGGCGAACTAGGGCGCCCCCTACAGCGGGTTCGCGGCGATGCGGGTCGTGCCGTACATGCACAGGTAGGGGGGACCCATGGGTCCCCCCTGTGTGCGACTCGCGCGGCTAGGCGTACAGGGGGGTCCGACATGGACCCCCAAAGTGCGGCTCCGACTGCTCTTTCGAGCCGGACGGCGCAAGTCAGTCAGACTGCTCGAGGCGCGCATCGTACTTACCCGGCCGGGGAACGTCTCCATTGCGCGGTGCGAGTCGGTCGGAGCGGTTGGGTCCCGTGAATGAGTTGGTCGGCGATTTCGCGTGCGCTCGCATCGTACTCGCTCGCCCGGATGCACGTCCGACTCGGTCGGGAAACAGGGCTCCGAATCGGATCCGGTAATGCCGAATCCGATTCGGAGCCCTACCGGCCGAGATCGGAATCGGCCCCATAAAATGTAACAAATATATCAAAAAACATAAACAATAATTGCACACAAAAATTTACACCATAGATATTTAAAATATCTCCTAAAATACATAACAATAATTCAAAAACGATATTTTAAACAGCTAGATTTTTGCAAACGGTATTAATGACTTTCATATTATAAAAATCGATATTCTTGACAATGATATTATTGCTGACGATATTTCCATATCCCGATATTTTGGACACGATATTTTGGTATGGCAATATTTTGTCTGAATAAAGAACAACTACAAAGTCCAGGCATCTATACACCCGAATTGATTATAATTACAGATTTTATAAATGGCAGTCCCACCGCACCCAGGTACGTTAACTCACCTTCACTTTTTCTAAGGTTTAGCCATTACATGCTTTGGCTTCATGATTTCATTGTTGTCGGTGCTCTCCTTTTGTTCTCTACAATTGTCAAAGAAGGTAATATCAATAGACATTCTGTGTGCCTCTGTGCAGAGATGCACACACCACCATGGCGCCTCCATAACTGCAATTACAATGCAATATATAAACCTCCTGTCCCACACTAATACCAATACTGTAACGCCTAGTGGTCAGGCAGTCGATTTTAGTTCATTCAGACTGCATAATAATTTCCTTATACTTCTTGATGTTCTCACATTCACGTAAGGCAAAAGTGTTACGGGCCATGTCCATTACCCCACCCATTACTGTACCAGTCCACGACAATAAAACACCCATCATGAGTGGGCTTGATGTGTTGCTCCCCCCATGTTCAATAAGTGCCAAGCTGTAAGCAAGACCTCAAGACCCACTTCCTGACAAATATGTCAGGATTGTGTACCATATATAGCCAGCCACAGGATTGTAAAAAAAAAAAAACACAATATATCAAGGTCAGGTACCATTGGGCCACTTTTAGCATTATTGACAGGCATAGTCACAAATAGTCAGCACAACAATGCTTACGATGTTAGGGTTGGGTACACTTATACCATGGCAGCCATAGTCCGAGGGATAGTCATAATTTTGTCCTGAATGCTCAGATTATGCCAAGGGACCATTATTCCAATCGTTGTTCCAAGGTCACTGTTAATGCATATAATCAGCCACAGTTATGCCCAAAATTCTCCCAGTTGTGCCAGCAATGCCCACAATATGTCAAGGATGGGCCACCGTTGTCACAGGGGATTTCCATAGTTATAACAAAAATGTCAAAATATATAAATGGTGGACAGCCATTATGCTTAAGATTAGCACAATGATGTTAAAACTGCAAGTAATATGTCAAGCATACTTGCCAGCATACACGATTCAGGCGGTAGACTCCTGTTTTATAAAACCAAGAATGGCTTTATTTCAGCTGTCTCCCACCTAAAATTGCCTTGGTTTCAATATTAGTCAATGGGGAAAATAAATTCCCCCATTTATTTTCTTTATTCAGAATCTTCCCCTTCCTGGGTCGAAATGTTGTCATGTGTGACCAAGGATGGGAAATCCTCGCTCTCCAAAACACATTCAGATATGTGCTCGCACATCTGTTCACACAAACAAAAAAGCCTGCACTACTCGCACACATACACACTCACACATGCAAACATGCCAACGCACATATACAAAGGCTATTTAACTCGTCTTGTCTTTAAAGGCAGCGGTGCCGTAGGCATGTCCCGAGCTCCAACTGCAGCTCCAGTTTGAGTCAGTGGAATACACAAACAGTTTGGGCATGTGGAAGTGGTTTCGTTGACAGCTTCTAGTTTCCTGCCAGGGTGACTGCCTGCTTGGAGAATGAATGAGATTGTGTGATCCTAAACCCACAATCAAGCTCATGCCCGTAAATCTTGTTAAACTGCAGTGAGAATAGTAAATGAACAATTTAAAATGAGATTTTAAACAGATAAAACAGCTATTTACAGTCGCTGCCGGCACCGATCGGGGTTGGCGGGGTGGGGGGAGGGTAAGCTGGGTTTAAGGAGAATGTAATTTAAAAAATATTTTTTTTTTAAAACTTACCGTACCGCCACGTCTCTCCTTCGTCTCTCTTCCTCGTCGCTGAGCACCACCGGAACAGAACAGGAAGCACACCCAGGCTCCAAATGCAATGCAGCGTTCAGATTGGTCTGAATGCCGCGATCGGTGCTCAGCTAGGGAATGGGAGCCTAGCATGTTCTCCACCCAGGCTGTAATGCAGCCTGGGTGGAGAACATGGTATGTGCGCATGAATGTTCCAGTTTCTAGGAATATTTCATTTTAAATATCAGTAGCCAGATTAGGAGTAACAGTGGTTACGTTTTGAAACCAGTAATCAATCAATCAGTAATCTTATGAAGCGCGACTACTCACCCATGAGGGCCTCAAGGCACTGAGTGTGGAGGGGGGGTAGGTCTGCAGTTCAGTCGAAGAGCCAGGTCTTGAGGTTCTTCCTGAATTGCGGCAGCGAGGGTGATTGCCTGAGGTGCAGAGGCAGGGAGTTCCAGGTCTTCGCAGCGAGGTAGGAGAAGGATCTTCCTCCAGCCGGGTCTTGGGGATCCGTGGGATGGTGGCCAGGGCCAGTTGGGTGGAGCAAAGCTGTCTGGTGGGAGTGTAGAAGGAGAGGCGGTGGTTGAGGTATGCAGGTCCGGCATTGTGGAGGGCTTTGTAACATGGGAATAGCAATTTCTGCCGGCACTAACTATAAATGATACGCTTGTAGCCTATAAAACAAATATCAGAACACAAATTCCTAAGAGACCTAGTCACAGCACCCAAATATATTCCCCTCACCCCGTTACTAATGGACATGGGCAGGCGGTCATTAGGGGACGTAGCTAGGCGACGCCCCTTACTTTTTTGGGCTCGCATTAGGCGGACCCCTGAGCTCTCTCCCTATGCAGAAGCCCTCACTGAGATTATCAGCCTAGATACTGGGGGGAAAATAGGCTGGATACGTGACATTAAAAGAACGCTGTCAGCGATAGGACTTTGTGGCTGCTGGGCTAGCCAGGAACCCCCAAGGAGAGAGTATCTTAAACGCCTTTACTGGGAATGGGTGGACCAACGAGAGATCAGCAGACTCAATGTGGGCAGACTGACAACAGAATTCTACTCTCACAAACAAACTAGATATTATGAGCCCTTCCTTGATTTAATCAAGGTACCAAAAGATAGAATACTGTATATGCACTTTAGGTATGGATCCCTTCCTGTTTGCGAAGTGACAGCAAAATGGTCGGCAAACAATGAGAAAAATTGTCCAAGCTGCAAGGCCCCGATAGAAAGCATTGTCCACCTACTGTTTGCTTGCCCGGCGTACAAAACACCACGGGCCAAATGGCTGAGACCGCTTTGCCAGCAGCTTGGCACACGGGACCACCACATCGCACTACGCATCCTCAAGTCCGATGCCAGACCTTTTTTCTCTTGCTGTGTAGCAAAGTTCTTGGGCCAAGCCTGGCTCATACGGTGGAAAGCACTTTCGAGATAGATACAGTTTTTATTGTACACAGGACAGCAGGGACTCTAAGGCCACAATAGTATTGATGCTAGAATTATTATGCATAAGCACTTTACTTTTAAACTCCCGTTGTCAGACTAAGCAAATTGAAAGTCTTTTCAAGTACTGTATCACTGCTTGTTTTTAATGATGAAACATTGATTGTTTTTATAATGGTTTTTAGGAAAATTGTGTACATATCCACCTTTGTTACTTTTTTTTTATCAATATTTTTAATATGTCATATGTATTTTAGACTAAAGGTGCCAATTGATTAGCTGGCTGCACCAACGTCCATGCTAACCAAATATGTTGTACATTTGCACTCTTTTTTTAAGAAGAATATAGTAATGTCACTCTTGTTTTGTATCTTTTATGACATTTCTGTCGAAATAAAGCTTAAATACTGATACTGATAAAAACAAATAGGCTTTTGCAAAGGTTTCCTCATAACCTTCCTCACTACTCCTGCCTAGCGCTAGGAATCGTCCTTCAATTTTCCCCGGCCCATGATTATCCTGCTCTGAGCTGCTCAGACACCTGCTGGACAGGCTCAAGAGGATGAGAATATCCCTCAAACATTCATCACACCAGTATCCAAATCCGTTCTTGGCCTCACCTCCTCTCGATCACTCACAAGCTGTCTCTGTCTATTCTTTCTACTTGCAAAATCAACTCTGGCTTTCTACCTTCAATCTCTCCCAGTGTCAAACTGTGATTTGGGTCCCTTTAACATCCATTGATTTCTGTGGAGCAAATGATAAAGTTCTACAACCAAGAAAAATTGGGCCTTACACATCATTACATGGTGTTTGTGGGAATCTACTTCGATGACACTTATTAGACCATCCCCGGTCTACACTCCACTGGGGAATATTAAACCCCCAACAGATGTTTCTCTGGAGGAAGAGAAGGTCACTAGTAGAGCAGGAATGTAAATGAAGATCGACCAGCCTCTCACATCTAATCCATTGGTGTTGTAAGAAGGGGAAAGGAGTCAGATCCCTGGGTACCAGCAGAGACTTAACTCCTGACGTGGCTGGAAAGCTAGATAGGTGTGTTAGAATTGCAGGTCAGTAAACCATTCAATGGACATTGATGCGGATCATTAATAAAAGCACAGTATTTAATACTAGTAACACTTTATTACACTGTGGAAAGAATAGCAAAGTTCATGCAAAGTGAAAAACGAGCTCTCACGTGTATACTAGTTGCTGACATAACATGAAGCTGACCTAGAACTTGTGTTAATAAGTGTGTTGTATGTGTATTTCTAATTTTGCACTGTAGTTTGTTCAAAATAGTAGTTGTAAAATAATGTTCTTTTTTAAATAAATATGTATTAGTTAAAAATAAATGTTATGAAATCGTAATGGACCCCTGAACCAAACAATCCCTCCAAACTATGAATGTAAAATAATCCTTTAGAAGGTGGTTTTTCTCCCCTGGCAGTGACAAGCTCCTTCCTCCTGGCAGATATCTGCCAGCCACTCTTGTACTCACTTGTACCCCTCTGCGCCTCCCTGGCTGGATGTCGGAGGGCAGAGCAGTCTTACAGCTTGTATTCAGCTGCAACCAGGAGCTGGAGTTATTTCCTAGGGCTTCCAATTCAATCATCATTGGCTGGATGATAAAACTGTCATCCCCAGGCTTCTGGCTGAAGCAGAGTTGCAGGGAAGGCAACCCACTTCAGGAGACGCCACCCAGTCACTGAGCTACACCCTACATGAAGATCAGCGCCTAGGTAGCCTCCTCTCTACTCACCATTGGTTTAAGGAGCCCTGCAGAAAAATGAGCTTGTCCCCTCCACTGAACGACAGAAGGCGGCCCACCAATCAATGAAAAGATAAGAGTGTCCTGACTTGTGCTCATTGTGCTCTCCACAGAGAGCATGCCCCTTTTTCTTGGTGTTGTCACATAGTAACATGATATCCTAAATCAATCATGGCAGAGTGCCTTTGCCCTTTCCTTGTCCTACCAATGCCTGAGATAGCTTTGCGGGCAGTGGCAGCTCCTACGCTAAAGCGCCCCACTGATAAAATTAAAATGATAATAACGTAGCGTTATTATCATTTTATTTTTCCTATTGAAGTCAGTAGCTCTCTGGCAGGGTGGGGCTGGCCAGAGCAGGGAGAGGAGTGGTTTGCACTCTTTAAGTGCGCATGACTGCTGGGCCGGCACTCTCGGGCTGGCCAAACAGTCCTGCGCACTTTGCATCTTCCCCATCAGGCTTGCTTTACACTTTGGAACATGCAAAGTCTCTCAGTCCCTGTCTGAGCGCTGAACCACGGCGCTCAGACCAATCATAACGCAAGAAGAGAATGGAGGAGAGGCGGCGGTCGGCCCAGGTAAGTGGTTTTTTTTCCATTTTGTTCCCGCAAACCCCCTCCCCCGCCCACCACTCCCAATCGGTTGCAGCCACTACTGTTTGCGGGTGTGGCAATAACAGGGATTTTTTCACTTAAGAGCATCCCAAAATAGAAACAGTAAAAAGCGATGTTCCTCAAATGTAAAGTGGATTAGCCAATGCCTTATAGTCCCCCTAATGTAGACATATGGTTCTGAGATTCTCATTGTTGGTCGTTAAAAAATGAGATTTGTTTTATTTGTGTTTCATTTGTGTTTCATTGGTGGTGATCTGGAGATAGTAATAGTAATAGTTCAGCCTAATTGGATGTGTCCGATCCTGTCTGGGATCTTTGTACCTTGATGATATATATATCTTCTGGTTCCTTGGATGGGAGTTAAGAATAGTAAATCTATGTAACATGAAGTAAAGAAGAAGAATTCTGTACTTGAAGGTATAGTGGTACTCAACATTCTGCCTTGGATATATGTGTAGGTTGATATTTGTAACATCGATATTTTGATATGTGCGTGGAAGGACTTCACCGTTTATTTCATTGTGCTAGGATGCACATAGATTTGGTTTCGAATTTGATACAAAGAAATATTTTAAAATGTCTGAAAGTATTGCCAGCAAAATTGGAACATACATACCATACGGATGTGTGGTTTGTGGGACCATTCTGTGAAATAGAGCAGTCTTGTGGGAATTCGATTAAACTAGCTTGATGTGAATTGTGACTGAATTCATAAAAGCCTCCACAAATCTGACCCCTAAAAGGTAAACTGCATTATGTGAGGAATCCTTGACACAGCATTGGTATATTTTCTCAAGCAACAAGGCTTTCCTCAGACATGCATGTGCATCAAGTAACCTGAACAAACAAAACAGTTAACAAAATAAAGAATATGAAAGGTCCAAATGAAGTTAGTTAATAATACAAGAATGTAATTATTACAATTTCACAAAGTAAGGAAATTCGATTCAGGAATCAAAGATTATACCAAAAATAAATTGTAATACCCATTGGTAAACATCAGCTATAAATTAAAATTTAATAACTAGTTTTCAAAAAAGACCTCCTGGGGTTTGTATTGCTTTAGTTTTTCCCACTGAAAGGAATAAATGCCCTAAAACTATTGATCTGAAAATGAAAATTAAATTCATTTTTGTTGTGAAGTACCTTCATAAATTCTCAAACTATACTGGATTGGATCCTCAGGCACTAGCCTATTGTTTACTTAGATTAGACCCATTAGCTGCATTTGATTCAGGGAGTAGGGATCATTTTATATGTTTAATGGAGGTTTGTGTCGATTGTGTACATCAATTTCAGTTTCAGGAGATTTAGGGTCAAATTTAGTATGAGGGAGATTGTTTACTTATTAGAGAGATTCTTCACAATCAGAGAGATATAAACTACCTGACGATCTAAGGTTAAACCAACTTCTGTCCTATGTTTCATTGTATGTATATTTTTTTACCAGAATATTATGGGTAGACTATCATGATAAACAATTATTGAGGCCTAAATATTGAGTGCAAAAATATAGTTAAGGTAAGTATATATAGTATAGTATAGGTTCAATATATATAACTTGACCATATATTTATTTCTTGTAGAGATAGGAATAGTAAATCTATACTATAAGTATATATTTTTTTATTCATTGAAAAACCCAACGGTGAAAGTGATGTTATAGTTAGGTGAAAAAGTCAGTTTAAACGTAACATTTTAAACTAAAAAAACACTGAAATTAACTCAAGTAACTATAACTCGTGCCATCGCCATACACAGTGATGTCATCAATGATGTAATTTCATATGTCATCAGTGAGGTTATCAATGATGTTATATAACATGTCATGAGTGAAGTAATATGTGAGGCCACAAGCAGTGCATGGTAAGTGAGCGAGTTATAGTTATTTCAGTTAACTATAACTGGTGAATTTCAGTATTTTTCTAGTTTAAAATGTTACATGTAAACTGACATTTTTGATTAACTACACCGTCACTTTTTGTTTTTTTTCAGTGAATTTCTAGGTTTTTTTTACCAGAAAGTAAGATTTTAATACCATAGATACCAATGCCCCACTGCACATGATAAAGGCTGTGTGCATCATAGGGTTAGCTGCTGGACCTCGACTGCCGGCGGCCCCTACGCCCACCCCCCGCTGGTGCCCAAACTCCCTTCTGTGCACAGCCTTCAGCTGTGTGTGGCATTGGATTGGCCTGCAGCCATGCCCTGTGCCCTCCTAAAGTGCACGCCATGCACAGCCTTCAGACGTGTGCGGCCTGGTGATGGCTGCAGGGCCTACCCTGCAGCCAGGCACTGAGGCCAACACACCACGGCCTGTCAATACCCCGCCATGCACAGCCTTCCGCCATGGACAGCGTGGAGTCCCCCACAGGGCCTGGCCTGGCCTGCCCCAAGGGATACCCACCACGTTGTTTTTTTAAATTGTTTTTCGATCCTGCGGGACTTTCGTGGAAGTAAGAGGGTTGCGCTCATCCAATGTCCTGTAATGGCAACCACAACATTTCATTTCTCTTCATGTTGCGGCCAGCCATTCAGACCATGAGCTCTGATGGGACTTGTGGGATTGAGGCGGCAGACAGGGAAAAAAAACTACTTTGCAAATCAAGTTGCTCTATTATTTGAAGTTGTGTGCCTGCGGGACTTCCGCTAGAGTCCCACAAAACCAACCCTTCAGTTATCTAAACATTTTGATCCTTAATTTCTGAAAAACTACTGGACGGATTGACACCAAATCACAAAATGCTCGCTTTCTGGGTGAGGATCGATCTTTCTGCCAAAATTAATGTAATTCCTTTCAGCAGTTTTCACTGTAACGCTTTTAAAAAATTCCTATGGAAATTGCAGGGAAAAATTGTGTTTTGGGACCCCCATTTTTCTTGCCACCTGCTTGACGGATCACCCCGAAGATTTACAGAAAGGAGCTGAGGTGGAGGACTATGTTTTTGTATGGGTTCATGAAGATTCGTCAAATGGTGCCAAAGTTATTAGCAAAGCAAAAAATCAATTTCCTATGGTAACTAGGTCCTAACTATAACTTCACAGTGGCAAACAACACTGTGTGATATACATTGTATTCAGGACCTGGGAGATTTTTTTCATTCCTCTGACCATTCTGGCTGCTGCATTGAGAGTGGGTCTGATGGGCGCAAAGTGGGATTTTGCAGAGCCTGTGAGGGTGGCATTCCCATAGTCCAATCTAGACAGCACCAGCGCTTGTGTGGCAGATTTGAGATCTTCCTGCAGTAGTTAGGTTTGATTTTGTTCAGAAGTTTCAGGTTGTAGAAGACACTCTTCGCACTATTCTTAATATAATCTTTCGTGATCAGTTTGGAGTCCAGAGTGATCCCTAGAGATTTGACAGAGTTGGCTAGTGAAAGAGAGCAGTTGAGAGCGTAAATGGAGTTTAACCCTTCTAGCGTCTGTGTGGGCTGCTCCGTCTTTGATATGAGTAGAATTTCTGATATGAGTAGAATTTCTTGGTTGAGTTTTAGGTGGTTGCGAGATAGCCAGTGTTGGACTTCTTTGAGGGTGGCATATAATCAGTGAGTGTCTTCTAGCGAGGAGATTTCCAGGTAGAGCTGGGTGTTATCCACATATCAATGGAAGGGGATATTTGCTTGGTTGAGGATGGCAGTGAGAGGTTCCATGTAGATATTGAATAGTGTGGGCGAGAGGACCGAGCCTTGGGGGACCGCTGTTGTATCCGAGGTCTGATTGTCTATTTTTATTTTTGGAGCGCGGTAGAAAGGATGCAAACCAGCGTAGGACAAACCTATCCGCACCAATTCTTTTTTAAGGGATTTCAAGAGTAGCTTGTGGTCAACTGTGTCGAAGGCCGCAGATGAGTAGGCAGACTTGGTCTGTATCCAGGGACTTGTGTAAGTCATCTATTATGTTCAGAATGGCTGATTCCGTGCTGCATCCTTTTCTGAAGCCTGATTGGTGGAGGTCCAGGAGATTGTTTTTTGGATTTGTTGGTCAAGTTGTGCGAGAACAAATCTAGAGTTTTGGCTAGGAAGGTGAGATTGGAAACTGGTCTGAAGTTATTGAGGGTCTGCTCCAGGTTTTTAATTAGTGGCGTGACTTCACCGAGTTTGAGACAGTCTGGCATCACTCCTGTTTTCAGGGAGCAGTTTATTATCTTGGTCCAGAGGGGTGTTAGGGCGTGGTTGAGTTTTTTTGCCAGAGAGGCTGGGAGGGGGTACGCAAAGTGGGAGTAGGGTTTGGATGTAGCCAACAGAGAAGATAAGCCAGCCTCAATGAGTGGGTTAAAAACCTTCCAGCTTCTCTGGCTTATGTGAGACCCTGGGGTTTGAATGCACTCTTTGTTGTCTTGTGTGGTGATCATTGCTGAGGAGGGCGTGGAGTGAGAAGGGAGGTTGTTATCTTCATTTTTAGGTGGAGGGTCCCCGTTGGAGGGCTGGTTGTGATCGAGGGAGAGCTCGATCTTCATGATTTTTTCATTGAAGAAAGTGGCAAATTTTTCACATCGTTCTTTGGCTATCTGCGGGGTTTTTAGGGCTGGCTTGGAGGTTTGTTGATTGATAATGCTGAAGGGCTCTTTTGGGCGGTTTGTGGCCTTTTCTAGAGCGTTGCAGAAGAAGGAGGCCTTTTTGATTCATGATGTGCTTTTTGTAATTCCTGCGTTTCCTCCTAAGCTGGTACAGGTGGGCTGTGGATGGATTTGTTCGTCAGAGTCTTTCGGCTGCTCTGAGCTGTCTTCTTTCAGTGTTGATGTCTTTATTGAACCAAGATCTCAAGGGAGTGTTTCCCACCTTTTTCAGTTTCAGAGGGGCTACTTGGTCCAGGATGGAGGACATTGTTGAGTTGTAGTGGGTCATGAGTTCTATTGTTGTGAAGTTCTCTGATGAGGGGGGTAGTAGAGACACCATTCTATCTTCAAGGTCTTGTAGAGGAACTTGTCTAATGTTTCTCTTCCATTGGACGTTTTTTTGCGTACGAGTTGAGAGGGGAGATACTTTCTTGATCTGAAATAAGATGATGTGGTGATCCGACCAGTCGACTGGGAGGATACTGTCAATGGTTAGAGTTTCTTCCTGAGCTATGGTGGCGTCCAGGGTTGCGCATTTAATGTGGGTTTGACCTTTGTAATGCTGGGAGAGGCTGTTGCTGAATAATAGGTCATTGACGGATTGGATTAGGGTGTTGCTTTTATCGTTCCAGTGAAGGTTGAGGTCACCTAGGATGATGATGTTGGAGTGTTAGAGCGAGCACTGTGGTATCATATCTGGTAGGTGTTCGCCATAGGATAGTGCATTAACCAGTGGGTGGTAGAAAAGGCAACAGTTCATTGTTGTATTGCCTTTCATCCTTATGGTGGTACTGATATGCTCAAATGTATTGTAGGAGAAGGTGTCTGTTTCGCCCACATTGATGTTGTTCTTATGGATAATGGTGATGCCTCCACCATGGTGGTTCTTCCTGTCTTTCCTAATAATAGAGAATCCCAGAGGGACTAGCGTGTCCATGATCGGATAGGAGGAATCTTTTAGCCATTTTTCTGTAATAAATGCGATATCAATGTTATGATTTAAGATTATGTCTGCTACTTCTGTTGCATGTTTGGTTGCCGATCCGCAGTTTATGAGCATGCATTTGGTCTCTGAGGTTAATAGGACTTTTGGGTAAGGAAGTCAGGGGGATATTGACGAGGTGAGCTGGTGGTCTGGTCATTGACCTTGGTGTGGTGTTTCTCCCTGGTCCCGTGATTACCTGGATTTTTGATGAGGGGTTGTGCCTATTATAGGCCGAGCTGTAGGATTTGGCTAGCTCTGCCGCTTTGCTCAGTGACATCATTGGGGTCGTTCTTTTAGGCCTCTGAGCTTTGTTGTTGAGGAGTGTTGTGGTCCAGCTACATCGTCATGTCTTTGCTCGTCTTAAGAGTTGTGTGCTGTTGCGTGTAGGGGGGAGTGAGAGTGCTGGGTAAGATTTGAACCTATGTTTAGGTTTTTTGTGATGATGTTGAGACCTTGTAGTAGTCTTTCTAGTTTGTTCTGTATGCACGTTAGTTGCTCATTTAGTTTGGACATTAGCATTTGCTTTTGTGAGGAGGGAGTGTGGGTGGATTGCTTCATGTAGTGCCAAGAGAGGCTGTCTATAGTCAGAGTCACTGAATTGGTGAGTCGCTTCATGTTATGAGGGGTGGGGTTGATCAGAGTCCTAGAGTGCATGCCGGTGTGAGCTGGAGTCAGGGAGTCAGTGGGGGAGCAGTTGGAGGTGTCACTTAGTTCTTTGTTAATGACGGTGAGACTGCAGTGTGTTGAGTTGGTCCCTTTGAGATGATGTCCTCAGTGCATTGGTGAGCGCATAGGGTAGGGAGTGGTCGTTGGGGTCATGAGCAGCTTTCTTGACATCCTGTGAGGTCTGGGAGAGAGGGGAAGGGAGTGTGGATTGTGAGGGAGGTAAATTATGGAAGAGTTGAAAGTCTGAGGGGTGGGATTCATGGAGGTGATCTGACCTAAGCTGGTGTTTTGATATGGGCTTGTGATGTGTGTTGGTGGGTGGGTCCACCATATTTTGCGCTCTAGGGGTAGTCGTGTGGATCAGTGACCTTCCCGTTATATTGGGTTCTGTCCCGACTGGGGTGGGGGTAAGGTGCGTTGTGAGGGAGTGAGTTGAGTTTATGGTGTGACTCGTGAGTGTTTCAGTGAGGGGAGGGTGAGTGGTAAGGGAGGGAGTGGAGTTAGTGGTGTGAATTGGGAGACTTTTATTTTGTGTAGTGTTCTTTGGGGGAGAGTGGCTAGAGGGGTAATAGATTTGCAGCAGTGATATGGTGTTTTTTAGCATGGGGAATATGGATTCAAAAGTGCGGAGGTTGGCATCATTGGCTTGTATCATGATGGTCCTGTTTTTGAAGATGGTTGTGGTGGCATTACCTTTGAACCTGGGTGAGTCAGAGTTTATTAGTTTCCGGCCATGCAGGATGTTAGTGGCTTCAGTAATGTGAAGGTATTTTGCTAGGATTGCATTCCATTTCGCAGAACGGGTAGTGAAAAAGATGAGATCCGGTCTCTTTGCACCCTTTGAAGCGTTGTGGTAGTAGTCCGCAATGAGTACTTCAAGGTGTTGTTTAATCAGTTTATGTTTTACATTTTTGGCTGCTGTTGGGGGGAGGGTGATGGAGAAGGAGTTCTGACCCTGAGGATTCAGGAGGGAAGGAGGTGTAGGGGAGGTGCAGCGCAACAGTGTTGGCATATGAGCTTCATCGGGGGATGCAATGCAGTGGCGTTGAGTAGTAGAGCATCAAAGCTTGGTCGTGGGGTGTCAGGGCACAATGTGGTAAGTTAGGTTAGTCGTTTACCGCAGGCTTAAGGGCATCGGGAAATTGTGATATATGTTTGTAAACTGGCTGGGTAGGTGTGATGGGGGTAAGGAGAATGTGGTTCCGACCTGTAATAATTATGATAGGGAGGATTCTGTGTAGTAAAGATGAGTGGGGGAGGTTTTGCTTAGATACTACTCAAACCATTGCAAGATGGCTGCTCCATTCGATGCTTGGATGATCCAGCTTTAAGATTAGGTAAAGAGTTCTTCTTTTCTTTCATTGAAACTTTGTTATCGTCCTACATCAGTTTCAGTGCCAGCGCCATCTTATGAGAGAGCCCTTGTGTCAGGGAAGGGAGAGAGGTAGCTCAAAATGGATGGTAGACCCCCCTCAGGCGAAATCTCCTTAGGTACGAGTGCCCTAACCACAGAGGAGCGACATGTGCTTATGCGGCGGAGAGAAGCAGCTTGTTTGTTAGCAATGTGGTGTGGCCGAAGGCGCGACAGTGTAGCGTCCAGGGCTGGAGGCTGCCCCAGAACGTCGTCCCTGAGGTGCTGGCCGGCTCCCGTTGCCATGCATAGGCAGCTGGCCAGCTGAAACTAACAAGGCTCAGCGCCGCTTTGGGGGGCGGTGATGCCACTATGTATGCGGCCGGCGGTGCAGCAGTTACAGTTCCGGTGTGGTGAGTAGGGCATTACCCGTCTCCCGCTGCAATTCACAGGACCGGGGTAAGGTAGTGGTGCGGTGATCAGGGTGCAGCCATTGCAGAGCCTAGAGAGGTGCACTCACCCCGGTTCCTCAATCTCACTGCGGCATGTTGGCTACAGCCATATCCAGTCGGCTGTCTGGCAGCAAGCGCGGGTGGCAAGCTGGACAACCACTGGGTTTGGTAGCAGTTGTCGGGTTGCAGCCAGTGCAGGGCCTCAATGGGAGCATTTATCTCCATTTCTTGATCAGCATGCTGGGCACGTTCATGGGCAGTCCTCAGGCCGGCAGCAGGTGTGTGCAGCGGGTGGGTCTATAGATTGTTTTGACATCAACGTATTTGCTGCGGATGTCTTGGAGTCCTTTGGGGTCTCAGGCCTCTATCCTTGGCATCGGCCAGCGGCATGGATCGGCTTCACATTCCAGCGACGAGAGTGGATAACGGCTACTGGGCATAATTTTTGTCTGCGTGGTGCTGGATATATCTGTCTTCCTGGAGTGAGTGTAGTATGAGGGTTTCACCATTGAAACAAATCCATAAAACAAACCAGTTTCGTTTGTAGGAGAGCAGGAGTGTTCCTTGTTGCAAAGGTGGTTTGTGGTGGGAGGATGGCGGGTTATAAGAAGGGATATACACCGATTGGTGATCCCCAACCCAGGAGCTTCCTCCTAGAGCTCCAGCTCGGCAGCCATCTTCACATATTTTCCTGGAGAGTTCACCTTTTAAAAGCAGCTTTGCAGGACTCACTTTTAAAGCTGTTCAGAATTTACTTCCAGAGCAGTCCTGCCTTGCTCACCCACATAGCCCTGGGTTGCTCATCAATATGGCGCTGCAGAACTCAAGTTTCTAGAATAGACCCAAAGAGTAAACACATATAATCCTGTAGGGCACATGTCTCCAGTTTGGCCCTGCTCCGCTCACCTGGTCATAGAGGCCCTCCACACCTCGCATCTTGACTCTGACTCATAGTTCTTGCATAAAGTATATGTGTGACGCTCACCTTTGGGTTCTTGGGAAGATCATCACTGTAGTATAGCCCCATAGAGCTCATCTCTATTGTGCTGCAAGGCTCATCTCTCTTGAGTAGTCTTGGAGGGGTTAACTCTATTGTCCAGCAGAGCTCACTTCAAGAACCCTGCAGAGCTGGCTTCGATAGATTGCTGAGCTTGCCTTTCAGAATAGCTTGTCAAAGCTCACCTTTCTAGAGTAACCTTGCAGAGCCACCTCTATCGCCCTCCATAGTTCACCTCAGTAGCAGTTGGGAGCTCACCTCCGTGCGGCCCACCTCCCTTAGCCTTTTCCGGCCCCATTGACCTCGTCCCCCAGGGCCTGCATTATTAAAGTTGGGTGCCCTGGTGTCCACCCAAGGCACCCATACACTTGTGGGGGGCGCGGGTAGAGCCCCAGGGCCCCCGCGACCCAAGCCAGTTCCCCGCATGCAGCGGGAGCCGGCATTACTCACGCCCGCAGGGAGCAGCTACTAATGCTGCTCCCTCTGAGTGGGAGCAATATTTTGATCTGTTTACCTGCCTGCATCAGTGCGGGCTGGGAAACGAATCAAATGTCTGCTCACAAGCTGTTGGGAGCATTTTTAAAGCTCCCGCCCACTGGGAGCAGACTTTGTTTGCATGTGTTGCTTTTGTGTTTGTGGCAGCGTGTGGCCCACTCCCCTTTTTGGCAAATGTCAGTCCGGGGGATGGGCTCCCTGAGGCCTGTGATGTCTCGGGGAGGTGGGCTGGGCAGCTCCCCTGCCCATTTTGAATAATTTTGGCCCTGGGGGTGTGCTCCCTGGGGCTTGTGATGGCTTGGGAAGGGGGGCCTTGTGTTATGTTATGTTATGTTGTAGCCATTTGTATAGTGCACAACTACTCAGTAGAGTGTCCCGGCGCTCAGACTAAGGGCATCAGAACCTAGATACCTAGACTGACTGCATAAAAAGCCACGTCTTCAATTTCTTCTTGAAAACAGAGAGCTCACTGACCAGACGGAGGTCTTTCTGGAGTTTGTACCAGGTGAGCGGCCCTAGATAGGAGAAGGATCTACCGCCCACTCCAAGTCGGTTGATCAAGGGCATCCTTGCCAGATGAGCGGAGGGGGATCGCAGAGTACGCGCTGGGGTGTATTAGTTGATCCTCTCTCTGAGGTAAACAGCACCCGAGTCGGTTAAGGCCTAATGCATTAAAGCCATGGCCTTAAAAAGTATCCTCTTTTTTATAGGGAGCCAGTGGAGGGTCTTCAGATGGAAACGACATGTGAGTCCTAGGTGGGTGTTTGAGTAGCAATCTGGCCACCGAATTCTGCACCACCTGGAGTCTGTTGCGATGGAACTCAGGGAGTCCGAAATTGAGGGCATTTCCATTATCCAGTCTCATCGTGATCAGTGCCTGAATTACCTTTTTGCCCGCCAGCTCAGACAGGAGAGGTAAAAACAAATTTAGCATACGGAGAGTGCTGAAGCAAGAGCCGCTTAAAGCATGAATCTGTGGTTGGTGGTTGGAAGGAGAGGGTGCTGTCAATTTTTATACCTAAACTCTTCATAGAGTTTTGAAGGGGGCCAGGCTTAGGCGCATCATTAGGTCAGCAAGTTCTCAGTAGATTATGGGGTACATCTCCAAAGACCACTATCTCGGTCTTGTCCGGGTTGCATTTCAGTTGGTGCTGGGCCAACCACTGAAACACCCTGGCAAGACAATTAGAGATGAGCTCCCCATCCAGATCCCTTCCCTTACCACAGGAGAAGAAGAGCTGTGTATCATCAGCATAAGAAATTACTTTAGCACCCAGTGACTCTGCCAGTATAGCCTGGGGTGTGAGGTAAATGTTAAACAGGGATGGGCCAAGGGCTGAACCCTGGAGTACACCCACAGTCAGAGTTCTGGCTTGTGAGGTATACGGGGGCAACCATACTTCTTGAGTACGATTGCTCAAAAATGAGGTCAACCAATTCAAGGCAGTATTTCTGATCCCTATCTCTTGAAGGCGCTCGAAAAGTTTGGAGTGGGGCACAGTATCGAAGGCTGCAGTTAGGTCCAACAGGATCAGAATGGCCTTGCCTTCCTTGTCAAGTATACACCTAACATGCTCCACAACTTCCAGAAGCGCTGTCTCAGTGCTAAAGTGGGGTCGAAAACCAGATTGGCTGGGGTGTAATATTTTATTATCTTCCAAGTAAAGGGACAGTTGACGGTTGACTTCCTTCTCCAAAATCTTGGAGAGGGCAGGAAGGAGGGAGATGTAGTTTGCCAGTTGCTTAGGGTCAGCCGCCGTTTTTTTCAACAAAGGGATCACTTTAGCCCTTTTCCAGCGTGCTGGGACCACACCCATTGCCAGCAAGGTGTTAAGTATGTTGTTCACTATAGGATTAATGGATTGGGTAGCAGTGGTTAGTAAGGTAGCAGGACAAGGGTCCAAAGGGGAGCCAGACTTCAAGCCTTCCATCGCTGATAGTGACAGTTCGGGAGGAAGCGGGGTGAACTTGTCCAGGGAGGAGGGCGGGGAGAGGGGGAAAGGGCCCTTTTTGGTCGATTTGAACATTGTAAAGGAAATTGGTCTGGATGGTCATGAGCTTTTAATGAAAGAAAGAGGCTGATTCCTTGCACCACTCAGCAGATGGTTTACATTCTCTAGCTATAACTTTGGGACGCAGAAAGGAATTGACAATTTTAAAGATTTCCTTGAATTCGTCGTCTGCCTCCTTGATCCTTGTTTCAAAGAAGGTCTTTTTAGCTTGAGACAGCTTCTCATGGTAACTTTTTAATGAGAGCATATAGGTTGCTTTATCCTCTGGCTGAAAATTGTGTCTCCATACCCTTTCAAGGTGTTTACACAGTTTCTTGCATGATCTGAGCTCATCATTAAACCAGGGGGCCAATGGTTTTATCCTGGATTGAGAGCGCTTTATAATAGGGGCTAATACATTAACGGTCCCCCGCATCCAGCTGCCCAAGCATGTGGTGTCCTCTTACACACAGCCGGACAAAGCTGGAGTGTTTCGTGTTAGTGCTAGACTCAAGTCGTCTTGCTGTATTTTGTGGTAGGCTCTGTAGGAGGTCAATGTAATTTCCTTAGGAGGTGGCCTATTACCAGTCTGCGGCCAAGCGTTTGGAATAAGGTAGTGATCTGACCATGGAAGAGGGGAGGGTTAAGACACCACCAGGTTCACGTTAGAAAAGACCTGGTCTAGAGTTTGGCCAGCTTGGTGAGTGGGACCAGAGACCTGTTGTTTAAGAGAGAGAGCCGCGAATGGTTGTCCAGGTGGCCCCCTCCAATTAGTAAAAGAAAGCATCCCATGCCACCATTTTTTTTATCCTAATTGAATCCCGTGGGGTCACGGCAGAAACTGCTGATTTGTTTTTATTATTTTGCCCCCAGGTGGGCCCCTTTGGGTCCCCCCCTTGGGGTCTAGGGGAGCAGGGTATCCCTACCCTGCCTCCTTATATGTTTTTTGGGGACATGTTTATTTTTATCATTTTGGTGGCAGCCAATAAGAGTCTTGCACACAGTCACACACTCACCTGTACAGCTACACAAACACCCATTTATTCTCCATTACAACCACTCACACACCCACTTACTCACCCACACAGCCTCTGAACACAGCCACTCACTCACCTATACAACCACTTACACTCTCACTGACACACCCACACAACAACTTACATACTCATTCATACATCCATACAACCACTCACTCATACAGCCACTCACACAGACACTAAGGGGCCGATTCCGATCTTGGTCGGTAGGCCCAATATTCCGACCGAGTCCGATTCGTAGAGCCGATTTCCGACCGAATCGTACGTTTTCCGACCGACTCGGACACCTGCACGAACGAGCAAGTACGATGCGAATGTACGCGTGTATTCCGACCGACCGGTTCCCGGATCCAAACCGCTCCGACCGACTCGTACGGACACGAATCGCACCACGCAATGGAGACGTTATCCGACCGAGCGAGTACGATGGACGTGTCGGACAGCCGGATCGAGTCGGAGCGTCCGGCTCAAAAAGCTCCCGGAGCCGGACTTGGGGAGTCCGTGCCGGACCCCCTGCACCCGTAGCCGTGCGAGTCGAATACAGGGGGACCCAAGGGTCCCCCTAAGCGTGCATGTACGGTGCGGAGTTGCACCGACGCGTACACGCTGTAGGGGGCGCACTTGTTTGCGACGTAACCATTCAGTCAATGGGAGCCCGTGTGCGCGTCGTACGACCGGCTCCCATTGACTTCAATTGGAGTCCGACCGAATCGAGTCCGGCAGCATGCGGCCGCATCGTACTCGCTCGGTCGGACTGCAGGAGTCCGGCTCGGTCGGAAGTCTCTCCGGATCCGGCTCGGTCGGAGAGTTTTCCGACCCAGATCGGAATCGGCCCCTAAGTCTCCAATACAGCCCCTAACACACCAACTCAGTTAACCAAGCACACACTCAAACATCCACTGCCTCACCCATACAGGCACTTACACACCCAGTCACTCACTCCTACAACCACTCAGTCACCCATACAGACTTTCACACCCACTACCTCACCCATACAGCCACCCATTCACTCGTCCATACAGCCACTCACCCACCTATACAGCCACTGACATACCCACTCACTCACCAATACAGACACTCACACAGCCACTCACTCACCCATACAGCCACTCACACACCCACTTATACACCCATAGAGCCACTCATACACCTACTCACACACGGATACACACAGTGACACAGCCACTCACATAATATATGTTACAAACAGCATCACTCATTAGTAGTACACAAACTATACTAATTTACTCTTTGTGGAACTTTAGTATAGATGTTTAACACTCATAAACCTTTAGAAAACAATCACAATCACTGGACGATGTTATCAGTGATTTCATCAGTGATGTCATTTGAGATGTCATGAGTGATGTCACTGACCATGTCATGATTATTCTAATATGTGAGGTAATAAGCACTGCATTTCGGGTACCTAAGTTATAGTTAGCTTAGGTAACTCTCACTGCTGAATTTCACTGGTTTTGTACTGAGCCTAACTATAAAGTCCCTGTAACCTTTGTTTTTTTCTCTCTCTCACACACACACACACACACACACACACACGCGCACGCACGCACACACACACACACACACCAGGGCTTCGTCGCTGACAGCCAATGCCAGACATATAGACGTTGCCAATGCTTGTTTGGATATATACGTGGCATTGCTGTTCCCAGTCTCTGCCTCTACGGCACAGACACTATGCACCACACTGAAGCTCTGAAGGGCCGGCTCCCGGTAGTCGCCAAGATAACGGGAGGGAGGGAGAGGGAGTTAGAAACACTGAAGGTCGTGACTTTAGAAGCCAAAGAGAGTCTCTCCTGGGTGGCGTGACGTGTGTTGCATCTCATTTGCACCATGGGGCCGTTTCTCATTCCAGTCAGCAGTGTCGGGCTAAGAATAAACTTGTTGGCACAGTTGGCAGCGGGATCTGATGGGTAAGCTCTGCTTCCACCTTCTGTCTGGCTGTGAAGGCAGATGTTATTCTAAGATGTGGATCCCTAGAACATTCAGTCACATTGTCTTTTATATGGATGCTGCAATGCCCCCTCCCCCTTCGAGCCCATCTCCCAGTGCTCCTTTCATTCCTCCTTCATACAGGCAGTTTTGATGCCCTTCACACTCACACACCAGACACTTCATCACGTGAATGCATTCTCATTTCAAAATACTGTCAATACCTGCTGCAAATATAGCGCCTTGATGCCACAGTCTTACAGCTTTCTAGTGATGCGAGGCACAGATGCTTGTATTACCATATATGAGCATTACAGGCAAGTATTTGCGGCCGAGAGCTCGCCCCTGTCAATTGACGTCTGGTCCCAGACAAGCCCCTGCCACCCCCGACTGACTCACAGCTCTTGCTCGAAGTATGTGTGAGGCTCCTAAGTTACAGCGCTTCTTCTACCGAACCCAATGTCGGGATGTTGAATCGAAGACTTGGGGGCGTGTCGTGACTCCCATCACAGGCAGACGATAGATCAGTGGCCTCCGCTAAGAAAGGGAAAGGGTTTCAGGTGCAACAGAAATCGGGTATTTCTGAAACCTCGTTCTATACCACCACGCATTTATCTGTGTTTGTTATTACGCCTCGCGCCACCTTTTGGTCTCCTCGGAGTACCAGTGCATCGATTATAAAGTTGCTGGAGGTGCGTGGGTACCTATGCGCGCTATATCAAGTTTAGTGTAGCCAAGGCCGCGTCCCTGTTATTTGCATGGTTCTCTGGAGCACGTACTAGGCCTCTAGGGTGTTGGAGAGATGTACAGACGTTGATGTGAAAACATCTTTACAGACAGGCACGCAATGTTACAAGCGAAAGTGGGAATCATGTTGAAGCAAATAACGAACCAAAGACAATGTAAAAACAGAGAGAAAGCCCCTTGGAAGAGCAGAGGATCACAAGGTAGAACATAAAAATGTATACAACACTCAAGTTCAAGTTTATTGTTTTTGTTAATTAAAATCATAACAATTTGGCAGTTTAAAACTATGCTTCATTACAATTTATAACATCATAAAAGGTGCATCCAGAAAGAAAGTTCAACAGGTCACTCAACATGTTCCCTGCTACCATACATCTTAACACCAGTTAATACATTAAAAACTTGTCCTGTATTTGTGCAAATGTGCAAATTTAAAATGGTATATCCAGAGAAGGTGCCAAAAATCCTTCAACTTTGACGCATTTACGCTTCGTGCCACCAAACATCTTAAAATTAATTAATAGTTAGGAACTGGTGGGATATATGCACCCTTCTCAGGTTGGTGCAAACTTTAAACATTTACAGATAAAAACTGATCACAGTGAGATTAAAACGGGTTATTGGGGCGCCTTCGTGGGCAATCATTGCATTGAACACTCTACAAAGTATAGTAGTGTGTAAGAGTATATTTCAAGAAGACGGGATTGCTTGACAAGTTGAGATAAGTGACTGATGGATACTTACCTGCACAAAGGATGTTAAGGCATTATAGTAGAAGACACAAGACCGAAATGAAAACACGCCGGGGTATTTGATTGTTATATGCATGTTGAAAACAAGGAAAAACTAAATTGGAAATGCAGGGTTCATGTTACTGCTGAAACATGGACATTACCAGGGCCAGACTGTCTATTTTGCCACTCTGGCATTTTTTAAGTGGACTGGAAGCTGGGAGGCCACTTTCAAAGCAACCTGCTCTGTGGGTCTGGTTTGAACATTTTTTACAGGGCTGATTCCGACCCTGGGCAGAAGTAGATGGTACTTTGCCTCAGTCAAGACATTTTTGAGTTTGTGTTTGAAGGTGTTGAGAGAGGGAGCTTTCCTGAAGGAGAGGGCGAGGGAGTTCCATAGTTTCAGGGCTGCTATCATGAGCAATCAGCCCTCCATTTAGTGTGAAAGCACCTGTGCTTTGGATACAAGGTTGATAGTTGTTGGTTTAAGATGTGACAGATCTAGACCGCCTTGGGCATCTCTCAGCTGGAGTCTTTGCTTCTCTCTTCCACCTCAGGGAGTCACCATTCTAAATGGAATGTTTACTTGTACAGCTCTGGTTTCCACAGTTTCTTGAAGTAAAGATTGTTTAGTTGAGCTCTCATTGCTTGATAAGAGTTTTGGCCCCCCACACCCAAGATCTGCCTCTGTGTTTTAATCTCTAGCATGGGTTGCAGTAAACATAGAAGACAGGCCACCACAACCTTTTTTTGACCTCTGCACAGCCAGCCGTTTTTATAATTTTTTAATAAGTTAACAATCACTACCATTTAGAAATTGTAAGCGGTCTGCTAACAGTGTAGATCGGCATTTTATACTAGCTCTAGTACTTATTTTTGTTTCCGTATAAACTTTACTGTTTTTTTCCAGCTTTCCTAGTCGTGATTTATGCCTTTGTCAAGCTATAGCATCCAACTTGGTATTCACCAAGTTGGAAGTTCGTCAGCATAACTTCACCAGAAGTGATTAAATTCCTTCAATCCACCCCCAAAAAATGTCCAAGTGGAACAGGCTGATAGCGGGCAGGTCTTCAGCAGAATACTCTCAAGCTCTTAGCCCCTTTCAATGTACTTAAACACTACCTGCGTAAATCTTACATATCACACACTCTAATCTGGAACATAAAGGCATCACTAAGACAGCATTTGTAGGCACAACATATCTCCTTAAAGCCCCATTAACAACACAACACAACACAAAACTAAAAATATACATATATCCACACTTATTATAAGAAACACTACAATCCTCCATACACATTAAATTAAGCATAAAAGTCTCCAAGGTAGAGAATAAACGTTCCCTAAATATAATCTCTTTTCTAGACTGGTCTTCTTTTAACATGAGTGGACCTTCTCTCTCTTGCATCTTGTTGATTCTAAGCGCATTCTGTAGTCTTGAATAAACTCTATCCATTCTCATTTACTTCCTTGTTTACATCAATCTTATCACAAATTCTCACATCGTCTGTTAGCTTGACTTTGTCTCTCTCTTACCTCCCCGAACCATAAAATAGGTCCTCATTTAAAAGTAAGTTGGACTTGCATTACCCCTGCCATATTAACCACTATATATTCAGCTATTTCCCACAATGCATACTAGCATACAGTTCCTTACTTTTGAGTTTCTTCTGACTCCACATGTTCTTTCATCGTCACAATTGCACATTTTTAAGATTCCTGTTTCCCCTTTTAAATGGCATCCAGCTTTGTTCAATATAGTCTCACTTTTTTGCCTCTCAGTGCTAGGTGACACTTTTGTGTTAAAATGTCGAATATTCCTGTAAGTTACAAAAATTCCTCTCAAACACTCCTCGACACTCACTTTATTAACAATTGATATAATTACCCTCCTCCTGCTAACGTTTTAGCAGACTCAATGAATGAAAAGAGTGTCACAAACTGGTTGTTTTGTGTTCAATTCCATACCTCTCGATTAACCTTTTAATTTTTCCTGAAACAAATTGCACTCCATTACCTGAAAACAACACCCCGGATGCCCCTTCACATGAAAACAGTTCTTGTCTGAATTTAATGAGAGTATTCCTGTTGGTTCTACAATAAATCTACCTCAATCCACATAAAAAAGAATCATTCTCAACCGATACTTACTTCTTCTTCCTCTGAAATCTTGTAAATGGTCCCAAACGCAATACATAATTTGACCCAAGAGCTGCAATAAGCACTTGAGATAAGGTCTGCAAAAAGAAAGGATTACCTCCTTTCACTCACCATTCACACCACTATGGAATAACCCAGACTTTACACCAGATTTGAGGAGGGGTGAATTTCAATCTGGAAAGTGAAGGGTTCCCTCTTCAATAAAGGACAAATAAAATGATTTCAAGATATGAAAAAGGAATATGATCTGCCTCAATCAGAGTGATTTCATTACCTCCAGCTATGCTATTGGGAGCTACATGCGCAGAACTATATTGGAGCACCAAGAGACCTCACACAGTTTTAGAATAGATTGCTAAAGAGAGACACAGGTTGTTGCCTCATCTCGAGCATCAATTGCTCTTAACAGCCACCCCAGCGCCTGTGCACTCAGACATTAATAGATGGAGGAAGGAGCTGGTCGGGAAATCTCTGAGGCCAAATGGTGTAAAATACATAAGAGGACACATAAGACTGTGAGGTGCACAAGAGGCAGATGCATCTTCTGCAAAATTGAATTGTACTGGTACCACACTCCAGAGAAATGTCACATATAGAATAGCATGAAATCGAACAGATGCTGGAGGTGTTGTGATGCCACTAGCCCCCTTATACACTTACTATGGCACGGCCCAAAGCTTGCCAAATATGGAAACAGCTCTCAATGGCAATATGTGCAACCTTACAGTCCATATTAAATGGGGGCAAGGGAATGGCCTGATGTGGAATGATTGGAGCTGCAAGATCTCGAATCTGTTAGCCATGGAAAGGATTACGATGAAACCAGATGGATGCCCAGCCACATTTAATTACTATTAATATCCTTTCTTGAGCTACCTGTCTATATAGTTTTAAGAGATAATCTGTCTACAGTACCTCAAGGTAGTTCGCATTGTTCCAGTGGGGATGTCCCAATTGTCCAACAATGATACTGAAATATCGTGCTGATGAGGATCACCTGGATCCCAATAGGCACGCAGAAATCAAACAAGAGGTATATTGAAGCCAGCACTGAAACCAGTGGGGTCGGAGATCGGGCGGGGGTAGTGCAGTTCCAAGACATTGTTCTTTTCTTTTTTCATTGTGTATCATTTATATTTCTTGTAACAAAATGAATGAAAAAAGCTATTGGACCCAAAAACGTCTCTGTGTCTCCCCACAGCTTCACGATTTTTTTTTTTCATCGACCCTGGTGTTGTTCAATGCCACTACATTCAAAGTTCCACCTTTCTCATGCTCTACCATTATTTGTATCTCACTTCTAGGTCTCAAAATTATATCTAATGGATGTTGATATTGCGATCCTAAAATGCCTTGCCCTTTGACTGCTACACACAAATTGTATAAAACGGACTTGCCTATGAACTCTACCCAAACTTGGAAATACCTTTCAGATCTATTTAAGTCCCTTCATATGCAGAAGGTGTGACATCAGACACTAGTAAAACTCTTCTCCTCCACAATCTCTTGAATGTCTGTCTTGATAAGCTTGTTATCCTCACCCCGAATCAGCCATGAGGTCTAAAGTAATTTCATCGACAATAAATCTGGCAACAGGAACCCAACATGCTTTGAGCAAGTCCAAAGATTGTTCTCATTCGCCACTAAATTCTCAATGGTCAGCGTGGGGTTGGAAACACTAGTCACCAATATTATGAAATGACCAGGATTTCAGAAGTGATCTAAGTTCTTTTATCTAAATCCACAAAAAAGTCTTGGAGGAACAGGCAGGCAGGTGACAGGCCTTCAAATAAATACTTTCAACTGCGTAGCACGCCCTAGTGCACTCAAACACTAACATTCTAATTCTAATATATAAAACACCCTAATCTGGAAAATAAAGACAACACTTAAAGACATAATGATGGCATACTCCAACAGGGTCCTTTAAGGCTGACTTGACGTGATTGCTTTTCTTCCAGTAAAAAGCAACCGTTGGTACAGTACATAGTTTTTGTATTTGTTGAAGCCTGCCAATGAAGTTTCAGGTAGCCCTGGTGATGCCACATTACAAAAGCCCAGTTGCAGAAAAGAAACCTGGAAGAAAGACATTACTGAGAATGAAGGCAGAGAATAATGGTGTATACTCATTCTATTAGTCTGATATCTGTCACCGGAAGGTTATTGAAGTCTGTGGTATTTTCTTGTTGGTGTCCAGTAGCTAATCCTCCACTTTTTGGGTAAAGCATCGCATACTTGACTTTTGCCTTTTGGAGGGCCCGTTTCACATTCGTATTCTTGCGTCTAGCCTCCTGCACCAACGGCGTAAAGTCAGGGAAGAGAGAGATAGTGGAGCCCTGGTAGGTAAGTGTGCCCCGCTCCCTGGATAGTCGAAGGGCCACGTCTCAGTCATTGTAGTTGAGAATTTTAGCAAGTATCATCCTCGGAGGTGCCCCGGGGATAGGTGGGGGTCCCAAAGTTCGATGGGCTCGTTCAACTGCAAACGACGCGGAGATGGCATCCCTCCCAAATAGGTCCACGAGGACAGACTCTACAAATTTCGCCATAGGACCGGTATTCGTGGATTCCGCGATTCCCGCAACTCGAATATTGCTTCGGCGCGAGCGTGCCTCTAAATCTTCGGCTTTAGTGGCTTGCTGCTTGAGGAGGGATTCCGTTCGCTCAAGACGCCTCTGCAGGGAGGGCTGTGCATCCTCCAGATCAGTAATCCGTTGCTCCGCACCCCCTATTCGCGTGTCTTGGACCTCCAGGCGACCATGGATGTCGTCCAGTCTACTAGTTAATGTGTCTAGGCGAGTGTCAATAGCGCGGAAGCCCGCCCGGAGTTCGGCCATTATGGCTGCAGTGCCGTCCAGGTGGCTTGCTTCCTCCCCGGAGGCACTCTCTGTATCATCCCTCCTGGTGGTCTTCCCCCCTTCAAAATTAAGTTGGCGTTGTTTTGGGTCGGTACGGCCCATTGTTGGCAACTAGCATAGGGAGGGGGCCTCCAGAGCAGTGTGCGGGCGTCAGTAGGAGCTGCTATCGCAGGCCGGGCAATAAAGGCACTCCAAGCAGGGGTCATGGGATTACTGCAGTATATTTGCACTGTCCGGGCATGAGCGCAGGACAAAAACTGCCAGGCCATGCGCCGCTCAGTTCATGCGGGCCTGATTAGCAGTGCAGCGTAGTGTACACCAAAATGGCGGCCAGGAGTATTAAGGCCGACTGGAATCCAGCAAGAGCCTGAATAGGTGAAAAGGCCCAGTTGAATCACAGGGTGTATGGGGGCTGTACTCACAGTGCAGGAGGTGTCAAGCCATAAGAGCAGGAGCTTCCATGCTGCTCACAGCAAGCCCCAGCTGCATATCACCAGCAGCGCCGGGCCGGGGATCCGTCACCGCCCTCCGCAGCCACCGTGAGAAGGGAGCATTCCTCCTTGAGGACGACGATGGCGTCGAAATCTCAATGCGCGAATTCCTGGCAGCTTCACTGGAAGACCTTGGCCACTCGTGGCGGCAGCGGCACTCACACATAGCCTCCGATCCCGGCGCTCGCGCTCCGGGCCCCGCCCTCAGGCTCACCCGAGTCCCCTGTCGACTCGGGCCTCCGAGGGCCGCGTCGGGCACGGGCACATCGCGGGACCGAACTGGGCTCTAACAGTAGCATGGGGCACCGCACTCAGCACAGTGGTCGCACCGGGGCCTCTGGAGCACGGTGCAGTGCATTGAGGCTGAAATAATCACGGTAATGCATGGTAAGGCGGCCGACGTATCTCGATGGCTCCAGAGCTCCTGAGTCAGGCGGCCATCACGGTCGCCGGCTCGGCCACGCCCCTAGGCCTCCACTTTTTGAAGAGGAAAGCATCCATTAAGTCATTTTTAGGTCAAGCGTTAGCCAACACCTCTTGATTTACTAAAAATATTTGTATAATCTACTTAATTTATAGTGTCTACAGGCATGCCTCTTCATTCACTGGTCTACTATTGTCATTCACTTTTTGTCTCCACTCACTGCAGCATACAGTATGGGGCAGTGGGTCAACCCACTTAATCCATTGGCTAACTTCACTGTGGGTGACAGCATTCTTTACTTTCACATGGACCACATCCGCACATAAAGTAGTCCCCCTAAGTGCCAGGAACTATTATGGCAATGTATGTCTTTTGAGACAAAAAAATACTTTTGGTTCTAGCCCAGGTTTTTTTTTTTAGATTGATGTGGGCCCACAACGTCTCCAACAAAAATATTGTGCAAAAGCCCATAGCAAAAAAGCATTGACAAAGCCAAAATGCTGGTGGCTAAAGCCAGACCCACTGGCTTTGCCAATGCTTGTTGTTCTTATTCTTTGGCTTCAGCAAGCTAGGAGTTTTTAGAAATTAGTCCATCAGCTTCCTCTCAGTAAGAGTTATGAGTGACACTCAGGGGTAGAATTACAAACATTTTCCACTGGGTTAGCATCACAAAAGTGATGCTAACCAGCACAAAATGTTTTTTCCTAATTTACTTTCCAGCGCAAAACTTTTTTTGCGCTGGAAAGTACCCTGAAAGTAACGCAAAGCAGCGTGAAGCACTGCTTTGCATTACTTAGCGCCAAGAGGGTGTTACATGGGTGGTACACTGGTGTTCCCATGCTATCACCCTTGCCTTTTGATGCAAAACCCTATATACAAACAACAGTAGACAGGGTTTAGCGCCAAAAGTTAACGCCATTTGAAAGGAGGCGTTAAGAGGAGAAATGTCTTTATTTCTCATTTCTTTTCCGACCTTGCATGCTCGATGCACTGTGCAGCGCACATACAAAGTAGGAAAAGTTTTAAAGTGTTTCTAAGCATAGTATTTTGTACTTGAAGGGTACCCTTCCAGTACAAAATCTAAGGTAGACTCAGGCACACACCCTTGCACTATGGCGCAAAGGTGTATACCTGGTGCACGGCAGCTGGAATCAGCGCCTGCGCTAGGGAGAGGTGAGACGAGAGCCATATCTCTGTAGATATAGCACTCTCCTGCTCCCTCCCTGTCACGCAACGCAGGGCAGCATTTTTGATGCTGCACTGTGTTCTGCGGCTTTTTTGAAAATCTGGGCCTCGGTGTCCAAATATCAGATTAGATGGAGTTCAAGTTTGTGAGATCTCCATGAGAACACATACTTGATCCTTGTGGCTCCTCATACTCAAGATATGTCTATACTAGCAGTAGCTAGAGAATGCTCATCTCTAGTAATGTCACTTCAGCCCTACTCCCCAGTATTTCATTCACCTTTGACCTCAAAGACCTGTTTCCCTTTAACCCTGACTCCAGTGTAGTGAGTTTGCCCATAATCGGTTAATGATGTCCAGCGTTGCGCATTATCAAGATAAAGGGCACAGAGGGAGCGCTACACAGAAGCACAGAAACAGCCTTGCGGTGTCCCATGATCTTTCCCGAATCCGTGGTGTGAATGGTAGGTAATAAGGGGACTAATTGCCCTGCTCTGCAGGCCTATTAAAGAACCATATGAGGGATAAGGATTAGAACGCCTCCATATAAAAGTTGCTGCAGGAATGAAAAGTATTAGAATTTGTGCGTTGGTTGAGTCATGTAATGTAATATGTTATGTGCATGCACAACATCGCCCCAAGAAAGGTTTATTAATCTGGGCTACATTAAGTTTAAATGTACTTCTTAGATCCCCATAGATGGTTTCAGAACTTCTCAGGAGTGGGTACATATGAGAGGGAACGATAAATAGCATTAACGTCCAATTTCTGGGACTAGCGATAAGGCACTAGTCGATCATCCTATATCATCCGATAACCATCGGACAGTCACTGTCAAGTAGGACCCCACTTAGGTGACAGAGCCTTGAAGGAGCGAGAACCCCAAGGTGTGAAGAAGCGGGCGGTCTTAGATGTCTGGCTGGGCTGCGGTAATGGGAAGAGTTAGAGTTAAGGATACATTTAGGGCAAGGGTTAGGTGTAGGGATAAAGTCAAAGTAATGGAGCTGTGGTTTACGTTCAGCTGAAGGATAGGCTTAGGGATAGACTTAGGGTTTGCAACAGGGTAAGGGAGAATCGTTAAACGAGATTAAGGTGTAGTTTGAAACCCAGGGTTGTGTAGGGCTAGAGGTTAGAGGTTAGGATTAGTAGGATTAAGATCAGAGGCACTCACTTTGAGGTTACATTTACGAGTTAGTGGAAAGCAATGTAGTTACATTTAGGATTAGAATTTAGGTTTTACAGTTTAGTGGAGAAGAAGATATTGCGATGCTTAAATGTGCATAAGAATTCTCAGTAATTGATTTCTTCACATCTCTCAATTTCCCATTTGAAGTATGGATTTTCCAATTAGACGTTTCTCGCTGTTATTTCTCATTTTAAGTTTTTCTCACTTTCTTTTTCTCTCATTTTTATGCTGGATGCGTCTATTGCCAACATCATAAATGTGTTGTGTCACAGATGACATCACGCAACTCCCTGGTGCCTATTTTTCACTAATAATTTTATTTGTCCTGTTGACCTGGTTATGAAGGGAGAGTTGCCGCATAGGTAGTGTGTCCAGGCACGACGGAGCTACACTCATAACTGCATGTCCCATAATTTTGGAGTGAGAGCTCTGGAGACGTGTTGACTGATGCCTATGTAGGGAAATTAATTTCATATTGCTCAGAAGGAAAATGCTGGCAAGCCTTCTTTGGAAAGAAGGAATGAGGTGACCTTGGGGGACGGGATGCGACTTTACTCCTAGCCGTAATTTGTGGGGAAACATAAAATATTTTAAGAGCGTTTTTAGCTCCAAGGAAGGCAGCTCTTAATCTTTTGAACCACTCATAGAGGCATTAAATAATAACTGCAACCTCGCCAGCGGAAATCTCACAAGAAGCACAATTTCTATCACAACCAGGTGAAGCCATTAAATGTTATGTTGTGGGTTAAAGTAAAATGCAAAATGCTCCCAGTTAAGAAGCCCATTCCACTACAGCTCTGCGAGATAAGCTTCAATGCGGTCTTTGAAATGCAATGATAGTAAAAGGCTTCTTTGCTGAAAAGTACCTAATGTTTCTGAAAGCAACGAAAAAAGCAGCAGTTGGCAGACACAAGAGGCAAGTGCATGAAACAAACGCAAGGTACATAAAAACAATGAAAGGTAGATGATCCTGCTATGCAGCCATAAAAATACCGCCAATGTTTCCATATGTAGTGTTATTGGATCTGAGGCTTAGTGGCTAGCAGATCTCATTTCTTCTAATTAACTGATCGGGACACTATGCTAAAAATGTAACGTGACTTCTGTGTTTATGTTTGGAATATCCAAAACATGACTTTCCTGCCAGGCCTCCCTCTTACAGGAATATGTTTGTGGGACAGTTGACGAAAGAACCAATGCTAGACATTATATCTGCATTTAAGCCGTCTTCTTCTAATATTTATTTGCACTGCATACTTTATAGCTTTGAGTTTATTTCTTTTAGGAAGCTACCAGAGATCTGTAATCGAAAGCAATGAATCTGAAAATATTTAGATTTTGCCAGCTTTGAGAGAACATAAGGATGAGTGTCACACATCTCTCCTCCTGACTGACTAGCTGAGGGCTCAGGGGAAAAGGTGTCTCTGTTTTTGCATATTTGTCTGTGTCTCTAAAATGTAGACTTTTCATCCATGTTTTATTTGGCATAGGTATACTAGTTTGTTTAACAGAGTTATAAATAGGATGTATACCCTATTATGCATAAGACAATAATCAAATATGTAAAAAATACAAACTTATTTAATGCATGTCACTAACTCTTCATCAGTCTATTTGAGTGTCAGGATCTATTTGTGTCTGTGGTATGGATCGTGAATGTGGGTATGTGAAGGTGTATGTATTTGTAAAATATTGGGTTCCTGTTTGCGAGGTAGTGAAATACTTCTCAAGCAGGAACCACAGTCCTTGTCAGGGTGAAGTCACAATCAAACCTAAATTAACCTCAGGTAGCTTCGTAAAGAGCAGTAAGACTTAACTCAGAGGCAATGTGTGAAGTATTTGTGCAACACTTCAAACAGTAACACAGTGAAAACACGCCACAAAAAGATCCCACACCATTTTTGAAAAATAGAGACATTTTTAATAAATAAAACAAAAGCAAACGGACAAAAATCCAATCAGTAGAACTGATATGAGAGACATGTAGATTTTAAGATTGAGTAAAAATAGTGCCAAAAAGCACAAAGAGCCAACTGTGGATATCTGGTCTTGCCGGACCGGGTCAAAGTCACAAGTTCAGGCCGACCGCAATGGAGCATGAGCCGGTTACAGTGACCCAATAAGGCCTGCTGAACAAGAGTACCTTAAGTCCTGCTTGTGGCACGGTGCGAGGTCCTGTGCCACAGATGCGTTACACAGTCGAGGTGTAGCGTCGGTTCAGAGGTGCTTTGGAACTGCGATGCGAGGTACTGCATCGTTGTCGAAGATCCTGTTGATGAAGGCTTGCGATGCGAAGACCGGTGTCTAGGATGCATTGCGCAGTCAAGGCAATGCTTCGGTTCTGAGGAGTTGTGAAGCTACAATGCGAGAACCTGCTTCGTCGAGGCTGCCATCAATGAGAGATTTGAGATACGAGGGCCTGTATTGGGGAAGCTTCACACAGCAGTGGTTCTGATATGGGCTGTGAGGTTGATGCGGAGTCCTTGTGCTGGGAGAACCCTCGCAGCAGAGGTGATGCTGTGGTTCTGCTCGGGTTTGTGCCGCACAGTAGAAGCGACGCATCAGTTCTGAGGGATCCACAAATGGGCTGACAGAGCACCTTCAGGCTCACTTCCAAGGGTCGAGGGCTGGGGGGGCACCACTTGGCAGGTTAGGACCCATAGATGCCAGAGTCCAAGTGCTGGGTTCAAGGTTTTTGCAGTCTCTGTCCCTGAGGCTCAAATTAGGAGGCCAGTCCCCTGACATTGCAGCATTGTGATTGGTCAGGGGAGCCTGGCAGTGCTTCCTGGTTCAGCCGAGAACAACGAATGAGAGACGCGGGATGCGGCAATAAGGTAAGTGGTTTTATTTTTTTATGTTTTTATCTCCCTGCTCCCACGCCTCACCACCCCCTATCCGTGCCGGCCGCCACCGGAGGTATATTCAAAATCTTCGGAGTGGAGTGGAATTGGGGGGTGAAAAGAGTTATTTTTTTCTCGCTAGGGCAATGGAAGGGTGGAGTATAGTTTTGTTTTGGTTTTATGTTTTTTTTTATATCTTGATTGGCATTTTGAACATATACAAGGATGTATCACTTATACATAGATTGAAACATCTTAGTAGAAAATAGACATTTTTAATCCCCGTTGGGATCATCAGACAATCAGGTATCTTTTCAGTATATTCCCCCAACCTATATCAAGCAATATTCGTGAATAATGTCTCATTTGCCAACAGAATCCCTTAACTCCCCTCTATACCCCCCTCCCTTCCCACTCTCTTCCATGTCAGTATGTCAGCACTATTCCCTTCTCAAATCGTACATGTTACTCATCTCATGTCATCTTGTGTCTCTACACAAGAAAAAGCTTATTTTAGCACACCCATTGATATGTAACTCAATCCAAGAAAGTATTGGACAAATACTAATCACAATCTAAATCAATATATTAATAGGCACATGAGGATAATATGTAAATCCGTATTTGTAAAGCGCAAACTACTCACCCTTACAGGTCTCAAGGCGCTGGGGGCCGTCGTGGAAATTAAGGGAGCTATTGCCCAGAGTCACATGGAGCTGAGCTGCCGCCGGAGCCGGGGATCAAACCGTGAGCCCTGTGCTTCGAAGTCAGCTGCCCTGGCCGCTGCACCACACCTCTCCAATATAGTGAGACAAATGATATGCAGGGCATTTAAGATAGTCCACAAGCGTCGTCAGTTGATAATTCTTTTATTGGTTTCTTAAAGATTCCCAGCACACGATTTAGCCGACACGTGTTTCGTCTGTACTCAGACTTTTTCAAGGCAAAAATGGTAATATTATAGCAGTAAGGTCCAATATGGATCAGTCCAAATGGCACGTTCGATTGCGTGTTCATAAGCCCAAAGTATTCATATGAAGAACTAGATGGTCCGTGAGTGTTGTCGCTTATGCTTTTGTGCAATAAAAATAATGTTTTTCTTTCCTTGTATTATTAAATGCCAAATGTAACCGTATCCGCAGTACGCTGCATCTTTATGAAAAATTGCAAAAGCGGGGCACGACTATAGTAAGTCTGTAACCCTATATGAGTAAGTGTCTCCTCAGCAAAAGCACGTGTGTCCGCTCACGGTGTAAGTGTCTCACTATATTATCCTCATGTGCCTATTAATATATTGATTTAGATTGAGATTAGTATTTGTCCAATACTTTATTGGATTGAGTTACATATCAATGGTGTGCTAAAATAAGCTTTTTTCTTGTGTATTGATAGGCAGGTTATCCTATAACGTGCTGCTAGCACCTCTAGGTGGTAGGTGTTTTAAGCTACCTGAGCACCCCGCTGTACTTACAGCAACGAAAAGAATTATTCACGCTCAATATTGTCATCTATACAAATATTGTTTCTATTAATGTGCGGTTCTTTCCCTCTTAGGGAACACGACTACCTATTTGTCCTTTGTTGTCATCATGTGTCTCACAGGTCTGGAAATTGTTGCTACCTTATTGTCTGTGGGGTGTTCCTAAACTCAGGATCCTGAGTCGCGGGGGTCATGGACGATTGAGCGTCCCCTATATCTCTTAACATTGCCTCCCAGGCTCGAAGGTCATCTTCTCTGAGTTGTTTCAATCGGACTGCCTCGGCCGTTGCCCATTCACAAACATCCCTCAACTCCATCGCTATTCTTGGAGGGGAATGGCTCATCCATGATATAGCTATTCTACGTTTGCAAACACAATCCCCAGCATCACAAATTTCCTACTGAGGTTTTTATTCTTGGGAGTCGGAAGCAAACCTAGCAAAACCGTACAGATCTCTTTAGGAACCACCCACCCCGTAGCGTCTTTTAGCTTAGCTAAAATTTCTGTCCAATAAGGGCCCATGGTTGAGCAGGACCAAATCATATGTATAAAATCCGCTTCCGCTTAACCACAGCGGGGACAGTGCCCCGAGTAAGTTGGGTGAATTCTGCTTAGGGGCCGATTCCGATTTGGGCCGGAAATCTCTCCGACCGAGCCGGACTCGGAGAGATTTCCGACCGAATCGGACCCTAGCAGCCCGACCGAACGAGTACGATGCGCAAGTATGCCATCGGACTCGATTCAGTCGGACTCCCATTGAAGTCAATGGGAGCCTGTCGTACAACGCGTACGCGGGCTCCCATTGACTCAATGGGTGCGAGGCGAACAAGGGCGCTCCCTACAGCGTGTACGCGGCGAAGCGACTCGCGCCGTACACGCACAGGTAGGGGGGACCCATGGGTCCCCTCTGTGTGCGACTCGCGCGGCTACGCGTACAGGGGGGTGCGACACGGACCCCCAAAGTACGGCTCCGACTGCTCTTTGGAGCCGGAGTGCGCGGCTCGGTCGGACTGCTCGCGGCGCGCATCGTACTCACCCGGCTGGGGAACATCTCCATTGCGCGGTGCGAGTCCAGTCCGAGCGAGTCGGTCGGTGCGGTTCAACCCGGGAACGAGTCGGTCGGAGCAGTCGGGACGCCCGGACGAGTCGGTCGGCGAATTCGCATCGTACTCGATCGCCCGGACGCGCGTACGAATCGGTCGGGAAATAGGGCTCCGAATCGGATCCGGTTAAGCCGAATCCGATTCGGAGCCCTACCGGCCGAGATCGGAATCGGCCCCTTAGTGTTTTAGGGGTAAGGTAGGTTTGGTGTACAAAGTTGTATTGGACCAATTTAAATTGTGTGGTCGAACTCACTCGTTTCACCCCCTCATGTATTTTAATCCGGTCCTTTGCTGTCAAAGGAGCTTCCACCACTGCCGCCCATTGCGTTTGAATAGGGAGTATCTGAGTCATCTTATCCTCCAGGATTGCCCGATATAGATGTGAAATAAATCGGTGTCCCTGGGCCATGTAGAGCATTACGTGCAAGACGTTTGTGATAGGGGGCTCTTCCGGGAACGAGGACCATAGTTCCCTTGCCACCTGGGATATCCTCCTATATTGCAGAAACTGCCCACTTCCCAGGTCAAAGGTGGCCTCTGCGCTCTCTCGTGTGATGTATTGTTTATTTTCAAAAAGGTCACCCATCGTTAGGCAACCACCTTCCTTCCATTTACGGACAGACTTAGAATCTGCAATTTTAAAGAAGGTTGTATCACCCATAATGGCATATCTGGGGCATACAGCGCTCGGCCTACCACTTTTCTAACGGTATATTATCAGATCACTGCAACGTGACGGATTATGTAGGGGCATCAGGAGATCAGGGAGTGAACCTCCCGGATAGGTTCCCGCCAGCAGCCTCTTCTCCCAATTCTCGGCATCATCTTGCCAGTGGACTACATGTTGTAGCTGAGATGCCATGTAATAAAATTCTAGACATGGTACCTCCAATCCCCCTTGCTGCCATGTTCTCTGTAGTGTGGTCAAGCTAACCCTTTTACGTTTGGGACCCCATAATAGTTCTACCAGTAAACTATCTAATGTTTTAAAGAGGTGATGTCGGATTTTATAGAGTGAATGCTGCATCGCATAGAGACATCGAGGCAGGATAATCATTTTAGTTATGGCAATCCTACCCATAAAGGACAGTGGCAGTTCCCGCCAGAAACGTATCGAACCCCGTATGCCCTCTATCACCTTCTCTATGTTGATCTCCAAATACCTCTGAGGCGTACATGCCAGTTTAATTCCCAGGTACCTGGGTCCGAACTCCACCAATGGGAGTCCCACCATCAGTAGCATCTCTCGCGGCTGTAAGGCCAACCGTTCAATCGGGAGTAGTTTCGATTTACCCAGATTTGTCTTTAATCCTGAGATTTCACCGAACTCCTGTAACGTTTGTAGTAGTGTTGTTTTGGTTGTATGTTGTGATGATTACTTTTTCGCTGACATATTTTTCCACTTAAATTCAGCATTTTCTCGAATGCCTCAGAATTGTCGTACTTCTTAGTTTAAGCATCAGTTGTTATTATCATGAAGGCCATTTTAAGTAGCTCATACAAATGCCTCAGTTCGTCAGACAGAGTGCCGGAAATGTTCTCCTTTTTAAGTTTGATTCATATGAAAAGTCTTGGGAAATATGAAGTTTGTGTTTGCCATATTGGATTTGATCTTTCTTGCCCACCATAATTACTTGGCGCCTTTATTGATATCTCAAAAAGCAGGCTATTATATGTCTAGGATTCTGCCATCTGTTGTTATCTCGTGCTCTTAGCACTGTGTGTTCTTCAAAACTTAAGTAGTGGGTGAAACGAGAGTTTCATGAGTTTTGGGATGAAGGTAGTGAGAAACACTATCATATCCTCTGCATCCAGTGTCTCAGGTACGCCTGAAAATCGGTCTCTTCTGTGTTTGTCCACCAGTTCCATCATCTTCCTGGGTAGGTTCCACGAGTCTTGTTCCCAATCAGTAAACTCTGCCAGTTTCTGTCCAGCCATAGTCAACCTGCCATCCATAGCACTTAGCCTCAACTGAAGGAAGCAATGTCAGATCTCATTGATTTGATTTCAGATGCTGTTTTTATTGTGGTCTCTTCCACTGTTCCAATGGACGGCCTGGTCACTGAGAACTCTTTCATTACAGTTTCAACCATAATTTCTGATACCTTGTGTAGTGCTTGATCCAGAGCTGTCTTCTGAGGTTTGCTCACAACAGCTTCAGCACATAATAGTTGCCATACCGATTTTGATTTAGACAGTAGCTAAGGCGTTGAGATCATGCCATCGCCCAAAGCTGAGTGGCCTATGCACCAGATCAATCTTAAGCCTGGCTTATGTCAGACCCTAGGGTTCATGCACAGTGCGTTTTCCTAACCGGCTCTATTGGATGCCCCCGGATGCTGAACAAGGATTGCTAACATGCGGTAAGTACGTTTCCTCACCTACGAGCAGGAGCAGTTCTGTTTGTTTGTTTGTTGCTACCAGTGTCATTACTTGTGGAGTGGCATTCACAGATTAAGGCCAGGAAAGAGAGTGTTCATGCTTTTATTTTTCAGTCCTCTTTCTTTGTGTGGGCTAGAAGGTAGGTAACATCACTCTCATTTTCAAAGCTGAGACTGGAAATATATATAAAACAGGGGTTTCCAAACTTTTGTGTAATAAGAGCTATTTGTATTCAATGAAACTTATTGTGATCTGCTAATATTTTTAGTGTTGTAATAGTGACCAAATAGGACAAGTTTACGTTACTGGCCAGTTTATGTAAATTGACTAGCAGTGATCACCTCAGCGCAGCAGAAAGGGTTGCGACAGTAACTTAAAAAAGACTGTCGATTTGGAATGCCTCGTCATGGGTAGTACAAAACAGCCACAACTGCAATGCCCCTGGCACAAAAGTAATGATAATAGTAACAACTCTCCCCAATACAACTTATCACTTGCAAATCAGCTTTAAATATATTTGGGAAATTCAACCATTTTTCTCCAAATGCCACCTCATGAGTTCTGAAAATACACATATTTGTCTCGAATACACAATTTTATCATTCATACATTAATTCAACCAAGAAAAAGGTTCTTATTTAGAAGACTGGAGTGCACACAGGAGAGCTACCAGTGGCTCAATCATGGGAGAAGTCTGATATAAAACAAGCATTGGCATAGCCAATAGGTCTCGGCAATCCGTTTTATATATTTTTAGGTGAGCAGGTTGAGAACAAACTAAATATATACTATATTTTACATCATTTTATATGTATATGTAATGTATTAATTGGTAATTATGTATATTTTTTTAATTTATGATTTAAAAAAATAATGTATTTAATTTATATTTTGTTATGTAGTAATTGAAATTAAATCAATAAGCAATGCTTTCATAATAATTTATTTTTTTGACAGCTAGGGAAGTTGATATTATTATATGTCATTTTCTTTTCTTTCTGTTTTAATTTATATATTAAAACTTCTTTAGTTTGTTAAAACATATATTTTTGTATACTGTAATTTAGTGATGTTTTATATTGTGTTCAAACATTTTTACCAAATTATTAGCACTTGTATTCATATATGCAATCATTTTGAAGTCACTTTCCCTACTGTTGCTTAAGATGGAGTGGGAATAGTAAGTTTAACCCCTTCGAAGTCCAACACTTTCTCTACTGTTCCTTAGACTGGAGTTGGAATTGTAAATGTAATCCCGTAAAAGTCCAACCCTTTCCAAACTGTTGCTTATACTTGAGTGGAAATAGTAAATCTTAACTTTTCCAAATCCAACACTTTGCCTACTGTGGCTTAGACAGGAGTGGGAATAGTAAATGTAACCAGTTTGAAGTAGAAGACTTTCCCTGCTGTTGATTAAACTGGAGTAGGAATAGTAAATCTAACTCCTCCGAGGTCCAACACTGTCCCTACTAATATTTAGACTGGAGTGGAAATAGTAAATCTAACTCCTCCAAGGACCAACACTGTCCCTACTGTCGTTTAGATTGGAGTGGGAACATTAGATTTATTTCTTCTAGGTCCAACAGTTTCCCTACTGTTGCTGAAACTGGAGTGAGAATAGTATATGTAAGGTTTCTGGAGACCAACACTTTTCCTAATATTGGCGAAATCAAATTTTTATTATTATTTGTTTATTTTTTTATATTTAATATTGTATGTTTTTATGTTTGAATTTTTTAAAGTGTAGATTATTTTTAGTTAATGTGTTTTTTGGGTTTTAATATTTTACTATTTTATAAATTAGTGAAATGAACTAATATAGTTTGTTATTGAATTGTTTACCATTGTTCTATTTTTTATTTGTGTGTGTATAGAATTGAATAATTAGTCGCATTTATTTACTTTACATTATATTAATTTTATATATTATAATATTTAAGATGTTCTACTTTAAACTGCATATATATTAGAAAAAATATATTTTTGCATGTTTTTGGACAGTATTACTGTCCACGATATTTTATTTTCGATAGTTATATCATTTCCATTCAAATTAAGGGACACAATATTGTGGTAAATGATATCTGTGAAACTATGTTTTTGTCAATTATATTGTTTTACACTATTTTGTGTCAATGAACCCTTACAAGGTCACCCGCATCGTCAAAGGAAGTTCTGACTAAACTTCTGGATAGGACCAATGAAGAATTAACCTAAACAGCCCAGGGTCCTTTTTGGGAACCACCCGAAGCAGTGATATTTTGTAGTAAGGTAGTCAGGCTTCCTAAAATGGGCCCTCTTTTATACCCATGCATAATTCCTTTAAAGCTTTGTCCTTTATCACCTCTAGATTCTCTGACACTGACTTCAGTTTCTTGATGGTTCTCGCTATTTGTCCTCATAAGAAATTGGAAATCTATTTTCTAAACCACTCATCAGTTGCTGTGCCTCCTCCACCTTATGATAACCGTTCGACAGCCCTATCAATACCACCTTCTATATGAGGTTTGGTGGCAGCTTCAGGCCTGCAATACCAGCTGCTTTTGCTTTCCTTTTTTCTACGCTGGCTGTGAACCAACCACCCTGGGCTGTCCAGTTCTTGTCTCTTCGGTTGCACCTTGCATTCACGATCACTTGCTGGCCACAAGGCACGTTGGTTCATGTTCAGTTTAGACATCGCTCCTCTCTCGCCTGTCATGGCTGCTGGTCTTATGTCGCTTTCTTATCAGCCTCAATAATGATGGAGGCCAGATGCTCTATCTTGTTGTGTGGTACCCTGGTTCTGATTGACTTGTTCAAAGGGCACCTTTCGAATTAGTGTGGGATCTCCTCACACCCTTCATCGAATTTTCCACCATTGCAGGCAGTTTGGTGCCAACCTCAAGTGCCAATGGACTTCCAGGCGCAGTTACACATGTGCTGGTCCTGAGGCCGAGTGACCGCTCCTGGCCCCTCGTGCTGGCTATGTCTGCGCTAAAGAGAACTAGAGACATTTTTGGAGCAGTATTTAAAATTCAGCTTTTGGTAATGTGTTTTATTTAATTTGAATATTACAAACAAGCGCCTACAAATGTAATTTTCACTAAACAGTGGTCTGGATACTCAGCCATGCCCAGGGCCGTCTTAACAACATTATAGACCTCAGGGCAAAGCAATGCACCGGGCCCTGCCTACACAACCACTCACAGGAATAACATTGTTTAATGGAGAATTGGTGTTACTCGTGGGGCCCCCTGCCCTTGCCCTCTTTCCCGTGCAGGTAAGAGAGGTGGGGCGGTGGGGCCAGGAGGTGGGGGGGGGATTTTGACAGACGACGACAAGAGAAAATTTATTATTATATTTAATTTTCCCCCATGGTTGTCTGCCGAATCTCCCCCCAACCTGACCCCACTGCTCCAAAGCTCTTACCTGCACCGGCCGCTGCTGCCCCTTTGTTGGCACCTCTACCCCTGCAACCTACAGGCTCCTGCTGCACCACTGATTCCAGGCATCTGGCTGCCCCAGTGTAGTGCTTGTTGCTAGCATTCATGCATCTCACCTGCTTGTTGTCATGCCATTCTACAATATGCTGTGGAGATGTTGGCTACAAGCCAACAACATTGGGCTCTAACGCAGGACTCTAGCACATTGACAAGTAATTCCTGCCACTCATGACGAGGGTGATATGCTGCTCAAAGAAGTTGCAAAATTATGCAAAAATGCTGGAAGGTATTGATTAGACCAAATGGGGAACAAGCAATGGCAAATCTAATAGGTTTGACTTCAGCTGCAAGCCTTTTGACTTTGCCATGGTTGTTTTACTTTCTCGTGGTTTTTGAAAACTATTGTTGGGGGAGCTTTTGGGGCTTTATCAATATGAAAAGAACACTGGCTAAAAGGAAAATATTTTTTTGACCTCAAAAAGCACTCATTGCCATAATAGCCCCTTGGCACTGAAGGGAACTACCTTGTATGTGTATGTACGCCTTGTGAAAGAGCAGAGTGCTGTCACTCATATTAAAGTTAACTAATGAGTAAAGTGGGCTGACCCATTGCCCCATGAAGTGTTCTACAGTAGGGCGGAATTAAGATGTGAAATTCTTAATAAGAAATGAAGTGGTGAAGGGGCTGACTGAAAGCCCCTATAAGTATATTACATATAATTTTGTAAACTCAAAGAGTTTTGGCTAACACCAGACCTAATAAGTATATCATATATATGTATAATTGTATTAAAATCAAAATGTCTTGGTTAACATCAGACCTAAAAATGTACATTTTATAGAGTACTGAATGGTTTGCAAAATAAGAAAGTAGACTAATGCCACTGAAATCAACTTATTTGGTTTCTTACGTCGATCTTATCTGTGTGCTGGACCTAGTGCACCTTTGTTTTGCAGCATCACCATTAAGGGGACTTTGTCTCCCACACAGCCCCTCAATGAGGAGGAGGGCTCATCCTTTTCCAGCCGCCTCTCGTTGGCCTGCTGATTCTCGTGCTATAAAGTGCCAACACCAGAACCGCGGCGTGGGAAGCTGTGCTCTGGACCTGGTTCACCTTTAATTTGCAGCATCACTATTAAGGGGACTTTGTCTCCCACACTGCCCCTCGACGAGGAGGAGGGCTCATCCTTTCCAAGCCTCCTCCCGCTGACCCACTGATTCTCGCGCTATAAATTGCCAACACCAGAACTGCGGTGTAGGACGATGTGCTCTGTACCTGGCTCACCTTTGATTTGTAGCATCACTATTGAGGGGACTTTGTCTCTCACACTGCCCCTTGACGAGGAGGAGGGGGTCATCCTTTCCCAGCCACCTCCCGCTGACCCTCTGATTCTCGTGCTATAAAAATTCCAACACCAGAACCGCTGCGAAGGATGCACGTGGGCCGCGCCCGAGCAAAGCCTGAGCCAAGAGCGGGCCCGTCTGAGCCCGTCCGTGGCCGGTGAGACTGGGCCACCCACTGTTTGTTTTTGTTTTTGCATCTGGAGTTTACAATAAGAGGCCCCACAGATCCTGAATTGCTACACTACCTGAAGTTGAAAAGGTGATAAGTTAGAGCCTTGCCATTGTGGAGATATGTAAAATCGGTGGGGATCTCGCTGCAGTGTGCCCCACCGTTTCACTTGAGAGCATGCTGGAGAGGGTTGTTGGGATTGTGGCTAACGAGATAGCTATGACAGAGTGTAGACTCTCCATTGAAAATGGGGCACCATTGACTCACACTTCTGGCACTACTGCTGATCTTGATACGGATAGTCTATCCCCAGGGGCAGGGGCCATTTAGCCAGAGGGCTCTCTGTACCCTCTCTCAGCCCCAGTAACGGTTCAGCCACCCTGAGCGATCTTCTAGTGCCTCCGATTGCCCCAACTGTAGCCGCCAAACAGAAAACCCAACTGGGTAAGAATGGGGATGTAAAATGGAAACAACCTTTAACTGGTCAGGGTAACAATTGCCAGTTACTGTCCTGGATTCAACAGCCATCGATCTGTCACATAACCAACCACACAGGACTCCGACAGTCAGACTTGTGACTCTTTGATGTTCGATCCCCTTTCTTGGGATACTTTATACTTGAAAATTGGCAATATCATTAAGAGCAAACTCAAACCTCTGGTAGATCATCTGGACAGAATCGAGAGTCTTTGGGGCAGCCGCGTGCTTTATAAATCAGCTTAACTTAACATAACATAACTTCCAGAAACGTACAACCTGAATGCTTGAGTAATGCCGTTAATGTTGTCAGTGTTGCAAATGCTAACTCTGCATGGTTGGGTGCAAGCAAAGTACCATTGCCTGCTGACCAACTGGTGGATGCCAATGGCTCCAATCCTAATGCTATGTCCAAGGATTTGTGTAAAAATAATACTCATGGTAAAGGCCTGCAGCCCACCCTTGCATGCTGTCTCACGCCTTCTTGTTCTGTGCCTCTAACTTGCCCAATATCTCCAACAGTTGGATTGCGTATGTTAAAGCTGTAGATAGTAAAATTGGGATGGGACAGTTTTTTATGGACCCATCAACCTGTCACACAACTAACAGAAAGAGTGTGGCCAGTGCTTTTTACAATCTTGAGGAAACTTGGCGGGTAAAGCTTGTGGCGGAACAGATAACGGTTGTTAAGTACCTAAATCTGTGTGAGTCTGACAGCACCACCGACTATATATAGCGTGTTCAAAGTCGTTGAGAGCACTCTTTATTGTTTCGATTTAGGTCTGATAATGTAAAGTATTTGCTCTGTTTCCCTCTGGGCTACACACATAATCTTGATGCTATACCCTGCCCGTGTGATAATTCATCAGGACAAAGCATGCTTCATTTTATGTGCTTTTGTAAATTGTATGCAAGTTACACAAAATTGTGTTTAATTAATACCCCTTTAAAAAAAGTACTGCCGCAATATTGGTCAATGTAGACCAGCGTTCAGATTTGTATTACTTTTATCCGAAATGGATGTTATTTTGTACGCAGGGGCATTTTTAAAACTTTCCATGCGAGCACGCAAGTCTGTGCTGCTGTAATTTCCCTGATTTGTACTGTGTGTGTTTTCATATTATATTATTATGTATTGTATGTACATTCTCTGATCTAATTCTATGAACTGTCATCTTAACTTCATTTGCATTGTGTTTCTGATTTTATGCAAGTTTTTTATGCTTCTGAATAAAGATTTTATTGATTGATTCGTTTGTTTGTATGTATAATTTTAGTAAAAGTTGGTTAACGTCAGACCTAAAAATGTACATTTTATAGAGTGCTGAATGGTATGCAAAATAAGAAAGTACTCTAATGCCACAGAAATCAACTTATTTGGTTTCATACGCTGATCTTATACATTATCGTCATGGATTTAACAATCATTTACCTAGTCCATCATTTGTTGGAGCACATGAAGGTCACACACCAAAGCATACGAAGAGTAAAAGATGTACAATATTATGAAGATTTTCACCTTCAAACACTGTAAAGGTTTTTCAACAGAAGTTTCCAAAAGTCGGTTTTGAGGAAAATTATGCCTGCAAAAATGAATACTTTTACCTGGAGAATTTTCAAACATAAAGAGGGCTTTTGCATGAAAAATGTCTATGCGAAACATTTTGGTGGAATTTTTGCTCTTAGCAAAGGTGTAAAATTTGCCACCTTTCCTGGCAAAATTTTAGTTTGCACAGCTCTGGTTAATTAATATCTTTTAGTGAATCGGACACTAAATACATTGCAGTGCAAATAAACCCCTTGATTAGTGTGTAAAACATCTCCCTTTGGGGCTACCTTACCATGAGTCAAAACTTCTACTAGACAACCCTCCATCTCTCTCTTGTAAGAACATGAATCACCTGAGCTATCTTGACATTTTTATTGGTGCCTGAAAATTGCTGCGGGCAGGAACACGGCAGCAGTACTTTTAAAACCTTAATATACTTGCATACCCGATGCCCCCACCCGAAATCGGCACCAGGTGCGGTCGCACCGCCCTAGAGCCGGCCCTGAGCACCAATGTTCATAGTCTTATCTTTTCAGGGATTCTGTTCTGTACGTCTTTGACGAATTTAAACTGTGTACAACGCTTGCATATAAAAATGTTGTAACTCGTGTCTTCGCAAACACCGATCTTATAATAGGGGTCATCAAAGTTGCAAAAACACTACATGCAAAGTATTGTTATCCCCAGTCTTTTGTATATGTTCCTACGGATATTTGTGGAGCACGTACCTAGCGAAAGAGCAGCAGAGCGCCGCTGAAGATTGGCAGGAGGCTGCCCTGAACAGCATAGCCCCTCTTAAAGTCAGACACGAGGTTGGATCTTACCCTCAGTACACTTGGGACCTCACTCTGCCTTAAAAGAATATATAAAGGCGCCATCCGTGAAGCACGTGCCTCCTTTTACATTCTAAAAGTTGAAGCGGTTCACAACTCTTCTAGAGGGTTATCTGAGGTTTAAACTTAAACTTACAGCGCCCTCTGATCTGTTCCACTCCACAGGGTTACCAAACGCCTACTTTCAGCAGTCTTCTCCCCTATCCCCAGAGAGCATTATTAGGACAGCCACATCCATGAAATGCGGCTCTCCAATTAGATCTGTGCCCGGCATCAATCTTCCATATGGGACTCAGCTCCTTAGCACCGGTGTTGGCTAGCATATGCAATAATTCTTTTTCTACAGCCAATATTGTGTTACAGTTGGAAAAAACCTCTTATTGTCCCACTGTTGAAGAAACCTACTGCTGATCCACAGATTCTGGGCAACGTCAGGCCAATCTCAGGCAGTGCTACCTTTTGTAACTAAAATTCTGGAGAAAGAACTTAGGGGCATATTAGCAAGACCCACGTTAAAATTATCGCCGTTTTAGCGGCAGGAAACTGCCGCTAAAACAGCGATAATGAGCTTGCTAATATGCGTTATAGAATTCCAATAGAAGCCCAGGTTAGATGTCCTGCACATCTAACCTGGGCTTCTATTGGAATTCCATAACGCATATTAGCAAGCCCATTATCGCCGTTTTAGCGGCAGTTTCCTGCCGCTAAAACGGCGATAATTTTAACGTGGGTCTTGCTAATATGCCCCTGAATGCCCAGCTGACACACTGCAGTGAATCACAGAACCTACTTGATTCTGTGCAGTTTGGCTTCCGCTCTTTTAGTATAAAGCAGCCTTGGTTGCAGTGCTTAACTTGAGCTGGTAATTGCAGATAAGGCCCACCAGCACTCATTTTTGGGGACCGGCAGCACTTATTTTTCCTCAACAGAATTTGATCTATAGCAAGAGAGAGAAACACACAAAAAGGGTAAAGAAGGAAAAAGGTGGAAAGAAGAAAACCTGCAAGAGTGAGATAAAGAGGCAGGGAGTGTCTTGTGGTGGGTTTAAGAGGCACCAAGTGGAATCAAGACTAAGGGGCCTTTGTATTCCGCACCGCGACCTTCCATAGTGCCTGCCGCGAGCCCCAGCGAAGACTTGGTTCTTCTCTAGAAGATAACCTGAATAGTTTTAACTTTCCAGCTCCTAGACACTTCTTTCTGGGTGTCAGTGCACTCTATAAGTATTCATTTATGCATTCATACATAGACATGTTTCAAGATTGATGATCATTCATAGAGAGGTTGAATATTTATGGGTGGTGCTTCTGATTTATGGGAAACACCGTTCAAAAACTTTTCCAAGAAATAGGTAGATTTCATTTTCCACCTACTAGGGCTCAGACATAGGACTCCACTATGCAACAGTCATCGCAGTCCCTAATCCGCTAAATTGAAATTCACCGATCTATTTTTCTGCATTAGTGTGTTTTCTTTTTTCACGTTTTCCGTTTGTAGGCTCATGGTTTTACCTCCTACTACGCCTGGTCTCTGTTGGAACCCCACCATAGGCCCCTTCTTCTTGGATCAATTCCATATCCTTTCATCTCATATCCTACCCTACGTGTTCTGGGCACGTAGTATGTAGTAATCATCTCAGTATACCGCAGGCACTTCCTCTAAAAGCTGTCTTCTGTAATTATAGGGTGTGAGGTCAGCCTCAGTCACGTTTACAGGATAGACCTTCATGGACCAAATGGCGTCCCCAATATCCTTTACATGGATAGATTTTCAGTGATTACGCCTAGCTGATGCAGGAACTAATTAATAAATAATCTATACGGCCTTAGTTTAGTTACGGTTTTGATCAACGTTCACCTGGGACCTGCTTTTCAGAATTCCTCCCCTTTTCCTTTCTCTAGCAAGAGAGGCATATACTTGTGAAGGAAATGCCATTGTTTGTTTCTGATGATGTCATTACAGCATCAGTACGAGATTTTCTTATGGTCTGCTTAGTAGAGTGGTGCAAACATTCTGCCCTTAAACAGCTAATGTGCACCTGCTTTTTATTTATTTATTTATTGGAGAGAAAAATACAGAAAACACACTTCGAAAGCTATTTGACCTCACAGATTTAGAACAGCAATACACTTAGTAGAGAGGTAAGAGAAGTGGGTAAAGTCCCAGGTTGCATTGTTCCAAAGATGATAGTAATCCATTAAAGGTTCATATCTTTATTGAGGCGCAGCAGGTACCACGTGAGCTCTGCCAGAGGTGTAATGAACACACACTTCACAGAACAGTGCAGTCTCCACAGAAAGACCTATCGGCATCACAATGCGCCTTACTAGTGCTTTACGCCTATGTCCCCGCTTGAAAGGAAACCTACATTCCACATCTTTAAGTTTCTCATTAATTGAACATTGTTGAAGAGGAGACCGCTCACATAGTTTAACTATGCTGAATGTAAAGTTTCTCATTAATTGAATATTGTTGAAGAGGAGACCGCTCACATAGTTTAACTATGCTGAATGTAAAGTTTCTCATTAATTGAATATTGTTGAAGAGGAGACCGCTCACATAGTTTAACTATGCTGAATGTAAAGTTTCTCATTAATTGAATATTGTTGAAGAGGAGACCGCTCACAGAGTTTAACTATGCTGAATGTAAAGTATCTCATTCCATGGCCGGCAGGGTTTCCTTTGCATTTTCCAGTGCGTGGACCGCAGGGAGCTCATTTATGGTATTTACTTAGTGGACCTTTCAGACCTGATTCATGTATCTCCCTCTGAATCCCAAAAGATCTCATTAGCAGTATCTCCTGGCCTGGCCCCACATGATGGAGTGTGGCTTCCTTGGTGTATGATTGATACTCGCAGCTGAGATTCAGAAGGCCGTTCAGCCATGTGGCAGGGCCTGCAGTGGGCACTGTTCTGTCCAAGCTGAGCTATCTCCATTCTTTTCTCATTTGCAGGAATGCGTGGTTCTGCTGCAAACCGCCTGAAAAGGGGAGACATTGACTTCCCATCACTGAGAATGGCTGTTAGATTTGGGGGTCTCTAGTTGGCAATGGTTTGCACCTTTGTCCAAATAAGGACCCTTGCGTCTAGTCAGGGTAAGGGGCTACACTCCTAAATAACCCCTGCTCACCCCCTTGAAGTTTGGCACGAGCAGGCAGGCTTATCTCAGAGGCAGTGTGTAAAGCATTTGTGAACACATACAGTAATACAATGAAAACACTACAAATGGACACTACACCGGTTTAGAAAAATAAGTAATCTTTACTAGACTTAACACAAGGTCAAACGACAAAAATCCACAATACTGTAATCAAAATTGAGTCTTTAAAATGGTAGAAATAGCTTAGTTCAATGTAGATGATAAATGCGACATTTTACTCTCAAAGTACCTTGGATGCGTCACGCAATACAAACAAAAGGGTCGCAGGGAAGGTGATGCGCCGTTCCTTACACTCAGGGGAGTGGATGCGTCGGTTCCTTACTGCTGCGCAGGGGAGTTGAGGCTCGCTTCCTTACTGTGTGGGGAGTTGATGCGTCGGTTTCTTACTGTGATCCAGTGCGATGCGACAAAATGGCGTCTTGGTTATGGTGCGACAACGTAGATGCGATGCGTGCACGCACGACGGCCCTGCGGCGACTCAGTGAACTTCTGAGCCGCGACAGGCACTGCGACACGCTTCTCCGGTGATGCGACGGCGACCTCTGCGGTGGCGACACGCTTCTCCGGTGATGCGGCACGCTTCGTCGGTGATGCGACGGCGAACAGTTGCGGCGGCACGCTTCTTCGGCAATGCGACGGCAACTGCGGTGGCGGCGACACGCTTCTCCTTGGTTGAGTCGCGCTCCCAGCGACACGCAGTCTTCAAGAGTGCCCAAAACACCAGCAGGCACCTCTTTGCAGGCAGAATTCCCAGCAAGGGAATTCAGGGGAGCTGGTTGGTGAAGTCTTGTATCCCTGAGACTTCAGGCAGGAGGCAAGCTCAGTCTTCAAGCCCTTGGAGATCTTCTTCAAGATGATGAAAGTACACACAAAGTTCCTTTCTCCTTTCTTTGGCAATAAAGTAACCACTGCAGGCCAACCCCAACAGCACACAGCACAGGGGCAGTCTCCTCCTTCAGTTTCCTGGTTCTTCTCCTCAGCAAAGGTTCGTCTTGGTTCCCAGAAGTGATCTAAAGTCTTGGGGTCTGGGCCCCAATATTTATACTCAAAAAGTCTTTGTTCTCTGGAGGCAGAGAGTGTCTGTGCCTGACCAAAACCAGTTCTGTACAGCTTCCTGGCAGGAGGTGGAGGCAGCATTGTTTGAGAGCAGACCTGGCCCAGGTAGCTGAAAGGAAATCTCCTCCCCCCTACTCTCTATTCTATGAGGTCTCAGGGGAGTGAAAGGAAATCCCGCCCCCTATTCTCTATTCTATGAGGGCTCAGGTCAGTGAAAGGAAGTCTCCTCCCTTCTACTCTCTATTGTATGTGGGTCCTATTCAGCCCAGCCCTGACCCATCAGACTGCTGGAGCCAAGACCCTCTCCAGTCCCCTGTCACTCACAAATCAGACAGTGAATACACAACCTTAGCAGAGGCACACTGGAAGGTTAGGCAAGAAAATACCTAGTTTCTAAAAGTAGTATTTTCAAACACAGAATGTAAAAATCACCCACACTAAAAGATGTATTTTAACATTCTGAGTTCAGGCATACCAAACTCGAATTTCTACCTTGTTCCCTGGGTCAGTTAGGATTATAAGGTGTTATAATCAAACGGCCCATTCTGGCCTATGGCAGCAGGTAGCCTTGCAATAGTGAAAAACGAAATTGGCTGTAATTCATTATCAGGACATGCCACACACATCAGGGCATGTCCTACCTTTCACATACAATGCACCCTGCCATAGGGCCTACCTTAGGGGTGACTAACATGTAGAAAAGGGAAGGTTTGGGGACTGGCAAGTGGGTGCACTTGCCAAGTCGACATGGCAGTCCCTGACTGCACACAGGCTCTGCAATGGCAGGCCTGAGCCATAGTTTACAAGCTGCTTCTGTAGGTGGCACAACCAGTGCTGCAAGCCCACCAGCAGCATTTGATTTACAGGCCCTGGGCACACACGGTGCACTGTACTAGGGTCTGACAAGTAAATCAAATAATCCAATCATGGAATCACTAATCCATACAACAATTTACAATAGGGAGCACTTGCACTTTGGCACTGAATAGCAGTGGCAAAGTGCCCAAAGCATCTAGACCAGCAAAAACATAGCAAAACACAGGAGGCAACAGCAAAAAATGGAAGGGAGACCCACGCCAATGGTGCCAGGTCTAACACGTGTCCCCTCCAGCTGAAATGTGGGGAGAACTACCCTACCTCTTGGGAGTTCTCTTCACTAAGGCGGAAAAATCTGGACAGACCATCAGCATTGGCGTGTTCTGTACCAGGGCGGTGTTCCACCGTGAAGTCCATCCCTTGTAGAGAAATGGACCACCTCAACAGCTTTGGATTCTCACCCCTCATCTGCATCAACCATCTGAGGGGCATGTGGTCTGTCTGAACCCGGAAGTGAGTCCCAAACAAGTATGGTCTCAACTTCTTCAGTGCCCAGACCACAGCAGATGCCTCACGCTCAATCGCACTCCACCTCTGTTCCCATGGAAGTAACCTCCTACTGATGAAGGCTACAGGTTGGTCTAGGCCCTACTCATTCATCTGTGCAAGAACAGCCCCTACACCATGCTCTGAAGCGTCTGTTTGAACAATGAACTCTTTTGAGAAGTTGGGTGCCAGGAGCACGGGCGACGTGCACATGGCAGTCTTCAGGGCATCAAAAGCTTTCTGACAGGTGTCAGTCCAGTTCACTTTCTTGGGCTGCTTCCTGGAAGTCAGCTCTGTCAAGGGTGCAACTATGCTGCCATACCCCTTGACAAACCTCCTGTAATACCCAGTGAGTCCTAAAAAGGCTCTCACCTCTGTCTGGGTCTTGGGGGGTTCCCAAGCCAGGATGGTATCAATTTTGGGCTGTAGGGGCGCCACCTGGCTGCTCCCAACCTGGTGTCCCAAATACACCACGGAACCCTGCCCGATCTGGCACTTACTCGCCTTGATCGTGAGGCCTGCCCTCCGCAGCGCCATCAACACTTCCCAGAGGTGGCGCAGATGTTCTTCCCAACTGGTGCTGAACACTGCAATGTCATCCAGGTAGGCGGCACTGAAATCCTCCAGTCCAGCCAACACATGGTTGAACAACCTCTGAAAGGTGGCATGGGCATTCTTCATCCCAAAGGGCATACCCCAGAATTGGTAGTGCCCATCTGGTGTGGAGAATGCTGACCTCTCTTTTGCCCCATCAGTTAAGGCGATCTGCCAGTACCCAGACATCAAACGTGCTGAGGTACCGGGCAGCCCCTAACCAATCAATGAGCTCATCAGCTCTGGGGATGGGGTGCGCCTCAGTCCTGGTGACTGAATTGAGTCCTCGGTAGTCCACACAGAACCGGAGTTGGGGTGTGGCACCAGGCGCGGCAGCCTTTGGGACCAAGACCACGGGGCTGGCCCAAGGGCTGTTAGAAGACTCAATCACCCCCAATGCGAACATCTTGGAGACCTCCTCCTTGATGCAAGCTCTCACCCTGTCAGTCACTCTGTAAGTCTTGTTCTTCACAGGAGGACTGTCCCCAGTGTCCACATCATGGACGCACCACTCAGTGACACTAGGGGTCAGGGAGAACAGATCAGGAAACTGTCCCAACAGTTGGCGACAGTCATCCTGCTGCTCAGGGGTCAGGGTGGAAGAGAGTTTTACACCACCCACTGACCCATCTTGCTCTGTCGCAGACAGGAGGTCAGGAAGGGGCTCAGTCTCCTCGTCCATTCCATCATCTGTCGCTAGGAGCATGCCCACTTCGGACCTCTCTAAGTGGGGCTTCAGGCGGTTGACATGCAGGACCCGCAAGGGGTTCCTAGGAGACCGCAAGTTCACCAAGTAGGTGACATCACTCTTGCGCTCCACCACCTCAAATGGTCCGGTCCACTTATCCTGGAGCGCGCAGGGCTCCACTGGGGCCATGACCCACACTTTCTGACCAGGCTGAAGCTCAATCAGAGTGGCATTCTGATCGTACCATCGCTTCATCTCCTCCTGGCTGGCTTCCAGATTCGCCTGAGCGAGTTGCCTGAAACGCCGGGTTTGGTTTCTGAAGGCCAGCATGTAGCTATATACATCCTGGGGAGGTTTCCTGGGAGCTTTCTCCCAGCCTTCCTTTACCAAACTCACAAGTCCTCTTACCGGGTGACCATAGAGCAGTTCAAAGGGGCTGAACCCTAGGGACTTCTGTGGCACCTCTCGGTAAGCAAAGAGAAGGCATGGCAAGAGGACGTCCGACTTACGCCTCATGGGTTCTTCCAGATCCATAATCATGCTTTTTAGGGTCCGGTTGAATCTCTCAACCAGCCCATTACCTTGAGGGTGGTAAGGAGTGGTGAACTTGTATGTCACACTGCACTCCTGCCACAGGGACTTCATATACTTGGAAATGAAGTTTGTACCACGGTCTGACACCACCTCTCTGGGGTACCCCACACGGGAGAAAATCCCCATCAACGCACGTCCCACCACGGGGGCCGTCACAGTGCGGAGAGGGATGTCTTCCGGGTACCGGGTGGCATGGTCCACCAAGACCAGGATGAACCTGTTACCCATGGCTGTCTTGGGATCCAGAGGCCCCACAATGTCAATACCCACCCGGTCAAAGGGGGTGCTGACTACAGGGAAAGGCTGGAAGGGAGCCTTGTGCTTCCTCCCACTCTTACCACTTGCCTGGCAAGTCTGACAAGTCCTGCAATGAGTATCTGAACTCTTGCGCATCTGGGGCCAATAAAAGTGGGTGACAAGCCTCTCAAAGGTCTTGTCCTGCCCCAGATGTCCTGCTAAAGGTACATCATGAGCCAAACCCAGTAGGAAGGCTCTGAAGCGCTGGGGTACCACCAGCACACGGGCTGACCCAGGCTCAGCAACCTTAGGCTCGCTATACAGGAGACCATTCTCCCAGTAGATCCAATGTGATCCAGACTGATCACCTGCTGCCTGGTTTGTGGCCTGTTGCCGCAAACCCACAAGAGAAGGGCACTTGTTCTGCTCCTCGCAGAACTCTTCCCTGGAGGGGCCTCCTTCCTGCTGCCAATGGGTCAGTTCAGGCAGGTCCCCCAGTTCAGCCACCTGTTCCCCTGTAGGTTCCAGGGCATCCCCCTCAAGGTCTGCCTCCTCCTGGACCGTGGGAACCACGGGGGCCAGTTTCCCGCGCCTCCTGCCTCTTCTCTTTTAGGCAGGCACCTGGGCCACTGTTTCAGGCTCCAGGTCCTCTTGAACACCTTTACTGGCTGCCATAGACCGGGTGGTCACACACGCCCAATCCGGCAAGCCCAACATCTCCAAATGTGCATTACGCTCCACCTTAGCCCAAATGGGAGCTCTCCAAATCATTGCCCAACAGACAGTCAACAGGCATGGCTGGCCTCACACCTACTTGAAGAGTACCTGAGACCCCCCCTCCCCCCACTCAAAGGGAACCTGAGCCACCTTGCAGTGGCTCTCTGTGTTGTCAGCGGCAACAACTGGGTAAAATGCATCGGAGATCACCTGCTCTTCAGACACCAGCCGACAACTGACAGCTGTCACACTGGCGCTGGTGTCTCTCAGAGCCTCCACCCTTTGGCCATTGATGGTCACCCACTGCCTGTACTTCTTAGTGTTATCAGGCAGCTGGGTCCTGGGGACCACCTCACAGTCTCCTAAAGAGACTAGGGACATCTCTGCGGGACCCCACCCACCTTGGGCACCCAACTCCTCCCCCAGGGCTACACTAGCGATCTGCCGGGGTGGTGCACCAGTGGGTGCTGTTTTCCCATACATGGGACATCTTCAATCATAGGAGCAGTGGCCCACTTGACCACGCTTGAAACAGGTCTTGGGCCCCCTTTGAACAGGATTATCTGTCGGGCCCCTGACTTCTTTTCAGGGGGAGGCTGGGAACCCTTCCCTTGGTTCCCTTGGGGATTACTTTGGGGCCCTTTCTGGAACTCCCTCTGTTTACCCTTTCCCCCCCACTCCTCTGCTGGGGACCCTGCCCACCTTTGGCGGAGACTCCCACATGACCCTTGTGGACACGGGTGCTCACCCAGCGGTCCGCCTCCTCAGCAAGCTTCCTAGGGATAGTCAGCTTACTATCAATCAGGTGCTGGCGCAGCTCTGGAAAACAATTACTGGAAAGTGCTCCCACGCAATCAAATCATAGAGCGCCTGAAAATCATTATTCACTTTGCTACCCTTCACCCAACCATCCAATGCTCTGCCAAAAAAGGACACATATTCTACCCAAGGGCTTGACTCCAGTTTCTTGCAGTTTCTAAACCTCTGTCTATACATTTCAGGAGTCAACCCATACCTACTCATCAAGGCTTCTTTCATGTGCTCATAAGAATTGTGGACTTCAGAGGGCACGTCTAACAAGGTATCCCGCCCCTCACTGAGGAACCGCCCCCACAACCCCGCTCCCCACTCTTTCTCAGGGACCCGGTGGGAGGTCATAGCTACCTCATAGGCCTTGAATCACTGACCAATATCATAATTTCTGTAAAATTCTTTGAGGAACCGCCCCCACAACCCCGCTCCCCAATCTTTCTCAGGGACCCGGTGGGAGGTCATAGCTACCTCATAGGCCTTGAACCACTGATCAATATCATCATTTCTATAAAATTCTTTGACCACCTCTTTGGGTATATATACTCCTGCCTCACTAGGCATGGACGGTGTGCTGCCACCAGAGGGAGTAATCTCTAAGCTTCTTGCTTTCAATTCCAACTCCCTCAAACTTCCCTCATGCTCCAATTGCATCCTCTTTTCCTCTAGGGCCAATTTCTTATTCTCTAATTCTAACTGCCCACCCATTTTGAGCTTGGCTAGCTCCATCTCATGCACCCTACTTCTCTCCCTGTCCTCCATCTCTCCTGGGGACAGGCCTTTGGAAGAAACACTGCTGCCTGCCCTGGAAGGTACTTTCCTTCCGACTGGACCCAAGGGCCCCCCTTGCTGCTCCTGTAAATCCTCCACCTGATCCTCAGGGTGCTCACTGGCACTCCTTGCTTCCAACCAGGCCCTCAGCGCCTTCCTCTTTTCTCGTGAGGCCTTTCAGCGAGACTTTAAATTTCTTGCAAGCGGATTTGAGCTGGGGCACAGTGTATGCATCCAACATTTCTTCTTTAAATTCAAACTCTTCAGGTGCAATGGATGCTGGTCTACTCATGGTAACAACAACTGGCAGTTCTTAGCAAAAATAGAAATCCCAAGGAAAAAAATTCTACCAATAAGTATGTGGTTGCGTTTGATCTGCACTCACTAGTAGTGTACACCAATCACTGTATATGAATCACAAATGCAAGTCCAAATCCTCACCGCTGACCACCAATGTTAGATTTGGGGGTCTCTAGTTGGCAATGGTTTGCACCTTTGTCCAAATAGGGACCCTTGCGTCTAGTCAGGGTAAGGGGCTACACTCCTAAATAACCCCTGCTCTCCCCTTGGTAGCTTGGCACGAGCAGGCAGGCTTATCTCAGAGGCAGTGTGTAAAGCATTTGTGAACACATACAGTAATACAGTGAAAACACTACAAATGGACACTACACCAGTTTAGAAAAATAAGTAATCTTTACTAGACTTAACACAAGGTCAAACGACAAAAATCCACAATACTGTATTCAAAAATGAGTCTTTAAAATGGTAGAAATAGCTTAGTTCAATGTAGATGATAAATGCGACACATTACTCTCAAAGTACCTTGGATGCGTCACGCAATACAAACAAAAGGGTCGCAGGGAAGGTGATGCGCCATTCCTTACACTCAGGGGAGTGGATGCGTGGTTCCTTACTGCTGCGCTGGGGAGTTGAGGCTCGCTTCCTTACTGTGTGGGGAGTTGATGCGTCGGTTTCTTACTGTGATCTGGTGCGATGCGACAAGATGGCGCCTCGATGGGATGACGATCCGGTGCGATGCGACAAAATGGCGTCTTGGTTACGGTGCGACAACGTAGATGCGATGCGTGCACGCCCGACGGCCGTGCGGCGACTCGGTGAACTTCTGAGCCGCGACAGGCCCTGCGAATCGCTTCTCTGGTGATGCGACGGCGACCTCTGCGGCGGCGACACACTTCTCCGGTGATGCGGCACGCTTCGTCGGTGATGTGACAGCGAACAGTTGCGGCGGCACGCTTCTTCGGGAATGCGACGGCAACTGCTGCGGCGGCGACACGCTTCTCCTTGGTTGAGTCGCGCTTCCAGCTCCCAGCGACACGCCGTCTTCAAGAGGGCCCAACACACCAGCAGGCACCTCTTTGCAGGCAGAATTCCCAGCAAGGGAATTCAGGGGAGCTGGTTGGTGAAGTCTTGTATCCCTGAGATTTCAGGCAGGAGGCAAGCTCAGTCTTCAAGCCCTTGGAGATCTTCTTCAAGATGATGAAAGTACACACAAAGTTCCTTTCTCCTTTCTTTGGCAATAAAGTAACCACTGCAGGCCAACCCCAACAGCACACAGCACAGGGGCAGTCTCCTCCTTCAGTTTCCTGGTTCTTCTCCTCAGCAAAGGTTCGTCTTGGTTCCCAGAAGTGATCTAAAGTCTTGGGGTCTGGGCACCAATATTTATACTCAAAAAGTCTTTGTTCTCTGGAGGCAGAGAGTGTCTGTGCCTGACCAAAACCAGTTCTGTGCAGCTTCCTGGCAGGAGGTGGAGGCAGCATTGTTTGAGAGCAGACCTGGCCCAGGTAGCTGAAAGGAAATCTCCTCCCCCTACTCTCTATTCTATGAGGTCTCAGGGGAGTGAAAGGAAATCCCCGCCCCCTACTCTCTATTCTATGAGGGCTCAGGTCAGTGAAAGAAAGTCTCCTCCCCCCTACTCTCTATTCTATGTGGGTCCTATTCAGCCCAGCCCCGACCCATCAGACTGCTGGAGCCAAGACCCTCTCCAGTCCCCTGTCACTCACAAATCAGACAGTGAATACACAACCTTAGCAGAGGCACACTGGAAGGTTAGGCAAGAAAATACCTAGTTTCTAAAAGTAGTATTTTCAAACACAGAATGTAAAAATCACCCACATTAAAAGATGTATTTTAACATTCTGAGTTCAGGCATACCAAACTCGAATCTCTACCTTGTTCCCTGGGTCAGTTAGGATTATAAGGTGTTATAATCAAACTGCCCATTCTGGCCTATGGCAGCAGGTAGCCTTGCAATAGTGAAAAACGAAATTGGCTGTAATTCATTATCAGGACATGCCACACACATCAGGGCATGTCCTACCTTTCACATACAATGCACCCTGCCCTAGGGCCTACCTTAGGGGTGACTAACATGTAGAAAAGGGAAGGTTTGGGGACTGGCAAGTGGATGCACTTGCCAAGTCGACATGGCAGTCCCTGACTGCACACAGGCTCTGCAATGACAGGCCTGAGCCATAATTTACAAGCTGCTTCTGTGGGTGGCACAACCAGGGCTGCAAGCCCACCAGCAGCATTTGATTTACAGGCCCTGGGCACACACGGTGCACTGTACTAGGGTCTGACAAGTAAATCAAATAATCCAATCATGGAATCACTAATCATTACAACAATTTACAATAGGGAGCACTTGCACTTTGGCACTGAATAGCAGTGGCAAAGTGCCCAAAGCATCTAGACCAGCAAAAACATAGCAAAACACAGGAGGCAACAGCAAAAAATGGAAGGGAGACCCACGCCAATGGTGCCAGGTCTAACAGCTAACATATGGGCTGTGTGTGTTTGTGGGAAGGTAGCGGACATAGTATGTCAAAAATGTGTGTAAATGTATTTGCATCTACTACCTATGCGCCATCTTCCCTTTGGGACCTGCCAGGGGCTTGGGAGGATGACACCCCTACCTGCTCTCCTGCCAGGCATCTCTCATTGGCCCTATTCGTCATTGATTCACTTATCTGCAGGTGCAGCCGGTGTCCATTTTTGTCTTAAACTTACCTCCTGCTTGAGGAGTCACGTAATTGGTACTTATCCAGACCGCAGGGGGTGACTTTACAGGTCATTGCAGTTGTAGATGTAATGTAGCGCTCTCGGAATGTTCATCAGTGGCACCTGGGAGACACTAATCCCCTGAGCATGAGTAACTGGAGCAGTAGATCCCAAAGTGGTACCACAAGGAGATCCAACTCTAGACACAACCCAAGAGAGTGATGAACAGTTGTAGATACTACTATCCAAGCCTCTTGCTTTCCGGTATTTGGAAAGAGCAGAATGATTTTTTGTATTGTGTTGATGTACTGAACTATCCACCACCCCCATTACTGCACTTATAGTCCTAAATAAAAACTTTGATTATTAGTACAACATGACATTCAGCAATGCCGTTCAACAAAAGTTCTGCAGGCTTGATGTGTGTCTGATGGTGGACAGAATATGTCGGTTGCATCTATGTTTAGGATTAGGGGAGTTAGCAATGTTATAATAATCTTCCTTATAGACCTCTAGGTCTTCCTGTGTGTGTGGATAACATAGGAGTTTGCTTCCCCCTAAAAGGAATTGATTCTACTCATTTATGAACATATCACTTTACATGTCTTTTCGTCTTCCTTTACTGTTATGACCAACAAGGGTCGTATAGGAGCTTTAGATGCTAATACACACTCTCCACCCGGGCCGGACTGGGAGTGCAAACTGGCCCTGGCAATTGAGTTGAGCTGGCCACAGGGGGAAGGGAGGGGGGGAGGGTATTTAGGGGGGTGCCTGTGGAAAAGACTGCAGCTGCTTTTGTTACAGGGGGCCAATATTGCAGCTATGCTGCAAAATCGGCCCCTTAACAAAAACTGCCCCCCCCCCCAGGGGTCCAAAATCAGCCCCCACCTTGGCGGCCCACCGGGGAAGCGCCTGGTGCCCGCTATGGCCAGTCCGCCCTGCTCTCCACCAAGTAAGAATTGAATCAGCTCAAACCTGCAGGTTCTATTGAGGGGCAAATGAGGATACTGAGTAGAAGAAAGACTCACTAGAGGTTGGAGGTTCACCCCTTGAACTTTCAGGATTGCACACGCATCTCTCTCCCTCAGGGAGTGTAGAACAGCGTTGGTGATGCACAAGCCAGAAGTATAGCAAGTCTGGCTAAAACGATATGCGCACACAGCTTGAATATGGAAATAGGTTCACATGTATAATAATAATAATAAACAAGTCCAATCTCCATATGGTTTACCTGATGCTCCAATACCTAGTGCTGGTGAGGGACCCAGGAAGGACCCGGAGACCTTTCCTGAGCGCAAGAGCACCAGGAGACGCTGCTGGTGGCGACTTACGATTTAGTACAGGTGTCAAAGGTCTGCCCTGACATAGGTGCCTTCTTCTCAGACGATTCAGGTAAGAATAAAGAAAAATTAAAGAATGTCTGGGAAAACAAAACAAAAGTGCAGGAAATCCAAATACTGTGAGGGAACTGAGCGTACGGGAAGCATACAACTAAGTAGGTGTGAGGCAAGTTGTCCTGGATGCTGTCCTTGCGCTGCTCTGAATGGTCTTTCCTCCCAAACTACCTGGAATACCCACCCTGTCCATCTCAGCCAGGGCCACCACTGTCCAGTATTCCACAGACTCCGGGTCTCTGATCTTGTTTTTTTTTTTTATATCTATGTTGTAATAATTTCTTGGCTGGTTTTATGTTTCTTTGGATGTCCTAAACCTGGTTGAGTAATGACGTTTACTCATCTAATTGAATTTAGAAGTATGCTTCCTAGATATTGCTGATGAGTGCTGGAAAATCCACCACCCCTATCAGTACTCAAAGATTGACTTTATTCTATAAGGCAGGCTAGTAGACCATTTTTTGTTGTATTCTAATTTGGGTTTTTGTTTTGCAGTTTTTTTTATATAGCGCAGACTTCGAACTCGACCCGAAGGTATTGTAGCACTTTATATGAGCACCAGTTACATTACACATTAATTTAGTTTTTTTTCTGTTTATTAGGCACAGGGAGATTAAGTGATTTACCCAGAATGAAAGGCTGCTGAGCCGACATCCTGACCGAAACCTTGGATGACAGAACTGCTCCAGCCCTCCTGCAATTCAGAATAAGCATTGGCAAAGCCAATATGTCTCGCCTTGGGACCAATTACTTTTGACAGTGGTTTTTAGCGATGCTGTACAGCATCGCCGGTGCTGTGCAGCATGGCTAAAACTTAAACAAAAAAGATGCTATGACTTGTCCCCCTGCCTCATTTTGCAGATGTGCGCAACACGCATGCACGTGCTTACAAAATGGAGCGGGTGCCTTTCTTTCTTTTAGTTTACTGATCTGAGTTTGATTCATAAATAAAAAAATGTTTAACTTTCGTGAAAGCGTTTTTTGATTTTTTGGGGGGCATGGGAAGGGTGAGGAGAAACACAGGGCAGGGGTGTGGAAGCAACACAGATGGTGTGTGTGAGGGAAGTAATACAGACTGCGAGGTAAACAACAGGGGCGAGAGAGGAACATGGAGCACGGGGGGGGGGAGAGAATCACATGGGCTAGAAAAAGAAATTAAGGGGCATATCAACAAGGCGGCGATAAACAATTATCGCCGCTTTTGCGGCCGTTTTCGGCCGAAAAGCGGCGATAATTATATCGCCTTATCAGCAAAGACACGCTATCGCGTGTTTTGCTGATTTTGCTCCCGTTTCCAGCACGCCTGACTTCGCATCGATAATGAGATGCAAAGTAGGCGTGTCTGTGGAAACAACATGGGTAAATATCGCGAAGGCAGCTTCGCGATATTTACAATGCGGGAAGCGATTATTTTAATCGCGTTAAGTATGCTTTAACGCAGGAATTTAACGTCTGTTAAATTCCTGACTAAGGCATACTTAACATGAGGGGTGGATTCTGTGGCTAAGACCACAGGCCCTATCATCTAGGATATCGCCGTTTTCCCATGGAAAACGGCGATATCCACGCTATCTCTGACATTTTTATCGCCTCGGCGATGCGCGTTGTTAATAACGCGCTAACCGGGCGATAAATTCCAGAGATAGCCGGCGATAAATATGCAAGCGCTAAGCGCGCTTTGCGATATTTATCGCCGGCCCTTGATAATATGCCCCTTAGAGCTGTTTGTCAGGAAGGGAGAAAGCAAACATGGGTGAGCACAATATGAAAAAGGACAGGCGCGAAGCACACGGGCGAGAGAGAGCAACTTGGACCATGATGTTGAGTGAAAGAGCAGTACACAAGGGAGGCAGCTGGAAAACACATGGGGGCATATTATCAAGAACGGCGTTAAAATTATCGCCGCTTTAGCGGCAGAAAACTGCCGCTAAAGTGGCGATAATGGGCTTGATAATATGCCCTTGAGAATTCCAATAGATGCCCATGTTGACGCCAGAACATGGGCTTCTATTGGAATTCTCAACGGCATATTATCAAGCCCATTATTGCCACTTTAGCGGCAGTTTTCTGCCGCTAAAGCGGCGATAATTTTAACGCCGTTTCTTGATAATATGCCCCTTGCACTCTCCCGGAGTGCTTAAACAAAAAGAAGAAATGTAGTACTCCAAAAGTGAGCAGTGGAAGGCATAAGTAATGGATCCCATGCTACAGGGAGGGACAAATGCAAGAAGAGGAAGTAAAGCCCTTACAAACAAGCAAGCAAATGAGTGAAAATAGAGTCAACCTAAGGTAAGCCATGGGCTGGTTAATTGTCCACTATAAACCGATAATGGGTCTTTTTGCCTGCAGCTTGGTAGGCGAGACCGAAAAAGGCTGAAGACTCATTTTGTAAAGAAGCTCAATCCCCCACACAATAGGTAGGCACGTCACCTCCCTCTCTCTAAATGACTTTCATTCATACCCTTGGCCTCTGGACCATTACTCAGAGGACTAGCTAGGTTCAGGCTATAGAAATATAGGGGCATATTAGCAAGGAAGTGCGATATTTATCGCTAACCGCGCTTAGCGCGTTTTCTTTTAACGCCGCCTATCGCTGGAAATTATCGCTGAGATAACACCCTATTAGTAAGGTTTATCTCCATAGCGATAATATTTCCAGCGATAGCGACAAAATGCGAGAATATCGCTGGGAAACCAGCAATATTCTCGCATTAACGCTAAGGTGGATTCAGCATTAGAATCCACCTCCTATACTTCAAACAGGTAAGTCATCCTCACTAGCAGGTGACAAAATCTAGCGATAAACGCGCTTAGCGCGACTATTTTATCGCTTCGCCTGCCTTGCTAATAGGGGTAGTGGTGTTAGCGACTGTTTTCATTCGCTTTTAGTAGGGAACGCCTTCCTTGCATGTCATTAGCGATAATTATCGCTGACATGCAAGGCGATGGAAACGCGGCCGCTAACGCCTGAAAGCTGTCGCTAACGCCTGTTAGCGACAGCTTGCTGATAGGGCGATAAAATTATCGCCGCTTTAGCGGCAAAAAGTGCCGCTAAAGCGGCGATAAAGCCCTTGATAATATGCCCCTATACTTCCTTTGCAACATGCTACTTGATTTTGCAATCGTGGTAACGTTCATTGACCAGAAAAAGGATTATAGCGTGAAATGTAGAGGTCACGGTGCAGTCACTCACTCTGTTGGATGGATCAAAGATGGATGGAGGGACAGATCGTTCGATTGGTCACTTTTGTTACTGGGAAATGAATAACCTATTTCTGCTGCATCGGCATGCTTTTTAGCACTTTGTCAGTGTTCCTGATAATGTAAGATGGCCCTCTAAGGTCGCCCCCACCTAGGTGTTTGGTCCATTGTGTATTGGTACTTACCGCATAGCTGACGGTGCTTTGAACCGGATTGCAACTATACAGAACATACTTCATCGGTGCCCAACTCCTCTGTATCATTACTATGCAAATAATTTCATCTTTATGCAAATTGCTCTTGTATGTAAATGAGACTCATACATATGCATAACGGATCTCCTGAAAATGTGACCTGTACGTGACCTGTAACATTTCTGGGAGAGTGGCGGGGAGCCGGGGAGATTCTGAGCGCAGGGCGCTGCACTGCTGGGCCGCGGGAATCCTCACAACAGCTGCGTCAGAAATGCCTTTTTATTTCAGCAGGGTGGGAGTGGGGATAGGCTTAACGGCGCGGAAACAATTCAGTGCAGTGCGGATAGCGAGAGGTGTCAGGGCAGTCTTTGATAATTAGAGTTATGTTTTGTGATCTCACACTTCACGGAGGTAGTGCTTTGTGGTGTCACACACGTTATGGTAGCTCTTTGTGATGTCAGATCCACTGGGTCGTGCTTGCGAAGTCAGGTGTTTGATAGCAGTCAGGGCTCAAGTCCTATAAAAAAAAGTGGGGCGACTCATCAAGTTAGGCAGTATGGTAGTGACATCGCCGCGTGTGACATCACTGCGTGTGACATCTCAGGAAGTGGCATCACAGTGCGCGACATGCATGTGGCATCAAAGGAAGTGACATTTCATCCCATGACGTCACAGCAAGTGACATCAGATCTTAAGGCCTCACATAGTCTATCATGAGTACATTTGAGCGCATTACAATATTGAACAAATTAGATTTTGCATTGGGGTTGTGCCAAAATATTGACGCAACCCAAACACAAAAGCTGGGCCTCAACTTATACATTTTAAAAAGAAAATCCTGCCACAAAGAAATTGGCAACAAGGAGAAACATGGCAGTAAATCTGTTCTGCTTAATTGGTTGGAATGTCTGTATTTTAAGAAATCTTATGGGGTTAAGTCACTTGCTGCAAAGATCTTTGTGTGCCAGTTAAATCTCAGGGAATAATAATAATGGTAAAATAACTCTGGAGGATAATGTATTTGCTGGAGAGATCTGTGTTTTGCCTATTCCTAGTTTTCAATCAAAGTAGGGTAGAGAGTTAATATGTCTCCTGCAAGGCACATTATGTCACACGCAGGTGACAGATTTTTATTTTATGTAAATAGTTACTGCTTTTAAGACAGAGATCCTTTTGTTACTTGCAGTTCATAAATAGTAATCCTTCTAATATAGCACAATGAGAAATGAAGGGCATGTGGATCCTACACCTTGTAACCCTCACTGTCTTATGTAGCACATACTTTATATTGATGCACACACATATGATTTATTCTCAGTGTATAATCTGTACGTGTGATGTTAAGCGCTCTAACTCCCTGCATTGAGATGAGTAATGCTAAAGCTCTATAAAAGAAATTAAAAAAATAGTGGTATTTAAATTGTTATTTGTGTAAATACTGGGGCGACCAACACATCTGACATTTTTATAGTGTATGCATATATCTTTTAAACAGTGACTGAACAAAGTCAAAAGCATTTCTCTCTTAAGTACCTGTGAATTGAAAAGATGTGAGCCCTTGTTTCCCCTCCATTGCATCTAGGTGTGAGGCTCTGGATAGTTCCCAGCCAGGATACTCCAACAAAAAGAGGCCTAATGGGCCCTTAACTTCGGCTTTTGTTATGGGCGAAGCTGGAATCTGATAAGCCCCTACCTCACCTGCACGTTGCTGCTCGGAACAAAAGCAGACAACGTGCAGGTGCTGATGAACGTGTCCCAGTGTCAGAACATTACACCGGGATGAGTTCAGCATATTTCTATGAATTCTGGGAGAAGAAGGAAAGGAACGAGGCACTCGGCTGAAAGTGGCCAGCTTTGCAGTAGGGTAGACGGCAACTACCTTCTGAAAATAGTGGGTAGGCGGCGTCTATCTGCATCTACCCTCGACTCGAGCCCTGATAGCGGTACTCTGTGATGTCACGTCAGGGGCAGACAGACTCCTTGAGTTAGTACTGTGATGCGAGACACACCAGAGTTTTTCCATAGACCTCCTTATAGGGGTTTAGGGCCTTAAACACCACAGGACAGTACTTAGTGATGCCAGACATCGCTGAATAGTGCTCTGTGAAGTCTGACACATCAGACTAGTGATCAGTGGTGTCAGACACCTCAGGGTAGTGATTTGTGATATCAGCCACCTCTCGGTGTCCAGCGATGCCAGACACTGGAGGGACAGTGTTCAGTGACTGTGATACGGATATCCACAACAGTGCCTTGGGATGTCAAACAGCTCAAATGGTGCTCCACGAATGCAATGCATAGACACACATGGGTGGTGCCTTTTGGTGGCAAACACCTGGTGGGGTGGTGAGGGTGGTAGACAAGACCCTTCCTGCAGTGGCGTAACGAAAGTTTAAGGGGCCCCCATGCAATGTACACGGAGGGGCCCCGCTCCGGATTTTATCCGGAGCGCTCAGACCTGAGTACTGTGCTGAGGGGGCACCCTGCAGCTGGGGGGCCCCCGCACCACAGGGGATGCGGGGGCCTGTGTTACGCCCCTGCCTTCCTGCATAGAATGGACTGGAGTAACATCACGTGTGGTGAGGCACTAGTAAGCACCCTCATCTCACCCAGATGGAGCCTGCATGCAAAAGGTAAATGAATGGGAAACCAACGGTGCTCTGGTTAGATTTTGGGCCTGCAGCTTGAGTCACTAGTCACTGTCATTGCTGAGCACTGACAGAGCTATGCTGGATCTCCACGCCTCGGCTTCCTGTGTCTGAGATATTTTTGGCTCTTCCGGACTACATTGTCCAATGTGATTTGGCCTATGAGTGGGTGATAACATCCTATATTGGTTCACCTTCAAAGTAATTGTTTTGAGAAGGAACCTAGGGAAACATTGCAGCAAGCCTCATTTACAGGGGCACAGCTTGGTTAATAAGACTGAGGGGGGGGGGGGTGTGAGCTTCAGATTTCCCAACAGTAACGCTGGGTTATCTTGTTAAAACACACTGCATGAGAAGCAGGACATGAGGGGGCTGAAGGGGCTAAAGGGGCTAAAGAAAGATAGAGAGGGCGGATTGTATGGGAAACTCAAAACACCACATATTTCAAAATAATCCATATTCATAAAGGCCTTTCAAACAGAGACGAGAGAGAGTGTGTGTGTTTTTTTCAGTGTGGGCATGTGCAAACCCCAGGTGGAATCCGACAGACACTGCATCATACCCGACTGAAAGCCATTTTACCCAACTACTTACTAAACCCTAAACACAAATCCTGAAGCTGCTCCGCTGCCCATTTATTGAGCTTAATCCTCAAGATTTGGTGGGGGTGTCTGTGGGAGGGAGCTGCCAGAGGCATACTGAGGAGTCAACACATTGTTTGATTAGTGTAAGTTAAGAATGTTTGCATGACCTAAATAGTGCAGTTAGTGTTAAATACTGAAGATTCTACTGAATTTCAGTAAATGTGATGGTGTCCACTGAGAACGTTACACAATAAATCAGCATCTGTGATCTGTGTACAGATTTTTCAGCCATAACGTACACAGCACAAATCATTGGCATATATCCGCTAATTTTGGGTCCTCAGTCATTTGATTGCTCCAAATATGCGTAGAGTTTGATAACCAAAATACTCAGGTTCCAAATACCTCTTCTTTCTGGATCCAACCCTTTTCCAAAGGGAAATATAGAATTTTATATAGTGTGTATTGACATGATTTCTACAAAAATAAAATATATGATAATCTCGCGGATTTGTACTATAGATTGGGGCTAGTCATACTGCATGCTAATTATAAAAGTATCTTGGACTATTTATTGAGCCTGGGGAAAGTTGCAATCTGTCTATCTGCCAGTGAGCATGCTGGGTAATGTGGGGGTGAGTTTGCCTCCATCTTCCTGTTGGTGCTCTGGTTTTTGTGTGTCTCTATATTCCTGCAAGTGGTTTGGTTACGGGTAGTGATGTAAATATCATCTTCCTGTCTGCAGTCTAGGTATCATGGATGTTTATTTTAAATCAAAATTCCTATCTGCAGACCATATGTGGTGGGTGACAAGGTAGCCTCTAACTTCCTTTTTGCGGCCTGGTTTTTGTGGGTGAAGAGGAGAGGTATATGCTATCTTTCTACCAACTGGTGAGTTATTGTGAGGGTGAGGTAGCCTTTTTCTTTCTAACAAGGGACCTTTTTAGATCAAGCCTCTAGGCAGCACATGCAATGTCTGTTGCAAGGCGTATTGTGACTTACCAACAACTTAGAGGGGCTCGGAGCCAGCCCTTGCTTGCCATTGGTTGACTTTCCTTGTCACTTTTTATTTGCATGCTTCTTATTTATGTCCCAGCTAGTCAATCTTGTGTTTGTCCCACCCTTGGCGCATAGCATGTTTCCATCGCCTTGCTTGGCTGGCTTTACTGCTTTCACTGTGTACTTTTCAAACACTGTTTCTTTCTTTTGTGTGAAACACTCCATGGGAGTGTATGACTTTTTGAACTGTCACCCTTGTGTATTTATTTCCCTGTGTTGCTCTCTGTCGCCCAAGTGCTTCTTCCCACCACTCTCCATGTTGTGCTCGCCATTGTGCTTCTTCCCCGATGCCTTCCTGCACCCTTCATGTTGCTTTGCTCTACTGACACACTCCGTGTTGCTTACCTGTGCCTCCCGCCATTTCCCATGTTACTTCACCCACCTCCCCTGTGCTTCCTTCACCCCCTGTTCCCCCTGTGTTACTTTTGCATTCCCAAACACCTCCGGCTCTCCCCGTGCTGCTTTGGCTGACTGCCCCATACCCTGTGTTGCTTTGGATGAACCTCCCCACTTGCTTTAAAAGAACGCTCTATGCATTTTATTTTTAGTTACTCATCCAACTTTGATTGCTAACTAAAAAGGGAAAAAAGTCAGTGCATCATTTTGTTGGTGCATGCATCTATTTCTTTTATTTTCACACCTTAACCATTCTATCGGAGATGCTGTGCATTATGGCTAAAACCCACTGGCATATCCAGTAGGTCACAAAGGCAAGACCTATTGACTTTGCCAATACTTGTTTGTGAGTGCTGATGTAGACTCTATCAACTGTTTAGCTGTTGGTTGTTGCAGTGGTGTCGCCTAGATTAATTGGCTTTTTTGGGGTTTTAAATCGAATAGTACGGGGGTGAACAGTAGCATCACCTCAGCCTCAGTTGTAGATGTTGTAGGAAGCAGGCTTTCTATGAAGTCATCCAAAATGAGGCACACTATGCAGAAAGTCCAGACGACCCTTATTGGTTTACAGGGCTTAAATTAATAATCCCAAGTGCTCTATTTGTGGTAGTGTGGACGAGCAACTTAGGCTTATCAAATGGTAGTGCTGAGCATTTGCTGTACACGCATAGTCAATACATGAGACACCCACTGAAGAAGAACTTCAAGACCAATTTAGAAAAATACCATAGATTTCTATATACTTTTAAACATCAGGATCATTGGAATCAGCTAAGTACTTTAGATGTTATCGATTTTTACAGGAAACACAGGAGAAAATCACAGCTGTCAGATTTGAGGGATGAACCTCGAACGTGGTAATGTTATCCTATGGGAGAAACATTTACTGCATAGGTACACTTACAAACAATTCTTAGGGTTACTCTCCTGGACTTAAGGTGCTTAGGGGCCAAGGTCCAAAGAACCACCAGCAGTTAGGATTTACCTGCTTGATGTGTCCTGGTGCAGATGTGCTGGCCGCGATGGACGTCTCAAACGTGCCCCCGTTAAGCCTATGGAGGAGTACCTGTGAAAAGAAAGGCTGCAAGCGGGAACTTGGGGACAAGCCTGGCAGAACCCATAAGGGGGCTCGGCTCTTGCGGGTCTCTGGAGCACAGGAACATCATTGGTTTATGTTGACCCAGACTGGGGGCTCGGTGCAGAGGTGTTTTTTCCAGCGGGTCGCTACTGTTAGAGGCTCACTTTGTCCTGGAGACCTGGAAAGGGGAAGAAAACAAGACTGCAGGGCCACTCTCTGTGATGGCCTCAGAGATCCTGAGGTCCTTCGTTGGCAGGTTGGTGTTGGCGTCAGTGGTGCCCAGACTGGACACGCATCAAACCTTGGTAGTTGCAAGGGCTCCGGTACCCCAGGTATTGGTGCAGGGGGGCTCAGGGAAGGCTACGCGTCTCAAGACTTGGTGAAGCAAGGGGCTGACCTCCTGGACTCTCTGTAACTTCTTCCTGATGAGTTGCTCCCTCAGTGGATCCAGGGGTCATCAAAACAGTGAACTGGGGCAGTGCAGTCAGTACCTGCAGGTACAGGGGAGGGGCTTCTCCACCCCAAGGGAGATCTTTGCTGGTTGTGGAGATGCTGGACAGCCCTCCAAGGATTTGGGGAGGATGTGCAGCTTTTGGAATAGTTAGTCTCTGAGATTGTTGAGGGACAAGGAGCCTGGCAGGGTTTGGTGCCAATCTTTGGTACAGGTCCTCTGCTCTCGCTCTGTCGGTCCTTCTTCGTCCTTCCTTGGTTCCCAGAAGTCAAATCTGAGGTCCTGGTGTCAGGGGTCAACTAAATACTGAATTTAGTGTACTGCATTTAATGTAAGGTAGTAGTCAGGGGCGGTTTCTCCATTAGGGCTCAGGGGCTGCGCCCCCTCTGAAATGCCTACAAATTTACATAAAAACATTAAATAGATCGATTTATTTAGAGATACGATCGTATCTCTAAATAAATTGATGTATTTAAGTCTGGGCTATCTGTTTCAGGCTGCCTACCCCGCCTCGCTCTGAAGCAGGAGACGAAAGCCAGGTAGGAAATCAACTTTCTTAACTGTGATGCACGACGCAGGGCTTTCTGTTTTAAAGTCCTTCATTGTCTTTGATGTCTAGCGTTGTATGCACTCTGCAGGCCAGTGACGCAATAAGCGTCACAGTTTCGGGCTTCGGAGACTTCATCCCTGCATGGTTTCAGACATCCGTCATTCAAAGACGTAGATCCCACCCTTTCCTCATACGTGAGGCGGGATGCAAGCACGTCTGATCCGGTGCCTTGTTCTCGGTAATGGTAAGTGTTTGCAAGCTAATGTTGTGTTATGTAATAATAATAATACAAACACTTGTAAAGCGCGACAGCTACCTCAAACAGAGGTGTCCCGGCGCTAAGCGGAAAATAGTACAGCACTGGACCGCTCAAGGGCCAAGTCATAGGCCCTCAGTCTTCCTTAAAAAGCCAAGTTTTCACCATTTTCCTAAAAAGGGGCTCCGAATCAATAGTGCGGAGATTGCTCGGCAGAGAGTTCCACAGTTTAGCAGCCCCGAGCGTAAAGGATCTACCACCCATACGTGCCTTTTTAAAACGAGGAATACATAGTAGATTTTGGGAATTGGATCTCAAGGTTCTGGATTGTTGGTAACCACGCAATCTGTGTTTCAAGTAGATAGGGCAGTTACCATGCATAGCACGGAACGCCAAAGTCAAAGCCTTGAATTTGACTCTTTTCCTCACTGGGAGCCAGTGTAATGCTTTTAAATGCGGAGAGACATGCTGCGAAACGGCACTCGCCTAATTAGTCTCGCAGCCGCATTTTGCACTACCTGCAGGCGTTTGATCAGATACTCTGGCTGACCCAGATAGAGGCCATTAGCATAGTCTAGCCTGGAGGTTACCACAGCATGTACTATGTTTTTCCGACACTCCTCTGGAAGCAGATACAAAAATTTCTTCAGATTCCTCAGTTGGCAAAAACAGGTGGCCGTCACCTGACGAATCTGAGCCGAGAAGGAGAGGTCAGACTCCCACTTAACACCTAGATTTTTATACAATCTGCCGGTGAGGGAGGTGGACCCATTTCGGTAGGCCACCAGAGCTCCGAAGCTGGGGGTGGCTCTTTCCCGAAAAACAACACCTCAGTCTTTCCCGCATTCAGCCTGAGTTTGTTGTTATTCATCCACCACGCTATGTCTCTCAGGCAGCCCTTGAAACTCTCAAAGGCAGCCACGGTCTGCTCTTTGAAGGAGAAAACCAATTGTGTATCGTCTGCGTAGGAGATCGCTCTTATCCCCCAATTGGCTATCAGGGTAAACAGAGGAGCCAGGTACACATTGAACAAAAGAGGGCTGAGTGCTGACCCCTGAGGGACTCCACACCAGAGCTGTTTTGGCTTGGATAAAAAAGGTTGAAGCGCAACCCTCTGAGTGCGATTCTCCAAATAGGATTTCAACCAGGCCAGGGCCGAACCTCCAATACCACTATCCAACAGTCTCTCTAACAGCAAGGTATGGTCAACGGTGTCGAAAGCGGCCGACAGATCCAGGAGCACCAGCATCGCAGAGGCCCCTGAATCTGCAGCCTGTCTAACTAGTTCCGCCACCTCCAGGAGGGCCGTCTCAGTGCTAAATCCCGACCTGAAGCCAGATTGGGTATCGTGTAGAATGCCCTCCTTTTCGATCAAACTAGACAATTGCCTCTGCACCAGTTTTTCCAACATCTTAGCCGGAGCTGGTAGCAAAGAGATGGGTCTATAATTGGTCAGATCCCCAGGGTCCCCATTCGGTTTTTTTCTTAACGGTAGGAGAGTGGCGTGTTTCCAGACATCTGGAAAGATACCCGTTGACAGGGAGGCGTTCCAAATATGCAACAGAGTGTGTGACACGGAGTGGGCCATCACTTTCCATAGTGTTGGGGGCAAGGGTCATCAGGTGCCCCCGACTTACACCTCACAATTTCTGACATAGCATCCTGTTGGGAAATGCAGGCAAACGACAGCAAAGACGGTTCAGGGACTCTGACTTCCCTCTTGTCACATTTCTCTGTATCTGACCGCCCTGAGAAAGATTTATACACTTCCTGAATTTTATCGTCAAAAAAGATGGAAATACTATCGCATAAGGCGAGTGAGGGTTGCACAGTGGACTCCACAGCTCTGGGTTTCATGAAGGATTTAACCACTTTGAACACCTCCTTAGTCGAGTTGTCAGCTTTATAAATACAGTCTGCCAGATACTCTCTTCTAGCTACTCTTATCATGCTGTGGAATGTATCATATGTAGGCCTGGTATATTGTGCAGAGACCCATCATCACGCTAACCTACCACACTGTGACACCCCACGCCCTCGCTGCAGGTCGCTCGCTCCTTTAGAAGTGGTGCTGCAGCATTTGTTCCCCCGCAAAATGGATCCAAATATCTGAGTCAAGCCCAAAGCGAGAGAAATGTGCTTACTGTGGAACATGTGCTTACAGTGCCCAGTTCTCTGATGTATGACATTAAAACTGATCCTGTCTTCATGCTCCTAAGTAAACCCTGATGCCAAAAACATGGATTGACTTGCAAACAATAAATGTTAAAAACGTCAAGGGAATGCATTTCAGCGATTTAGTTACTCTCTTATTTTACATGTGTTACTTAATCTTGCCTTCCTCAAGAGTTAGCTATTTTATAATGTTGTTGTTTATCTGTATTTTCTTCTGTGCATACTTTGAGGCTTGAGCCATGTCAGGTGTTTATGAGGGGCTTTGATTGAGCGCGCAGGCGCTAAGGCTGAAGCCAAACAAAGTGCCTGTCAGTGGGTTGGCCTCTCTGCAGAGCACACAGAACAATGTTTATGTATTCCATTTGAAACTGAAATTATGTGGATATGTGTGTGAAGGGGGTACACAGATGTCATATTTGCAAGGCAAAAGTATGTACACAGATGTCATATTTGCAAGGCAAAAGTAGGAGAAATTAAAGTGCTTAAATTTGAGGGAGTGCAGTGCATGTTGGGGGCGGTGAAGAGACAGAGATGTGAGGAAGTGCATTCGGGGAAGAGTGAAAAAGTGACAGAGATGCGAGGAAGTGCATTTGGGGAAAAGTGAAAAGAGGATGCTGAAGAGGAAAGAGAGGGGGTTGAAGATGTGCGGATGGACAAGATATTCAGAGAAAAAGAGGTTACATATCTAATATAAAGCACACATAACTGAAGGCCAAAACTCCTTCCACAATCTATAACTTTGTGCAGACTGTTTGCCGAGGTAAAGGAAGACATTCTACACATTCTTTGCACATGCAAATGTTTAGATAGGGAAAGAAGATCCACACTAAAACCTGCCTTCAATAGACTACGTATAAGATCATGCAGACAGGCAGTTAAGGCTTGCTTTGACGGAGAGGACATCCAGCTGGCCTGCTGTCTAGTTCGCTTCATGGATGTGGTGGGAAAAAAACTAAAGGCGGCGGAGAAGCAATACAACATCATTACAAAGGACAGTAATCTATAACCTTTTGAGAACTTTTAAAGGACCATAGTGACCTCACTAATAATGCACTGCTCTACAAAAAAACAAAAAAAACTAATAGAAGGATACACACATTTTAATAGCGTTTTTTAACTGGAAAAGTACTTACTGATTGATTTAGCATTTTTTAAACTGATGGTCACAAGTGCACATTCCTCTTCCCCACAACAATTTTGACTCGAAACAATCTATGTTCAAGGGAAGAATAATGCTACCAGAGCCTGTGCCCACAGGTACACAGAACTGCTATAAGACCCCTGAACTGCTATAAGACCCCTGATCTGATAGGCCTGGAGAGAAGAAAATTAATAGATGACCTCAGTTTCTTATGTGAATGAGATAATAACGTGACAACATTGTCTGTTTTAACTAGTTATATATATATTTTTTCTTTTATCTTCAATGATTGTTCTTTTATGCAATGGTTTTTATTAACTAAGCATACAATAAACTTACTTACTTACTTACTTACTTACCTTCCACAGGCCTCAGTGCTATTTCATTCACACTCACTATTTCAGAATTTAAACATTTCCAGTGTTAAATATTTATGAGAAATCATTGTTGTTACTCATATATCTTAAGCTGCTAACACCCAGTGACAAAGCAACCATACTGACAGGCTTTAGGTGTATTTCAGTTGTTGTGTAATTTATCTGGATAAAATTACATCTCAGAGAGAAACCAAAATACCGGTCAGGTGGCACACTACGGGAATCACAGAAATGTATTTGACATGTTCAAATTCTTTTTTCATCTCACTTAAAGACCTGTCTGCACATATTTCTATAAGACTGGTTACAGCCAGCATCTGTGGGTGCTTCTCGAAGTCTGGTTAGATAATATTTTTCCGAAGTTAATGCTGCATGCAGTGCAAGACTCTGGGCAAGCATACCTTTTAAAGGGCTAAAGTTGTCATGCTGTACAATTTACATATTACAGTAACTGTTGAACATATTAATGCAGGAAGATATGGGGCAGTTTTTAATGTTTTTAATATTTCAAGATGATGCGTTCCCACTGCTTAATATGCCTTGCTTTATTACTACATTCCTTTGCTTTAAAATGCACCATTTGCCAATCTTTTTTTCATTTCTTTCTCGGGAGAGGGACTCACCCTGGACCCCAGGTTTGTCCATTGAACTTGTTCACATCGCTTGCTATATAACAGTCATGCCCAATGTTTATGCCTCACCACCTTCAGCCGCCACTGGAAGTAGTCAATGAGCTACCTACCCCTGGGGTGTCTACACCCCCTATATGACCACTTCCTGGGGAGAGTGGGCATAAATCTGAACCAGAATTCCGAGTTTTACTGAAAAGAAGATGGTGTAAACATTCTTTCGTTGTTCATTTCAGGAAGCCCACCTTAGGGGTGTGACTAGCCTGAGAGTGAACACGCCTGACTAGCTAATATTCCCACCTGTCCTGGTGCCAAATGGGCCTCAGGGCAGGGGGTGGCATCTCTCAGGTCTGGGGGAAGCCGGGGTCACATATCAAAGGCAGTAGAGGCTTTGTAGCCTCTGGCCCTGATATGCTAAATCACTAGCCAATCTGCTGGAGGAGGTGTGATCACCTTCCGCGGGAGCAGGCTTGTTCCTGACCTCTGAGAGCACGGGCTCTCACCTAAAGTGGGTCAGAAACTCGTCTGTAGTGGCATGCGGGGTGATACCAGTCAGCCAGCACACCAGAGAACTAGTAAGTTTTCAGGGGGCACATTAAAAGTGCTCTATGGGTGCATATCACAATAAATCTAGTACCGGCAACAGTACAGATTTATTAAGACAAGCTGTTTGATACCAAAACTATTTTTTTCAGTGAAGCCATTATGTAGCTGGGTAACTCTTATTGACCAGTGCCCAGTACATATGTTTATGATGTCTTCCTGAACACTTGCAATGTTGTGACAACGGAACCAGACATCACAGGGGCATATCTGCAAATGCAAATATGTCCTCACACAAAATATACTGCACCCTGCCTTAGGGCTCTAAGGCCTGCTGTAGGAGTGAATACATATAGCAAATGCAGTGTGCATGGGCATGGCACTCAGGGCATGTGCCCTGTGGTGTGTTTTCGAAATGGTCTGCACCATTTTCATGCAGCCTGCAATGGCAGTCTGCATGCAATTTGTGGGTTGGTCCCTTAGGGTGGCATAATACATGCTGAAGCCCTTAGTATCAGGGGTACCACTTACTAGGGACTTACAGAGGTGCTAAAGGCTTTGCCAATTGTGGAACAATTAGACATTTACTCTGTTTTAAAGAAAAGAGCACTGGCACTTGGGCCTGGTTAGCAGGGACCCAGTGCACTTTCATTTGAAAAGCATCAGTACTAGGGCAAAAAGTGAGGGGGGTCCATGTCAAAAGGAGGCACTTTCCTACAGATGTTCCTTTACACAACTAGTTTTTTCAGGATTACTGTTGAGCCATATATTTGCTCTGATCATGCAATTTCCTGTGTGTTTAGCTTAGTTTTGCACTTGGTTTTGTGATATGTTCGTCTTTTAGTCACTTTTTGAGAGCATCACTTTAGAAAAGCAATCCATGATGAATTATTTAGATGTTAAATTTGTTTGTTGGAACGCGAATGGGTAAGGGCATAAAGCTAACACTATGAAATGGAAAAAACACTTGCAAACTGGAAGCCTTCTCAGACAGACGTAATCTTTCTTGAAGATATGCATTTAGAACAGCCTGAGGCCAGTTTACAGTTCAAAGGCACTTCTGTTAGATTTCCATCACTGGCATTTATGATGGAACAGTACCCGTTTCCCATTTCATTCAGGCGGTGTAGGCTGTTCTTTTATTCCAGAAGAAACCGCCATTAACAGCAAGAACATAGGGGGAAAAAAGGGTTATTCTGATGGTGTTTTAATATTTCTTTCAGCCATTTGCAATGTACAAGGTCTCTTTCATGCAGCGGCGAGCGCTTAATTGCAGTCCTAATCTAGAGCTGCGATCAGAATTCTTCAGCCCCTTCTCAGTTCTCATTCCACGCTCTCTGGGAGCGGTTTGGAGCCAGCCACAGCCGAGGAGGAACACGGCCTGCCGGTCAACAGTCGCAGAGGACTTGAAGTGCGCAAGATGTCTTTTTGCTGGGCTTTTTGGGCGCCTCTGCCCTGAGGCCAAGGTTTTTTCCACACATCCATAACTGTCTTTTGAGAGAATGGTGCTTTCCTTACACCCACGCTTAGGCTGACCAGATTTTTAGAACAAACAAGCGGTGGCAAAGCCAATAGGTCTAGCATGTTGTTTATTATAGTTCTAGCTAAAATATTAAACAAGCATTGGCATAGCCAATAGTTCTCGCCTTTGGGACCTTATAAGTGTTTAGCCATGCAACAGTTGGCGTTGTTGCACCAAGGATATTGTGCTGCATAACTAAATACTTATAAGGTTCCAAAAGCGAGACCTATTGGCTATGCCAATGCTTGGTACAACTGTTTAGTAACGCAAACAATCCCTTAGGGAAATCCGAACTTCAACAGCTGTTGTAAACAGGCAACTATGAGTTGTCATTTTAAAAATATAATTTGTGTGCTGACTAAAATGGCAATATGGTCACTTATAATGTAGGGCGTTTTTAGGGGCTTCGAAAGTTTCATCCTAGTAGGCAGGGCTTTAAGTAGGATGAAAAAACTGGGGGGACTCTCAAAGGGGCGCGGCCAATGTACGGTGCTGAGCACCGGTCGGACCCGCCCCACATAAAGCCCTGCTTGTAGCAAACACACCTAGATACGTTTTTTTATGCCTGAGCAGTAAAAGCTATTTGTACTGTGAAGAATCCCAAACGTGCATTTATGTTGAGCTGCATTGTATTCCCTCGCAATGCTTCTGTGAAAAGAAACATGTGAGCCAAGAAACCCAGAGTGAGTGTACGTTTCCAGAGACTCTTTTTTACGTTTTTTTTTTTTTACACAAAGTTTTAACTGTAAAACGGGCAGGTCGGTGAGGGATTGAAGCAAAGTGGCAGACAAGGAGAAGCACACATTCAAGGCAGGATTACTAGTGGCACAAAGAATAACACAGGGTAGAAGGCTGTATGGGTGTAGGAAAGTTATGGGGTAGAATTGCTAACGCGTTCATAATCAGACTTTCATTTGTGGTAAACATTGAATTTTGACCGGGGCAGACAATGTCAAATTGCACCGCTTGTGAAGCAGTGACACCACAATCCCACTATCCACCCAGTAGTAGCAAGGGTGCAGTCGGCCCTATGGCGGGCAAGGAAAATGGCCGCTGTGCTTAATTTGAGCCGGTGGTTTCCGGTGCTCGTCACCATCACCGCCCACTGACCGCTGGATGGGTAGTAAAATACAGCAATAATTAAGGTTCAGTTGGCTCCATGCATCTGAGCCCGGTGCCACTGCACCTGCCTTCGTCCCAAAATACGCCGAGGCAGCTTGCCTGCTCCATCAGCATGACGACTGGCAAGCATTAATCATTGCTTGGATTCTGGAGCCAAAATAAAAGACAATATTACTGGGAAACAACACAAAAACCCAGGCGCGCGTGATCGTGAGTTGTTGCTATTTTTTGTGCTATCACTCTGCAACTTGTATGAGGAATACAGTGCTCAAATTACTGGGCGGCTCGGATAGGATTACCAGGACTCTGCCATAAGCGCTTTCCAGGAAACCAGCACAGCAACCTTACATGACTTATAGCCAGGGGAGGGGGAAGGAAAGCAGTGCTTCCAAACGCGCTGCACTACTGCCACCTTCTAGTGCGGCGTCGCCCATCCACCATACCACGGCAGCAGACGCCAGCCCTTATGTAATCAAAAATAACAAGCATTGGCCGTGCGAGACGCGCTCTGTGGTGGGGGAGAGGGGAGGAGCGGGAGAGCAAGTGACGCGCGGCCGTGAAAGTGACACGGCCGCGCGGCCCCGAGAAGCGCTCTGTGGTGGCGGAGGGGGAGGAGAGACATATGGCGCCTGGAGCATGCGAGGAATGCGCGTTACTGTGCGCGTACTCGCATGCTCTAGGCCAGCCAAAAGTTTTGGTCGCATTTCTGCAAACCCACTACAAAATGTCTCGCCCAGAGCCAGTGCTGAAGCGCTGGCTTTCAGGGCGAGACCTAAAAACCTGCTGCAGTGAAAAACAAAGCAGCCAAAGCCCACTTGGGAATAATAGGTTTCGAAGGCAACTGCACTGCCATGCCAGACTAAACAACCATTGTCAAAACCAATAGACCTCGCCTTTGGGACATATTGGCTTTGCCAATAGTAGTAGCCATGCGGTACAGCATCCCTGGCTTTCAAAACGGAAAAAAAAGCTTAGAAAATGACGCAAGTGTTTTTATTTATGTTTATTGATCTGAGTTGGAATAGCTTTTTTTAAATGTACTGCAGGCGCGAGAAGCAGCACAGGGGAGGGAGAAGCAACTAGAGGGGGTAAGAGAAGCAACAGGGGTGCAGGGTAGGGGACGCAACATGGGGGAAACAACACAGAAGGGGAAGTAATGGGGGAGTAGCACAAAGGTGAAAAAATAACGCAAGGGTGGGAGAGGCCCAGAGGACAGGGGGAAGCACATGGACGAAAAAGCAATGTGTGGGTGGGTAAGCACACAAGGGCAGAGTAGAAGCATATGGGCAGCGAGCATGGCAGACGTACACAAAGGTGACAGCAGGAAGTAAAAAGAAAAAAGTAGCACCTGAAAACAACAGTGGAAGGACACAAATAATGCGTCCATGCTCAAGCAGAGGGACAAAGCCAAGATCAGAGAGTGAAGCCCTCACGCGCTAACGAATTAGAAGCAAGTAAATGAGAGTGACAATGAAGTCAACAAATGGTAAGTAAGGGACAGGTTCTAAGCCCAGTGTAAGGTAACAAAATGTCTTGCAACAGACAGCACATACGCTGTGTGAGGTGAGACCTAAAAACCAGGAACAGCTACAGACATAGAAGTAGAACTACAACATGTCAGTACTAGCATATGCCTACACTAATAACACCCACATCAGACTGATGAAATGCTGCTTCAGATAAATTGCTATATATATGTCACTTTTAAAACTAAAAACAATGGGTCTGATTAGGATTAGGAAACGGGACCGCTCGACTACAAGTCGCAATGCCTATAGTTTGTATTGCGGCGAATGGTGCGGTCTGCAGCACACGCCCCAGTACAAAAAATGGACATCACACATATCCCTGCACTACGTGGCAGGCACCATGCGTTGCCTGTCACATGGTGCAGGGATAAGTTGGGGGGCACCATTGGTTCCCCCAGGGCCCATGTCGGAGAGCCTGGGGGAAAAGGAGGCCCGCTAGGGGCCCCCAAAGTCACTTTCTGCCAGCCTTTTCATGACGGGTTAACCGCCATAAAAGGGCCGGCAGAAACTGACATTGTAATGCCTGAGCAGGCACCGCCACCATTGTAGGCATTACAGACAGTCCGACGGTCCGACTGGCTCCTTGAGCCCATCGGATTAGTGTTGGACATTCTTTCCGACCCCCTGACCATCCACCCACCATCCTAATGTGGCGGGCGAAAAACACTATTACGATGGCGGAAACTGGACCGCTCGACTACAAGTCGGCGGTCCCGCCACCCGAATTAGGATGCGACCGCCACCATGGCGGTCGCAATGCCTATAGTTTGTATTGCAGCGGATGGTGCGGTCTGCAGCACACGCCCCAGTACCAAAAATGGACATCACACATATCCCTGCACTACGTGGCAGGCACCATGCGTTGCCTGTCACATAGTGCAGGGATAAGTTGGGGGGCACCATTGGTTCCCCCAGGGCCCATGTCGGAGAGCCTTGGGGAAAAGGAGGCCCGCTAGGGCCCCCCAAAGTCACTTTCTGCCAGCCTTTTCATGACGGGTTAACCGCCATAAAAGGGCCGGCAGAAACTGACATTGTAATGCCTGAGCAGGCACCGCCACCATTGTATGCATTACAGACAGTCCGACGGTCCGACTGGCTCCTTGAGCCCATCGGATTAGTGTTGGACATTCTTTCCGACCCCCTGACCATCCACCCACCATCCTAATGTGGCGGGCGAAAAACACTATTACGATGGCGGAAACTGGACTGCTCGACTACAAGTCGGCAGTCCCGCCACCGGAATTCGGATGCGACCGCCACCATGGCGGTCGCAATGCCTATAGTTTGTATTGCGGCGGATGGTGCGGTCTGCAGCACACGCCCCAGTACAAAAAATGGACATCACACATATCCCTGCTCTACGTGGCAGGCACCATGCGGTGCCTGCCACATGGTGCAGGGATAAGTTGGGGGGCACCATTGGTTCCCCCCAGGGCCCATGTCGGAAAGCCTGGGGGAAAAGGGGGCCCACTAGGGGCCCCCAAAGTCACTGTCTGCCAGCATTTTCATGGTGGGTTAACCACCATGAAAGGGCCGGCAGAAACTGACATTGTAATGCCTGAGCAGGCACCACCACCATTGTAGGCATTACAGACAGTCCGACGGTCCGACTGGCTCCTTGAGCCCATCGGATTAGTGTTGGACATTCTTTCCCCCCCCTGACCATCCACCCACTATCCTAATGTGGCGGGCGGAAAACATTATTACGATGGCGGTGAGACTGCCACAGACGGGCTGTCGGTGGCGGTCCCACCGTCATCGTAATCAGGCCCAATGTAGCCATCTCAGAATCAGATATATAGATTTTTGTGATCTGTTGAACTTGGTCCTTTCTGCAGGGTCACCCTTAAACTTTTTTTCTTCTTTCTCCTATTTTCTCACCCTGCTTTTGTTGGTTTTTAGAACTTTGTGCACTTCACCACTGCTAACCAAAGTGCTAGTTGTGCTCGCACCTTTAAACATGGTGAGACTGACTTACACCCAATTGGCACATTTAATTTACTTGTAAGTCCCTAGTAAAGTGGTACAGTATTACTGTTTGAAGTGCTGCATAAATACTTAATACATTTTCTCTAAGTTAAGCCTGACTGCTTGAGTGCAAAGGTACCAGAGGTTTAAGTACAGGTTAATTTGGAGTTTCCTTTTGCTCCACCCTGACAAGGATTGCGTTTGCTGCTTGAGTAGGGTTTAAACCCCCTCAACCAGTAACCCAATTTTTTACATAATCCAATTTTCCTTTGTATATTTTGGCAAAGACAGGGCAACACTTTATTGATTGATGACAGGGTTAGGTTTATAACCCTCAGCCAAGGGGCATTGCTAAGCCTATGGTTGTATTTGATATGGTCTATTGAATACATACTACTAGCCCTTTTTCCAGAAATGTGACACCTGCTTAACATGTAGCAACACAAAACCATCTTTACAAAGTTCCTTAAAATGGCACAGGACAGAATAGTTTGGTAAGCTACAATATGCCGTGCCACATGTCCAGCTCAGTTGATGCCAGTTCCTGTGAAGGCAGCTGTGCTGGTAAAGAAATGACAGCCTTCTTACTTCACTATATGCCTGAGAAGGTCAGATACAGATGTAAGCACAAGCACCATTTACTTGCATAGCCTATGCTGAACTGAGCCGGAGTGCGGACCTATAAGCAGCCCAGGCTAAATGCTCATACCAGTCCCACTCCCACATCTGCTCGCATAGTCTCTCTCTTTAGATTGGTCTGTCCATCCATCCACTCTCCCTCTCTCCTCTCCTCTCTTATCCCTCTCTGATCGGTTTCTCTCTACCTTCCTCCCTCTCTTTCTCTCTCTCTTGAAGCTTCCTTTGCCTGCTGTAATTAACCTTGGGGAGCTCGGAAAAGTTGTAGGGGCAACAGGAGTGGCCCGTGCCCTGAAACCAGCCTCCAGGGACTCCAGGGAATGCCCGACCTTGATGCTGAACCTTTCCTCTGAATTGGGACATGTATTTCATCTTGATAAAAGTGTTGGGACACCGAGAAAAATATTAAATCCAGGGCAAACTGGAACAGTCTAGGCACCCTACCTATGCTGTATCTACATTGTGCCTACCTTTAAACTGCTTTTTGAGTGAAAGGTGACCGTCTTCTACCTACATTGCACCTAACTGTGAGCCACAATGTTGAGTGATAGGTGCCCACCTACAACATACATTGTCCCTGTCGTGCACCACATTTTGAGGGATAGATGCCCTCCATCGAGTACTCAATTAATGCTGGTGATTGCGGGTGGTTAGCGCCAGAACTCATTTTTACGGACCAGGACTTATTTTTCATCATTAGACTTACGTCAGAGCAAGTGGGACAAAGTTTAAAAAGGGTGAATGCGCAGAAGAGAAGTATAGGAAAACAGTGACAGAAAGAGGAAGCATGGATGGAAAAGAAACTTTATGAGTGAGCTAAAGATCAAGAAGTGTAGAGTGGTGGAAGGAAGAGGCAGCATGACTAGACGGCCTTGGCATTCAGCAACCCCAGCATTTGGCGTGCCAGCAACAGGCTTCTTTTTCACAAATTGAGCACTGCTTTCATCCATGTTGTACCTACCTATGAACTGAACTGTGAATGATATATGTCCCCTTTACGCCATCACCTACGTCATACCTACCTTTGAATTGCTTTCTGAGTGAATTATTCCCCCCTTGACCATATTCAAAACCCATATTGTATCTATGTATGAGGTGCATTTTGAATAAAAGTTGTCCCTTCTTGCATCTACTTTACACTTATGTTGTACTTATTTGTGAACTGGATTGTGAGTGGTCAGAGCTGCTCCTACACCACATCTGTATTCTACCCACTGGTGAGCTGCCTTTTAAATGTTCTACTCGCCCTGACTCTGCACCTACACTGTACCTGTGGCAGACTGTATTCGCAGTAATTGGTGCCTTCTTTGTACCTATGCTGAATTTACATAATACATATATGTGAGCTGTGTTCTGAGTGATTGGTGCTGCACTTATGTTGCAAGTGCATTGGATCTACCTGTGAAGTTTAAATCAAATAATCAGTGTCCCTCTGCTCCTACATTGTGCCTACATACTTGTGAACTGAGATTTGTTTGAATGCCGCCCCCTCCTTCGCAGCAACTCTAAAGTTCTTCCCTCACCCCACACTCATCGTCCTACACTTCCATTCCCCACCAGGTGTTACAGGACTCATCAGACACTCCTGCTTCCCTTTGTCAGCCCCACACCTCGCCATACCTTACCACCTCCTACCAAACCACACCCGGATTTCGCTTCCACAGCAAACGGTTCCTGTCTTACCTAATCACGATCTCTTTGCCCTCTATATATCCTACAGATACTCAATATCACTAACCTACCTCCAATTCACTGTGCATCTGTTATGCGTGATCAGTAAGTACAAAACAGTCAGTTATTACGGTCTCTCCTCTATGTTCTTCAAGGTCTGGTTAAAGAACTGCCATAACTACTGCTCCCTACATAGACACAGCCATGTTCTCTCACATCCCAAGTGTCTATCACCACAAAGGCATTGATGTTTCTGGCTCTAACCTCTAATCTTTACCCCATAAACACTTCATGGTCATTAACCTTATTGCATTCACAGTGCACAACATGGTACTGTATCGCCTCTGTTTTGACACTCATAGACTCACTTTCTGTTCAGATCCCACTGCTTATCCTTGGGCACCTAGATCAACCTGGAAATACACCACCAAGATATCCTTTTCAATAACCTTCTCTCCAAACTTCCCGTTACTCACATCACCCACGCCAATCTCAAACTCCTGATATCATTCCAATCTCCACCTTTTTTAAACAACAACTATCTAATTCGACCCATCCGCACACTTTTATTCATATGAAGATTACGACCCTCATCAAATCCTCTATGTCCAAACAAAACTCCACCCAAGACTCCCTCTTTAACCCCACTACTTACAACAACTTCCAAATGCCTCTTGCAACATCATTTGAGACTGACTTCCCTCTCTGCACCTTCTTTCTGAGAGCTCCACAGCCTCATCTTTGTATTAGCTCCCGAATATGCACACTCATGGCTCTCATGCATGCGTATTACAGACTAAAGACAATCATAACATAAATAGCCAATGCAGTTGATGTTCTTCTCTGCTCTCCCTGTGCCCCAATTTCCCAGTTTTTGCTCTCCTGTACAACGCTGCTACATTGCCTGAGATTGCTCAGATAGCAAGGGACTTTACAACTTTGCTTCAGCTGATAGCTATATCATGGATTTAGGAAGAAGTGTAGTACAACCAAAGAGCACATGCTATCCTTAACATTGAGCTTTGTCTGAGAAGAAATTCTAATATTGACAAATGTATTGCTCTACAACTACTTCTCTTGGGCAATCTCACCCTGGTCAAAATATATATTTACTAGCAAAAGTAACCTATCGTATAAACTTAGTATGTTTAATGTTTAGTGTATGAAAATACATTAAAAAATATGTATTTGAGAAGAGAGATAGCCACTAATGCTCATCAAAAACAAAGGGGAATTTGGTACTTCAAACATCAGAGGGTACTATGGAGCTTAATTTTATTTCAAGAAAGTTGTTTATTCAAAATAAATTGGATGCTGGCAGCTATCGGTGAGGCATGCAGTATCTACGATACGAACATTGACACATTAGCAATGGACATTAACCCGCTGCGAGAAGACCAACCAAAGTTGAGACGCAGAATCAGGCAAAATGAGGAGCCTCTGCAGGAAGGTCTTTCGCAATCTATTGACATGAACAAAACACTGACAAGCCTTAAAGAAAGGATCAAAGTGTTTGAAGGCTGAGCTGAAGGACAGATCAGTAGAAAAAACCTTTCTAAGGTGGGCCAGCTGAAAACACTGAAGAAATGAATGCTGCACTTTATGTGAAAAATTTGTTTGGAAGTAAAATCTACCCTCAGGGTCTGTCATCATTATTTGTAATAGTGCAAGCAAATAAGGTTCCAATCAAAAAGCCCCCACCCGGTGCTCTGCCCAGGCCAGTCGTCACAAAGAACTTCTTCATTTCGAGACCGTGACACTATACTTTAAAAGTCACGCTCAGGGCCCCCTTTCATAATCAATAACTCTAAAGTAATGATCTTTCCTGATTACAACCTGGAATGCAACATTGCAGGGCTTCATCTATGGGTATCAAAAAGAAACTTAGAGACATTGGCCAATTGTATGCCCTGCTCTTTCCCTATAAGTTAAAAAGCATGGCCTATCAGAGCACACACTTTTTTTACAGAACCAGAATACTTGGCCCTGATCGAACAATATCAGAATGTGACAAATACCGGGAATGCCACAGAGCTACACCACTGGTCGCCATCACAAAATTGACTTAGTCGCAGAACCACCCGGCAAAAGCAAAAGGTGTTGGTGCTACACTCCCACACTCTCAAATCCAAGAGGGCCGCAGAGCTGCTATTAAAACAATGATGGGTCTTCAAGGCTCGGCCTCGATCCCTCTTACTGAAGACACCGCATGCACCATGATGGGATCAGATACCAGCGGAGACTCTTGTATTAGCCCCCTGGTAACACCACAAACAACAGATGAACTTGTATGAAATATGCTTGCTATTTCTCCCCAGGATGAAGTGATCCACCAACTTTAGTCTAGTTCTATTACACAGGTCTGCCCTTTTTATCCGTCATACCAAACATATCGGTTCGTAAGTTGGGCTGGACCATGTTGGGCATGATGTGATTGGTCCATCACAGATGCTAAGATCACTCCCAAGCTATGGCTTTACCTTTATGGATACTATGTTTATAGTTCCATTTAAGGGCTTTCTTTATTATTGGTTGGTCTATCGGGGTGCCCACAGTGTTTTCCTACAGGAGACGCACCTCTCTGTGGCAGAGGGAGCCAAATTGAAATCGAAATGGAAGGGACAATTGTATTACACTACCTATTTGCCATATGCTGGGGGGTGCAGTGAATTTGTTAACACTGGGCATGACCTTTCAAATGGAGGAGGTACGGCCTGACCCCTCCAAGGCAATAATATACTGCTTGAGGGACGCCTGGACGACCACCTTCTCATATTGGGTAGTATCTATTCCCTTAATGTTGATCAACCCATCTTTTTAGATGACTCATCCCGCAAACTTGCCGATTGGGTGGATATACAATAGGTGCTAGGCCAAGATTTCAACAATGCACTCAATATAGACTTAGATTTTTCACATCCACCGCTCCTAAATTATCCAGCAGTGTAAAATGTTAAGGCGCTGTGGGCTTGGCTGCATGAATCATTTTTGACAGACTGCTGGAGCTGTAGGAACGCAGGAAAGAGAGAATATTCATTTTATTCCTCCCCGCATAGATTGCATGTGCTCTTAGAGCATATTGTTTGCTCCTATATTCTACTGATATCAACATATCATACAACCTACTTAGAGAAAACATTATTAGATCCCAACTCACTGGAGGTCGACTATACCTGGGGAAAAATACCCACTCCTATCCCACCTGAAACTCCAACCCTTATCGTTGGAAGACCCGTCATTAGGGAGGAGTTAATGGAAGCAATTGTGGATGAAAACACTGCACCTTTACCCCTCAAAGAGTGGGAGGCTTTTAAAGAGGTGGTGCGGGGAACGTGAATTCATACTGTGCTGGGGGCACGTGGGATGCTTAAATCCCAGGTGCACCCAGCATACCATGCCTAACTCGGAGCTTAAAAAACGGACAAGATTTCCTCTTAGAATCAGAACAGGTGGTTGTTGCAGACTCTGCATATGCGGGTACTCTTAGTGCGTCCAGAGAGGAATGCGCCGGTTTATTGGAGCACCTTAGGTGCTTGAATGGAGCGGCATATGCTACTAAGGCACATTCTAAGGGTGACAGAACGGTATGACTCTTATTGTGGCTTATCAAACCACCGAACCTGCAAACACCTATACTGTGCATTAAAACCCAGGAGGGGCACGAGGTACTTACCCAGGCGGCCATCAACCAGTCATTCAGGGACTCCTATGCTACACTTTATACTAGCCATTTCCTTTCCCCAAATGCACCTATCAATAGTTTCCTACATGATGTAGTCTTCCCTCAGGTGCCAAGAGGTGCACCCGAAAAACAGACACCTCCTTTTATCTAAGCAAGAAATACAGGAAGAGAGCAGGTCTCTTGCGAGGGGCAAAACGCCAAGCACAGATGACCTACCCATAGAGTTCTATCCTGTTTGAATCTCTCTTAGTGCTGCAGCTTTTTAAGTTATGTCAATATGGAATGCATATTGATGTGTTCATCGATAAAAAATGAAATATCGTACTTATTAATAGAATCACTTGTTCTGAACTCCACATAAACCTCGACTCGCAAATATGTAGTCAAGCATGCCCTGAGAACTGGGCCGGGATCACTGATTGATAGGTCACAGGTAGGAGGGTGCGTAGCTGGCAGGAAAACATTCAAGCAGGAAACTCTTGATCAGTACCATAGAAAGGCACAGCAACATTACAATGGTCAGGACAAATTGGCCCAATAAAGCACACGTGGCCGGAGGAGGTACACGCACTCCTAAAAACTCCATAAACTGTCAGATGCAACAAGAATTAGGAACACATAACCAATCAGGAACTAGCACACATAGTGATCATACCATGCCGGACATCTGGGTACATTATCCACTGGCCACACTGTGTCCACGCGAGCTCGTGACCCACCTGTAGTAACCATTAAACCATTAATTCATGACTCTGAAGGCTGAAACTAACATTCCTCACCATATATGGTACGCCGGAAACTTTTATTATTTGTCGTGTTTTTATATAAAAGGACATATACCGATTGTAAATTGAGACAGTCCCCAGACCTCGTGCCTGTAACTATTCTCCCGGCCGTAATGTTTAATCAAACAAACTGTTCCTGTTTTGCCGAATGCAACTTTTCTTCTGTTTTTTAAAGATTTTCTAATTCAGGCAACAGTTATATCAGGCCGCAAAGGACCATGGATGCCTCCGCCGCCACAACGAATAAGGATGTGGTAACCACTATCCCCAAATCTGTACAGTATTCACTGTTGTTGTTATCATAGAGGCCTATCTCCATTTTAAACACGGCGTATAAAATACTGAGAAAAATCATAGCAGACCTTTACTTCCTCTCCTGCCTGAACTCGTTTATTCTGACCAAAATGTCTTTATTCCTCAACGCAGTACCTTCCTTAACATATGTTGGTTCTACCACAGACTTGAGATGGCCTCTGAAATCTGGCCTAATTCCACATATCTAGCATTAGATCTCGAACAGGCCTTTGTACTACAGACTAGGCATACTTGATGAGGTTTCTGGCAGGGTACGGCATCTCTCATTACCTGACCGACTGGATTAGGCATTCCACACCTAAGGCCAGAGTCAAGACTGGCGGTAACAATTCTGATCCCTTTGGAATGTCCAGGGGCAATAAACAGGAGTGTTTACTTTCTCTGATATTATTTGCTCTTGTGATAGAACCCCTGGCAATAAAGCTCTGTGTATAAGGTCAGTCTTGGGGTATTCCACTGAATGGGAGGGTGCATGTTGTCTCCCTTTATGCAAACGATATGCTGCTTTACGATGTGATATCACTGCTGACTTTCCTCATATATCCCGCACCCTTCAACCATTTCATAATGCCTCTGACATGTGAACTAACCACAATAAATCTTTTGTCTTCCCCATTCGTCAGGCCTAGGTACAATGTCCAATTACACTGGGTGCCAGGAAACAGATCTATTGGAGGGTAGCTTGGGGAGAACTATACTTTCACTTCTACACGGTTACCCAAGAATAAATATTTGTCTTAATCATCCTATGTAGGCACCTGAGTGCATTATAATGGCGATGGTGGTGCTTCCTAGCCTGTTTAACCACTTTGTGAATTTACTGCTGATCCTACCTATGCCTTATTTCCGATTGTTGGATACTGTGCTGGTGGAATTATTGTGGGGAATGGGTGGCATAAAGTGTGCCTAGCTAAACTAAAATTACCTCCCGATAAGGTAGGAATGGGAACTCCCGATCTCCGAGGTACTACCTTGCTGTGCAGCTCCAGTGACCAGCTTACTGGCTAGTGGGCCATCATCTGGCGGAAGCAGGTATAGGTGAGGAGCAGCTCCAAGAAAGATAGTTATGCAAACTTCTATTCCTTGGTGCTAAACCTTCCAAAGACCTCCCTGTATTGGTAAGGATGGTAATAGTTGCTCTGAGACAATGTATTAGACACACCTTTCCGACATTATCATATGCACCCATTATCCTCTTGTTAGGCCTCCCTGTAAAGAGGCAGGGGTATACTCAAATTCCATGAATTGATACAGGTTGTAGGAGAGTAGGATCTGCCTCTTATGTTGCCCCCACTTTTTTTCTGATGTTTACACTGGTTTCTGGCTATTGTCTGGCTGGGACCCTGCTAATCAGGGCCCCAGCCTCTCTGTTCTCTCTAAACGATTTGGAGTGCACTCTAGGTGCACTAGTGATTGGATACTGTGGTACCTTATGAGTCCCTAGTATATGGTACCTTAGGTACCAAGGGCATAGGTACTTCACAGGCCTACCAGGGGCTGCAGCATGTATTATGCCACCCCTGGGAAGCAGACTAAATCTGACACCACAGGCCTGCTACTGCAGCCTGGGTGAGGTGGTGCTAGCATTCCTCACTGAGATATAGGTTCCCTATATCTCTCCTACACACACATATAAACCTATCAGTCACCCCTAAGGCAGGCCCTATCAATCCTGAGGGCAGGGTGCTTGGCTTCTATGTGAGGGGGTGCCTCTGCCTGAGCAGGGCCCCTCTGCAGCTCTCAGAGTCCATTCTCTGGTGCTGTTTGTGGATGCGGTTAAACCATATACTTTTAAAGTGCATTATATCCTCGCGGTAGAATGCTAACTTTGGAATGGCTGCATCAAAACATGTCGTGTTTGGTGTCAAACATCTTGGAATACTACCCCCCCCGCCAGTCCTGGCGGCGGGGGTAGCATTCCACCCTTCTAGAGGGATAGACATGTACCTGCTGTGGAAACGCGGTAGAATCCTGCAGAGCCCTGGCATCACAAAATGGATGCCACCAGTCACAGACACTGGGCTGCCCTCCTGCTGATGACCAACACTCGCAGTGGAGGAAGCCCAACAATAGATATCCTGTCCCAAGGGGGTGTGACCACCTCCCAGACAGGGTTTAGTGTATTGGGGCTGGGTGGGTGCACTCTTAGAGTGCTTTGAAGTCCTGCACTGGGGGAGCAGAAGGCTCCTCTGTGCATATGCCAGTTCAAACCGGCTCAGGGGCTACCTGCCCCTGCTCTGGCGCGAACTGGACAAAGGGAAGTGGGTGTAGCCACCCACTCCCCTGACCCTCCCATAGGTAGGGTCATAGAGCTAGTCCCTCTCTTTCTTTTAGTATAAGAGGGGAACCTGTGCATTGCACCCTAGATTTCCCTGGACGACGCTCTGAAGAAGAATCCCGGACCTTCGACGTTCCACTACCTTTGGAAGACTGAAGAATCTCCCTTGGAGTCAAGGAGTGACTCCCTGTTTGGCAGGCACCAAAACTACAAACGACAGTCGCAAACTATGCCGCTCCCGCCGGAGTCCGAAGTCCCTGCAGCCCAAGAAGTGGATTTCCTGACTTCTCAAAGGCCATCGTGAGTCCCCAGCGAAGCTGAGGCCAGTGGACCCCAAGAGTGACGAGGAACCGCGACCCCTGGGTACCGTGCACTATTGTCGAGTGCAACCCCTTCACAATGTTCCACGAACTTGTGCTTTGGACCACGTGTGGTCCTAGCCTCCAGCAGGAATCCCTCCGAAGATCAGAGGCCTACCACGTCCCGAGTGACCGTGGGCCCCTGTGAGCGAATCCTCCCGAGGCGTCTTCGCGATCCCTTGCCAGCCGGCTTGTGGGTCCCCAGAAGACTTTCTAAAGAAACCAAAGGGCTCCCCTGGTTTCTCCAGGCCTGCCATGACTTACCCTCACTGGGTGAGTCCCACAGACCTTGCTGGTCTGCGCCATTGCCTCTTTACACTTTCCCCGAGACTTGCTGTTACCAAGGCTTGTTGACTCCAATCGAGTCGCCGACACCGCAGTAAGCTGCAGACATCGTGGGACACGCCGAATCCAGCTCCTGGTCGTCATCGACGCCTCCTGGACCTTGTGACTGAAGAGTCAAGGCACCTGCGAACGACCTGAATCTTGCGACGACGGTGGGCATCCATCTTCCTTGCCCGAGTCACTGCCAAGTGACTTTGAACACTGTCCCCTCTGCTTTCAGGTCTTCCATCTTCTGAATCCAGGCTTGGATTCCTCCGGACACTTCTCCTGTTGCCGCAAGCAGCAAGTCTTCACTGGCTCCCATTGAAAACGACGCCGCGACCCGACACCAAAGAACACCTATGCACCCGGCTCCCCTGGGTGAGGTAACTTCAGCACTACGGTGCTCCTGTGGGTGTGGGCCCTCGAACTATTACCCTGTAAGTGACTTGCTTGTAGCTTCCCTAGAAGTGCCCTAAAACTCTTATTTTCTAAGTGCGACAATTGCGCTGACTCGTACAGGGTTCGCGTCTGTGTTAGACACACCGCGTCCATCTCCTTTGTAACACTATCTAGAACTGTGTCCTTCGACTCGTACTGAGTCCGATCGGTGTTCGCCTCGAACACACAAGGGGCCTGTAACATCGAGACCTCCATTGCACTGACTCGCCAAGGTTCGTGTCTGTGTTAGACACAGCGCATCCATCTCCCTTGCAACTCTATCTGTAACCGCGTCCTTCGACTCGTACAAGGACCGATCGGTGTGTTCGCCTCGAACACGCAAGGGACCTTTAACATTGAAATCTCAATCGCATCTGTGCGCATAGACTCGTACAGGACTTGCACCGGTGCCAGGACACCGCGTCCGTCCCCTGTGGGTCTCCTACAACTACCTGGTGTGGTTCTTGGGGGTCCCTCGATTCTAGATGCCCTAGACCTAGGTCTAGTCAAACTAAGATTGTGATATTCGATTGTGCTAAACTTATTTTGATAACATTTGACTTGTACATATGTTCCTGACTTCTAATCTCATAAAGAGATTAGTAGAGAGTGGTTATTAATAAATACATATATATTTGCTATATATACCTGTGTGGTGTCTTTTCATTTGGTGATTCAAGAGATTGTGTGGTAAAACAAGCTGCTTTACATTCCTTCAAGACTTAGCCTGAAGGCTGCTCTCCACAGCTACCACTAGGATAGCTTTCTATAAAGGTTGTCTTAAACCTATCTACCATAAGAGTCGAATTGTTCTGGTGCAAGGTGTCCACTTTAATTAGTGAACAGCATATACCAGGCCAACTTCTCACATTGGTGGGCAGCGTGTGGGATTCCAGCTTGCTATTGTTTTACCAGAAAATCTCTAATTGAATTACTAACTGAAAACAACTATAGGTACTTAAGGTACATATAAAGTCAAGCTTAGTATCAATAAGTTCTACTGAACTTAGAGCTGCGTGCCAAGGGATAGCACACCCTTTCTACAGCTCAAGCTAGTATCAGTAGGCCACAGACTAGTGTAGGTAGTACAACACTACACAACACTAGAATGTCCTTAAAGGGTGGAACCAGTGGATCCACTCAGCCTCAGTATAAGGACATGGCTTTCTCTGACTTGAGAGCCATGTGTGTTGAAAGACACCTGAGGCTAGGATAGAGTCCCTCAACCCTACACCTGATAGATCTGCTGACAGCAGATGATCTTAGATTGGCTCTAGGAGCGAATGGGTCTGAATCAGTGAGTGGGTCAATTACAGTATCTGGGTCAGATGATGAAAATCAGAATGACCAGGACTCTGTGATTGAAGGGCCAGGCCTCAAGGGGCCTGAAAAGGACAGAGGAATTCTCCCTAAGAGAGCTGACAGAGTGGAGGAGAGGCATAGGTCCCCTTCCAGGGAATCTGACCACTCTTATCACTCTGGCAGAGAATTTGTCCACCAGAGGAACTCATACTTTCCCATAAGAGAGACCTCCTCTGAAAGAATGTGCAAACTGCTGCAGTATGAGGAAGCAAGAGTTGCCCTCAGAACCAAGCAGTTGGCACTGGATAGAGAAGCCCTGGAGATCCAGAGAGCTTCCAGAAGAGAGGGGTTAGAACCCCTTGGTGGCAGCAACAGTGTCCCTAGAGGCAGAGAATCTATTCCAGACCATAGGAACCTGAGCAAGGTTGTTCCTCCCTACCAGAGTGGGGATGATATCCACAAGTGAATAACTGCTATGGAGAGGGCCTGTAGAGTACAGCAGGTCCCCCAAAAGCAGTGGGCAGCAATCTTGTGGCTCTCCTTTTCAGACAAAGGTAGAGACAAGCTCCTCACTGTTAGAGAAGAGGATGCTGATGATTATGAAGTCCTGAAGAGTGCACTGATAGATGGGTTTGGCTTAACCACTGAACAGTACAGGTTGAAGTTCAGAGACACCCAGAAGGCACAGACTCAGGACTGGACTGACTTTGTTGATTGTGCAACCAAGGCTCTGGAGGGTTGGCTGGTTGGCAGTAGGGTTACTGATTTCAAGGGATTGTATAATCTGATGATGAGAGAACAGATCCTTAATAACTGCCAGAACCAGTTGTTGCATCAATACCTGGTGGACTCAGATCTGACCTCTCCCCAAGAATTGGGAAAGAAGGCAGACAAATGGGTCAGAACCAGGGTGAGGCAGAAACCCCAGAACCAAGGGGGTGACACTAAGAAGCAAGATCCTAAGGGCTCTGAGAAGGGTGGGGATAAGTCAAAAGACCAGAAGTCTTCACAAGGGCCCCAAAAATCTGCATCTGGTGGGGAGTCACAATCCAACAAGGGAAAAGGCCAAAAGAAGCCCTGGTGCAAATTCTGTAAACAGAAAGGGCACTGGACTTCTGATTGTAACAAGTCCAAAGACCAAACCCCCACCACTCCTGCCCCTAAGGCAACTGTTCCCCCTAGCTCAGCTACTGGTGGAGGTGGTACACAGAATAAGGGTGTAGTAGGGTTGACCCTGGGTTCTGAAGTGGACTCTGACCTAGTCAGAGTGCCCACTCAGGCAATTCTGATTTGTGAGGGAGACCTTAATATGTCCTTCCTAGTAAGCCCCAGTAATCTGGGCAAAAACAAACAGCAGCCTGTAATAAATGGCAAACAGGCTTTGGCATTCAGGGACACAGGTGCTAGTGTCACCATGGTGGCAGAGGATCTTGTGGACCCTGGACAGATCATCCTGGGCGAAATGTACCAGGTGACCAATGCAAGCAATGTCAAGACCAACCATAGTCTGGCAGTTGTGAATTTCTCCTGGGGAGGGGTAACTGGCCTCAAGAAGGTTGTAGTCAGTGCAGACCTCCCTGTCGAATGTCTATTGGGCAATGATCTAGAGACTTCAGCCTGGTCTGAAGTAGAGTTATGGACTCATGCTGAGATGTTGGGCATCCCTGCAGAGGTATTTGCTGTGACCAGGTCACAAGCAAGAATGCATGACACTGAACCAGCTCTGGATCCGGAACAATGGACCAGATGCTTCCCAAGAGGAGGAGCAGTAGGGTAAAGGCAGTGCCTTCCCCTCTGTCTCAGATCACAGATTCACCCCCAGAGGGAGGTGAAGCAGATCCTAAAGAAGGAACTGCCCCAGAGGGACTTGAGCCTGATCAGGTTGAGTTCTTGGGGGCAGGGGGCCCTTCTAGGGAAGATCTGAGTAAGGAGCAACAGTGCTGCCCCTCTCTTGAACCCCTCAGACAGCAGGCTGCTGCTGAGGCTGCTGGGAGTGCTAGTGGGTCCCATAAAGTTTATTGGGATGAGGGACTCCTATATTCTGAGGGTAGAGATCCAGCCCCTGGAGCCACCAGGAGGATGGTAATACCTCAGAAGTTTAGGGGGTTCCTATTGACCCTAGCACATGACATCCCTTTAGCAGGACACTTGGGCCAAAACAAGACCTGGGACAGGCTTGTTCCACATTTTCATTGGCCACATATGTCAGAGGACACAAAGGAGTTTTGTCGCTCCTGTGTCACATGCCAAGCCAGTGGTAAGGCAGGTGGCACAACAAAGGCCCCCCTGATACCACTACCTGTGGTGGGGTTACCCTTTGAAAGGGTAGGGATTGACATTGTTGGTCCCCTTGACCCTCAAACTGCATCTGGGCACAGGTTTATCCTGGTGGTAGTGGATCATGCCACCAGGTACCCAGAAGCAATTCCCCTGAGGACCACCACAGCCCCTGTGGTGGCAAAAGCCCTCATTGGAGTCTTCTCCAGAGTGGGTTTCCCAAAGGAGGTCATTTCTGACAGAGGTACCAACTTCATGTCAGGATATCTGAAAGCAATGTGGAAGGAGTGTGGTGTAACTTATAAGTTCACCACCCCCTAACACCCACAATGCAATGGTTTAGTTGAACGCTTCAACAAAACCTTGAAAGGAATGATTAAAGGATTCCCAGAGAAGCTTAGGCGGAAATGGGACCTTCTTCTTCCTTGTCTGTTGTTTGCATACAGAGAGGTTCCACAGAAGGGGGTTGGTTACAGCCCATTTGAGCTTCTGTTTGGGCATCCTGTGAGAGGTCCACTGTGTTTGGTAAAAGAGGGCTGGGAGTTACCTCTCAAGCCCCCAAACAAGATGTGATGGACTATGTACTTGGTCTCCGCTCCCGGATGGCTGAGTACATGAAAAAGGCAACCAAAACCTGGAGGCCAGCCAAGAATTACAAAAAGCTTGGCATGACCAAAGGCTGTACTGTCTGTATACCAGCCAGGACAGAAAGTGTGGGTGTTGGAGCCTGTGGCCCCAGCAGCCCTCCAGGACAAGTGGAGTGGCCCCCATACAATAGTTGAACAAAAGGGAGAAGTTACCTACCTGGTGAATCTTGGAACTCCCAGGAGCCCCCTGAGGGTGCTCCACATCAACAGATTAAAGCCATATGTTAACAGGGCTGACATGGGCTTGCTCATGGCAACTGATGAGGACCAGGAGGAGGAGAGTGACCCTCTCCCTGACCTGCTCTCTCAGAACCCTGATGATGGGTCAGTAGATGGTGTTGCTTTGGCAACCAGCCTCACTGACCATCAACAAACTGAGTGCAGACAAGTTCAGCAACAGTATAGACATATGTTTAGCCTGACCCCTAGTCAGACTTCCTGGTGCACCCATGAGGTGGACACTGGAGACAGTCTGCCTGTCAAAAATAAAATCTACAGGCAACCTGACCATGTCAGGGACTGTATCAGGACTGAAGTCCAGAAAATGTTGGAGCTAGGTGTAATTGAGCCTTCAGATAGCCCTTGGGCTAGCCCAGTAGTCCTGGTACCCAAGCCTCATACCCAGGGTGGTAAGAAAGAAATGAGGTTTTGTGTAGACTACAGAGGCCTCAATGCAGTCACCAGGACTGATGCCTATCCCATACCAAGGGCAGATGAGCTGATTGATACTTTGGCCTCAGCCAAGTATCTGAGCACGTTTGACCTGACAGCTGGCTACTGGTAGATCAGGTTAGCTGATGATGCAAAAGCCAAAACAGCATTTTCGACTCCTGGTGGGCACTACCACTTCGTGGTGATGCCCTTTGGATTGAAAAATGCACCTGCCACTTTTCAGAGGTTGGTGAATAAAGTTCTGACAGGGATGGAAACTTATTGCTCAGCTTATCTAGATGATATTGCTGTCTTTAGTTCCTCCTGGCAGGATCACCTGGTCCACCTCAGGAATGTTTTGGAGGCCCTGCAGAAAGCAGGCCTCACTATCAAGGCCACTAAGTGCCAGATAGGGCAGAGTCAGGTTGTATACCTGGGCCACCTTGTAGGTGGAGGCCAGGTTCAGCCTTTACAGAGCAAAATCCAAACCATAATGGAATGGGTTGCTCCAACCACCCAGACACAGGTGAGAGCCTTCTTAGGCCTGACTGGGTACTATAGGAGGTTTGTCAAGGCATATGGATCTATAGTGACCCCCTTGAATGATCTGACCTCAAAGAAAATGCCAAAAAAGGTTCAGTGGACAGCTAGCTGTCAAAAGGCATTTGAAGACCTAAAGCAGGCCATGTGCACTGCCCCCATCTTACAGAGTCCAGACTACACCAAAAAGTTCATTGTCCAAACAGATGCTTCTGAGCTGGGTGTGGGAGCTGTACTGTCTCAATTGAATGATGAAGGTCAAGACCAGCCAGTAGCTTTTATTAGCAGAAGGCTGACCCCTAGAGAGAAACGTTGGTCAGCTATAGAGAGGGAGGCCTTTGCTGTGGTGTGGGCCCTGAAGAAGCTGAGGCCATACTTGTTTGGCACTCACTTCATAGTTCAGACTGACCACAAGCCCCTCCTATGGCTTAAACAGATGAAAGGTGAAAACCCAAAACTTTTGAGGTGGTCCATTTCCCTACAGGGGATGGACTATACAGTGGAACATAGACCTGAGACCCAACATGCCAATGCAGATGGACTCTCAAGGTATTTCCACTTTGAACACGAAGACTCAACTGGTCAAGGTTAGTTTAGTGTCCCTGCGTTTGGGGGGTTGTGTAGGAGAGTAGGATCTGCCTCTTATGTTGCCCCCACTTTTTTTTCTGATGTTTACACTGGTTTCTGGCTAGAGTCTGGCTGGGACCCTGCTAATCAGGGCCCCAGCCTCTCTGTTCTCTCTAAACGATTTGGAGTGCACTCTAGGTGCACTAGTGATTGGATACTGTGGTACCTTATGAGTCCCTAGTATATGGTACCTTAGGTACCAAGGGCATAGGTACTTCACAGGCCTACCAGGGGCTGCAGCATGTATTATGCCACCCCTGGGAAGCAGACTAAATCTGACACCACAGGCCTGCTACTGCAGCCTGGGTGAGGTGGTGCTAGCACTCCTCACTGAGATATAGGTTCCCTATATCTCTCCTACACACACATATAAACCTATCAGTCACCCCTAAGGCAGGCCCTATCAATCCTGAGGGCAGGGTGCTTGGCTTCTATGTGAGGGGGTGCCTCTGCCTGAGCAGGGCCCCTCTGCAGCTCTCAGAGTCCATTCTCTGGTGCTGTTTGTGGATGCGGTTAAACCATATACTTTTAAAGTGCATTATATCCTCGCGGTAGAATGCTAACTTTGGAATGGCTGCATCAAAACATGTCGTGTTTGGTGTCAAACATCTTGGAATACTACCCCCTGCCAGTCCTGGCGGCGGGGGTAGCATTCCACCCTTCTAGAGGGATAGACATGTACCTGCTGTGGAAACGCGGTAGAATCCTGCAGAGCCCTGGCATCACAAAATGGATGCCACCAGTCACAGACACTGGGCTGCCCTCCTGCTGATGACCAACACTCGCAGTGGAGGAAGCCCAACAATAGATATCCTGTCCCAAGGGGGTGTGACCACCTTCCAGACAGGGTTTAGTGTATTGGGGCTGGGTGGGTGCACTCTTAGAGCGCTTTGAAGTCCTGCACTGGGGGAGCAGAAGGCTCCTCTGTGCATATGCCAGTTCAAACCGGCTCAGGGGCTACCTGCCCCTGCTCTGGCGCGAAACTGGACAAAGGGAAGTGGGTGTAGCCACCCACTCCCCTGACCCTCCCATAGGTAGGGTCATAGAGCTAGTCCCTCCCTTTCTTTTAGTATAAGAGGGGTAACCTGTGCATTGCACCCTAGATTTCCCTGGACGATGCTCTGAAGAAGAATCCCGGACCTTCGACGTTCCACTACCTTTGGAAGACTGAAGAATCTCCCTTGGAGTCAAGGAGTGACTCCCCTGCTTGGCAGGCACCAAAAACTACAAACGACGGTGGCAAACTACGCCGCTCCCGCCGGAGTCCGAAGTCCCTGCAGCCCAAGAAGTGGATTTCCTGACTTCGCAAAGGCCATCGTGAGTCCCCAGCGAAGCTGAGGCCAGTGGACCCCAAGAGTGACGAGGAACCGCGACCCCTGGGTACCATGCACTATTGTCGAGTGCAACCCCTTCACAATGTTCCACAAACTTGTGCTTTGGACCACGTGTGGTTTAATCCTCCAGCAGGAATCCCTCCGAAGATCAGAGGCCTACTACGTCCCGAGTGACCGTGGGCCCCTGTGAGCGAATCCTCCCAAGGCATCTTCGCGATCCCTTGCCAGCCGGCTTGTGGGTCCCCAGAAGACTTTCTAAAGAAACCAAAGGGCTCCCCTGGTTTCTCCAGGCCTGTCCTGACTTACCCTCGCTGGGTGAGTCCCACAGACCTTGCTGGTCAATCAATCAATCAATCAATCAATCAATCATGTCACTTATAAAGCGCACTACATACCCGCGAGGGTCTCAAGGCGCTGGGGGAAGAGGTGGGTGGTGCTGCTACTGATCGAAGAGCCAGGTCTTGAGGAGTCTTCTGAAGGCCAGTAGGTCTTGGGTCTGTCGGAGGTTGGTGGGGAGGGTGTTCCAGGTCTTGGCGGCGAGGTGGGAGAAGGATCTGCCGCCCGCGGTCGTTTTCCGGATGCGGGGGACTGTGGCGAGGGCGAGGCTGGTCGAGGGGAGCTGGCGGGTGGGGGTGTAGAAGCTGAGTTGTCTGTTGAGGTAGGCTGGTCCGGAGTTGTGGAGTGCTTTGTGTGCGTGGGTGAGGAGCTTGAAGGTTATCCTCTTGTTGACAGGGAGCCAGTGCAGGTCTCTCAGGTGGGGTGTGATGTGGCTGCGTCGGGGGATGTCGAGGATAAGACGTGCAGAGGCGTTCTGGATGCGTTGCAGCCGTCTCAGGAGCTTAGCCGTCGTTCCTGCGTAGAGGGCGTTTCCGAAGTCCAGCCTGCTGGTGACGAGGGCCTGGGTGACTGTTTTTCTTGTTTCGGTGGGGATCCACTTGAAGATCCTGCGGAGCATTCGGAGGATGTTGAAGCAGGATGAGGAAACGGCGTTGACCTGCTTAGTCATGGAGAGGGTGGGGTCGAGGATGACCCCTAGGTTGCGTACGTGGTCGGTGGGTGGCGGGGCTGTTCCCAGTGATGTTGGCCACCAGGAGTCGTCCCAGGCTGAAGGGTTGGAACCAAGGATGAGGACCTCCGTCTTGTCCGAGTTCAGCTTCAGGCGGCTGGTCCTCATCCATTCGGCGACGGCCTTCATTCCTTCGTGGAGGTGGGCTTTGGCGGTGTGAGGGTCTTTGGTGAGGGAGAGGATCAGCTGGGTGTCGTCGGCGTAGGAGATGATGTTGAGGTTGTGCTGTCGGGCGACGTGGGCGAGGGGTGCCATGTAGATGTTGAACAGCGTTGGGCTGAGGGAGGAGCCTTGGGGTACGCCGCAGATGATCTTGGTGGCCTTGGATCGGAAGGGGGCGAGGCGGACGCTTTGTGTTCTGCCGGAAAGGAAGGATGTGGTCCAGTCCAGGGCCTTCTCTTGGATCCCGGCGTCGTGAAGGCGTGTTCGTAGTGTGTGGTGGCAGACCGTGTCGAAGGCGGCTGATAGGTCCAGGAGGATGAGGGCTGCTGTTTCTCCGTTGTCTAGCAGGGTCCTGATGTCATCGGTGGCGGCGATGAGGGCGGTTTCGGTGCTGTGGTTGCTGCGGAAGCCGGACTGGGAAGGGTCCAGGATGTTGTTCTCCTCGAGGTAGCGGGTCAGTTGTTTGTTGACGATTTTCTCGGTGACCTTCGCGGGGAACGGGAGCAGAGAGATGGGTCGGAAGTTCTTGAGGTCCTTGGGGTCTGCCTTGGGTTTCTTGAGTAAGGCGGTGATCTCGGCGTGCTTCCAGCTTTCCGGGAAGGTTGCTGTCTCGAAGGAGATGTTGATTATTTTCCGGAGATGGGGCGCGATGGCTGTACTGGCTTTGTTGAAGATGTGGTGAGGGCACGGGTCTAGCGGTGAACCGGAGTGGATGGTGTTCATGATCTCGCTGGTGTCCTCGTCGTTGATGTTGGTCCAGGAGAGCAGGCGGTTGGTGGTTGTGGGGGCAGTGGTCTCGGTGGTTGCCGGGGCGGTCGTGGTGTTGAAGCTGTCGTGGATGTCGGCGATTTTGCGGTGGAAGAAGGTGGCCAGTGAGTCGCACAGGTGTCGCGATGGCTGGATGTCGTTGGTGTTGGAGCTCCGGTTGGAGAGTTCCTTCACGATGTTGAAGAGCTCTTTGCTGTTGTGTGCGTTGTTGTCTAGGCGGTCTTTGAGTGAGGCCCTTTGGCGGATCTGATGAGGTGATGGTGACTGCGGGTGGCGCTCTTGTGGGCGGCGTAGCTGTCCGCTGTCCGTTCGTGGAGCCAGATCTTCTCCAGTTTTCGGCATGTTCGCTTGGAGGCCTGGAGGTCTTCGGTGAACCAGGTGGCTTTCTTGCTGGTGTGGCTGTTGGGCGGATTCTTGAGCGGGGCGAGGGTGTTGGCGCAGTCGTCGATCCACTGTCTGAGGTTGCGAGCGGCGGTGTCGGGGTCGGAGGGTTCGGCGGGTGGGCTCAGGGCGAGGGTTGTGGTTAGCTGGTCTTCCGTGACTCTGCTCCAGCAGCGGCGAGGCATTTGTTCGGTGCGGTGGTGCGTGGTGGGCTTCCTGTAGGTGAAGTGGATGCAGTGGTGGTCAGTCCAGTGGGGTTCGGAGGTGTGGTTGAAGGAGACGTGTGGGCTTGCGGAAAAGATGGAGTCTAGCGTGTGGCCGGCGGCGTGGGTGGGTGTAGTCACGAGCTGTCTGAGTCCGAGGGTGGCGAGGTTGTCGATCAGGGTGGTGGAGTTGGTGTCCTTGTTGTTCTCGAGGTGGAAGTTCAGGTCCCCGAGGAGGATGTAGTCCGTGGAGGCGATGGCGTGTGTGCTGACGAAGTCAGCGATGGAATCACTGAACTGTGGTCGGGGTCCGGGGGTCTGTAGATGAGGGTTCCTCTGAGGGTGGTGTTGGGATCGGTGTGGATCTGGAAGTGCATGTGTTCGGCGGTGCTGAGGGTGTCGTCGGTGTTGGTTGAGACTCTGAGGGTGTTCCTGTGGACGATGGCGATGCCTCCTCCGACTCCGTTGGTGCGGTCCCTGCGGGTGATCTTGTATCCGTCCGGGATGGCAATGGCGATGTCGGGGGCTGAAGCGGGATTCAGCCAGGTCTCCGTCAGGAATGCGACGTCTGGGGAGGTTGAGTCGAGAAGGTCCCAGAGTTCGATGGCGTGTTTGCGGGCGGAGCGGGTGTTGAGGAGGATGCATCTGAGGTAGTTGGGTTCTTTCCTGGGCGGTGGTTTGGCGGGGCGGGTGCTGGCGAAGCTGCAGTTCCTGCAGGTGAAGGGCCCTTGGGTGCGCTTCGGGGTGGCCTGGTAGCAGGCGTGATCTTTTCCGGGGTTGAGTGCGTGGAGGGTGCTGGCGTCGTATCGGCGTCTGTTGATGTGGCGGGCGCGGGGGATGCCCGGACCAGGGGGTCTGGCGCTGGGCGCGGTCACGGCGCGGACGGGCGCAGACGGGCCTGCCTTAGGCGCGCCTTCGGCGCGCCCGCTGCGCACGTCCGCGGCCGTGCAGCGGCCGCCATAAATGGGGAGGTGGGAGGGAGGACCAGGGAATGGGGCAGCGAATGGGCAGTGAGGGGGCGGGGCCGCAGGGGCACAGCGGCGGGAAACAGGCACAGAAGGGAAAACGAGCACAATCAGGGCATCAAGGGGGCACAGAAAGGAAAAAAACGAGCACAATCAGGGGCAGCAAGGGGGCACAGAAAGGAAAAACGAGCACAATCAGGGGCAGCAAGGGGGGCACAGAAAGGAAAAACGAGCACAATCAGGGGCAGCAAGGGGGGGCACAGAAAGGAAAAACGAGCACAATCAGGGGCAGCAAGGGGGGCACAGAAAGGAAAAACGAGCACAATCAGGGGCAGCAAGGGGGCACAGAAAGGAAAAAACTAGCACAATCAGGGGAAGCAAGGGGGGCACAGAAAGGAAAAACGAGCACAATCAGGGGCAGCAAGGGGGGCACAGAAAGGAAAAAACGAGCACAATCAGTGGCAGCAAGGGGGGGCACAGAAAGGAAAAACGAGCACAATCAGGGGCAGCACGGGGGGGCACAGAAAGGAAAAACGAGCACAATTAGGGGCAGCAGCAGGGCACACAGACGGAGCTGTGTGGTGGGGGAGCGACCTACCAGTCAAGGTCAGCGCCATTGCCTCTTTACACTTTCCCCGAGACTTGCTGTTACCAAGGCTTGTTGGCTCCAATCGAGTCGCCGACACCGCAGTAAGCTGCAGACATCGTGGGACACGCCGAATCCAGCTCCTGGTTGTCGTCGACGCCTCCTGGACCTCGTGGCTGAAGAGTTAAGGCACCCGCGAACGACCTGAATCTTGCGACGACGGTGGGCATCCATCTTCCTTGCCCCGAGTCACTGCCAAGTGACTTTGAACACTGTCCCCTCTGCTTTCAGGTCTTCCATCTTCTGAATCCAGGCTTGGATTCCTCCGGACACTTCTCCTGTCGCCGCAAGCAGCAAGTCTTCACTGGCTCCCATTGAAAACGACGCCGCGACCCGACACCAAAGAACACCTATGCACCCGGCTCCCTGGGTGAGGTAACTTCAGCACTACGGTGCTCCTGTGGGTGTGGGCCTCGAACTACTTACCCTGTAAGTGACTTGCTTGTAGCTTCCCTAGAAGTGCCCTAAAACTCTTATTTTCTAAGTGCGACAATTGCGCTGACTCGTACAGGGTTCGCGTCTGTGTTAGACACACCGCGTCCATCTCCTTTGTAACACTATCTAGAACTGTGTCCTTCGACTCGTACTTAGTCCGATCGGTGTTCGCCTCGAACACACAAGGGGCCTGTAACATCGAGACCTCCATTGCACTGACTCGCACAAGGTTCGCGTCTGTGTTAGACACAGCGCGTCCATCTCCCTTGCAACTCTATCTGTAACCGCGTCCTTCGACTCGTACAAGGACTGATCGGTGTGTTCGCCTCGAACACGCAAGGGACCTTTAACATTGAAATCTCAATCGCGTCTGTGCGCATAGACTCGTACAGGACTCGCACCGGTGCCAGGACACCGCGTCCATCCCCTGTGGGTCTCCTACAACTACCTGGGGTGGTTCTTGGGGGTCCATCGATTCTAGATGCCCTAGACCTAGGTCTAGTCAAACTAAGATTGTGATATTCGATTGTGCTAAACTTATTTTGATAACAATTGACTTGTACATATGTTCCTGACTTCTAATCTCATAAAGATATTAGTAGAGAGTGGTTATTAATAAATACATATATATTTGATATATATACCTGTGTGGTGTCTTTTCATTTGGTGATTCAAGAGATTGTGTGGTAAAACAAGCTGCTTTACATTCCTTCAAGACTTAGCCTGAAGGCTGCTCTCCACAGCTACCACTAGGATAGCTTTCTATAAAGGTTGTCTTAAACCTATCTACCATAAGAGTCGAATTGTTCTGGTGCAAGGTGTCCACTTTAATTAGTGAACAGCATATACCAGGCCAACTTCTCACACAGGTTGAAATCCATACATTGGGAGACCTCTATGAGAACGGAATTTTCCAGGGATTCCATACATTGTTTGATACCCGTGTTTACAGGATGGGCAATTCTTGGTATATGGCTGGATCGCACATGTGTTTCAACAGTTATGGAGAACGAACACAGTAGAGCCTCATACACACCGTGTTTTGCAAACATTCCATACCATCGGTCATGGACATAGGCTGGTTACATGGTTTTATAGAGCTAGCCTCGACCAAACGGGACAATACCTGCAGTCACTCAAGGATTGGTGGGAGGAGAATTCAGAACTCTCCTTTAATGATAAAGAATGGCAGAAATCTCTGGTATATCCCCAGAAGTTCTTCTAAAATCAGGCCTGGGCGTAGTTCGCAGAGTTTTGCTACGCGGAACTCCGCGAAGTTACAACAAAACTCTGCGGAGTTTGGCATGTGGCGGAGTGCAGTGCGAACTGCCGTTCGCGCTGGTCTTCCTGCCGCTCGGGTAGAAATTCTACCCGAGCGTCAGCTCGCGAACTTACCGATCGCGAGCGGGGAAAAAACTCCGCTGCACTACGCGAAGCGGAGTTTTCTGCACTCCGCGAGCTTTGCGGAGTGCAGAAAACTCTGCAAACTCCGCGAACGGAGCGGAGTTCACCGCCCAGGCCTACCTAAAATGCACATTTCAAATGTATCCAGTTTACCATTTCACACAGGGCTTACCCTGCCAATTATAAGCTTAGCCGGAGCCCTGGATAGCGGTCATCAATGCCGGCACTCAATAGTGGACCGTTTGCATATGATATGGACTTGTGCTTCTCTTCTCCCTTTTTGGGAGAAGGTGTTGACGATGATTTTGACTGTGACTGCTAGAACAAAATTAGAACACATTGAGGCTTGTCTATTTGGTAACTACCATAGACCCGAGAGAGGCAGGGTCACAAAAAGGCTCACCAATTTGGCACTTATAGTGGCCAAACATGCGAAAACAATGAGATGGAAATCCCCATTGCCTCCCACATTCACCCTGAGGAAGTGAACAGTGAAATACTGGGCAGAAACAGAAAGTTGTGCTATACATAGGGAGGAAAAAAGGAGATTGTGCAAGAGACCGATAGCGACACTTTGGGAAGTATGGGGAAGATGATGACTGTCCACCCCGTACATGTGTTTCAACAGTGCGCCCTGTCCACCCTGTTTACCCAACCCAGAAACCTAGCCATTTAGATCAGTGATACTCACATGCGGCCCTCCTGAGCTTTACATGCAGCCCCAGCTGAACGACCACACTGGGCTGCTAAGAGCACTAACATGCACAAAGATATTAATTAAACAGGCAAGCGTTTATTTACACTAACTAAAATCAAAGAAAAGAAGCAAATAAAGTGCCCTGCACCATATAACTTTAAGAACACATTCATTTTTAAGACAACTTTCAAGAAACATGTAAAAATAAAGTATTTTCAAAATGTAAAAAGTGTATTTCATTAACATCCATTTCACCTAAGTACATCAGAATATATCAGTGCTTGAGATGTCGGGGCATATCAGCAAGGCGAGGCGATAAAATTATCGCCGCTTTAGCGTCCGTTTTCAGACGAAAAGCGGCGATAATTTTATCGCCCTATCAGCATGGACATGCTAACGCGTGAATACATGCCTTAACGCCTGTTTACTGAACGCCCAGCTTTGCATCTCTAAAGAGATGCAAAGGGGGCGTTCCTTTCCGAAATAACTGGAGAAATGTCTCTAACCGACATTTCTCCAATTATCAAGGGAATCGCTAACAAGCATAGCGATAAGAAAAGTAGCGCTAACCACGGTTATCGCTACTTTCCTTACGCATGCTTTAATTCTGACTTAGCCATGTAATCCAATGGGAGGTGGATTACATGGCTAAGACCACCCTGCCCTATCAGCAAGGTATCGCCGGTCACAGTGCGATTATCGCTGGTTTCCCAGCGATAATCACACTGTTTTCCAGCTATCGCTTGCATTTCTATCGCTTTGGAGATAAGCGTTGCTGATAGCACGCTATCTCCGCGATAGAAAGCAGCGATAGCCGGCGATAATTATCCTAGCGCTAAGTGCGCTTAGCGATAATTATTGCCGGCCCTTGCTGATATGCACCGTCGTTTTTTAAAAATGACAGTTTTCAAAATAAACATAGAAACAGTTATGCCTCTTCCCAACAAAGCCAATACTGAACTGAGGCAAGGCAGTTATTACAAGGCACCCTCTCGGTGGTCTGGGTTGTTATTATAATTGGACAACATTATATGTCAATAAATCAAACAGAAGAGAAAGTTTTATTCAGCATATATATTGCTCAAATGTATTTCAAGGTGCTCTTGTATGTCAAAATGAAGAAAATGAAAATGAAGAAAAAGGTGGCAAATTGCCTAGGATCACACAATTTGGTCAAGTCATGATTAATACCAGGTTTTATTGTTTCACATTGTGCAGTTATATTTAATTATTATTCAATAATTAAGGGGCATATTAGCAAGAAGAGGCGATAATCATCGCTAACCCTGCTTAGCGTGATTTTTTTTATCGCCGGCTATCGCTGGAATATATCGCCACGCTAACGCTATATTAGCAACGATTAGCGCTATGGCGATGAATATTCCAGCGATAGCGGGGGAAATGGGCCAACATCGCTGAAAAACCAGCGATGTTGCATGGAGAAGGGAGAACACCTTGCTGATACGACCCTGTGGTCCTATCAGCATAATCCACCCCCCCATGTTAGGTATGGCTAACACCTGCTAATTGCAGGTGTTAAATAAATGGCGATGACCCCGGTTAGCGCGACTTTTCACGTCGCTAACTGGGGCCATGGCCACCTTGCTAATAGGCGATAGGCCTGTTAGCGAGTGTTTCCCAGGTTTGTTCGTCGGGAACGCCCACTTTGCATGTCATTAGCGATAAATATCGCTGACATGCAAAGCGGTAAAAACGGGCGCTAATGCCCGCAAACTGTCTCTAACTGCTGTTAGAGACAGTTTGCTGATAGGGCGATATAAATATCGCCGCTTTAGCGGCAAAAAGTGCCGCTAAAGCGGCGATAGTGCCCTTGCTAATATGCCCCCCAGTTACTACCTTTTTACACTTGACTCTCCCAAGGGAGTGAAGGCAAGCTGAGAAGGACAACCCAAGGTGCGGCAGAGGGATTGCGACTCAGATACAGCATAGCACAAACCCCACTGCACTGTGCTGGCATCAGTGTGGCCCTATGACACCACAGACTTTACTATGTGGTCACTGGGAAAATGTTTGTGAGTACCCATGCCTTAGATACTTCCATACGGTTATTCATTTAACATCACAAGATTGTAGCACTGACCAGCTTTTCCTCCTCCAACACCTATAATGGGGAGAGAGGGAGTTGTAATCCAGCCTGATTGTCATAGGTTACGGACTAGAAATATGGATAAATCAGTTGTTTGATCTAAACAGGGTAGGCCATTTTGTAACTTGTAACGCATTTTATGGATGACCCACAAATGGTTATATACATGACTATTGTAGCAAATTGAAGCTATGGATCATTCATCGATTAGTCTGCTATGTAGCTGGAAAACCATTAAAATAATTGTAAAAGTTTTGAATAAAAAGTCGTTTATTCAAAACAAAACATTGGGTACCAAATAACCCCTGATAATTTGCTTACCGTCAATGAAAATGGTGCTTAAATACCATAGGACTTCACGTGGATAAAGAAAGTTAAAATGTTTTTGGAAAGTTAAAAGAACATTTGAAGCTTGGGCAAAGAACTAAAGTCTGTATCTTGTTTTTGATTTAAAAACCACTAAGTGGACTATATATTGGAAGGGACGAATTGCAAAAGATATTCTTTAGATATTGATCGTAAATCAGCAGTTCAAGATAGCAAAAGTAAATCTAGAATGATATGAACTTGAAATTTGTATTGGTAAAAAGTGATGCAAACATACTCCTTACCAACAATCAATGGAATTGCTATTTGACCATTTGTACGAACGTGTATTTATTTTTTTGAAAAATTTCAGTATATAACCAACGAGATATTCAGACAGTCTCTACGTTATTTGGAGTTACATCTGAATAGTTATCATATTGCATAAGAGTTGAAATTCCATCCAATTCAAGTTCCAAGCATACGGCGGTATTAATGCATGTGAGATACCCATTTATATTGCTTCTTGATGCCAGACATCCTTGATTACAGATACCTCCCATAGTGCATGAAGGTGCATTAATAAACAAAGTTAGAAGTGATGTGCTGTGCTGCTTTAAAATAAATTGAACTAAAACGTGATGTGCCGAAGTGCCATATTAGGCAGTGGCTTGTGAAATTATGTACAATTACTGTGAAAGAGAGTGACTTAATTGGAATATAGAGATTCTGTACTAGAGAGTGGTTTAAGAAATGGGGCTTTGAGAGACTGATTCAATAAATATTGTACAGCTGTGTCTTAGGAAGTGGTGTGTCTTGCGTTATACAGCATATAAATCAAAACATAAGAATATGTTAGTCTGGTGCTCCAAGTGCCCAGCAAACGCGGTCGAGCCCTTTATTTAAACAGCACAATCGCGCCATAAAAAAAATGGAAGACACCAACAGCAGAACACTGCAGATGTTTTCACATGACTAGTGGTGCATCAGTAGCAAACTGGGCTTTCTAGGCTCATTGTACAAAGTCATGGTACCTTAGTGAAGGCACAGGATTGGTCCTCAGGTCATATCTTACTTGACTAGAGCGAATAGGAGTAGGAAGGGTTACGCAGGCTCTAAGGAGAGCGTAATGGTAGACGAGAAGCAGGATTCTGGCACATTTACCTTAGAACCACAGGAGAGCCTGACAATGAGGGTAATTCCTCGTGACCAAGGGTGCTATATTCTACTTGAATGTTTTCATCTAGTCTCTCAGGTGAGATCCCACAGGTTGATGAAAACTTTTGAAAAACAATGTGTAAACATCTTCATCTCTTCTTGGTGTTACGTGAGTCCCTTTTATATATGACACCATGTATGGATGAGGTTCAAAGGGGCGTCTGAACTTGCCCCGTGAATGCTTGTTCTTTTTCACAAGCACTTTGGGCCAGATTTACTAACCTTTCATGCAATGCAGTGTAGACAGGCAACTTGCTGTGCCACATTGCGTCAAAGGGAAAGAGCAGAAATGCGCCGTATCTGCTTCAGTCAGCTTAGCACCTATGAAGGCACCCTTACACCACGGTGCAAGGGTACTTGCGTCGCAAGGAGAATTGTTTTTGTGCAGGAAGGCATACCTTCCTGCACAAACACAATCTCTCTAGGCATTTTCCTCTTTCTTTGTGTGCTGCAGTTTGCAGCACACATAGAAAGAGGTAGTAACGAAGAGAAAAAAATATTTTTCTCCTTGTTAACCCATTCTCTAGGGAGGCGTAGTGATTTCACCTGCACCACACAGAAAGAGGAAGTAACAAGGAGAAAAAAATATCTTTCTCCTGGTTACCCGATACTCTGGGAGGCGTAGTGATTTCACGCAATCCCAAGTTTACAAATCTTTATAAATCTGGGATTGCGTGAAATTCATGGATGGATACACGGGAACGCTCATGTGCCACCTATGGAATGCCTCCCAGAATGAAATGTGACACAATGCAGCTCAAGCCATTGCATTGCGTTACATTTATTTTTACAAAGCCTCGCATGGCAGTGGAAATCGGCCTTTGTAAATATCGACCAGCATTTTGTGTCATGGATGCGCCAAACACGTGGTGCAACCATGACGCAAAATGTTAGTAAATCTGGTCCTTTATCTCCTGCATCGATATCAGTTCTACCAGCTTGATCACTAATCCTGGTGCAGTCTTTGTTGTTTTGACATCATCGTAAAGTGATTTCGTCTTCAGATGAAGTGAGAAGCCAGTGGGGGTGGTGTGGTATGCTGTTGGTGACTATCTTGCGAAGGAGAGCTGGGCAGGAGGGTGGGAGTGCTTCAATATTCCATCAGGAATTAGCAGTGCCAGCTCTGCAGTATGCTCTGCCTCACAAGCTAAGCAAAGGACTTTATTTATGGTACGCATGAATCTTTCAGCTTTGCTACTAACTTGGGGCCACAGAGGAAAAACCCTGATGTTTCACACCTTTGATACTCTGCCAGCTCCTGCCTTTTGAACTGAGGTCCACTGCTTCTTCATAGCTCTTTCAGCATCCCAGGGGCAGCAAGAATTTCTCTGTTCAGGAATGACTTATTCTACAGTCAGTGCTACCTCCTGTTAGGGAAACTAAGGCTATTCATCAATGACAAATAGGAACTGCCGTTCAACAGGAAGACAACAAAATGGCACTGGCTTGGATCCAAGGGTGAGGTGGAATATTTTCAGCGATGACAGGATCCTGTGGATCTGGTGGTTCAGCTGTTTGTCATTCTTTTATCACCACTATGTGATCTAGTTGGGGGAACCAGACTTTACTCCTCAGTCCTCAGCCTGGCTTTGCTCTTCACTACACCTTGGTGACCAGCATGGCCCAATTGGAGGACTCAATTATTGAGAGATGATGGGATAACAAGGTAGTTGTATTACAAATAGACAAACACATTGGAGAATATAAATGTCTTTATTGCAACCCATCAAGAAATAGTTACTCCACTCCCTCTACCAACCAATATCCAACTGTCCTCTTTCATACAGGACCCACCCAAAAGGTGAGGTTCCAGATTTAGTTCCACAGTATTTGATATTCCACATGGTGACAACAATTATAGTTAATAACAGAGTGCAATGGAAATACTGAGCTTGACAAAAACAAGTGGAGAAGGAAGTTATAATAGGTTGTTTCTGAAGAGCGGTTCCTCAGGGGTTACTGCTAACTAATTCCTGACATGGTGTAATAATATCAGAACCTGGGGAGCGTCCACCGTTCAGTGTGGCTGATCATGTGTGTCAGTTTTCTAGGATCCTGGGTGGGTTGCCTGATTTGCCAACTGATGGTTGTCATCAGTTGTGGTAGCTGCTTGAATGCAACCATGGTGACAGCAGTGATCTCTCTAATCCTAGGAAGGTGTATTCCTCTGTTCTTCTGCAGTCTCCGCCTCTACATCAGTTGCAGCCCAAGGGAGTCGAGACAGGTAGTCTGATGGATTTTGACACCCAAGCTGGTAGGTGATTGTTAGAAATGGAGGAGCAGATTTACAAGCCCCTTGCGCCACCGGTGCGTCACTTTTTGTGACCTACTGGTGGCCCATTTTACTGCTCCATATTTACAAGGACAGGAAAAGCCACCCCGCGTGACTTTTCCTGTCCTTATAAATATCACCTTTACACGCAGCACTTTGCATGAAAGGGGCGTTCCATGGGTGTTGCTGTGGGTGTTCCCACGAAACACCCATGGAACCAGACACATTTCCAAATTTACGAGGTATCGAAATCTGGAAATGCGTCTGAATGCTGCGCCTCCCCAGGGGAGGCGTAGGGAGGTGCAACGAGGAGAAATGTATTAATTTCTCCTCGGTTTTTTCCTCTTTCTATGCGTGCTGCATTCTGCAGCACACATAGAAAGAGGAAATCACCTCCAATGATTGTTTTTGTTCAGGAAGGTGTCCCTTCCTGCACATGAACAATCATTGAAACAATGCCGTTTTTCAACTTCTATGTGTGCTAATGAAGCACACATAGAAGTTGAAAAACGGCATTTCAGATTGTTTTTGTGCAGGAAGGGAACCCTTGCTGAACAAAAACAATCTCCCACGACGCAGGCATCCTTGCACCATGGTGCAAGGGTGCCTGCGCCGGCGCATGGCAGCAGTTTGTGCGCCAGCGCAGGGGGAAGCACAGAGATGCGACATATTGTTGTAAATATGTCCCATCCCTGTGCTTTGAAAGTGACTCAGTGCGGCGCAGCCAAATGGCTTGCTGCACCGCGCTGAGTCACTTTCTTGTAAATCTGCCCCGGGGTTTCTGGTTAGCTAAGGTATGCACCCAAGCCAGGCAGGACCCACCACTCTAGTCAGGGTAAGGGAGTTACACACTGAAGATAACCCCTGCTCACCCCCTTGGTAGCTTGGCAGAGCAGTCAGGCTTATTCCAGAGGTAATGTGTAAAGCGTTTACACAAAAACACAGACCCACACCAGTGACACACTGGGCACACCACAAAAAGAGACTCCACACAAGGTTATATAAAAAATATCCTTTGTATTATTCATAGAAACACATTAGACCACATCACATAAACCACTGCGCCCGAGGCGCTTGTCATGACATCACATAGATCATAAATCACTTGGACAACCGGCCAATTGTCATAACAACATCATAAGGTAGTGAAATCAAGTAAATACTGGTAGGTTGCGCATATTGTAAACATATCATGCCAACCTTAGGCCTAACACCATCACTGTGCACCTATAAGGCAAACCCTGACATGGTAAGGCATACAACGACCTGTACATGGGAATACGAAATGCAGCATATAAGGGAACATGTGCATGAATCACTACTACAGTCCATGCGCACCATTTGAGCTTGTATTACAGGTTGTATGAAACCCAAAACGTAGGGCCCCGGAGCACCCACGCACCTACAATCGTTAAGACGATAATAGACACTGTCCTCCATGACCCTACTCCTCCGTGGGCTGTGGAAGATATGCTTGTCACCAAGCTATGCCCCAAATATACTGGGAGCGGCCACAAGCTGCTATCGTCGGAAGTACGGTGACCCAGTGTGGCACACTCCACTGCAGGTACGTGTCATGGCAGGGGGGAGGGGCAGACTACCTCCCACGGCGGGGCAACCCCTCAGGATCCTCCACAGGTATCCAGAACTGCTAGGCCTGTTTAGTGCAGCTGCCCGCTGCCACGCGGTACAGCTGCTGCCCCAGACAAATGGAGCTGGTCTGCCTCAGCTCCTCCTGTCACTGCCGCCTGAGAGAGCGGGGAGATTGCAGGCGTCCTTAACCCCGGAGGCCCAACCTGTTCCAGGGAGGCCTCGGGGGCGCTCATGTTCACAAGATCCGGCTCCCGGTGACACGCGGCCCTCCCTTTGCAGACGCCTGGCCTCGTCTATGTCGTGGGTTGCCCTGGTAAACAGAGGGCGGGCCAGTCTCTTTTGCGGCTTCCTTGTCACTACAGTGACCTGCTGGGGCCACGCACCTCGGACGTCCACCTCTTCACGGTAAGGGCAGCAGCGGGTGGGGCTCAGCCCACAACTTGGAAGACTGCAGCAGTGCAGGCTGGTTGCTTTCCAGCATTCCCCTCCCGCCGTATTTGGACAGTGCAGCGAGGCACACGCTGCAGGGCAAGTGAAAGTGCTCCTTAAGCCATTAAAAAATGAATCACTTTAAGGTACAGCGCTCACAAAGCGTTTCCCCTCAAACACGAAAGAAAGCAATACCGCACTCTACAAGCGCTTCTTGCAGGTCAGCCAAAAGCGCTCACCATGCGCTCTAGTTTCAGGGACGAGGGGCTGCCACCAGCACTCCTCCTGTGCTGGGCCTCCTGGGAGAACACTGGCAGCACCAAACCCAGGGCACAGGCAGGCCAGCACAAAAGTTCTGTAGTAGGATTTGCAGTCCTTCTCTCAGCCCAACAGGCAGCAGGACAGTACTCCCAGGAAAAAAGTCAAATGGCGGTTCCTGCTGGCAATACTCTGGGAAGGTGCAGTCCGTAGAGCCAGCAGCGGCTGGGTACAAGTCCACGCAGTTTCTTCTCATTTTCATAGGGTCACAGACCCTGTACTTTTAGTGCCAAAGTCATGAATAGCCACGCAAAGTGGCTTTGTAAATATGCTGCAGCACATTGAGCCATTGGAGCATCACAAAAGTGATGCTCCAATGGCGCAAAAGTGAAGCTTTTGTGCCATGGTACAAGACTCTTTAAGAATCATGGTAGCTACACAGGCTATAATGAGGCCCATTATTGTTTGTGCGCTATATAGGTTTATCAGTAAAACTACAAGTCTGTGAAAATGTAGTGGGGATTTCAATGAAAAGTGTGCTGCCTACAATTGACAGTGCACTACCATACCACCCTATTAATATATTTGTGACAGCATGCTCCAAAATCCTCCATTGGGTACATGCCACACCCTTACTACTCTCCTGATGAAATACATGGCTTATTCACTACACTTGTTTTTTGTGTACTTGTTTTTGATACACTGTAGTGCTTAAATACATTGCATTCCTGCCCTTTCACTTTGGCGTAGGACCACGCAGCAAGATGCCTTGCAGCGCTGCCCTGCACCAAAATGCCATAAATGAGTCCCGATCTTGAAAAAGGCCAATTTTAGGCAAGTGCGACCTGCTTTTATTTTTTTACAAATGCACAGGTAGCACTGTTTTTTATGTGCTTTTTTTTTTTTAATCTGCTGTCAGACTCAGGTCAAACTTCGACTAACTATTCTGTTTCCCGCATATCATTTATGGCACTACGCACTTTGTATTGTTTCGCTCTCCTGTTTGACCATCAATGTTTTTATTAGATGTGATTAATTGTGTTAACTAGAGCGAGTCTTTCACCTGGTACTGACTGTGTGATATTGGAGCCTCTGCATCCCTGATTTTATTTTTAGCTTAGTTATTTTCCTATCTGGTATGTTCCAGTGAGGATTGTTTTATTATATTTTATCGTGTGCTTTTATGGTTTTACTATTTGAAACCGAATAAAGATTACCTTGACTTGAGGCCCTAAGTGCTGCTGACTAATCTGCGTCAGTCACTATTATTGGTCCCCTTTAATGCTGCATAATCCTGCCTAGGCAGCTCCTCTGATCAATAATGGGAAGGAAATTTTAACATAATTGTGACATCTATATGATGTAAGTCAAAATCCCAAACATGCTGCCTCCTCTCACCTCTATGTCCTGATCTCTAATCTTATCATCTTTTCTCTTTGTCTTCCTTGCTAGGTGTGTTTGCTAAAATGGTATATTGTATTTAAAACATTGCATCAGCAGTGATCAGTGGGCCATGTTTTGAATGTCAAAGGCCAGGGCAGCCAACTCCCCTCATAATGAATGATCTATAATCAAATAAATCACCTCCAGAAAAGTAAATATGGTCATCTGACCCACACAATAATGTCGAAGAATGTGAACGATGATTACCAGTCAGTGATTTGTTTTGACCCAACAAGAAATTGTGAGATGTTATGACAAGCTAATGCTTGTAAAATGCAGATAAAGCTGTGGTGTGTCAGCCACGTTTGACATAGGACTGACACTGCTTAAGCATTTTCAGCCTTCCAAGCACACTCCACTATTTGAAAATCTACTAATACCTATAAGGGTCTTTTCACCTTTAATATGATCTCACCATTTTCTACATTTCTACTTAGTAGAATGTGACAATTTTGAGCGATATTGTCATCTTTTCAAACCTCCTGTCTTCCTGTCACTCTTTGCAGATCTTCCACATGACGTATGATCTGGCGAGTGCTGTGGTGCGGATCGTGAACCTCATCGGCATGATGCTGCTGCTCTGCCACTGGGACGGTTGTCTGCAGTTCCTGGTCCCAATGCTGCAAGACTTCCCGGGTGACTGCTGGGTCTCCCTTAACCACATGGTGGTAAGTGGTCCACAGGTTTTCCACAGCTCAATGGATGGGAACCATCCTGTTCTTCCATGTGCCAGGGATCTATGTCAAAAGAGAGAGTTATTGCAGTAGAGACTTTTTCTTTCTCGGAGTTTTATATAGAGCAAACTTGACCCGAAGGTATCAGAGCGCTTTACATGAGCACCAGTTGTGTTACAGACAGACACATTCATTTTTGTTGGGCACGGGAAGATTAAGTGATTTGCCCAGAATCACAGGATTGAGCGTCCCTGCCGAGACACGAACCCAGTTCCCCAGCTTCTAGGTCGACCGCTCTAGCTGTAAGGCCACATCCTCTCCCCAGACTTCCACCAGTGTTGAATTGGAGCACTTGTGACAAGGACACAACACTTGTGAAAGGGTGCTGGATTACCCACGTGGAGGAGGTCATCAATTTACTAATCAAGTGATTCAGTGCGCCTCATGCCCTGTGGCACCAGGCAAAAGCAGAATGGTACAAGACTCTTTAAGAATCATGGTAGCTACACAGGCTATAAAAACATCCATGCATGGCACATTTTCCACATATAAAAGCATGTTTAAAACTTTCTGGAATCTGTGAAACTATAAATATGCTGATGTTAGATCTCATACTTAAATGTCCCAACAAGTCTCAAGCTCATGTCTTACACAGTACCAGGATTTCTGGGCTATTCCTCGCAGGGTACCTCAGACTTGTACACAGGTTTGTTTTAGTGTTTACCATAGGGATCCCTCTCTCGCCACCTCCACCACTATCTGGAAACAGAAAATATCTCCTAAATCCACCCCTTGCTACCTGGAACATGCTCATCACCTATGGTGCCAAGCCTGCCCAATTGCAAATATTTAAAGACCTTCAACAGAGCCCTAGACTCGCACTTCAAGGCAGCCTGCTCTCTCAGCACCCTCATCCCGATACCACTGTTCCTGACACTTAGGAAAGAATGTGTTCCTCTTCTACAAAATCAAAGGTCCTAAACTGTTTGAGACATAAAAACTCTCCATTCATACTCTGCCTGACCTTTCCAAATCCCCCTGTTTACATACACTAAGCGCATCCCTCCACTACAACCCCAACAAATGCACTACTGGTCTCCAAGCGCTATAATAGCTATCACACACACTCAATATACAGTATTGCTTCATAGTAAATGACCTCACTGCCCACTACTCAAAGAAGGCCCAAAAGAGCAAGAGCAAGGCATTTCACTTCTCACACATCACAGTCCCATCTTCCCTCATTTTTGTGCACACTAGGCCATCCTTTTACCCAACCTTCTATTTCTACCTTCATACAAACTCAAAAGTAAAACTTGCACAATACTCAAACTGGCCGACCCCATCTCTACCACCTCTGGCCTATTTCCCAAGCAAATGTTTTAACCATTTACTTTCTCATTCTCACCCTCCAACTGAATTATTTCACTCCTCCCTCCTTTCCATAATCTAATTCCCACTATGACTTCTTCCAAGGGGTTTATTTGTCAATAGGGGTTCTCAACAAGACTCTCCTGGCAATTTTTAGTACACGTCTCATGTCATAGGACCTCAATTAGTGTTTGGTGAAGCAGGTGGTATCCTGCAACTGGCAGACCTCTCGTCCATCAAACCTGCAGCTCCTACGCTCTATTTAGAGTGGGGAAAACTTTTGGGTTACCACCTGCAGAGCCTCCGCTGGATGTGCCGAAGCTAAACCAAGGCCCAGACATCAGTCCACCACAGGATTGCTTAGTCACAGTGACGGTCATCCCGCTCTTTTGAGAGTGAGACGGCCATCACTTATTTTTCCTGCACATGTCCAAAAGGGTATATGGGCATATGGAAGAACTCCAACCAAGCATCACTGCAACCAATTCAGTCCCCATGTCCACTACACCCAAGACCATCCTCCCTTCCCTCCAGCTGCAACCCTGTTGTTCACTGGAACAAAGAAATGCAATCATCCACCCTCGTCGCTATGATTGACACCATCACATGCTGCAACACGCATAGCGGCGGTAAAGTTCACACTGGTCAATAACCTTGTCATCAAAAAACTGAACTACTGCATCAGCCTTCAGTTAGCCTGAGCCTTTCATCCTACAGAAAGGTTCTAGATGTTATAATTTGCACTGTCTTTAAGTTCAGTAAATCCAACCGACTCTAGCTAGTCAACCATCCTCAATCCTGGTGACTCGCAATGTACTGTGCAAGTTCCTAATCATAGTGAAAAACTCCATAAATAGCACGCTCCCACTACCTTGTGTAGACCAGCTCTTTGTTCAGTCCTGTTTTCCTCAGTGATCAGAAACCTATGGCCACCCTACCATACCCCAAGCCCCTCCTCCCAAGGCAGCTTTTAAGGATCAGGCCCTTTCCTCTCGCCCCATGTCGCCTATCAATGCCAAGTCTTGTCTGTCATGACCAATCACAAGTATGTGTCCCTTAGAGGGTAATTAATAAAGATTTCATTGAGAGTGTTAGTTTCCTGCCATTGATAGCTAACCTAGGCATGAGAAACAAATATAATTTCTATAGTAAATAAAATTAAAATTAAATATAGTATACACATGTCGGGCCTGATTCACAGAACTAACTTACGTCAAAAACGTAAAGTTAGTACTTTTTGGTATTCACAGAATACACTTACTCATTTTGGTATTCACAGAATGAACTTACTCATTTCGGTATTCACAGAAGTTAGTAGTCCTAACTTTAGGACTCCTAAATGCCTTCTGTGAATACCGAAAGTCTTAAAGTTAGGATTTTTCTCAGTTTAGGAGTAGTAAAGTTAGGACTCCTAACTTTAGGACTCCTAAATGCCTTCTGTGAATACCGAAAGTCTTAAAGTTAGGATTTTTCTCAGTTTAGGAGTTGTAAAGTTAGGACTCCTAACTTTACTACTCCTAAACTGAGAAAAATCCTAACTTTAAGATTCTTCGGTATTCACAGAAGGCATTTAGGAGTCCTAAAGTTAGGACTACTAACTTCTGTGAATACCGAAATGAGTAAGTTCATTCTGTGAATACCAAAATGAGTAAGTGTATTCTGTAAATACCAAAAGGTACTAACTTTACGTTTTTGACGTAAGTTAGTTCTGTGAATCAGGCCCGAACAGTTTTAAAGCTAAAATACCGAACGATGGCAATCGCATATATATCTGTTAAAGGTGTTTAATTTTGTTGAAACATGGCAATTTAAAGCAACAAAAAATTTATGTGATAAAGATAATATTTAAAAATATGCATAAAATATGTGGTTGCATTCTCAAAAACAGTCATGAATCTTCACCCGCAGGTTTAAGACTGGAATTAACAAAGTATTTTTAGGTTATGCCTGGACAACTGCAGCCCGACAGATTTAAAGGCATAATAATGAAAATATTGTGTGCACTTCAATTATGTTGCCATAACGAAAATATTATATTGGTCAAACTGTAACCATTTCAAGCTCTCACTATTCATGTTTTGTTGAACGTAACATTTGTGTGACATAAGGAGTGAAATTCGGTGTTTGTTAAAGGTACAGGATTGTGAGTGATGGGCGTAATTGCTCACCACCATTGTGCACTCCTCAAACCCCCACCAAGTAACTGTCCTCACTGCATACCACTGACATTTTCTCACCTGCCAGCTTTCCTCACTGCTCACCAATGCCAACACGTCATACTGCCCCTCACTGCCCCACTCTTCACACTGCTGAGAGCCAGCTGCTGTTGTTGCCCAGTAGTACCAGCTATTTGTGTACCCAACGGCCCATCTTTTCTCACTGCCCTCAAGCGTACTATCGCCCAACACCCACTCCTCACACTGCGGACCAGTGCGTGACAGTACTTGCTTCTCACACTGCCCACCAGCGCTTTCTCCCCAAACTTTCCACCAGACCTATATACTCATACACCCCCTCAGGGCAGCTATCCACACCACCCACCAGTTTCCACGTGTTACACTGCTAACCAGTGGCAGCTCCTCAAACTGCCAACAAGCGCAGGCTCCTCACATAAACAGCCAGCGCAGGCTTATCAGACCGTGTATGCTGCCTGCTCCTCACACTGCCTGCCAGTGCTAGCTCCTCACCCTACCTTTGAATGCCTGCACCGTATGGTGCCCACCTGTACAGTTCCACATATCGACCATAATTATAGCGTCTCAATCTTCTACTAGCGCTAGTCCACTCACTGCCCATAAGTGCTTCCTCCTGAAAGGGCTCACCGGTGCCCAGTCTCTTTCACCGACAACAGGCCAGCTCCTCAGAGGGGCGACTAGTGTCAGATATCTATACTGCCCATCTTCTTGCACTACCCACCATCATCTCTTCTTTAAACTGTCCACTAGTATCCATGCCTCGCACTACCCACCAGTGCCTGCGCCTTGTACTGCCACAAGTCCTATCATCTTGCTGCCCAACAATGCCTGCTGAATCTGCTCTCCACCAATGCCTGCTGAATCTGCTCTCCACCAATGCCTGCTTTTCACATGTCCCACAAGTGTGACTTCCTCAGCGCTCACCCCTGCCTGCTGCACACTGCCCAGGACTATTCACTTCTTATACTGGACTCCAGTGATGCTCCTCACACCAGACACCAGTCTCCACTACTCTGACCTCTTACAACTTCAAGATGCTTACTCTGCCCATCAATGACATTTCAACAAGGCGAATTTCCCACATTGCTCAGCAGTGCGTGCTCTCTTTTATATGGCAATGGTGGCACTGCCCTACTGTAAACAATGAAAGAGGCCCTCAGCTCCCTTTTAAGTAGTACAAGACAGCCGTAGTCGTGATGAAGTGGTCCTGTCAGGCCTCTGTGCCCTTGGGGTGCTATACCGTTTGTTCTAATGATGGCTACAACCATGCAGGCTCCTCACGGTATCCATCAACTCCCTCTCCTCCTACTGTACACCTATTTCAGCAATTCACAATGTTCACTAGTTGCAACGCCTCACGGTGCTCCTATGTACCTGATATTCTCACTGCCAAGATTTGTACTTCAATAGCACTCTGGAGGCTGATAAGTGATCAAGACTCAATGGCCAGCCACTCCTCTGCCTCTCGACTGAGGTGACCGTTATTCGGTTGAGTGTGTTTTTCTTTCTAAGTCAAAGCCTATTCATGTTCTTCTTTTCTACTACCTTCTCCTCCCAATTTTTTCATCCAATAACTTTATCCTTCTCATCCTCTTCTTCCTGCTCCTCCCTTTCTTTCTGTCTCATACTCTCTCTTTCCCTTTTTTACTATCACTCCTCCTCTCAATTCACTCTTCTGTTTGCTCCTGGTCTATCTTCTTTTACTTACCTTCTCTTCTTGTTCACTAGCTAGTTGCTTCTTCTCTCTCTTCTGTTATCTCCTATCCCCATGACTCCCTGACCCTGAAATATCCTTTCAATAGCTTTATAGTTTTTCCTCCCTCCCCTTGCTACATCCTGTCCCTCTCTCTTGCTGAGTGGCTGCACTACACAGGTGTCTCTGTCTTATGTTGACACACTGACTAAGTCTTTGATGTCAGGATATCTAGAAAGCCCATTTACTGAGAAAAATTCCGAAAACGTTTAAACATGGCTCTCTGTACTGCTTGGTAACACTCAGAGCAGCAGCCATTGACTAAGGGCCTGATTTAGATCTCGACAGACAGGTTACTCCGTCACAACGGTGACGAATATTCAGTCTGCTGAAATATAAATCCCATCGGATATAATGGGATTTATATTCGGCTTACGAGATATATCCGTCACCACTGCGACAGAATAACCCGTCCGCCGAGATCTAAATCATGCCCTAAGTCCTTAATGCCAGAGGGTCTTGAATGCCCATTTCCGGGCCATCCTGGGAAAAAAACGAGAAAACGTTTAAATGTGGCTGCCTGTACTGCTTGGTAACACTCAGGGCAGCAGCCAGAGTAAAGTTTGAGACTGTCTTAAGGAGAGATATTCATTACCAACATCTTCTTTAATCATGCCTCTCAAATTACTGTCATTTAGGGTTCAACCTCATTTTGCCCACATTAATTCTTAGAAAAAGATCACTTGCTTACTAAACATTAATTCAGCCAAACCACTCTATTTAAATGAAACCTCAAGCTCAAGCAAGATGTCCTTATCAAGGATCGCACAACATTCACTGGTTTACAGCCATTGCCCCAGAGAACCTAGACACTAAATACAAAGGGGCAGATTTACAAGCCCCTTGCGCCACTTTCAACATGGGGAAAGTGACGCAAAAGTGGCGCACGGGCCTTGTAAATCTGCCCCATTGTGTCTATGGACCCCAACGTAGGCATCGCTATTTCAAAAACGTTTCACTATAAAAAAAAAAAAAGGTCTAAACTATTGAGTTGTTCCAAGTGACAAATGCATAGAGTGTTTGCTGTTAATAACGCTAGATTAATGGTGGCCATATTGGAAGTGGGCCTGCCTGCGCTGTTTACTCTGGCTGAGGCTAATTCAAGGACCTCACCCACCACTATGTGCTCTTTTTCTGAGAGACACTCCAATGACCATATGTATTTGAGTTGTCCACCTACCATTGCTTGCTCTCTTGTATTGTTACCAGTGGCTCATATTGACTTAAGCATGCCAACTATTAACCGTTCATCTGGCACTTTCCTATTACTAAGTATAGGCAGATCTACAAGTTATTCCTAATCTCTATTTGTGCACAATTTACCCATTGCTAACACATCTCTGGTGCTTTCAACAACAAAAGAAATAATAATACACCGGCGCCTGCTCAGCACCTGGTATAAATCACCAATGCAAACTAAATTTGCCACCTCACAAGTAAAATAACATCTCCACTTCACAACCCTTAGATACTGTTGCAACCAGGTAATTTCCACACAGAAATATCAGAGGCCAAAAATCACAGTCCTTTGAGTTGGTCAAGATAGTCACCATCATTAATACAACTACATCATTAGCATCTACAAGAATGGAACCACCATGGTTCAGGCCAACAACCATAATTTCTTCCCTTTCCAGGAGATCTTCCGGTAGCTCAAAAACTCCAAATCAATTGCAATCAAAACCATTGACACCCTTCCCATACCACAGGCTGATTCACATGTAATACCCACTGAATATTGTCAATACAGTCACTTCCACCATGACACCAGCCGCAGGCCTCCTCCCCTCCCCACATTCAGGAGAAAGCCTACCCGCCTGAGAGCACTGTAATTGAACTGACATCCGTGGTACCTCCGACCCATTTGTAAAAATTAGCCCATGCCACAGACCTGACCTGCGCTGAAATCCGAGAGAATGTTTTCCCTTTTAATTGCACCGCTATCTTAATCACGACTGCTCTCTTGTTATAGCATTACTCTACCGCCCCCTAGCGCCCGGCCACAACACTAACATCATGGAATTGAACTGACAACACCTAGAGTGGACAAGTGTCACTTTCGATGCCCTTTGTCATCTTGATGACTTGGTGCCCATGCCTCCTTTGAGCTGTGCTCTTCCTGTGGGTGCGGAAGGCGGCGAGGCGGTAACGCTGCTGTTGTCTGTCCCTTGCAGAACGACTCCTGGGGCAAGCAGTACTCGTACGCCCTCTTCAAGGCCATGAGCCACATGCTGTGCATCGGCTACGGGCAGCAGGCCCCCGTCGGCATGTCAGACGTCTGGCTCACCATGCTCAGCATGATCGTCGGCGCCACGTGCTACGCCATGTTCATCGGCCACGCCACCGCCCTCATCCAGTCCCTGGACTCCTCCCGGAGGCAGTACCAAGAGAAGGTGAGGATGCGCGTGACGCGGTTCATACTGGCCGTGCCGCTGATTGGGCAGACTGTGCTGTCAGTTTCAGGTGTACGGGGGATTATGGGGAAGTTAAATGTGTGTGTGTGTTTGTTTACGTGGTTCTTTTCATGCAGAGATGATCGCAGGCAGTCAAAGTGAGAAACTGTTTCGCAGGGGACGCGAATAAAAGGTGCATGTCTTTCCCGAAAACGGGGAAAAAGTTTGTGGTTTCAGGGGCTACAAAATGTTTTGGCGAGGCATTACTGCCCATAGTAGCCTGAATGGGGTTCCATCTGCCAATCAAAAGATTCTAGCCAAAGAGATACGTTCTGATTGATTGTAGATTGTTAATTCTACTTACTGAATGAGCAGGCTGTTCAACAAATCCGATTCGCTGGCCTCAATTAATGAGGGAGAGTGTCTGTGGTTGGATTGGCTGCTTGTGAGCAATTCAGAATAGCCCTGTTCCTGAACCACCATCCATCCCTGCTTACCTATACCGTCAAGTACTGGCCTGCATGTGATGTGATAGGATTGACATTTCAGCAATCCTGCTGGGAATTGTTATGAATCACATACGATATTTACTCTGTATTGCTGAGGCAACCATGTGTGTGCCCGCTCTCATAATGATGCTGAGATCTGACGGAGCCCAGACAGATAACATATTTGTGAGGATCCAGTGAATTTGCACTTAAACACATGCATGTGCTTCTGTGCTGACTCGAATAATTGCCCTTAAAAATAGTGTGTATATGTGTCTGTCTTACTGCGTGTGAACATCTATTTCGAATCGTAAATGCCTGAGAATGATGGGCGGGTGTGAGAAGATTTGTTAATATGTGCGTGTCTGTGATGTGAACTATGTGAACTCAATGCATAAGGGTATGTTTTAAGCGCGTGTACTTTGTACGACTGTTGTATTACCCCATTGTGGCCTTCGTATGGCCCATGTTTTTGTGCTAGTCTTGCAAAGCAGCTCCTTGTCTGCTACTGCTTATATGTGGGGGGAGGGGTATGTCAACGTGTGCGTGTTTGTATTTATCTGCATGGCGTTTGTGTAAGGTCATATGTGCCCATTGTTTGCGAGTATGTGCCCTAGCTCTTGGCTTATGTGTGTTTTAATTGTGTTTGAAATGTCTTCGTGTTAGTGTAAAATTGATGCTGTACGTGTGTATGTCTCTGTACTCAGTGTGTACACGTTTTAGTCTGGGTTTGTGTAGCCGCCCTCTAGTGTATGTCGCATCTATGCAGAAGGTTATCGTTCCTGTCTGTCTGTCTGTCTGTTTCTCTCTGGCTAGGAATTAGCTTCCCCCCTCTCATTCAGAGCACTAAGATTCCCTTGTCATTAGCAATTCATTAGAGCTCAGCAGGGGATTTCGAACTTCATTATCATTTCTCGAATTCATATTTGCACTTGAGTGGTGAGAAATGCTAACAAGAATCCTCCCTGCTGAGCCTCCAGAGGCAGCAGGCAGGCTGGGAGAGGGGGGTGCAGGCCTAACAAGACCCTCTCCTCTTTAGCCTCTGTCCAGGCAGTGCATCTAGGTCTGTTTGCTGCAATCTATTGTCTTGCAGCATTTCTGTGCTGCTTTTATGCCCCTTGGTGTCCCCATGAAGCACATTGCAGTTGGTTCAGTAAGTCGCTGCTGCATTTGCTGTATAAGGTTGAAAGAAGGTGTTTGAGGTTTCAACTATGAGTGGAATGCTTTGATATTGTATTTGAGGTCCAGAGGTGTGCCCCAGACATGATGCAGTGGCATGTGGCCGTGTCCTTTGCATGGAGCAGTGTACGGAAGGAGTGCGAGGGATAGCTATACGTGCTGTACATACAAACCAACTGACTTGTAGTTCATGAGGTTGTTGGAAATTGATTTTGGGAAGGACTTACTTGTCTTCCTGAATTTCAGATGTCTGTTGTTGATCCCTATTCTCCTTGGCAGCTTCTTCAGGAGCTTGAACATCTGAACAGAGAAGGAGCTCCATCTAAAGCATGGTTTTTAAAAGGGGTAATGATCAGGAGCAGTGGTACTTGGGGTCTTAGGTTTCTGTTTTGAATTTACAGTCTCAGCAGTCGGAAGACGGGACCTGTTCCATGGGATCACCTGGTGCCCAGTGTATAGAGCATTGTTGGAGATTCATTGTGCCGTTGGTAACCAGTGAATGGCTTTAAAGAAGGGTTATGTGTTCTCGTATCTAGGTGTCTGAGTGAGTTTAGATTGTGGGTGAGTGTTCATGACAGGGCGCGACTGTGAGCGATGGAGTTGATGCTGGAGCAGTCTGAATTTTGCATTTTCCACATTTTTATTTCTGATTATTCACAATAAAATTATTGTTGTTACTGATTTAGCTGACACTGCTAACAAGCCTTGTCAAAACAGTTAGGTCTGGCTTGTTTTAGACACAGGTTTGTTTTGTGTGATATGTTTGCATGTAGTAACAGAAAACACATGGAGAGGCTTCCACGTACTGGTCAAATAGCACCTTGTGTGAAGCGCAGGATGTTAGGTGATATGTTTTAGGACGTGCCCTTAATTACATATATCATGCTTCTTTGAAAGGATTTCTAGTTATGTTTCTTCAGCCACATCACTTTATAGACCCCCACCTACTTCACCCCACTTAATAGTGGCACGCATACAGCATCTCCATCGAATAGGCTTGTCACTTTAATCTTCAGTTTGTAGAGGCCACTCTAACCATCAGTAAATATCTCTCTCTCCCTTCTTTCAAACAGTACAAACAAGTGGAGCAATATATGTCATTCCATAAGCTCCCTGCGGACATGCGCCAGCGTATCCATGACTATTATGAACACCGATACCAGGGCAAAATGTTTGATGAGGAGAGCATTCTGGGGGAGCTGAGTGAGCCACTTCGAGAGGTAAGGAATCCATGCTCACTTATCCATACACCAGCTCGTGGAGGTTAAGCTAGCTGCTCTGAGGTAAGGAATCCATGCACACATGTCCTTACAAAAGCACTGTGTGATTGAGTCAGCCACTCAAAGAGGTAAGGGATGCATGCACATTTGTCCTTACACAAGCATGAGGAAACTGACGAAGCCAGTCTGAGAGGTAAATAATGCACACACACCTCTATTCATGCCCACTCGGGGAGGTTGAATGAGCCACTCTAAGGTGTAAGGAATCTCTAGATTACTTACCGGTAATGTACTCTTAGTCGTACTCTTCCTCGTCTTGGTCATAACAATATGAGATTGGCTCACCTCTCACACAGAATGATCCCACAGCCAAACAAAAGAAATGCTTAAAAGCAAATCCCTCCAGTCAACTCACTGTCATAAGGGATCAGCACTGCCAGAATCCTCCTGAACATATCCAGCTTCTTAAATGGCAGGACATATTAAGGGAGCGATCAGCAGGATGTATGACTTGGACGAGGAAGAGTAAGACTAGGAATAATGAAGTTTACTGGTAAGTAATCCAGACATTACCTCCACATCCCTGTTCCTTATCACCATCTTCACAACATGAGGTATATGAAAGTCATAACCGTCAATCAATGAAACATAAATAGAAACATATCAAAACAAAAAGATAATCTGCAGCACCCAGTGATTTTTCAGAGATGTCTTTTGTTTGATTTTACAGTCACAAGAAATGAAATCATGAAAAAATAGATCATACTACCACAAAATCAACATTTATTCCACCCGAATTTAGACCCATGCAAATAATATTGGAAAACAAAAGTGTGTTGGGATGCATAAGTGAGAGCTCTACAAATGTCTGCAAGAGGGACTCCTGAATCTCTGCCCAGGAGGCTGCTATACCCTTAGTAGAGCTACCCTAAATTCCATCGGAAAGAGGAACCTTCACAAAGAAATAGTTGATCCAAGTCCAATGACTTATAAAAATTTCAGAGGCTTTTTGTCTCTGACTTGACAGCAAAGTGTTACAAATAGATGATCTGACTACTTAAATGGTTTGGTCGGTCCTGATAAATCAAAAGAGCTATGTGCGCATTACATAGCTATTATTTTTCTGAAGAGAGAGAAAGAAAGAACGCAAAATTACCTCTTAAACACAAAGGAAAGTCGACATAACTTCCAGTAGAAAGGAATGATCCAATCTTAGAGCAATTTTGTCTGTGAGAACAGATATAAAGGGTTGTCTGTGCAACAAGGATTCTAATTCCCCAATACTCATGGCTGACAATCCCCAAGCAAAATGACCTTCATGGTAAGGTCCTGTAGGTCAGCTGAACCCTGGGGTTTGAAAGGAGTGCCCTGCAGTGCAGCACTGAGGAGTCATCAGAACATAAAGTTAGGCATCCAACATGTCTAATGTTGTCCTATAGTCTCCTGGAGGGATTTGAAGGATTATGCATTGGAGTGTCTACAGCTTGAGTGGTATGTGTTCCACAAATTTGTTCAGATGTTTGAGGTCTATCACTAGATGAAATCCCTCTTCTGTTTTGAACACCAACAGCACTATGAAGTACACCCCCTATTCCCTCTGAGACCAGGGCCTTTAATAATTGCATTCTTGTCCTGTACAGTCTGAATGACCTGAGATAGAGCAATCTGTTTATGATTGTCATGAAGCCATGGTGTTATCACAGCTCCTGAATGTTGTGGAATGGTGGAAAACTCAATATTGAACACACTTATGACTACACTCACAACCTATGAGTCTGAAATAGAAGCCTCCCATTTTTTGAATTCTGCCTCCCACTGGCGAAAGGGAGCCAAGGTCATCATAGATGGGATCGATTCTGCTTTGAGGGGTAGTCCTAATGTTCTCAAAGGATTGATTTGATCCATTTTTATGGTTAAGTCTGAAAAATAGAGAATGTGTTGTTGATGCGAGAGCTGTCTGAATGAATTGTGCTGAGTCACAGAATATGGTGATTTTGATCTCTTCCCGAAAGTGAAAATGCAATGGATTTTTTCTTGTAGTTCTGTTCCAAAAATGTAGGGACGCACAAAGGGCACTTTTTTCTGGGCAGAGTTGGCATGACACATAGATTGCAACATGCTGCAATGAAAGCAGCCCGATGAGTACTCTTACTCCATCAAAAGATATCTCACATAATAGTCCCACTCGTCTTTCCATTCCTGCGAGGAAGGCTGAACATTCAAAGCCCTCTTCTGCTTTTCTGAAAAAATCTTTGAAATCTTTGTAGAAATATTTTTTTAGAGCCTTATTTATGATTTATAAGAATAATAGTAATAACTGATAGTGGCAGTAATTTATTTCCCACATCAATGCCCATAGACTCAGAACTGATGCAATTCTATTTCTGGTTGTAGCATCATTACCAACATGGTAAAATTCCATTGTACAGATTAGGAATCTGCTGGGTCTAGATTACTCTTCAGAACGCTCTAGGCAGTGGTTAGTCCTACATTGTTAGCATTACATTCGACATCACTTGACCTATGTGGGATAGAGCTGTGTGAAGAGTGCTTAGAAATGACTAGGACCCATATCTCCTTGGACGTAGCCAGCTCGATTCTAGCACACAGTACTCTATTATCATTCAAATATATTAAATCTTTATACCATGCAGTTATGATTGGTTAATGTCTACCCCAGCATTGTGCCACTCTTCACTTTGCCAGTCCCAGGGCTAATGAGGTATGTCAGCGTATTGGTTTTGGGATTTCGTAAGGGTAACCCTGCAGAGCAATCAAGGGGTTGGGAAGAATCTCCATACTCAGCATCTAAGACAAATCTTGAAACACTTGATCCAAGAACACAGCTATTTGTGGACACGTCCAAGCTAAGTAAAAAATAATCGGCCTTTGGTGCCCTGCATCGTTTGCGCATAGACTCATCCTTCTGTGCCAGTTTGAATAGGCTTTTAGGTGTGTGATATCCTGCGTAGGTATTCGTAATTATTTGCTTTGTGCCTGCCATCAAGGGAGATTTCTTTAGTTTGGAAACAGCAGTAGGTCCATTGTGCATCCATTGATAGAGCGCAGTTTTCAGTGTCCCATTTAAATTGCTTTGTAGCATGCTCTGGGGACTCTTCAGCCAGGATCTTTTATATAATTTTGAGGCAAGTTGCTTCGAGCCCCCCAGGGGAGGCTCGAAGAAACTTCACCTTCGGCGAAATGATTATATATGAGAGCTGTGTCAGTTCCTGCAGGAACTCGTCACATCTGCCCCACATGGTTGTCTTCAGCCTATAATCCAAAAACATATCTAAAGGGGCTGTCAACAGAGACTGACCTGCACACACACCAAACAGCCCCTCTTAAATCCAGAAGGATACCAGAATACATCTTTCTTAGGGTAGAATCCACTATCATGCATCATCTGCCATTGAAAATCTACCCATCAATCTTGTAATTAAAGAATCAATTGGCACAGGGTCATGGAACTACATATCACTCTCTATGAGGGAATAGAGGCGTGTCATAAACCTAGGAAGGTTTATCTTTTCAGCGTCTTTCAACATAACATCTTTAATATACCGATGTATTGAAAGGCCATTTTGGGTTTTTGCTGAAATTGTTATGAGCGGAGGTGCTACACAGCTCTAGTCTAGATCAGGAAATGCCATGTTTTTCTGACTATAGATAATATCTATGCAGGGACTCCTTTCCAATGTATTTACCGTGTTTAACAGGAGTACTCTTCCCAGCATCACTTGACACTTCTGCTGTTTCTGCCTCAGAAGTAAATTAATTAGATATGTCAGCCAATCTTTTTTTAGGAGGCATGGAAGCCAGACTCTGTGTAGTAATCTTCCTGATTTTTGCTCCAAAGGTGAATCATCAACCTTCTCCCTTTCCTTGCACTTATGAGGAGAAGGGGAAAAGGAAGATGATGAAGGACAATATAAGGAGTTCCTCATGTGTTTGTCCGTAGTCACAGAATAGCAATCCACAATCAGATTGTCAAAGTCACACTTACCTGAGTCTCAATCTATGAACAGATGCTGTTGGTCAAGAAGCGAAAGTCAGCACTTGCGCATTACATGCTACAATGCTTCAGGGGGGCAAAACAACGAGACCGTGCACAGAGAATCTTGCCACATTCCATGAAAGAAGACCTCCTCTTACCTAACGTATGAATTAGCATGCATCTAAACGAGTTTTTGACACAGTCTCTTGAGGCTGGGATAATTTTAAAAAAAACTCCCTTGCCGACGAACCGTTGCCATGTTCCATAACACTTCCTGGCCCGGCAAGGGAGCATTATCGAGAATGGAAAAGGTCAAAGCCCAGCAGAGATCTTTTCACTCCAGAATACATCCTGAAGGAGACACGGAAAAAACAGGAGGATTCTGGGAGTGTCGAGCCGTTATAAAACCCAGTTGATGGACGGATTTCCTTTTCATCCTTTCATTTCTTTTGGCTCTGGGCTCATGCTGTGTGAGAGGTGAAATGATGAGATGATGAGGACGAGGAAGAGGGACGTGGAGGTAATGCTTATACACCTGTCATTACACAAGTGCAAGGAGGCTGAGTGTACCACTGCGAGTAGTAAGGAATGTATACACACCTGTAATTGTCACATAAATGAATATCCACACCACCCGATACCAATATCCTGTACCTGCCAAAGAATAGCATCCTGGGACTGCACACTAGTCCATACACACCTAAGAATAGTGGCATGAGAAAGTGACTGGGCAGTCCAAAAGTTAAGGTAAAATAAACAACAAACCTTGTGCTCGCCGTATCGCTGAGTCGGCAATGCGGTGAGCGCAAAGTAAGTGGTTTTATTTTTTTACATTTAATTTAACTTATTGCGTCGTATGTCGACTTCCCTGACCCCCACCTTGCCCCGCCTCACCGCTCTTACCTGTGCCGGCTGCCACTGACCATCAACCATCCTCGGCAGCCTATAACAAATAAGGCCCACACCGGAAGGAATCCCTCCAGGGTCGAGATGCAGGTCATAAACAATGACCAAGAACAGGTACCAGCTTCATCCACTCTTTCCCTTCATGTGGGTGTCAATATTTCCAACTACCTACCTCAATGAGAAGAGATAATGTCGGACAAATGGGTATTAGGTCTAGTAAACTACGGACATACCCTGGAGTTTGTGCAGATACCACCAGACAATCCTCCAAAGGGGGCACACCCACCTCGTCTTCACTTATTGATGAAAGAAGCACTAATAATGCTGGCCAAGGGTACAGTAGAAAAGGTCCCTTGTTCTCAGAAGGGCATGGGATACTACTCTAGTTTTTTCCTTGTACGAAAGAAAACAGGGGTATGGTGGAGACCCTTCCTAGACCTCAGGGAACGCAACAAATTCCTATGCAAACAATTTCTATATGATTACTCTCTCCGACATTCTGCACCTGCTAAACAACGGGGATTACATGACCTCTTTAGATTTGCAAGATGCGTATTTCCACATTCCCATACTTCTCAAGCATCGCAAATATCTCCGCTTCACCATAGCCGGTGCCCATTACCAGTTCAGAGTCCTCTCATTCGGCCTCAAGTCAGCTCCTAGGATATTCACAAAATGTTTCACCCATGTAGCAGCCACACTCAGGAAACAAGGTCATCAGGTATTCCCCTACTTAGGCGACTGGCTGCAAAGGCCTCAACACCGCAGCAAGCTGCCAAAGCTACAAAGGCTTGCCTCTCACTGTTTCACAGACTGGGCCTTACAGTGAATTATACAAAATCCTCGACTTGCCCAAGTCCAACAATAATATTTTTGAGAGTCAACCTGGTACAATAAAAAATAAAGCTTATCTATCGCAAGACAGGCAGCGAAGGTTGACAAACTTAGCTCTAAAGATTTCCAAAAGAAAGTCAGTTTCAGTGCGGCTGTACAAGTCACTACTGGGCATAATCTCTTCCACAATAAACCTGGTCCCCCTGGCATGACTGAAGATGAGGCCACTGCAAGACGAGCTCCAAATGCAATGGATCCAATCAGAAGGCTCCTTCGAAGACTTGATCAGCATTACCCCAAGGATGCTAGAAATGTTAGCATGGTGGTCTCAAATATCTCATCTGTCACACGGCCTCGCATTCATGACTTCGGTTCCAGTTCATCCAGTTCATGATGTGCATGCAGTAAAATCAATAAAATCTGTTATTTAAAAAGAAATTCAAGGGAAGTGGTCATCACTTCAGAAATCAACGCACATCAATCACCTGGAACTGAAAGCAATATCCCTCACTTTGCAAGCTTTTCTGCTACAAATAGCAGGAGCATCCATTCCGGTCCGTACAAACAATATGATCAGCATGTATTACGTCAACAAGCAAGGGGGTGCAAGGTGGCTAACTCTATCTCAGGAACTGGCTAACAGCCCACAAAATATCTGTGAAGGCTGAGCACGTGTCAGGAGTGAACAACACCTTAGCGGAAGCTCTCAGCAGAACCAGACACAGTAGCCACGAGTGGGAACTGGATCAGGTGAAGCTGAACAAAATATTCTCACAGCGGGGCACACCAGCATTGGATCTCTTTGTGACAGACAAGAACTCCAAATGCCAGTTCTGCCTCAGGCAATACCCACTCCCAGGGGCGTTGGGGAATGCCCTTTCAATGAGACGGTCCGGAATTTATGCATACGCTTTTCCCCCTTTCCATCTCATACCGAGGATTCTCAGCAAGATGAAAATGGAGCACTGTCGCCTCATTCTAACATCTCCTTAATAGCCTAGACAGCATTAGTTTACAGAGCTTCTGCTGCTGCCGGAGTCCAATCCTATCCGCCTACCTTAGAGTCAAACACTCTTGACGTGGAACAACAGCCAGATCCTAAACCCGGAACCAGCCTCTCTCCAATTGCATGCATGGCTCCTGAATTCAACGAGTTCTGAAAATTAGACATCCCTCAGGATTGGAGGGAGATTTTATCCAAGGCAATAGCGGAAGCTGCAAACAAGATGTATAAATTAAAATGGAAGCGAGTCTGTTCATGGTGTCAACAATCTAGCGTACATCCATTGTAAGCTTCATCTGAACAGATTCTACCCTACTTACTATTGCTAGCCAGATCAGGATTCTTACATGCGTCTGTGATGGTTCACCTAGCCTCAATTTAAGGTACAGATGCTCCACAAATTCTCTCAAACAATTAATGTAGGGGTTGTTTAGAGCTTTGCCCCCAGTACGAGCTTCTCCCCCAAAATGACATCTCAACGTGGTTCTCTCGCTGCTTATGAAGCCTCCATTCAAGCCTATTCACAAGGCAGATCTGAAATTTCTCACGTTGAAGGTCACTTTGCTGTTGGCTGTCACTTCAGCTAGAAGAGTCAGCGAAATTCAGGTCTTTACAACACAGGAACCGTTCTTTCATTTCACTGATGATTATGCGCTTCTTAGAACAAACCCAAGGTTGATCCCCAAGGTTCCATCCCAATTTCATCTTAACAAACCTATTATACTTCGTACGTTTTTTCCCGAAACCAGCATCTCCCGATGAAAGGTCTCTCCACACCTTGGACATTAAACGTTGTCTTAAATTCTATCTCCATCGTACCAAACAACTCCAAAAAAATAATCAGCTGGTGATCTCTTACGAACTTTCTGGTTAGGGTACGGCAGTCACAAAAGCAATCCTTGCAAGATGGATTTCTGCCACCATGCAGTTTTGCCACACCAAGGCTGGCAAGCCCCTCTCAACAAGAATGAAGGCGCACTCAACAAGGGCAGTGTCTACCTTGGTTGCTCTGTTTGCAGGCAGTCCGCTGGAGAAAATATGTCATGCTGAGATGTGTTTACGCAGCACTACTGCCTAGAATCAGTGCAGAAAAGTGATGCAGCCGTTGGACAGGCGGTTTTAAGTTTAAGTCATCTATTTCAATAGGTGAGCCTCTGTAACTGTAGGTGATGTTAATGTCTTTACAAAGGTATATGATAGCGTTGTATATGTCATAATTGTCTTTTCATATGTGTACTATTTATGCAAAATTATATATATATATATGTATGTATATATGTATATATATATATATATATATATATATATATATATATATATATATATATATATATATAGATATGTGTTAGACTGTTACCCACCATTTTCAAGGGTACTTCTATTACTATACATTTACCAACAAAAACTGCTTGCTATTCTGATTCAAGCATGTGAATCTATGAAAGATCTAATACTGGAGAAGAAAATAAGTTACTTACCTGTAACTGCAGTTCTACAGTATTGGTATCTTTCATAGATTCACATGCAACCCACCCTCCTCCTCTTAGAGGCTCCCTTCATAGATCGGGATTATTAATTCCAACTTGTGCTAAAAAATCTGAGGTATTCGGCCTCTTTTGAGCGTGTTCTAGAGAATACTATCGCCTGATTGGTTATAGTTCAAGTTAGGTCCTTTTTAAAAAAAGACATAGATAGGCTAATAAACTGACTTTGCATTGCCATTATATCCTATGATACTTATACACATGGCCGGACTGGCCATAGCGGGCACCGGGCGTTTCCCCGGTGGGCCGCTAGGGTGGGGGCCGATTTTGGGCCCCAGGGGGCCGTTTTTGTTACAGGGCCGTTTTTGCAGCATAGCTGCAAAATCGGCCCTGTAACAAAATCGTCTGAAACCGGCCCTGGCAAACAGCTCGGCCGCACCCCCCCACAAGCCCCGGGGGGCCGGCAGAGCACTTTGCGAGGGCCGGTTTTGGTTCTCAGTCCGGCCCTGCTTATACATACTGCTTTACTATGGTACCATGGGATTCCCACTCCGCCGACAGGTAATGATTCAAGCATGTGAATCTATGAAAGATACCAATACTGGAGAACTGCATTTACAGGTAAGTAACTTATCTTCTTATGACTACTGATCTTTGCAAATCCCTGCAAGCTGACGTCGCTCCAGTAAACTAACGCTTGTGTATTAACTTTTGTCCCCTCCAGCTTCAGCCACCATCAGGTGTGGCCTTTGACTGGTAACTGTTGGTTTCTGAAGTGGTAATCCATTTCAGGCTATGTTGTTATATACATAACAGCAACCAAAGAACCAAGTTCAAAGTTACAAAGTCCCACAAAAGACAACACAGTAAAAGTTGTGCCCACAGGGACCGGGAAAGTTTAGAAGAAACTGATATTCTGATATGTTATTTTATAGCTGTGTAGAGTGCTTTATTGCCAAAAGCTTCCTGATGCTATAACTAACAGAAAAAAGAGGGCAAAGGTGCCCCAACGAACGTCTTGAATCTGGATTGATGAGTTTCGTCTGCGGGAACTGTCTTGTCAGATTTCCTTGTTGAGTGCATTTTCAGCAACTCACACTCCCAGTGCTCTCCATTTCTTTTGTGCCTGGGGGTGTAGTAGTGTCAGGAGCCACACCTCAGTGATTCTCAGCATGATTTGTACCGAGTGGGTGGGTGGAAGTTCTGGTGTTCAGAAGCCACTCCTGGCTCTGGTGTGTCGAGCGAGCATTTCTGACCTGCCCCGGTGCTTTGTCGGCATCCAGACTCCTCGCTGCACTGTTTGGGGAATGCCAACTTGTAGGTCTAGACCAATATGGGATGGGGCAAAATAATGTTTAGCTCATTACTTAGGGAACAGGTACATATTCAGTTGTTTCTGAAACAGAAGATAGTTCTCAGCAGCAGCCCATGCAGGTGAGCGCTTGGGCCGGGAAGGGGTGGGGGGAGGATATCGACATACGACAACGAGGGAAAATTAATTATTTATTAATTCCCCTCGTGGTCGTCTGTCGAATCCCCCCCAATCCGGCCCCACCTCTCTTTCCTGCATGGCCGCTGCTCATAGTTCTCTTACAGTCATAGATGATGGGTGAGAGTTTCCTGTGTTGAAAAGGCATGGCCATCACTACAGATTCGTAAGAATGCCTTCAGCAGCTAAATATACCTAGCACTTAAGGATGTACCAATGAAATCTGCAAGAAAGTTGAAAGGTTGGGCCAGTGGAAAAAAGGCACTCATGAACTATGTGCAAAACCTGAAATTAGATATATTAGTGACCAGAAACCAGTGCAGCTGTGCCAAAATTGTAGCAATATGTTGGTGACAACACAAGCTACTGTTGCATTCTTTGCCAGTGTCAAGCTGGAACCAGAATCTTGAAGCTACTATAAGCTTTTGATCAAATACTGAGAGAGGCCCAGGCACAGACCATTAAAATAATCCAAATACCACAGAGGATACAACAATACAGTGGTAGCTACCCGCAGCAACAATAACACCTTAGGCATGGGCCTGTGCTGATGGAAGCAGGACACGCAAACTGGTTTTATTCGGTCATCCAACTCAATTCCAAGTTTCTGTACACATCTAACCAGTGTGGAGGCAAAAACCTATGTCATCTGAGAAGTATTCAGGGATGTGAAGAAGGTGGCTCCTCCAGCAGGTCAGGACTCCTATTGTGCTATCAAATTGAGAAAGTGTGTTTGCATCCAAGGATGAATTGCTGAAAGACATGGATATGGTCTAGAGGATGCTACGGAGGTTCTGTCATCAATTCGACACAATGTCTGTATGTCATTATCAGACGTAAAAAGTGGTGTCCAAGATCTGTGTTTAGTTTAGTGATTAGATAGAGTATTCCTGACATATCTGTAGGCGCAAAAGTGGCGCATTGCTGGGGTGTGTCTGAAAACAGACGCAACTCCAATAATATGTCCTTTCACATGGGGCAAGCCTGCGTCAGTCTTAAGCCTGCTGTGAGGCAGGCATAAGAGTTTGACGCAGTGGCTTCCTAGAGGTGTTGCAGCGAAATTTCATAGATTTTACTGCAACACTTCTACGAGCCTTTTCTGCGATGGAACGCCTACCCTGCATACATTATACCTGACGCAGGTATAATGTAGAGCAGGGCTTTAAAAAGTGACGCATTTGCTTAGATGCATCACTTTGTAATTATGGCGCAACATGGCGCATTTTTTACGCTGCCGCAGCAACGGCAGCTCAAAAGGCTCATAAATGAGCCCCTCAAGTTGTTTCCAATATCTTAGTTCTCAAACGAAAAGTGAAATCCAGTGCTAATTCAGTCCAAGAGTTATCAGGCAAGTTTTGATCAGTCTTAAAATGGAATAATGAGAACACATTATGTCTGGAAAGACGCTACAAGCATAGGAAGAACCACACGATACTAGTTTTTGTTGGCTATGGCATCTCGATTAGTCTTATGGAAAAAGATCTTAAGCAGTGATCTGTCCAGATTAATGGGACTGAAGCCAAGACCTTGATATTTTGAGTAAAACAAAAGAGGAGCTCTGTGGTATGACCAACTGATGAATGGGGACAAAAACTAGCCATCTAAGGCCTAACGCAGACAAAATCTAGGGGTGTGCAAAGTTTTAATTATGCAAGCGAGGCTCACTTACATCATGATTATTTTCCTACCTGAAATTCAGTTTCCTGCTGTTTTACTTTGTCCATGCCCTAGTGCAGTTTTTGCCTAGCAACCTGCCAATATTTCCTTATGGAGGCTACTTATTGCTGAAAAGACACATGCTGTTTTCTCAAGTTAATTTTAAAACCACTTTCCTTGCGAGTTTGAAACTGGATGGATGTCAGTTAACTTGGTTTTCTCAAAACAACTGAAAAAGGTTGTGAAAGTCTACATTTTTTATGCGAAAACCCAATTTCAGGAAACTTTGACAGGATTTGGGTTACAATCAAAGTATTCAGGACAATTACAGGAAGTTCACAGAAAAACTTTGCACTTTTGCATGCTGTAGTAATGAGCCCACCAAAGCTTTGTTTGCAGGGCAAGAGGCAAGTTGCGTTCAGCTGTTAACATTGCTCAGCAGTACCCTAGTTGAGATGAACAGAATCATCACAGCTGCTTACAGGGCAGAACATTACCCTAACATGTCCTGAAGCAGCAATAACCAAAAAGATATCGAGTATCTCCGCAAATTAAGACACAAATATTGGAAGAACCAATAGGTCTCGATTAATGTTCCAACCTGCGTTAAAACTGGAGTATGCACAGACTACTTGTGCGCCTGCCTTTTGCTGCGCATCCTCTGTGCACTGATTTTACTCCCCTCTGCTGCTGTTTATTTCCCCAAGGCTGTGGTGTTTCGTGCTATGCAGCCTAGGATTTGGAATGACTTCCCCATGAAGGTCTGGGATGTAGAGCGCCCAGGCTCGTGGCCAGAGTGGGAGCCTCACTGTTTCCAGTTGTCAGTTTCACAATCTCCATTTTGCTGTGCGTTAATCTGCATTTTATTGTTTTACCTGTTGATGAAAAGTCCAGTGATGCCACCGTAACTAGTAAACAGACCAAACGAGTCCAAGAATGAATAAAGGAATGAGGATGAGATGAACATCTGTTGTGGATCCTCGAGAACGTCATAACCTCTGTTGTATAAAGAGAAGGAATGGAGTCCATGTGGGAGGGGCTATGAATGAGGCATTGCTTCCTTTATCAGGTGATGGGGGCGGTGTGGAACTAGAATGTGGTATTCAGAATATCGTCTTTCATAAATATCACTTCCTAAAAATCGTTTGCAAAAGTATTGCTCATTTATTTTACAGAGTTTTATATAGCGCGAACTTGACCCGAAGGTATCGGGTATCAGAGCAGAGAAGTTACATGAGGACACATTCATTTTTGTTAAGCACGGGGAGATTAAGTGATTTGTCCAGAATCACGGGATGTTGCGCGTCCTTGCCGAGACTCGAACCCGGTTCCCCAGATTTGAGGTCGACCGCCCTAGCCGTTAGGCCAACTCCTCTCCCCAGAAGTAGTTGAGAAGTAATAATAGAAAATCTACACCCAATGTGATGATATTTTGGAAGCAATATTTATGTTAGACAGTATTTCTATATGCAACTTTCTGACAAATAACTGGTAGAAGAACTTTACCAAATATCTGTATATTAAACACATAGGCACATCTAGGGCCTCATTTACTATATTTTGACACAGCAAGCCTTCCTACTGCGCTGCCGTGCTTCAAAATAAAAGGGCAGGCGCACAAACAGCAGCTGTGGGTCGACGCAAACACCGTTGCGTCATGTTACAAGGGAGCCTGTGTTGCGGGGATGATTGTTTTTGTGTAGGAAGGGACCCCTTCCTGCACAAAAACAATAATTGATGGAATTGTCCTTTTTCTATGTGTACTGCAGAATGCAGCACGCATAAAGAGGAGAAAACGAGGAGAAATAAAAGTATTTCTCCTCGTTGTGCCACTCCTACGCCTCCTCCGGGGAGGCATAGGATTCTGACGCATTCCCAGCTTTACAAAACATTGTAAATCTGGGAATGTGTTGGGTTCCAAGGATGTTGTGTGGGAACACCCACAGCAACACCCATGGAACGCCCCTTTCACACAGAGTAATGCATGATTGGGCCCATATTTACAAGGCCTTGAAAAGCCACACAGGGTGACTTTACATGGCCTTGTAAATAAGGGCAAGCCCATTGTGCTGCGGCGCATCAATAAAAGTGACGCACCGGCGGTGCAATGGGCTTGTAAATGAGGCCCACAATGTATAACTGAAAAGTGCCCACTACCAACTTTAACCCTGTGATTGGTTTAAACCGTGTTTTAAGAATGAGTGACACACTCTTCTTGTTGTGCTGAACAAATCCATTCTCTACATATGCTCACAACTCCACCCCTCTGCCCCAATACATTTAGGGGGGAACCCTTCATCAGCGGACTATTTTTTACATTTCTTCAGTTGCTTCTAAAAGGCAACCTTCCATGTCTCCGATAGAATGGCTTTTTTGTGCTTCATTTAATTTATTCAAGGGATTAAAACATACATATAATCACAAAGGCACCCCTGTGCCACAGTGCATTACGGGGTGAACCCTTCATCAGAGGCCTATGGTTTACATTTCTTGGTTCTGTTGCAACAGTATCAATCCTTCAAAAACCAATAGCATTTTTCAAATGGTGTCAGTACATTGTAGAACCTGTTGAGGTCCCTTGGCAGCAGTCAGAGAAAGCAAAGCAAAGCCAACAGTCGCAGGGCTGTAAAATAAACTACACTCGATGTAGGAGGTTCACTGAAATTGGAATGCAAGTACAGAACTTTATCACAACATGCCTTAATTTACAATGGCTATTTCATGTGTCAGACCCTGTTCTGGGGGCCACAGAGCAGACAGGTTCTACATGGCCTCAACAGTGATGGTTGTGTAAGCCCAGTAGCCCTGGGGGTCGGTTCTATCCTACTAGTGGTCTGCAAACAGGGGTAAGTACACCCTTTCTGCACTTGAATCTTGAGGTAGGAAGGATGAGCAGTGAAAGGCTTCCTGGAAGGTAGCTAGTGGGGGACGGGGAACAAGAGCTCATCAGCCAACACTCAAACAACAGACACAATAATGTACAGAACATACAGAACAACGAAATACTACACACTCTAAAGCTGGTTCAGGTACATAGTTGCAACCTCATAACGAGGTGTTGTGCAGGTGTCTCCAGCTAGTCGATGGCGAGCTAGAAAACTTCAGAGTAGCTCCCAGCCTTGAGTTCATTCTTAACTAAGAACTGCAATAAATAAGTGTTGCCTTTTCCTTTTAAACTTAAGGAAAGACTATTTTTATTTTGCATTATTATCAGGCTGCAGATAGCAGAGCATGATAACGAGCAGTGCTCCACTCAGATTTAAGACCCATTTGGGTCACAGATGTTCAGACCTTAAGCACTGAAACTCTTAAATAAAAGTCGTTCTCAACTCAATATTGGAGCATGAGAACAAAATGATATTTCTGAATGCTTTTAAATGAGAGAAAATTTAAATCAAAGTGTTAGCTTAATGATTAAGTTAACTCTTCATTTTAATTTTCTCCCGTTTCAAAGTATCACATTTACAAACAGCAGCCATCTTGCTACAAGTGGCTGGTAGACACAGTGCCATATTTTAACTGAAAAATACAGTCATTTACTTTAAAATGGGAAAAATATAAAGTGAAGAAAAATGTTTCTATGAAACATTGTCTTAATGTTTTTCTCTACTTTAAATTAAGCCAATTAGGTTCTAATGTTTTATGAAGCATGTTTCTTCACTTTAAATTCCTCACGTTTAAACAAATGAATGTGTTTACCTGTTATAAATATGGCACCATGTCTACAGGCCACCTGGCATAATATGCCTGCTGTTTGTAAAGACACTTTGACATGAGAAAAAAATTAAAATGATGAGTTTAATGTAATGCATATAAACATAAAGGTAACTCTTCAGTTACATTTTCTCCAATTTACACACAGCTAGCATCTTGCTCCCAAGGGCTGGTAGACATGCTGCCATATTTATAACTGAAAAATACAGCAATTTGTTTAAAAATAGGAGAAATGTAAAGTGCAGAAAAATGTTCCATCAAGTGGAGAAAGATGTTCCTTATTAGGAACATTTCTGGAGAACATTTTTCTGCACTTTTAATTTCTCCCATTTAAAAAATGTTTGTGTTGTACATGTAACGGTGCCACATATGGTTAAAGGTATGTCCTATGCCACAAGTACATACGACACAGGCTCTCAGTCACCCATACACATATATCCCATTCATTCACACACGTGTTCATACATCCCCACAGATCATGCACTAACTGACGCACATGACAGCCCTATCATAGTACCCCTAGTCACAATAATATTGTTCAAGCCATAGTATCAAGCTCCATGGACATTAGGTTTAAAGTAATTGAAGCTGAGCAAGGGAGTGTCTGGTAACAATGTGCGAGTTACATGGCCTTCAGTAGCTCACGACCATTTTCACTGATCAGAAGGAGCTCTCATTACAGAAAAGGTTGGAGACCCCTGGTCTAGTGGAAGCGGAAACCCTCTATGGTGCCGGCTTCCCTTCTCTTTTGCTCTCAGGGAAATTCCTCCTGCCTGGGATAACTTGGACATAGATGTAGAGTAGGCAAATGCTCAAATCAGTACCAATTACCCCTCCAATCTTATCTCATAGTTCAATACAATAGTCGTTAGGCCCAACAAGTTTGTATTGGCAAAGGTTCACGTTCTACCATAAACAAACTCTTGGCTTGTATTAGGAACAGCTTCTCAGTTAGTCAGGACACAGTCCCACATTACTTGCTCTAACAGCATGTTGAATCAGCACTGTGTGCCAGGGCAGTCAGTGACTTCGCACTGTCAGGCTTCCGATTCAGTGATGTGAGACCACAGCCTCACTGGACCACTAGTATTGCAAAGAGCATTGGGCTGGCTCCTCTAGAGTCGCAGCCTTCAAGCCAATGTACGCTGTTATTCAGCAGTTGCAGACTCGGGTTGATGCAGATAGGCACTCATCTTTCGCGGTCACAGCCTCCAGGCTGATGTAGGCTGGCACTCGTTTTGGGCAGCTGGGGTCTCCAGGCTGATGCTGCTGCCTTTGGGGTCAGCAACAGATTTTCTTTGCTGAACAGAGATAGTTTGGTGCACAGCTTGTTTTGCAGCTCAGCAGAAACTGCATTAGGAGACCAAGGGACCCATTACACTTCGGGTGAATTTCTACCTAGGCATCTGAGCACACTCTAGAATAGTATGGTACTAGGGTAAAAAAAGTCTGGATATCAATTTCACATGCAGTAGGGCACCCAGGGAAGAGGTACATGCCTGTTCACCGTGCACAGAATTTGCTGCCACAACAGCATTCATTCAGATGTACGAAATTTGAAGACAATAACCCCAAGAGAGGCAGTAAAGCGAGACACAAAATACTGAGGATGGACAACAATGGATAGATGATGAGAGAGTTCTTTCAGAAGCTAAAAGGGAATAGTTGTGCAAAACCGCTGAAGCAATATTAGATGTGATATTTTAAATCAGAATAGCAGAAAGTATGTACAAAAGCTAGAAACACTGTAAACACAACCCCATAAAGAAGCAGGTGCACTAAAACAGGATTCTAGTTTATGTGTACCAGGCGTTGAGTTTTGAGAAATAGATTTAGATGATCAAGCCTCTGGATTAACTCAGAGGTGAAAACAAAGGCAAAAGAACAACAGTGGAAGCAAAAAAATATATCTCCATTTAAAATCATGACTCGGTGTCAAACGGCAATAATATCAGTACTGTAAATATAAGGGGACGTGTGGTGAAAGCACATGTATAATAATTCAAGAAGCGCTGAAAAAAAGCCTTCAAGTAGACTGGGCGGAAAAGTTAGATATCTGATTAAATCCAGCCATGGAGATATCTGCATACACCTGTATAGAACTTCCATTTTTCATTAGACACCACTGGAGAGACAGCATCTTTACTCAGTTAATTGTGAGCAGACAACTTAATAAAGTTTACGTTGTGATGTGTCCACTAAAGTGAGCTTTTAAATGTCATCAGAAACCCTAGTAGAGCTCTCACTTGACTATAGAAACTTCCTCACAAAATGAGGAACACTTTCACATTTTATCAGGTTCGAATACTTTTCCTCATTTGTCATCAGAAAGTTTTCAGAGACAACACATTTTACCTCAGACATTTAAGTAGAGCCCTCAACCATCCTTAGACAGAAGACATTAGAATCCATAAGAGTTCTCTCATAAACAACCAAGAAAAAGTCTCAGTTTCCTCAGACTTCCAAAGAGAAACAACTCTAACTTGTTCTTAGGTATCCAAGAGGGAGGCCTCACTTGCCTTTAGGTACCCAAGGAGTGATGTATCCAGTGTCCTGAAACACATATAGGATCTCTCCCATCATACATCTGAGAGGAGTCCTTACGTGTCTATTAACAGCCAATGAGAAGTCACCCTTGTCCATGTACACAACACAGATTATCCCCCAGTTTGTTCTCAGTCAGAGAGTGTCCCTATGTGTTATGAAAACCAAAGAATACTCTCACCTTTTCTCAGATACCATTGGAGAGATCTCACCTATCCTCAGACATCCAAGAGTTCTTACATGTCCATAGATACCTGAGGAGATCAGTTGTTTTTATAAAACATAAAGATAACATCTTCCCACACTCCCTTGCATTCCTGCATTACATGCAGAATTTGCGTTATCCACTCCTAATCTTTGACAATTGAAATGGACGTTTTGTGGAAGAAAGAGGGAAAGACTCTAACCACCTGAAATGCACAGAGCAATTCAATTCAATTAAATTTTTATTTATTTATTTAGACCTCAACAGAAATCAACAATTTGAAATAAATACATAAACCATATAATTTATATAAAATGTTCAACTATAATACATGAAGAGCAGAATGGTGATGCAGAGAGGAAGCAAAGAACAAAAACATACGTACACAATGGTTTGTTATAGTTTCAACATCAGGACTCACTTGATTAAAAATGTTTATTTTGGTATTGTGTCATCACTACATAATCCTCTTTTCAATAATAACATTGTTCATATTTTATTACATCTCAAATTATGCTTTCCCCCCTGTTAAACCTCTTTACAGATCTTTCGTTTTTTATAACTTGCTCCTCTATATAATCCTTTTTCTTTTTTCAATTGCATTTTCCCCAAAACCTTTTACATCCATTTTCTAATCTGTCTATTGCTTCCTTAACTGTTATGCGTTCCTTTCTCTTCACCACAGGAAATAGTCAACTTTAACTGCAGGAAGCTGGTGGCATCCATGCCTCTTTTCGCTAATGCGGACCCCAACTTTGTTACCTCCATGCTGACTAAGCTGAGGTTCGAAGTCTTCCAGCCAGGGGATTACATCATTCGTGAAGGGACGATTGGACGAAAGATGTACTTCATCCAGCACGGCGTTGTCAGCGTCCTCACCAAAGGCAACAAGGAGACCAAATTGGCCGATGGCTCTTACTTTGGAGGTGAGCCACTTTTAGGTGTTTCAGTGCCGTAGGTAATAAAATCGAACATTAAGGTACAGAAACCAAATCCTACATGATTAGTGCACTTACAAACTTGACGTCTTTGTCATAATAAGTGAATCATGCACTATGCACCCAGGTTGTGATGTAGCATTGTTAACCCTACACTTTGGTATATGGGCTAGGTCAAAGTGTTAGACCAATACCTGCAACTTCCCTTCGGCCTTGGAAATCCACTCTAATGCCCCATATATGGGTTAGGCTCAAATGCGAGGCCCTTACCTATGACTTCCTGTAGGCCATGTATGTCTACACTGCCTTTGATACCCATACATGTGCTAGGGTCATGCGTGATGTACTAGAAAAAGCTTAGCGGGTACCATGCATTGTTGTCCTCTAATGACACTTAGGTGTTATGACATTTACAAACTACTGTGCCTTTGTCCTCTAGTGGCCTGATTTACAGTTGTGGGGATGGGATATTCCGTCACAAACATGACAGGAAATCTCATCCACCGTTTTACAAGCGCATTATATCCTGTGGTCATGTTTGCCACGGAGTCTCCCATCCAGCCAACTCGAGATCAGGCCCTTGGTCTATAATCAACTCACCAGAATTATTCAATAGCCTTAGATAATAATAAATGTTTACCCATAGGTACAGAATACGTACCATTACTATACCTGCCAGTACATCTGCTATCAATACTGAAAAACAATTAACTCATTGGCCTACTTTTATCATTAAAATGATCATTACCTTGATACTTATGTCTTCACCTCTACCTCATCATTAATGCCGAACACTACCCATAGCCCACCTCTTACCAATAACAATAAAATAGTTTTAGTTAAATTATGTAACTCTACCCTTTAAGTATCATAAACATCAAATTATTTGTATTTCATTATATTTAATTCATTTTATTTTTTATTAATTTTGATCCAATTTACTTCATTTTAATTTTCTTGCCCCTGACCTTTACCCTGATGCTATTCTTTATCAATAATTGTGAATTAAGTTACATAGAATTAAATAATCCTTACATTAACACAGAATTCTAACCTTAGCCTTAATGTTGACAAACCTTAAACAAATACTAAATTACAATAGGTTACATTAAATGTCTTTTTAAATTAAAACTATTACCTCCTTTTCCTTACTCTAATTTAATAATACACTTTCTAAAAGTCAATACTTAATATGATTATCTGGATTAAATTATATAAAATTTCACTAATCGGATTTTTCATAATTTACCCTAACCCTGTTAATAATTCTAAACTAAACTAAACTTCAAAACTTGGCCTTACCTCAGTAAATGGTAGGCATGTTTTAAAATTTCAAATTAATTTATCTTTTAAAAACAATTGTAGAATGTTAAGTGTAACAATAACGTCAAATAGTGGTTAGTATATTATTATATTAATCCACATGAATGAAAAATTAACAGTTTAACCCTTTGACAAGGAAATAGTAAATATGTTGTAGATGTAATTATGTTGAGGTAATGGTAAAGGTAATTTTGGAAAGGTAACGGAATGTCCCTATTTATACAAGTAATAATAAAAAAAATATGAAAAAATCTAGCCACAATCTCAAAGACTGGAAATAATTTATGGGTAGAGTGTCTTTCCAGTGACTTATAATGTCAACCGATACGAAGTTCTAAAAAAACAAATTGTGTACATGTGATACAAAGTATATCCATTGGATAACATGTATTATTGTTATAGACTACTATGTAGGTGATAAGAGTGCTATTTACAAATCACTTGACACCTAGTCTTGTCGTTTGCCCTAATGTCACCTGGACCCCTCGATGGCATTGCAAGACATTAGGGCAAGATGTATAATTTGACTTGGTTGCTTCACAGCACTGTGTTGGCACATTATCTGCAATGTGACCTTTCCATTTATTTGCGTTTTGCTGCACGCAGTTGCAGAAATTTTGCTTCAGCAATACTCACAAGAAAACTGTTTGCAGACTGTTCCTAATGCAAAAATGGAGGCCTAAAAATAAGAGCAGATTTCCATGACCGCATTTACTTTTACTGTGTGCTGGCACGGGTGTGCATGTACCTCAAAGTGCTAGGTGACACAATATCAGAAAAGGTATAGCACATTGCAAAAAGAAGATCAGGACAGGCATCCACCTCCCCCTCACAACCCTCCCAATATGCCCACAACTGCCTCTTAAGCACTTTGAAAGTCTTATCTTCCCAACTGGGAAGGGAAATCAAAAAACGTTCGATGTTTTTCCACTTCAGAAATAGTTGCAAACCACTGAACAATTTCCTTGTGAACATACTGTTTTGAATGAATGAAAAATGTATAGAGTGCGTATATGCTCAAGGGCGTCTTGGCACTAGCGAACTGTCTGAATTAAATTGAAAGATTACAGGACCTGTTAATTTGTTAACCAAGTTTTTAGCCATTTACTGAAGTTAGTAAGTTTAGACTTAGGGGCATATGTACAAGCCCCTATTGCCACCACAACGTCACCTATAGTGACGTTGTGGTGGCGATAGGGGCTGCGCCTTATGTACAAGGCAGCGTTAAGCCACTTAACGTGGCTTAACGCTGCCTTGTACATAAGGCCCCCTTACATGCTTTGATTAGCGTGAAAGGGGTGGACAGTGGGTGTTGCGGTGGGCTTTCCACCGCAACACCCATCCATTTTGACGCTGCCCCCTATGCACAATGGTGGCGTACATAGGAGGCAGCGCCAAAATTAAGACCAGGTAAAAACTGGTCTTAAGATGGCGAAACGAGGAGAAATGCAATATTTCTCCTCGTTTTTGCTTTTTCCATGTGTGCTGCCTTATGCAGCACACATGGAAAAAGCAAAATACCATTGTTTGTTTATGTACAGGAAGTTGTCCCTTCCTGTACATAAACTAACTTTTAAAAAAATGCCATTTTGTCACTTTCATGTGTGCTGCATGAAGCAGCACACACGAAAGTGATAGAATGGCATTTTAGGATTGTTTATTTGCAGGAAGGGACACCTTCCTACACAGGACACCTTCCTACACAACAATCCTCCCCTGCACGCAGACCCCCTTGCACTATGGTGCAAGGGTGCCTGCGCTGGCGCTAAGTTGCTCAACTTAGCGCCATCGCAGGGGGAAACGCAAGGCTGCACCACATTCTTGTAAATATGGTGCAGCCTTGCGTTTCAGAAGTGGCGGAGAGAGGCGTTAAGCCAGGAAGGCTAACTTCTCTCTCCGCCACGTCACTGTACATATGGCCCTTAGATTTTAAAAGCAGAGGCAGCCTATTCCACATCTTTCCAGTCGACGAGATAAAACTTCCAGCGTCCCAAAGTGTCTTTTTAAATTAAGGAATCACTATGTTCTTGGAGAAGGTAGACAGTAACATTCTCCTAAGGACATCTTAATTTCAGGTATTCTGGGCCTGAGTCATGCTGTGCCTTATGAGCAATGTAGTGAGACTTAAAAATGACACGTTCTTAGGGTCGAGCCTGCGAGTGCATGCGCTAGCGCTTGTGTCTCACGTGCAAGACTCTTTTGTTTACAGAAAAGGCTTGGAGCCCACAAATTACTTTCCATTTGTGCGCCTCATCGTCACTCTTCTTTGCAGCATCCCTAATTGGCTACTTCAGCCTAAACGTCATTTCTGATGCATGCTGTGGAGCACAGACGAAGCACAAATTAATTTAGCTTAATCAGTGCCCGTCCGCTGCTGCTGACGTGATTAAGGTACTATTTACCCCCTCTCCCATTAACTGCTGCTCCCTCCATAACTCTTTTTTTATTCTTGTTTGCTTCTGTTATCTTATTTCATTTTTAGATTTCGCAGCTTTTATGTTCGCTGCTGTGCGCTCGTGTGTCTACGAGTGCCCATCATACCTTTTTCCCTTTTCTACCCCTCCCCAACCCTTCTCAATCCATATAACTGACTAACTTATCCACCACTCAAATTACGTTCATATTTCACTATACTAATTCAACACTAATCCTTATGGGTTCCAGAGTAGCGTGTTACTCGCCAAAAAAGCGCTTTAAAACCCCATGAGGGTTAGCAAGCGCTATATAAATACAAACCTCTTTCCCTCTTCTATCTCGCCGCCTACCCTTCTCTATACAAATAACTGAATAACATATCCACCACTCAAATTACTTCATATTTCACTATACTCATTTTCAACACTAATCCTTTATGTGTTCCGGAGTAGCGTGCTAGTCGCCAGAAAAGCGCTTCAACACACATCAGGGGTAACAGGTGCTATATGAATGCAAACCTTTCTTCCCCTTCTATCCATCCGCTATCCTTCTCACTCCAAATAACTGACTAATATCCACCACTCAAATTACTTTCATATTTCACCATACTAATTCACCACTAATCCTTTATGGGTTTCCGGAGTAGCGTGCTACTCGCCAAAAAAAGCGCTTCAACACCCCATAAGGGGTAACAAGCGCTATATAAATACAAACCTTTTTTCCTCTTCTATCCTTCCGAATCCAAATAACTGACTAACCTATCCACCACTTAAATTACTTTTATATTTCACTATACTAATTCAACACTAATCCTTTATGGGTCCCGGAGTAGCGTGCTACTCGCCGAAAAAGCGATTCGACGCCTCGTCAGGGGTAGTAAGCGCTATATAAATGCAATTACAATACAATACAATACAATACAGCCCCTGCTTTTTTTTTATAGCTGCTTATTACGTTAAAATTTTTTATTTGTAGCAACGTAGATGAAAAACTATGGCTACTATTTGTCCAGTTCTTTCACTCTGCAGAACTATCAAAATGGTTTAATGTGTGATTGTTTGTATTTGTCAAGGGGCAGTGTGTCCCATACAATACATCTTGGTAATGGAATATAAAAAGGAAATAGGCCAGGCATTTAGTGCGACGATGTTAAAATATGCACATGCTGTTAAAGCACAGGTCTGTCTCAAAAAGTTTATACGCAGAGGTAATTTATTTTAAAAGCACAACCAATAAAATCAAGTGATGGGCATCTTGCAGCAGGTGCATGTGGAGGGGAAACTTTGCTTTTCGTGGAGGCGTAACTGCCAGAGCTGCCGATTTTGGAGCTGGGGAACCAGGTTCGAGTCTCGGCTCAACATCCTGTGATTCTGGGCAAATCAGTTAGACCCTTATTACTACTTTGGCGGTTCTACAGTGGACGGTGCAACGTGCCATCCGCTGTAAGACTGCCAAAGCTGTGGTGTGACCAGCTGCCAGATTAGAAGTCAAATCCTGGTCTGGCGGGCGGCCCTGCTGACGGTCTGACGGTGGTGGTTTGTGAGGTTCATAAGAGGGCCTCACATGCAGACGGACGCTGCCAGACTACCAACAGCACCTTCCTGCATGGTATGGCATACATGCCACACCGTGGAGGAAATGGGGGTGCAAATACAGGGGGGCACTACATGTGCCCCCCCCAGCATGCACCCCCAAGCCCAAATCCTTAACGTGGTTTAACGCCACCTTGTATATAAGTCCCCCTTTCACGCTACACTTAGTGTGAAAGGGGCGTGCAATGGGTGTTGCAGTGGGTGTTCCGTCGCAAAAACCATTGCATTTGACGCTGCCCACTATTTACAAGGGTGGCGTAAATAGGAGGCAGCGCCAAAATTAAAACTAGGGAAAACCTGGTCTTAACATGGCGAAACAAGGAGAAATGGTTAATTTCTCCTCGTTTTTGCTGTTTCTATCAGTGGCAGCTGGTAGGGAAAGGGTGTGGGTGGGCAGAGGGGGGGTTAAAAATATATTTTTTAAAACACTTACCTTTTCCGACGGCCCCGTCTCTCCTCCACTTCTCTGCTCTTCCTGACTCCAGTCTAGAAGAAGCTGCAGGAAGCACCCGGTACACAGGCTTTCCTGAGCCAATCACAGCACTGCAATGCAGCGTTGTGATTGGTCTGAGCATCGTGGATCAGCGCTCAGATCGGGACAGGGAGCCTGTGCATATTTCCCACCAGGCTGTCCATTACAGCCTGGTGGGGAATATGCAAAGTGCGCATGACTGCTTGGCCGGCTGAAACGGCCGGCCAAGCAGTCATGCGCACTTAGGGCCTCATTACGATGTCGGTCGGAAAGCCTTTTGACCTACTCCTTGTCGGAATCGTTTCCGACCAACTCGGGTTTCAAGGAGTCCGACCTACCGATTACGATGATTCCGAACACCGTTCGGTCGGACTCCCATTGACTTCAATGGGAGCCTGCTTTCCGACAGACAACAAAGGCTCCCATTGAAAAACGGGGTGGTTGCGGAAAACCTTGCACCCTGTGGTGGGCACCCCATGGTGCCTGCCACACTATGCACGGTTTAAAAAAAGTTGTGTCCCATGGGTACCCGCATGGGCCCCAACCGGAGGCCTCCGGGTGAAGGGGGGCCTGCTCCGGGCCCCCAAAGCCAGTTTCCGACAACCGTTCCTTGTCGGACAGACCGATTCAGAATCTGAATCTGACATCGTAATCGGTCGGCCAGAAACGCGGTCCGTAGATCTGTACGATTCGGCTCCGACCGACGCTGAGTCTACAAATACTGGTCGGAACCGAGTCAGACAGACCGAACGGTTATTTACCATCGTAAATGGTCGGTCGGATATGTTTCCAAGTCGGTCGGAAATGTGGGTTGCGACTCGGATTGGGAAAATCTGAATGCCGTTCAGCGCCTTTCCGACTGACATCGTAATGATGCCCTCAGTGTGCACAGTCCACTCCTCCTCCTCCCACCCTGAGCCACCAGCCCAGCTGCGCCCCGCCCTACCCCAGCCCGCAGCAACCAAAAATAAAACGATAATAACTTTGTTATTATTGTTTTATTTTTCCCCTTTTCACTGCTTTAAGAGCAGTGGGGCGATGCTCCTCCGCCTTAGCGGAGGAGCCGTCACTGGTTTCTCTGTGTGCAGCCTTGTGCAGCACACATTTAAACTGCAAATCGCCATGAATGATTGTGTATGTGCAGAAAGGTGTCCCTTCCTTTATATAAACAGTCATAAAAAATAATGACAAATTGAAACTTCTATGTGTGCTGCACAATGCAGCACACACAGGAGTTTCAAATCAGCATTCTGGATTGTTTATGTGCAGGAGGGGACTGTTAGAAATGGGGGGTCTCTAGTTGGCAATGGCTGGCGCCACTCTCCAAATAGGGACCCTTCTTCCTAAGTCAGGGCAAGTGGGCTACCCCCTTTGATAACCCCTGCTCAACCCTGTGGTAACGTAGCACGAGCAGTTAGGCCTATCTCAGAGGCAGTGTGTGAAGCATTTATGACCATGCACAATAAGGCAGTAACAACACCACAAAAGGACACAACTCAAGTAGGTATAGAAAAATAGTATCTTTATCTAAGGTTTAGTACGAGACTCTCAAAAGCGTTTTAACCAGTCACAATGCACGTAAATCAGTAGGGACTTAAAAAGGCAATACGTATTCACCAGAACGTGGCACTGACTGAGTTCAAGGCCTGGGTCTACGCGACCCGTTGCGCACCAGATACCTGCCGTTGGACAGGGACCCAGCACGTAGCTTCTCGAAGAAGCGGAGACGGTGACAGGCGGACTCCCAGCGACCACAGTTCTCGACTGCAGTGGTCCGCAACGTGCACTCACAACGATTCGGGGACAGGCGGGCTCCCAGCGGCAGCAGCATGCGGCTGCGGCGGCCCGGGCTGGTGGTGGCGATGACTCTCGTCGTGCAGCTCCGTGGTGGGCTCACAGCGGCAGCAGCGCTCTCCTAGCTGCGGCGGCCCACGGGGCGATTCACGATGATGCAAAGTTGACAAAGATGCGGGCACTCACCGGCAGCAGCTCTCTCTTAGCTGCGGCGGCCCACAGGACAAATCCCAATGATGCAACGTTGGCAAAGGTGCGAGCACTCAGCGGCGGCAGCTCTCTCTTAGCTGCGGCGGCTCACAGGACAAATCACGGTGATGCAAAGTTAGTAAAGGTGCGAGCACCCAGCGGCAGCAGCTCTCTCTTAGCTGCGGCGGCTCACAGGACAAATCATGATGATGCAAAGTTAGCAAGGGTGCGAGCACTCTGCGGCAGCAGCTCTCTCTTAGCTGCGGCGGCTCACAGGACAAATCACGATGATGCACAGCGGACACAAGTGCGGGCACTCCGCGGCAACAGCTCTCTCTTAGCTGCGGCGACCCACAGGACAAATCACGATGTTGCACAGCTGACACAAGTGCGGGCACTCAGCGGCGGCAGCTCTCTCTTAGCTGCGGCGGCCCACAGGACAATTCACGATGTTGCACAGCTGACACAAGTGCGGGCACTCAGCGGCGGCAGCTCTCTCTTAGCTGCGGCGGCCCACAGGACAATTCACGATGTTGCACAGCTGACACAAGTCCGGGCACTCAGCGGCAGCAGCTCTCTCTTAGCTACGGCGGCCCACAGGACAATTCACGAGGTTGCACAGCTGACACAAGTGCGGGCACTCAGCGGCGACAGCTCTCTCTTAGCTGCAGCGGCCCACAGGACAATTCACGATGTTGCACAGCTGACACAAGTGCGGGCACTCAGCGGCGGCAGCTCTCTCTTAGCTGCGGCGGCCCACACACAGAGTTCACAAGGGTTACCAGTCCGCGTTCCTCACAGTAGAACTGGAGGTTCCGGATTACTCGACGGAGGCCTCACCTGCAAGTAGAATCCCTAGCACAGGAATTCAGGCGGCTGACGGGGTGAAGTCTAATGTCCCCGAGACTTCAGCAGGAGGCGCTCTCAATTCAGGCCCTTGGGTAGTTTCTTCAGCAAGCTTGGTGAAAATTTCAAAGTCCTTTCCTCTGTCCGCTCGGACATAGTTTCGTCTTGACATCCAGAAGGAACACACCGCACCAGGTTTCAGCGCAGCGTTTTATACCTAAACAGTCTTTGTTCTCTGCAGTCACAAATCACTGCATCCAGCCAGAACCAGTTCGTTGGGGTCGGGAAGCACTTGGTTTACGAGGCGACATCCTGCCCTTTGAGAATCTGGGGGTCTGATATCAGACGCCCAGTGGGAGATGGAGCCATCATTCACCTTGCCAGGCACGGCCCTGCTCGGATCAAAGAGTCACCCCTCCCCATACTCTGAATGCCGAACTCTCTCTCCAGCCAGGTCTGACCCAGCTGGCCCTGCTGCTCCAAAACCAGACGGCCAATACACACGCTAGCAAAGCCTACAGGAAAGCTTAGGCCAGAAAATACCTCGTTTCTAGTAGAGGCATTTTCGAACACGGGCTACGCTAATAATCCTCACTAAAAGATGTATCTCAATGTTCTGAGCTTAAACATATCAAATTCGACGTTCCTATCAGGTTCCTGGGGGCAGGTAGGATTAAGGCATGTAATACTCAGCCTGCACATTCTGGCCTATGAGAACGGGTGGCCTCACAACAGTAAACTGTGAAATGGAGGGTAACTCGCTATTAGAACATGCTACACAGGCATACTTGAAAAGCCGCTTCGGTGTGTAGCGCAAATCAGCGCTGCAGGCCCACCAGCAGTATTTGGTCTACCAGCCCTGGGCACACACAGTGCACTGATACTAGGGGCTGACAGGTAAACCAAACGAGCCAAACTATGGTTATCCCAATTCATACAGTTATCTTCACACAGGGAGCATTCGCGCTGTGTCACTGATTGGCAGTGGCACAGCGCCCAGAGCATCTAAATCCAGTCAACATAAAAGGTAAGAAGCAAAAAGAGGAAGGGAGACCTGCGCCAATGATGCCAGGTCTAACACGCATCCCTTCCAGCTGAAATGTGGGGAGAACTAACCATTCCCTTGGGAGTTCTCATCACTAAGGCGGAAAAACCTGGACAGACCGTCAGCATTGGCGTGTTCTGTACCGGGGCGGTGTTACACCGTGAAATCCATACCCTGTAAGGAAATGGACCACCTCAACAACTTGGGATTCTCACCCCTCATATGCATCAACCATCTAAGGGGCCTGTGGTCTGTCTGAACCTGGAAGTGAGTCCCAAACAGATATGGTCTCAGCTTCTTCAGCTCCCAGACCACAGCAAATGCCTCACGCTCAATTGCACTCCACCTCTGTTCCCGGGGAAGTAACCTCCTGCTCCGGAAGGCTACCGGTTGGTCTAGTCCCTCCTCATTGATCTGTGACAGAACAGCCCCTATACCATGCTCTGAGGCGTCTGTCTGGACAACAAATTCCTTTGAAAAGTAGGGCGCCTGAAGCACGGGTGCGGTGCACATGGCAGTCTTCAGGGCGTCAAACGCGTTCTGACAGGTGTCAGTCCAGTTTACCTTCTTTGGCTGCTTCTTAGAAGTCAGCTCAGTCAAGGGTGCAACAATGTTGCCATATTCCTTGACAAACCTCCTGTAGTACACCGTGAGTCCTAAGAAGGCTCTCACCTGCGTCTGAGTCTTGGGGGGTTCCCACGCCAGGATAGTTTCAATTTTGGGCTGAAGGGGCGCCACCTGGCCGCTCCCCACCTGGTGCCCCAAATACACTACAGAACCCTGCCCAATCTGGCACTTACTGGCTTTGATTGTGAGGCCTGCCTTCCGCAGTGCCATCAATACCTCCGAGATGTGGCGCAGGTGGTCCTCCCAAGAGGAGCTAAACACTGCAATGTCATCCAGATAGGCGGCACTGAAGTCTTCCAGCCCAACCAACACCCTGTTGACCAGCCTCTGAAAGGTGGCAGGGGCATTCTTCATTCCAAAGGGCATCACCCGGAACTGGTAGTGTCCATCGGGTGTGGAGAAGGCTGACCTCTCCTTTGCTCCCTCGGTCAAGGCGATCTGCCAATACCCAGACGTCAAATCAAATGTGCTGAGGTATTTTGCAGCCCCTAACCGATCTATGAGCTCATCAGCTCTGGGGATGGTGTGCGCGTCAGTCTTCGTGACTGAATTGAGGCCCGGATAGTCCACGCAGAACCGAAGTTCTGGGGTGGTACCAGGCGCTGCAGCTTTTGGTACCAGGACCACTGGGCTGGACCAAGGGCTGCTAGAGGACTCAATCACCCCAAGGGCAAACATTTTGGAACCCTCATCCTTAATGTAGGCCCTTACCCGGTCAGTCACTCGGTAAGCCTTGTGCTTAATGGGAGGACTCTCCCCGGTGTCCACGTCATGGACACACCAATCAGTGACACTAGGTACCAGGGAGAACAGATCACTGAATTGCCCCAACAGGTGGCGACAATCACCCTGCTGCTCAGGAGTCAGTGTGGTGGAGAGGACCACAACCTCCACTGACCCATCTCGCTCCCCCACACACAGGAGGTCAGGAAGGAGCTCACTCTCCTCCTCCATCCCAGCATCTGTGGCCAGAAGCATGTCCACTTCAGACCTCTCAAAGTGGGGCTTCAGGCGGTTAACATGCAGGACCCGCAAGGGGTTCCTGGGTGACTGCATGTCCACCATGTAGGTAACAGGACTCTTGCGCTCCACCACCTCAAAGGGGCCGGTCCACCTATCCTGGAGTGCACAGGGCTCCACCGGGGCCATGACCCAAACCTTCTGTACAGGCTGAAACTCGATCAGAGTGGCATTCTGATCATGCCAGCGTTTCATCTCTTCCTGGCTGGTTTCCAGGTTTGCCTCGGCAAGTTTCCTGAAACGCCGAGTCTGGTCCCTGAAGGCCAGCATGTTACTAAACACATCCTGGGGAGGTTTCCTGGGAGATTGCTCCCAGCCTTCCTTGACCAGACTCAGAGGCCCTCTTACCGGGTGACCATAGAGCAGCTCAAAGGGACTGAACCCTAAGGACTTCTGTAGCACCTCACGGTAAGCAAACAACAGGCATGGCAAGAGGACATCCCACTTACGCCTCATGGGCTCGCCTAGGCCCATAATCATGCCCTTAAGGGTCCGGTTGAATCTCTCAACCAGCCCATTACCCTGGGGGTGGTAAGGAGTGGTGAACTTATACGTTACCCCACACTCCTACCACAGAGACTTCATGTACTTGGAGATGAAGTTAGTTCCCCTATCGGACACCACCTCTCTGGGGAATTCCACACGGGAGAAAATCCCCATCAGTGCCCGTCCCACCACGGGGGCCGTCACTGTCCTGAGCGGGATGGCCTCAGGGAACCGGGTGGCATGGTCCACCAAGACCAGGATGAACCTGTTGCCCATGGCTGTCTTGGGATCCAGAGGCCCCACAATATCAATGCCCACTCTCTCGAATGGGGTGCTCACCACGGGAAAGGGCTGTAGTGGGGCCTTAATCTTCCCCCCACTCTTCCCACTTGCCCGGCAAGTCTCACACGTCCTGCAGCGAGCATCTGAGCTCCTGCGCATCTGGGGCAAATAGAAGTGGGTGACCAGCCTCTCAAAGGTCTTGGTCTGCCCCAGATGTCCGGCCAGTGGCACATCATGAGCCAACCCCAATAGGAAGGTCCTGAAGCGCTGGGGTACCACCAGCACACGGGCTGACCCAGGCTCAGCAACCTTAGGCTCGCTGTAAAGGAGGTCGTTCTCCCAATAGATCCAATGTGACCCTGTCTGGTCACCTACTGCCTGGGCGGTGGCCTGTCGCTGCACCCCCTCAAGAGAAGGGCAGGTTCTCTGCTGCTCGCAAAATTCCTCCCTGGAGGGCCCCCCTTCCTGCTGCCAATGGGTCAGCTCCGGTAGGTCCCCCAGTTTGGCCACTTGTTCCCCTGTAGGTTCCAGGGCATCCCCCTCAAGGTCTGCTCCCTCCGGGACCGTGGGAACCGTGGGGGCCGGTTTCCCGCGCCCCCTACCCCTTCTCTTTGAGGCAGGGGCCTGGGCCATACTTTCAGGCTCCAGACCCTCCTGAACATCCTTCTGAGCTGTCATGGACCGAGTGGTCACACACGCCCACTCAGGCAAACCCAAAATTTCCAAATGAGACTTTCTCTCCACCGTAGCCCACGGGGAGTTCTCCAGATCATTGCCCAACAGACAGTCTACAGGCATGGCGGGCCTCACAGCCACTTGAAGAGTTCCTGCGACCCCCCACTCGAAGGGAACCTGAGCCACTTCACACTGGCTCTCTGAGTTGTCTGCTGACACTACGGGGCAGAACGCATGGGGGACAACCTGCTCTTTGGACACCAACCGGGAGCTGACAGCAGTCACACTAGCTCCGGTGTCCCTGAGAGCCTCCACCCTATGGCCATTGATGGTCACCCACTGCCGGTACTTCTGAGTGTTATTCAGCAGTGTGGGGTTAGGGACCTTCTCGAAGTCTCCTAGCGAGACAAGGGTTAACTCTACGGGATCCCACCCACCTTGAACCTCCACTTCCTCCCCCCCCCAGGGCTACACTGGCAATCTGGCGGGATGGTGCACGGGGTGGTGCATGAGGGGATGCATTGGGGTCCCTCTGGGGACACTGGGGATCATAATACTGGTGGCCCACTTGACCACACTTGAAACAAGTGAGTGGCCCCCTCTGGACAGGCCTACCTGTCGGGGACACTGGCTTCTTCTCAGGTGGAGGCTGGGACACCACTGCTTGGTTCCCTTGGGAATTACTTTGGGGACCTCTCTGGAACTCCCTCCGCTTACCCTTGTCCCCCCCACTTCTCTGCTGGGGACCCTGCCCACCTCTGGCGAAGTCTCCCACAAAACCTTTGCGGGCCCGGGTGCTCACCCAGCGGTCCGCCTCCTCAGCAAGCTTCCTAGGCTTAGTCAGCTTGCTATCAATCAGGTGCTGGCGTAGCTCTGGAAAACAGTTACTGGACAAGTGCTCCCACGCAAACAAATCATACAATTGCTCGAAAGTTTCCACTTTGCTACCCTTTACCCAGCGCTCCATTGCTCTGCAGAAAAAAGACACATATTCAACCCACGTGGTACCCTCTAACTTCTTACAGGTCCTAAACCTCTGTCTGTACATTTCTGGGGTCAAACCATAACGGGTCATCAAAGCTTCTTTCATATGGGCATACACCATCCTGCTCTCCTCAGGCAGGTCCAACAGGGTATCCCTACCATCACTCACAAAGCGCCCCCACAATCCCGCTCCCCAATCCTGCTCAGGGACTCGGTGGGACACCATTGCTATCTCATATGCGGCAAACCATTGCCCAATATCCTCACTCTTGTGAAAATCCTTAATGACATCCTTAGGAATATAAACTCTACTCTCAGGAGTTACTAAAGGTATGCTGCCACCAGAGGGGGAGACCGGGACATTCATCGCCCTGATCTCTATCTCCCTCAACATTCTCTCATGTTCCATTCTCATTTTCTCAAGTTCAATTGACAATCGATTCTTCTCAATGTCTAACTTCTTACTCTCAAGGTCCTTCTGACCTTCCAATTTAGCCATCTCCAAACTATGCCTCCTATCTCTCTCCCTGTCCTCCAGCTCTTCTGGGGTCAGGCTCCTTTGGGATACACTAGTACCTGGATTGGAGGGTGTTCTATCTCCCCCCCCTCTACTGCATCATCCTGCTGCCCTCCAGCATTCTCTTCCTCATCCCCAGCGGACTCTCTCGCTTCCCACCAGGCCTTCAGCGCCTTGTGGTACTCCTCCTTCCTAGAGAGACCTATCACGGGGACTGCGAATTGCCTACAAAAGGACTTCAGCTGTTTGGCAGTATATGTATCTAATCTTTCCTCCTCAAAGGCAAGATCCTCCGAAGCATTGGATGTTGGCCTTCCCATATTAGCAGTACTCATGGCTGCGATCAACAATTCAATACTAAAACAACCAACCAAAAAAATTCGGAGAGGAAAAGAAATCAGCGCGTGTCTGCGCTTTAGTCTGTACTCACTAGTGGTGTCTACCAGTTATTGTACGTGGATCATAAATGCAAGTCCTGATCCTCACCGGTGACCGCCAATGTTAGAAATGGGGGTCTCTAGTTGGCAATGGCTGGCGCCACTGTCCAAATAGGGACCCTTCTTCCTAAGTCAGGGCAAGTGGGCTACCCCCTTTGATAACCCTGCTCAACCCTGTGTTAACATAGCACGAGCAGTTAGGCCTATCTCAGAGGCAGTGTGTGAAGCATTTATGACCATGCACAATAAGGCAGTAACGACACCACAAAAGGACACAACTCAAGTAGGTATAGAAAAATAGTATCTTTATTTAAGGTTTAGTACGAGACTCTCAAAAGCGTTTTAACCAGTCACAATGCACGTAAATCAGTAGGGACTTAAAAAGGCAATACATATTCACCAGAACGTGGCACTGACTGAGTTCAAGGCCTGGGTCTACGCGACCCGTTGAGCACCAGATACCTGCCGTTGGACGGGGACCCAGCACGTAGCTTCTCGAAGAAGCGGAGACGGTGACAGGCGGACTCCCATCGACCACAGTTCTCGACTGCAGTGGTCCGCAACATGCACTCACAACGATTCGGGCACTCGGGGACAGGCGGGCTCCCAGCGGCAGCAGCACACGGCGGCTCGGGCTGGTGGTGGCGATGACTCTCGTCGTGCAACTCCGTGGTGGGCTCACAGCGGCAGCAGCTCTCTCCTAGCTGCGGCGGCCCACGGGATGATTCACGATGATGCAAAGTTGACAAAGATGCGGGCACTCAGCGGCAGCAGCTCTCTCTTAGCTGCGGCGGCCCACAGGACAAATCCCAATGATGCAAAGTTGGCAAAGGTGCGAGCACTCAGCGGCGGCAGTCTCTCTTAGCTGCGGCGGCTCACAGGACAAATCTCGGTGATGCAAAGTTAGCAAAGGTGCGAGCACCCAGCGGCAGCAGCTCTCTCTTAGCTGCGGCGGCTCACAGGACAAATCACGATGATGCAAAGTTGGCAAGGGTGCGAGCACTCCGCGGCAGCAGCTCTCTCTTAGCTGCGGCGGCTCACAGGACAAATCACGATGATGCACAGCGGACACAAGTGCGGGCACTCAGCGGCGACAGCTCTCTCTTAGCTGCAGCGACCCACAGGACAAATCACGATGTTGCACAGCTGACACAAGTGCGGGCACTCAGCGGCTGCAGCTCTCTCTTAGCTTCGGCAGTCCACAGGACAATTCACGATGTTGCACAGCTGACACAAGTGCGGGCACTCAGCGGCGGCAGCTCTCTCTTAGCTGCGGCGGCCCACACAGTTGCAGCAAAGGTTCTGAAGATTCAAATTAAGGCGGGCGCTCAGCGGCGGCAGCTCTCTCTTAGCTGCGGCGGCCCACACAGTTTCAGCGAAGGTTCTGAAGATTCAAATTAAGGCGGGTGCTCAGCGACGGCAGCTCTCTCTTAGCTGCGGCGGCCCACACACGGAGTTCACAAGGGTTACCAGTCCGCGTTCCTCACAGTAGAACTAGAGGTTCCGGATTAATCGACGGAGGCCTCACCTGCAAGTAGAATCCCTAGCACAGGAATTCAGGTGGCTGACGGGGTGAAGTCTAATGTCCCTGAGACTTCAGCAGGAGGCGCTCTCAATTCAGGCCCTTGGGTAGTTTCTTCAGCAAGCTTGGTGAAAGTTTCAAAGTCCTTTCCTCTGTCCGCTCGGACAGAGTTTCGTCTTGACATCATGAAGGAACACACCGCACCAGGTTTCAGCGCAGCGTTTTATACCTAAACAGTCTTTGTTCTCTGCAGTCACAAATCACTGCATCCAGCCAGAACCAGTTCGGTGGGGTCGGGGAGCACTTGGTTTACGAGGCGACATCCTGCCCTTTGAGAATCTGGGGGTCTGCTATCAGACGCCCAGTGGGAGATGGAGCCATCATTCACCTTGCCAAGCACGGCCCTGCTTGGATCAAAGAGTCACCCCTCCCCATACTCTGAATGCCGATCTCTCTCTCCAGCCAGGTCTGACCCAGCTGGCCCTGCTGCTCCAAAACCAGACAGCCAATACACACGCTAGCAAAGCCTACAGGAAAGCTTAGGCCAGAAAATACCTTGTTTCTAGTAGAGGCATTTTCGAACACGGGCTACGCTAATAATCCTCACTAAAAGATGTATCTCAGTGTTCTGAGCTTAAACATATCAAATTCGACGTTCCTATCAGGTTCCTGGGGGCAGGTAGGATTAAGGCATGTAATACTCAGCCTGCACATTCTGGCCTATGAGAACGGCTGGCCTCACAACAGTAAACCGTGAAATGGAGGGTAACTCGCTATTAGAACATGCTACACAGGCATACTTGAAAAGCCGCTTCGGTGTGTAGCGCAAATCAGCGCTGCAGGCCCACTAGCAGTATTTGGTCTACCAGCCCTGGGCACACACAGTGCACTGATACTAGGGGCTGACAGGTAAACCAAACGAGCCAAACTATGGTTATCCCAATTCATACAGTTATCTTCACACAGGGAGCACTGTGTCTCTGATTGGCAGTGGCACAGCGCCCAGAGCATCTAAATCCAGTCAACATAAAAGGTAAGAAGCGAAAAGAGGAAGGGAGACCCGCGCCAATGATGCCAGGTCTAACAGGGACACCTTCCAGTACATACACAATCATTCCACCCATGTTGCAAGGGTGTCTGCGCTGGCGCTAGGCAGCTAGATTTAGGGACTGTGCTAGGGGAAACGCTGGGGTGCACCTCATTCTTGTGAATATGGCGCATCCCTGCGTTTTCAGAATGACAAAGCATGGTGTTATTTAAGTTTTTGCTTAACGCCACACTTCGCCATTCTGTTGTAAATTTGCCTCTATGTTTTCACGTACTCCATCTCCCACACCACCTTTTCAAGCTCAGTGTCATCAATCTCCCAGGATGCATTTCATCACGTCCCTTTCCTTATTCGATCCTTCATACACTTTTCGTGCTCAGCTAGGACACTCTAGTGCGCACGTATATGTTACTGGTTCTCCTGTCGCTCATCTGAGGCTTCTCATTCTATCCTCAACAGTTCACTTCCTCATCCCGCTGTGATTTCTCTCCCACCTGCCTTCACTGATTCTCGGTCCTCCCCCGGTGGGATTCCTGGGACCTTTCAAATGTTGGTTCTTTTCGCCATCCCTGCCCTGTCTTCCAGATATTCCTGCCTGCTATGAGGTATTGGCCTTGTGTGGGTTGCTGAGGCTTTTCATTCCTCCTCTCCTTTTCACCTACTCTTCATCCACGCTCTGGACTTCGTATTTACCAGATCATTTTTAACAAGTGTGTAAGTTCCAATTGATTTATTTACTACGGTTTTCTTTATGGTGCTATGATTGGCTCTCAGGGTGGCAGAGTGCTCCACAGATTGGAAAAATAAGTTTACAGTCCAGTGATGAGGCAAGGCTGGGTCTTTCCCCAACCCACCTGCCCACCCGATGTTGTCCGGGTTCTTCCCTATCCGCTTCCGCCCATCCTCTGTGTGGTTCCCTATCCCTTTATGCCCAGCCTCCATTGTCTGTATGCTTCCCAATAAGTTACCCATGTGCTTCCCTACCCCCACGCACCCTCCATTGTCCCTGTGCTTCCCTATTCCCTCCAGCCCACTTCCCATTGCCTGTATGCTTCCCTATCCCCTCCCGCCCACTCACTTTGTCCATGTGCTTCCCTATCCCTCCCACCCACCCCCAGCTGTCCGTGTGCCTTCCATTGTTAACTTGCTGCTCCAGCCCATACCAGCCACCCTTTTGGCAGCTTGCTACCCAAGCCCTTCCCTCCTGCCCTCCATTGTCCGTGTGTTTTCCCAATCCCATCCCACCCCATCTGATGTCAGCTTGCTCCGCCAGCACCTGCCTCACTTCTACCATCTGTGTCTGTGTGCTTCCAGTAGCGGCTGGTGTCAGGGCACAGTGGCGAGGCAGGAGGGGCAACAATACACCGACAAAAATATGAACAGAAAAACAATTTTAAAAAGTACTTCCTGACGCCCGCTGCATAGCCACTCTTCTGCTCCTCTCTGGCTTCAGTCCACTGCAGGCATAGGCTCCAATGTGGCCAATCCTGACACTGCTGTCAGGCATGAGAGCAGCATCGGGACTGACCTGAGCGCCCTGGATTTGTGCTGCGAGAGAGACTGGGAACCTGTGCCTGCTGTCTCCCATCCGGCAATGCAGCTCGGGTTGTAGACATCCCAGTGCGCATAGCGGTTTGGCCATCCTAAGACGGCCGGCCAAACTGACTTGCACATTGACAGGAGTGCGCACCCCTCCTCCTGGAGCCTGTCACCAGTTAGGTTCCGCACCCAAGACTCAGCCCAAGAAAGAAAAATAAAACGATAATAAACCTGTTTTAGTATCGTTTAATTTTTCGAAGATTTCAAGCTCCTGGCTGGGGAGGAGACGCTCCTCCGCCTTAGTGTGCTTCCCCATCCCCTCCCTCTCACCCTCCATTGTCAGCTTGTTTCCCCAGCCGCCCCAGCTCATCTGCCCTTTGTTGTAAACATTCTGCCCCATCCCCTCCTACCCATCCCCCACTGTCAACTTGCTGTCCCAGCCCCTCTGGCCACCTCTGTTGTCAGCTTGCTTGTCCATCCCCGCCCGCCCTCCCTCCGTTCTATGTTTGCTGTCCCAGCCCCTCCCGCTCTCCCTTAGTTATCAGCCTGCTGCTCCATCTCCTCCCGCCCACCTCCACTGTAAGTTTGCTTCCGCTGACCCTCCCGCCCACACTGTTGTCTGTGTGCTTTTACATTGTCTCTCACGTGCCCTCTCCCCCACAGCGTGTTCTTCCTCCGTGTTGCCTCGTCCCCAACACAATCCCCATGTGTTTATTTTTAATTTTTTTAATCAAAATAGCGCATTCGCGCTGGCTGCATTTTAGCACTTAAAAAAATATTTGTTTAGCCCTGCTGTACCGCAGCTACGCAGCTGTAGAGCATGGCTAAATATCATTTACAAATGCCAGTAGCTAATAGGCGAGACCTACTGGCTTTTCCAAGTGCTTGTTTTACTGGCAGCCAGAATAAATCAACTATTGCCTGGGAAACTGACAGGAATTTTGGGATGTTTAAAAGAAGACGAGCAGGGGCGTTTTGTAGGATCTGAAGTTTATTTATTAATCGTTGTTGAATATCGACATATAAAGCGCGGCAATAGTCGATTCTTTTTTCAAGCTGTCATTATGTTGATTTTGTGGGGCATGTACAGTAAACGTTTGTCACCTCTCACAGTCGGCACTGAGTAAAATGTCAGGCTTTGCGACCTACCAGACCAAATCCAGTGGGTTTTAGTAACCTTATGTCAAAGGATCTCATAGTTCTGGTGCACAAAGGGCGCCTACTCTCGGCGTCTAGGCAGCTTTGGATTCATTAAACGTGCACCTGTGTGGAATGCAAAGAGACCTGGAATTATTAAGGGCTTCCTTAATAGCCACTTTCGTCTGTTCCACCGTCAAATGTGGTCACATCTGCCTTTTATGTCACCTATAGTTTTCGGTGAAGAACAGGTGGAGTGAGCGGGTATAACCTAATTGAGTACTGAAGACCAGGTGGAATAAAGCAGACCAGCCTTCTGAGTGGAGATAGACTGTAGTAGCTATTTTTATTGCTTATTTTCAGCTGAGCCTTCATATAGAATATCTTTAACTATGTGAGCTGCGATTAGGTTTTGATAAAACAAAGGAGAGACAACAGATAGTGGACTTTGGTCTCATTGAATATAACTTCTGTTCTTCACTTGAAGAAAATAATTTCGAATCCAGGAATGAACGCTGGAAAGACAGAGATGCAGTTTAGTAAAATAACTGCAAGTCCTTTGCAAGACCAGAATGTATGTGTCATCAGTGTACCTTGAAACACGAGCCTGTACTTGTGAGGAGAGATTGCATATTCACATTAAAGAGACCAGGATAGGGGGAGGCCCCAGGGAGGCTCCACTGTCCAGTGTGGGTGACTCTAATAAGTAAGAAGTCGGTGAGGAACAAGATAGCCCAAGCCAGGCCTGTTCCTCCTTTTCTTACACTATCTGGAATTTGAAGAAGCTTAGCCTAGTCCCTGTTGTCAAAAGCTGCAGATTTGTTTCCTGATTGACCTACATCTATAATTCACTGGGATGCTGTATATACTATCCAGCAAAGAGGACACGGGTCAGTGAGAACGTTGAAAACCACAATGATTGTCATTCGAATTGTGTCCAAATCAAGATGGAACCGAACTTGCCTGATCACCACCTTTTTAGGAATTGTGTTTAGCACAGCGGGTCCATCTATATGGCTGTTGCGGTCCTCCGAATCCAAGTTAAATAGTTTAGAAGAGATTGGTGATAGATTTATTTTTTTTGTACCATGGATACAGTCCCTCCTTTAGATTACATTTTTGTTGGCAAAAACATTAGGGAATGCTAACAAAGCATCAACCTATCTATCAGTGGGTTTGATCTTTTGTAACAGTCCCGCATTACTTTTTGCCCAGCAGGAGTGAGAGCCCAAACTGGGAATGTATGTCTAAATTGAGTGAAAAATGAGGTTGACATCCGGCGATATATTCACCTTTTTGGTTTTGACATTGTAATTAAAGAACCTACAAGCAAGTTATGCTGGTGAAGGTATTTTGAAAATGGGCTGAAGGGATGAGCCCTGCTTGGAGCATTAAAGGTTTGGCCAATGCAAGAAAAAGTTCTGTGGATGTATCGGGAGCGACCCTGATTTTAGATTCTCAGTAGGCCATTGTATCTTCAGTGAGAGCTCTATGACATAACCGTTTGTAGTTTTTGTAGGATTCCTTGTTTTCAATTTTATATTTGTTGTGCCATTTGTTACTAATCGCCTGGCCCTTTGCTTAGAAATTTGAAGTTTTCCTGTTTAAGGATGTAGTGTGTAACTGGACTTGGTCTGCATTATGAGAGTTACTTTGCCAGAAACAGATGTGTAACGAGTATAAAAAAAAAATCACAGCTGTTCATTAATAGGATTTCTGTCTGCTTCTTCTCTTAGTGGAAGTAGTGTTCTTCACCTAAACTGTTCTTCAGTGAAGTTAGAAATACCAGGAGCAAGTTCTTACTTTTGAGAAACATTCTTAAAATGGCAGTGTTCATGAAACAGGTAGTAATTACATGGGTAGAGCAAACTGGTACTGAGGAGAGATGCTGCTAAAAGCAAAATGCAGTTCATAATGTGATGGGTTGCAAGCGTTGGTAGGTGGAAGGTGTAGTTGGTAGTGAGGCAAGGTATTTTTTAACAGGGAATGTTTTAAACACAGTCAGCACTTGCACTTCCTTAGAGAGGAACAGGGTGGGAGTGTTGAAGATTATCTCATTATAGTACATGTGAACACAGGAAGGTATCAACTCCGGCTTTGAGACAGTGGTTTGTATTTGAAATGTATTATTTGAGGAAATGAGCTCGGTGTGTTGATAGTGTCTGACCTTGTCCATTCCTCTTTAATTTTGCCATAGAGATCTGCCTTCTTACCCGTGGACGCCGCACTGCGAGTGTTCGTGCAGACACCTACTGCCGGCTGTATTCTCTCTCAGTGGACCACTTCAATGAAGTGCTGGAGGAGTACCCCATGATGCGCCGGGCCTTCGAGAGTGTGGCACTGGACCGACTGGACAGGATAGGTGAGGAAGTCATTGAGCAATAACAGCTGTCAGCACCAAGCTCAAGTTCCCGAAATAAGACAGCGTTAGTGGAGCTGGACTAACCAATGGTTAAAGAGCCATCCTACATTGTGGTGAAATCATGTCAGTCATCAAACACCACCCACAACCAGAGGCAGAGTAGTCTAAAGGACAGATCAGTCCCTCTTAACAGTGGCAAGATTTAGGGAGAGTCAATCATGAATTGGACTTGTCTTAAATGTCAACAAATATTGCTAAAACCAATAGGTAGGGGCTTACTGTGCTAAAGCATGCAGTGTTAACACATCAGAATGAAACACATGGGAGGGAGCCAGTGGGAGTCGGCATAGAAGGGTGTAGTTGTACAGCAGTCCCACATGCAGTTCAATGCAATCACTTGAGTGCAGGCAGAAGGATACACTCAACCAGTCAATAGCATTAGGTGAGTGATAGTACCCCACTGGGTTGGGTCTAGATTCTATACTAGACATAATTGAGAAAGCCTTAAGGCAATGGCTTAAGAGACTGGTCAAAGAAAGCTAATGGTTGAAAGGGGTGGACCAAAAGCTCGCTTCCTATATATTGGTAGCAGTTGGCCTGTGTGACAGCTGCACTGTCCCAACTCAGACCTTAAACAGCTTTTCATTAGCATGCACAAAACAATAGTTGTGCAAAGTTCACTTGCCAAGCAACTACTCTACAATGCACACACCTGTTGTTTTAAAGACTAACGTGCAGCTCCTGCCAGGCAGGTGCATTCCTATAAGATTAATGTCATTAAAGTCACACATAGAGATGTAATCCCAGGTAGTATGGGAACTATGTTATTCTGCCCATAAAAGCAGGTAGAACCGCGGAGAATAGCATTATTGGCCCCCACCAGCAGATAGAACGCCAGGGAATGGAATCACACCTAAGTGAAATGGTAGCACCCCCCAATATGTACAGATACATGGTAATTCAAAGCAAAAGAAATCTTGGATATATGCCTGCTTCCACAAAAAGCTAGAACTCAGTGAAACTGAATAACTTTGCAATCACTTTAAAATTGAAATCCAGAAAAAATAAACCATGTATGTGGAATCTCATTGTTCCATGCCATATAGATAGAATCCTAGAGACTGTCATATTCAATAATTTGCAGTCAAATGCCACTAACAGAAAACCCAGCAAAGAGTAAAATAGCTCGTCCAGCCAGTTCCTCTCGCCAATACATCCAACCGCCGATATGATCAGGCAATGAGACCCCTATCTAATCAAATCCTTTTAAATGGGATCCACACCAACAGATTCTAACACAGAGAATCGAATGACCCATGCAGATAATCCCCAACGAACAGTAGTACCCTACCAATGAATGAAACTCTAGCGACGTGGACTTTCAGGTCAGTTACTCCCACTGACAGATCAAACCCCCAGAGATTGAATGACCAATGCAACCAGACCTCTACCAACAGGTATAACCTTATAGGCTGGAATAGCCTTTGCAATAAGAACCCCAATAGAAGATAATACATACCACAGAGATTTGGAAGACAACTCATATAGTTGAACCTAACAGATCGAGCCCTAGAGACCGGAAAAACTCTGGCAAACTGACACTGCAATGGACCAAAAACCAATGCAGTCTGGCTTTCACTAACATGTTAACTTCTAGAGAATGGACTATCCTTTGCAGCCTGACCCAAGCAAACAGACAGCCATTAAGGGCCAGTAAGGGGCAGATTTACAAGCCCCTTGCAACACTTTAGCGCCGCTGTGGGGTCACTTTTGTGACGCAGCAGCGGCGTAAAAAATGCGGCCAATTTACAACGTGACACATCTAGGCAGATGCGTCACGTTGTAAAGCCCTGCGTCACATTATACCTGCGTCAGGTATAATGTATGCAGGGTGGGCGTTCCCACGCAGGAAAGCCTCATAGAAGTGACACAGTGAAATCTACAAGATTTCACTGCGTCACATCTAGGACGCCACTGTGTCAAAACCTTACGCCTGCTTGAAGCAGGCGTAAGGAGTGGCGCAGTATAGTGGGAATAGGCCTCAAAATTCATTGCTGGAGTTGCGTCGTGCTTGCCACACGACTCCAGCAATGCGTGACTTTGCCCCAACAGATGCGTCAGAATTTCTGACGCATCTGTCAATTCTTGCGCCATGGTGCGTTGTATTGTAAATATGACGCATCCATGGTGGCGCAAGGGTTTCTGAGGGTGACGCAGGGAAAGTGACGCATCTCTACAGATGCGTCACTTTCTTGTAAATCTGCCCCCCAGTGTTGTTAGACTGCCACTGTCAGATAGGCCCAGAAACCCAGTTCAATTTCTAGACATTTTATTTGCAAGGATCCATCCTAAACCTAAGAAAAACGTAATTTCCATTTACGGGAAGTTTGATTGCACCTGGTACTCAACCAGATCAGGGGGCAGATTTGTCAAAAGCGACACAACCCTTAAGTTGGATTTATCAAGCCACTCAAAGCCACCTTGTGTGGCCCTGAGTGGCTTGATAAATCCAGAGTAACACAACGCAGGGCAAATCACTGCATTGTGTTACTCTGCCTAGGAAGGCGTTCCATGGGTGGAGCGTGGATGTTCCCACGCATCCAACCATGGATTCTGAAGCATTCCCAGATTTACCAGGTAAGTCTGGGAATGCATCAGAATGCTACGACTTCCCATGGGAGGCGTAATGAGGAGAAATATCTTTATTTATCCTCGTTACGTTCTCTTTCTATGTGTGCTGCATTCTGCAGCACACATAGTAAGAGGAAAATGCTTCAGGGGATTGTTTTTGTGCAGGAAGGCGACCCTTCCTGCACAAAAACAATCCTGCTTGCAACACAGGCACCCTTGTACCATGGTGCAAGGGTGCACTACGTTGGCGCTAGGCAGCTCATTGTGTGCTAGCGCTCGGAAAAACCAACGATGCGCCAGATTTTGTTAAATACAGAACATTCCTGCCCTTTTTCTGTCGTGCAGCACAGCAAGGTGACTTGTTGCACTGCGTGAATTTTTGTTAACTATGCACCCAGAGCAAATCTGGGATCCTTATTGTAGCCCAAAATAAATATATTCCCAACAATCATAGCCATAAAATCATAGATATCACAATTAACTGGGCAAATGTAAAATCAAGAAAAAGAAGTATTAAGTTCCTATTTTAGAATGAGTTTGGAGATCTAACAGATGAACAATGGATTTCTGTAATTATTTCTTACAATTCCAACGGTACAGTGCAGTCCAGCTGGTAAGATGATTAACATGTGCGGATCTTTTTGCTCTAGATATGTGTAAATTTATGCTGCACCAGTGGGCTTTTTCAGAAAACTCTACCACTAAGTAATCACCATTGCCCTTCATAAAATGTGTTCCTTAGTAAATGCACACAACTCCTTCAGGAAAGAGCTTGTGACTCAAGAAAGGAATGAAGGTCAACTAATGAAATTGCATTGTGGTCAGAGAACTGAAATTCTAGCTTGTATTCCCAATCATGATCAAGGTGTCTAGGTAGAGGTGCATAGAGCTGGAACACACAGGAACGTGCGGTTAGGAATAGAGGGACATCGACAAAGCTGTGTGATACTGTGAGGCTTCTTACTATTGCAGGTCAGATAGAGATTTGCCGGTATTGGTACCGAACAGTAGTTGGCAGCTTGGAGCTGCTGTATTGGTGCCTCGTGTATTTCAGTACCAGAATACAGCTGCAGCAATTTTGAAATAGGGTACATTAAATAGAGTTTTTTGATGTCCAGGTATTAGGCTAGCAAGTTATAGGGTTAGTTGAGAGCATCAGTATGTCTCAGATTAAGACTATTGAGTGATAGTGCATGTTAATATTAATGAGGTTTAGAATAGCAGAATACGTCTTAAGTACTGGAACCTGAAGTAGTGCATTGGGTTAGGATATCGGACGCAGTACTGGAACAGTAGGAGTAAACAACTCCAGAGAGGATCCGCAGGTCTGGAATTATGAGGGAGTCTCAATCCCAAATCAGGAGAGCTGAAGCATAGATGACAAAAGGAGTGTACTCTGAAAAGTGAAGCTAAGATAGTGAATCTCACCAAAGTAGATGTCACATTGGTGCCTCGTTAATCTTTTCTTTTGCTTTCCAGGCAAGAAAAATTCCATCCTCCTCCACAAAGTTCAGCATGACCTCAGCTCTGGAGTCCTGAATTACCAGGAAAGTGAGATTATCCAGCAGATAGTGCAGCATGACCGTGAGATGGCCCACTGCGCTCACACCATACAGGCTGCAGCTGCCGAGGTATCCACCCCCACGCCTGTCATCTGGACTCCTCTGATCCAAGCACCACTGCAGGCTGCTGCTGCCACCACATCAGTTGCCATCGCTCTTACCCATCATCCTCGGCTTCCAGCTGCCATTTTTCGCCCTCCCATGTCAGTTTATGGCTCTGTGGGGCAACAGCCTGGTCAGACACCAAGGCAGCTTAAAAGACTTCAGTCTTTGATATCTAGTGCTGGCCCTTCTTCTGTGGGATCATCTGCAAGCACATCATCCCAGCTGCATACCCCAGGACCTGAGACACCCGCTTCATCTTCCTTCCACATTCATCAGTTGGCAGGCTACTCTGCCTCTGTTGGCTTAACCCAGTGGCAAAAAACTTCAACTGGTTCCCCTTGCACCAGCTCAAGCCAACAAAGGTTAAGTGGTCTGTCCTCCTTGGGATTAAGCCAGTCACCACAAGTTGCCACCGGGTCTCCTTTGGGCAGAGGACCACCACAGTCAATTGCAAACAGCATGCTCGGCCACTTTGAGCCAGTCACGAACAACTCTCCATCAGCTTCCTTCAGCCAACTCTCCTCCAATTCACCTGGGAGCCATCTCAACCAGCTTCAGCCATTACTAAAACCGACACAGGTTGGACCATTTCAGCAGCAGTCCTTGACCACAGGACCTTTGGGGCACCAGCTCCCATTTCAGACGTCTCCTCTTTCTGTTTCTCCAACCTCCAGCTTGAACCAGCTGGCACAGGCAGCAGGAGGGTCTCCTTCAAGTTCGTGCCAAATACAGCCAAGCACAGTAGGACCATTCTCTGCAACCATAGCCCAAATGCACCAAGACAGGTCATCGTTTGCCTTGACTCCGCCTTTACAGCAGCATGGTTCCCCAGTACCTGGTTACACATCATCAGGTACTAGCCCACCTGTGCAGAGTCCAATTTCAGCACAAACTTTTCATTCCAGCCCTCCCGGATCCACAAGCTCCCATGGGTCACTGCTCACTCCACAGACAGCTAGTCCCCCACTACAGTTTCTTCAGCCAAGGAGCTCACCGCCTTTACCAGCTGGTCGCTTGACCCAAGATATCAAACTAATTTCTGCTTCCCAGCCATCTCTACAGCCACAGGATAGGAGTCAAGTTATGAGTCAGAACTCTCTCCAGTCCTCCAGAGAATCCCTCACAGGCTTCTCTGCATTTCCTGGTGGGCCAGGAATTCCAGGTAGACCTTGTAGTGCTCTGCCAGAGAGAATGACTTTGCCACAGCAAACATCCTCTGCATCTCTCTTTGGAGTGACAGTAGCTCCGCCTTCCGAGCCGGGCGGCCCACACAAAGACTCCTTAGCTTTCACGGAAGAGCGAGAACCTTTCAGATCCAAGCTGACTTCAAATTTGTGAAGACCTAAATTCACTTCCATTACAGGCACTGTATCTCCTGTGGTCTGTCTCCTTGGCGGACCCCATAAACTCCTCCCTTCTGCCCTTGCCCCATCATTATTCAGGTTTAACTGTGATATTAGAAATAATAAGAATTAACAATCAAATTAAAAAGAGAAAAAGGTAAGCAAATATTAGTAGAGCTATAGTTTTTTGGTCACAGGATTTTATAGAAGATTTTCATATTTGAACACGAGATAGAAAACCTAATATGTGAGGTAGAACCTGTACATTAACTCTCCCCAGGATGAGTCTGGCCATGTAAGATCAGCTGTTCAGCCAACGAAGGAAAGAAGGAGTAACCTAACGATCTAAATGGCCAAGAAGAAGCACTTCCAGGTGAGGTGCCTGGCCTGAGCTGGAGCAGGTGCAACTTTGGAGATACCAATGTTCATTACCAGCCTACAGGGGTAGAAGTCCAGGGACAACCTCCTCTATATTTGCTCTGATGCACAGGTTATGTTATGTTGTTTGAATTTATGCACTCTAGCAGCACCATTTTATGGGATCATGGGAAAGGAAATTATGCTACTGAAATTAAAGTCTCTACTTCCTGTGGGATTTTACACACATCACTGTCCATCGTTATTCGGGGGCAGCTTTTGCGGTGGTTTCTAAGACAGGAAACTATAATACTTGTGTGTTTTCCCGTTGAAACCCAGTGTCTCACACTAACTGGGTTTATGGGGGCTCCTGACACAGGACGTTGTGTAGTTGAAATTAAACCTTACGCTTTATGTGGAACTTCCTGCAGAAGCATCTCTGCCATTTGTTCATAAACTTTTGCTGGGGTTTCACACTAAAAGCATGGAGATGACCTTTTTGAATAATGTTAACTATCTCATCCCTGTGGCTGCATTTGAGTGACGTCCTAGGAAGAAGAACTTTATGTATCTTACTATAGGATGTGCCGCTACATACCGATATGGTTAACATTTCTCATTGGACAATTCCCCAGCTCTCGCAACAGCAGCCATATTGAGTTAACATTGTTGTATTGTTTTTTATGATGTTTCAAACCTCACTACTCTCCACTATTTATGAAAGTGTGCAATAATAATAGTAACGATCTAGAAAAACAGAGGCCAAAGTGAAAATTGGGTGCAATAGCTCTGTCTTCTCACTTTATTCTTTCTTTTTCCTTAGTTCCATCCTCTATTGCATCTCTTGTCTTTTCCCATTGCCTTTTTCCTTGTCCTCTTTTTGAATAGTACGTTTCTCTCTTTTAAAGACTTCCCACTTTCTGTGGTTGCTGTGTTTCACCCACTCAGTCTGTTAATGCAGAGAAGGGTATCACCATTAGTTCTAGCCTTACCTAATTAGCAGGGACGTTGCCAGACAGTTTCTAAGAGGCACCTCAAGTGTTTGATAGTTCCAGAGTTCCAGACCAGTAGCAAGCCACTGGGCAAGATGAAGATTGAGACAACAATATGTGAGGGATGATGTGACAGAGGAGAACTAGTTATTCAGTATCTAACGGTACAACGACACAGGACCCCATATGACCCCATTCCTGTGGTACAACACAAATGTGGTCCTTTCTAGACACTTGCCCTTCTACTCACCTCAGAGTCCATCTTGAAATGTCCTCCTAGCTTTTCATTTTGCCTGGGACTTTGTTTTGTTTTTCCATCTCAACTCCCACAGAACAAAGGAACATCTCTCTGAGCATCAGGAAGGATCGTATACATATAACATCAAGCACAGTGCAATGTAGCCAAAGTCACAGACTAGGACAAAACAAACCAGAGAGGAAGAAAAGTGAAGTCAAGATGAGTCTGTGATAAAGGAGAAAGATTCAGATGGACTTAGTGGTGGTTATGTGTTGTTCAATTCAGTCTGTGTATACGATTAACTGTCTTTAGGAGGGCATTCATTGGGACAACAGCAAGCTAAGTACTGTACATTTGGGGGCACACACTGGAGAGATGTTCACATGATGGTGATGTCCAGTGACTAAAGCAGAATCAAGTATCTGCCTTACAAGTAGACGGCTTTATTTACTTTGATTGGCGCAGCTCAGATGTACAGTGCTGTCCAGCAAGGTCTGTATACAGGAACAAATCCAAATAGGCAATTCAAGACCTAAAGTCCATTACTGTAATAAGTCAGTTTTGAGCATTGGCCAGCTAAGGTAACTGACCAGTCTTAATAGAACTGAATATGTACTTCCATCTGTATAGATCCTGCTTCTCTTTGCCCTCCATCCTTCATTTCGCCAAGGAGCGGTGTGGTATCAATGACATTTCTGGAAGATGTCTTTGCTCCACAAAGCTGTGAGAATGTAGGGGTGTCCAAATCAAGCAGGAGAAGACCCACTGAAACGGATGAGTGTATCCCTTGGTAAAGAAGTGTTTCCTAACAAGCACCTTCCCTCGCGTGTGATCTCTAAGAGATTCTTAGCAGCCGGGGTGATTAACATCCCGTCCATTTCCTGAAACACGTGCTTTACTAAAAACTCATCACTAACCTGAATCAAATGTCACACTTAATAGAAAACATGTTATTTTTTTCCATGTTTTATGCAAGACAGTGAAACTGTCATATTTCAAGCATTTTTGCTATGTTTGTTACAATAAAGAAACAGCAATACCACAAAATTGCCAAATGTCTATTTTCCACATGGACGTCTTCAGTGTTTCTACAAAAGTAACATTGCTTCCTCTTGTGTTGTACTTTCAGTTGCGTTTCCAATAGGATGTATAATTCCTAAACCAGCTACTTGGATACTTTTCCATGGTATGCACTGGGCGGTGGTGGGGAGGGCGGTTGACTGTAAAGGTATAGTCCTGTTATTGTATTGTTATTGTATTGTATTGTATATTTAAAGAGCGCATAGCTACCGGAAGGCTTCCCAGCGCTGTGAGAGTCATAGCGTGCATCCGTGATCATCTGTGGTGGTACATGGTTGGGGCTAGCCAAGTTTTGAGCTTTTTTCTAAATCTGGTCTCTTTGGGTTCATTTCTAAACTCAGGGGCTTATTTACAAGCCCCTTGCGCCACTTTTGCGTCATTTTTAACATGGGAAAAGTAACGTACGGGTGGCGCAAGGGGCTTGTAAATAAGCCCCTCAGTTGGCATGAAATTCCATAGTTTGGGGGTCGAGTGAGAGAATGATCTCCCCCCCAATCTGGTCGTTTGAATTCACGAGACCATCACGAGTCTTGCGTTGGAGGACCTCAAAGTCCTACTGTGGGTGTAGGGTGACAAAAGGGCCCTAATTAAAGGGAGTCCCATGTGGTTGATTCCCCTGCGTACCATACACAGGGGGATATGTACTAGGAAGTGGCAGAGCGTGTCGTTAGCCTCCTTGGCTTAACGACACGCTCCGCCACTTCTGAAACGCAAGGCTGCACCATATTTACAAGATTGTGGTGCAGCTTTGCGTTTCCCCCTGGTTTGGCGCTAAATTTAACAACTTAGCGCCAACGCAGGCACCCTTGCACCAGAGTGCAAGGGTGCCTGTGTGCAGGGGAGGATTGGTTATGTGTAGGAAGGTGTCTCTTCCTGCACGTCAACAATCCTAAAATGCCATTTTGTAACTTTCATGTGTGCTGCTTCATGCAGCACACATGAAGGTTACAAAATGGCATTTTAAAAAAAAAGGTTTGTTTATGTACAGGAAGGGACACTTTCCATGTGTGCTGCACAAGGCAGCACACATGGAAAAAGCAAAAACGAGGAGAATAATGCATTCTCCTCGTTTCGCCAACTTAAGACCAGGATTTTCCTAGTCTTAATTTTGGCGCTGCCTCCTATGTACGCCACCCTTGTACATAGGGGGCAGCGTCAAATACAATGGGTGTTGTGGTGGAACGCCCACCACAACACCCACTGCACGCCCCTTTCACGCTAACCATAGCGTGAAAGGGTGCCTTATGTACAAGGCAGCGTTAAGCCACGTTAACTGGCTTAACGCTGCCATGTACATAAGGCGCAGCCCCTATTGCCACCACAACGTCCGTAAAAGTGACGTTGTGGTGGCGCTAGGGGCTTGTACATATGCCCCACAGTGCCTTAAATTTTATTCTTTCCTCCACTGGAAGCCAGTGCCTGGAGGCCAAGGTGCCTTTTGCTGAAGTGCATTTGGGTAGCTTAAAGATGGTCCTTGCTGCCATGTTTTGGACTACCTGGAGTCTCTTGATAATACATTTGGGTGTTAATGTTGACTTAGGGGTATGGATGCGTTACTTTGGATATCCCCATCCCAAGTGACATATAGAGAGTCCCTTGAGCTACTGCCTTCCGTGTTCACAGGTAGTGTGTTACCATAATGGAGAAGTCTTGTCTTTTGTTAGATAAACAAAATCACTCACCAACATTTCTCACCACCTTCTGGAGCTTCTTCTTGACAACAGTCATCACCGCATCATTTCCTTTCACAAATTTTCCAAACAAATGTTTTTTCTATCTCACAATTGATTTAACTGTTTTTTTGTGTGACAATAATAACATCAGATTTGACTTCAATAATTCCAACAAAAAAACGACATATTGTCACACAGCTTTGCGGACCTGAACCTAAACAAATAACATATTTGTCTACCACACTTTAATGTACTCTCACCCATATTAAACATTTCTAAATACGTCTTTGATGATGAGGATGAACAGCTACTTCTAAAATGTAAACCAATTAAACGCTGTGTTGGCCTGAGCAGAAAATAAGTGGCTTTAGGGTGAGAGTTGCGCACACATATTTCCAACCTCTTGTGAAATATGTAGTTGCCACTCAAACACTGCTCCAGATGAAACCTGTTCCAGAGTGAGATGCTAACATTGAAAATGTGCGACCCCCCCTTTCCATTGACTGCTGCACCATGTGATCACAAGACAGCACAATGAGGCTAATGAGAGCATTGGATAGAGCATATAGTTTAATTTTATGCATCATGAACTGAGGATGTGAACACAGAGAATCTTAGAATTCTTTTTTTGCCACTGGAAGCGAGTAAAGGTGAGTTAAGAGAGGAGAGGCAGAGACGCACCTTCAACCCCCCCCAGCCACCCATCCCCTCCACCTCCATAGGGCAAGCTAAAGCGAAGTGGCCTATCTGAAGCTTAGCCAGAAGGAATACTGGCAAGCCCATTAGAAGAGAATGCCGTTTCTCATAGCTTTAATCGATGGAGACTCGTGATTTTATTAAAGACCAGGAGGCTAGCATTATGCATTAACTTTTATTTACTACTTCCAAGCAGCAAACACTTCAAAGATCCAATTTAAAACATTGTATGACTCATAACAAGTAAACCAGAACATTCAGTCTATATAATCCATTAAAATTCCATCTTCTCCCTCTTTTGGCACTGTTCTCTGTTTATTCAGTCCTCCTCATCTTCCCTTTAATGCAAAACTGTTCCTTAAGAATCTGCCACAAAACAAATCAACTAATAAAAAAGGCATGGCCGCCCAGCTTCAGTGGTTGGCCCATTGGCTAGATGGTAGGGACGCTGAACTGCTGGGCCCTATTGGATTGGCTGAGAACCAGGTACTCCTCAGCTCAAAGATTGTTACGCCCACTCCAGGAATATTACTGAAGGTGGCACTACAATGCTGGAAGAGGTGTGTATGGCACACGCTTTTGGCACCTCTTTATGCTCCAGACTTGCCACTGAGGGGACTGCCACATTGGGATCCTCCATTTACGAGCAAACAGCTGGCTGACAGGACAATGGCCGGTCTCGTAAAGGTGAGTGACGACTTCCAACTGGGGGAACTTCTTTCACTGAACGACCTCATAGATCAGTGTGGCCTGTCTCCCGGCCAGTTTTTGACTTAAAATGCCATGGTCAGGACATATAGGGATCTGTGGCCTGGGAGTAGAGGGGAGCAGATACCCCTGATGCACTACAGGCACTGGTGACTCTAGACTCGGCACAACACCTTGTGAAGTGGCTCTACAGAGCCCAACTTGAAATTATCATGAAACCGATGACCGGGACCCGGGAAAGGTAGGCGCTGCTACTGGGCATGGACCTGGCAGAGGCGGAGTGGAATAAGTCCATGGAGAGCCCTAGGCGTGTTTCCAGAAACGCCACCTTCAAATATATCCAATTCAACTACCTACATATGACATACCTGGCCCCCCATGGATTACAGTTATGTATGGAGGTGAACCACAGGCCTGTCCGAGATGAGAGGAACCGGATGCCGGGTTTACGCATATGACGTGGGACTGCCCAGAGTTACAGGATTTCTGGGTGGCTGTAATTGCCGTGCTCAATGCAGTACTGGAGTGCTCGCTCCCTTGTACGGCAGAGGTTTGCCTACTGGGATTATTCCTCAGGCCCAAAGCACATAGAGTGGGCACTAAATTCGTGAATCTTGCATTGATCCTAGCGAAAAGGGACCTAGCTCTGAAATGGATGACCAGGGTCGGCCCCACAGCCGACGCCTGGGAAAGGGATGTCGATACATGATCCAGAGCAGAGGAGAGCACCCTACTTACGGAGGATGCCCGGGGAATAAGGTGCCGTCCGTAGGCCCTTTGGGCGGAGGTGCTCCGAGCCTGGGACAACCATCACGATGCCACCCCAGACAATGTGATAACCAACACAAAATCAATTGAAGGCACTGTAGAATTCCCTAGATGACTGGTCTCTGCAAGATAGGAGGCGGCCTCCTTGAGCCGACAAAATGTAATAACACCCCCCACGCACTCCTCCCCCGGCAAGGCACTACACACACTTGTTAGACCTCTTGCCACAACCTACTTCATAGCTAACTCCTCTAGGCCCACTGGGTGACCCTATGGTTTCTTTTTGATTTTCGTTCTGTTATAATTGCTTACATGTTTAAATACTATGGGGCATATTCTCAAGGACTTATCGCCAATTTATTGGCACTTTAGCGCCGCAAAGTGGCGATAGATTTATCGCCCTATTCTCAAGCTGGTGCAAACTGCCGATATCGCCAGTTTTCCAGCGATAGCTTCCGCAAAAAACATCGCCACGGATGAGAGCGACAACTAACTAATGATATGCAGAGTAGGCGTTCCCGTGCAAAAATATACGAAAACACCACTTCGCGATATTCTCAACGACCAACCAGATCTGCGATGCGATCCAAAAACAGGCGATAAGGCGCGTTAGCAGCAGGGATTTAACACCTGCCTTTTACTGGTGTTAAGCAGGACGACAACCTGCAGTATGAAAGGGAGCCCAGCCCAGAGCCATATCTGAAGACCAACACATGTCATGGAGCTAATGATCATGCAGCTCGGAGACCCAAGAGGTCCACAACACCCACCGCCACCACCCCCAGGACCACCCCCCCCAGACAGACCCCCCCGGACTACCACCTAGGCAGCGCAGAAGAAGACAGCGGACATTCCTAAAACGCACCAGCCTCAGACACTCAATGCCAGAGGATGCCATTGCCCACTACAGGCTCAAAAGGACAACCATCCTCCGCATCCTGACCCACATTGCCCACAGGCTGACGGTACCAACACAGCAGAGAACCAACATCCCTCCGCAGACAAAGCTGCTGGCTGTGCTGCACCTGTTGGCCTCTGGTACCTTCCAACCAACAACTGCCAGAGTCGGAGGAGTCTCACAGCCAGCCCTATCAAACTTCCTCACACATGTCTTGGATGCATGTCCACAAAAGCAACGGCGGGCCCCTGTATCCGCACCACACGCTAGTTCCACTCGTAGTGTTCCTGCGCAACCAACCCCAACGCCAGCCGTTGCTTGACGCCTCTGTGCTCCAGATACAAGACTGTAGTCACTGAAATGGGGGTGCGCCAGGTCATGAAGTCCAGTAGTCAACAGTAGTGTAAAAACAGTTCTTCATTACAAATACATAAATCAACAATACGAAAAGCTCAGCCAACGCGTTCCATTCCCAACGGGGAACTTCATCAGGGCAACGTGTGGATTAAATTAACTGCATATGCTGCGGGAACTCCCCTATACAATTCCATATTCCGAAAGTCAGTATTCAGAAACCTGTTGGAGAAATGGTGACAATGGTCAAGCGTCCGTATAGTCACAAACGTAATCTGGTACAGTGTATTGCACGTGGACAAACCGGAATGCTAATAAGTATGATAAATCCTGCATAAAAAGACCGTAACAGAAGTTCGTGTGGTCGTAACCTTCGTAGGAAAGAAAAGGAAGGTTACGACCACACGAACTTCTGTTTCGGTCTTATTATGCAGGATTTATCATACCTGTAAGCATCACGGTTTGTATCAGCTTGATACCCCTGCACCTTCACTTCCCCCACACTGCGCAGGAACAGCTGGAGACAAAGCAAGGGAACTACGCCATAGCTGGCTTCCCGCACGTGTTGGGGGCAATTGACTGCACACATGTACTACTTGTGCCCCCTGCCGACACTGCACACAATAACCGCAACAGAAACCACACGCATTCCATCAATGTGCAGGCAAAAGTGGACCACCGGGGCCTGTTCACGAATGTCGTCGCAAACTTCCCAGGCAGTGTGCATGATTCCTACATCTTCCACAAGTCCATCACCAACCAGCGCTATGAGGATGGCACCTATGGAAATGCACTGCTCGTCGGTAAGTACCAACTGAACACACCACACACCTCAACTCCACAATCATACAACTCACAACTGTGGGAATGCACACGTTACAAAATCACATACAACATTCCAATCAGCATGCCCAACTACCAGACACGACGACACAAGTAACTGTGGTAACCGTGGCCAGCCATGTAGACAAACCATCCACGGCATGGCACCTCTGCCACACAATTGCAGAATGTGGGGAGAGGTGGGAACCTAGTATGTGCGAAGGAGGCAAGTGACCCATCAATAAGAATGTACACAATGCCAAGTGTGGCGGTGATGTGCTGGACAGACTTCAGTATGCAGAGCACAGACATGTCCATGTGGACATATACTGCTGGTGTTTGTAGTGTTGTGGACAGTGGACGCAAACAGGTTACCTCAGGCAAGTGTGGAAGACCTTGGACATGTAGCTTTGTCGTCCCCCCCTGTAAGCGTGAGCGGAGTGGCCTTGGCCGGCGTATGTCGTGAATAAATAGCCCGGGGCTCTGGGCGTGGTTCAGTTCCGGGATGGCCACCAAAGTAACTACTGCGTGTGTCTCTGTGTCCGCCATATCCTGCCCATAGGCCTACACTCACGTGGCCGACCACCTTCAACGGCCAGATTTACACTGGAGACGAGGTGGCTACATCCCAAGCCAACCCGCGCAAATCTCGTCATCGCATGCAGGGTCGTGTCTGCCAGGGCGGCGCCCCCCCACCCAGCCACTAGGCCACTGCCGTGACCGGTGGTGCCTGCGCAATCCTGTGCGCCTGCTGCACCCCAGCCCTGGTCCCCAGACCGATCCGCCGCCCAGCGATGACTGGCCGCCCCTGCGCACCAAGGCCTCAATGCTCACCTGCCGCCACCGGTGTGTCTCCAAGAGGGCCCACCACGTGCCGGTGCAACCTCCTCAGCCGATTGCTGGATTCCGCGCCACAGGCCCCCAGCGCACCCTGCGGCACCGCACCGCGGAGTCATGTGTGTGCTGACTGCTGCCTTCGGCGTACACTGCAGTCCAGCAGGGCTCTCAATTCAAATCGAATCTTGATTGGCAGGACGGCGTATCGAGGTCTACGCATCATCGCAGGCTGCACACCCGCTCAGCTCTTCAGGTGCCACTACCTCAGTGCACCGCAAGTCACCGTCCCGTGGCGGTAGGCCCGTGCCAGCCGCAGTGCATCGGGTGCCACGAACTCTGTGCAACGCAAGTCATCGTCCCGTGGCGGTAGGCCCGTGCCGGCCGCAGTGCATCGGGTGCCACCAACTCTGTGCACCGCAAGTCATGGCCCCTTTATGATTGAGTCTCGTGGTGCGGACGCCATCATGTCACCTCCGGCAGTGGGGAATGTGATGTAGGCCCCTTTTATTGGCAGGGTCACATGTCCTGTGAAGCCTGTGCTGGATGGGTGTGGTGTGGGTGTAAACCAGCCCTCAGGGAGTGGCTGTGGCATGCTGACAACTAGACCAGTGATAAGCAGATCACTACAGGGAAGACCTGGGACATGTAGCTTTGTCGTCCCCCCCTGTAAGCGTAAGCAGAGTGGGCTGGGCTGGGGTATGCCAGTCCAGCGTAGGGGTGTGAACAAGGAGCCCGGGGCTCTGGGCGTGGTTCAGTTCTGGGCTGGACAAGGAAGTAACTAATGCGTGTGTCTCTGTTGTAGTGTCGGCGCCACCCGGACCGCAATTGGCAATGTTGCACCCTGTGACTCAAGTCCCACAACATGAGCAACATGGACGTAAGGGGAAATCACTGACCCTACATTCATTCATACTTTCATACTTGAATGATCATAGACATGACACATCTGTGTGAATTTGAATGTTTTATTCACATTCACTGGAGTGTTGCAGCTGGAGCAGTACAGGGCCATGCAAACCCCACTTTACATTGTTGCCCCGTGGAGGGCCAGCCAGAGTCCTTTAGGGAATGACAAGTTCATCGGAAGAGGAAGAGTTCAGTCCGCAGTCTGATTGCTGTGTCATTGGTAACCAAACAGAATATGGCAGTCCATGTCGAGGTCCAAGGTGAGTGTCGCAGAGTGTATCGGGGTACAGTGGAAGGTGATGATGCAGAGGGCAGAACCAAGCAGAAACAGGCCATATGGCGGAGATGAATGCTACCGCTTCCTTCTTACCACTAAGGCAGAATCATCCGCATCTTCGTCCTCTGATGTTTCATGTGCCTCACATGTGGGTGGTGGTGTTTTGTCAGCAGCCCTGTGTGGCACTGACACAACAGGGGCCGGAGGTGGAATGTCTGCCGCACTGTGTGGCAGTGACACATCAGGGGCCGGAGGTGGATTGTCTGTCACACTGTGAGGCACTGACACATCAGGGGGCGGAGATGTGGATGTAGAAGCAGCAGCAGCATTCATCAGCGCCAGGCCTTGTGGCAGCAATGCCATGATGAGGATCTGCAGGGCATGGAAGATCCCAGCTACATCTCGCTGGTGTGCAGCCGTGGCAGCCATTCTGTCTGCCTCCTTCCACTCCCTGTTCTCCATGATCCTCTGCATGTGTTCCAACTCTCGGCTGACATCGCTGGAGCCACTCTGACTAGACAGTTGTCCTTGTCTCAGAGTCAGGACTCCAGCGATGTCAGCCATGGATCGTTGGAGAGCATGGAGCGGACTGTGGGTGTCCGTTAGGGACTGTAAGTGGTCCCTGATGGGACTTAGACACCCACGTATGGCATCTAGTTTGGCTGCCATGAGGTCGAACCCCACCCGCACCTGATCAGCCATCTTCTCCTGGCATCCTAACACACGGCATTGGAAGGCCATGTGTTGTTCGTGGGGGTCCTGGGAGACAGCCGGGGTGGTGGGTGCTTCCTGCTGTGTGGTCTGTGCAGGGGGTGAGGTCTCCTCGATGCAGCTGGGCTGCCCTGCTCCTGGAGGTGAGGTGCCGAAGCTGTCCATGAGCTCTTGGAGGGCGTCGGTGTCAAAGGTGTGGAGGTCCTCTTCGTCATCAGTGAAGAGATGTTCGGTCTGCTCTGCAGGAGGTGTTGATTCTCCCTCTGCAATGTGATGGGGAGATGCAGTTTAACATTGTGTTCACATGTATGTTGACGCATTGTACAAGTTTACATACAGACTGCATGACAATGTACATTGTGACTGTTTGGGAGGAGCTGCCTATTTGATGCGGGACAGTGGACATTTCGACAACATCACGGATGTGTGTTTGTACTTGTACATTATCATCTCACATTTCCCTGTATGCCAAATGTGATTGGCCAGTTTCTACACACAAGCGGCACCAGTTGTGTCCTCTGTTCTGTTGTGAACGTGTTGCAGTTTGTAGCACATTGTTGTCAAAGTTGATGTGCTCTGAATGTTATGTGTGTGTGCTGCATTTTGGGAGAGTTGCCCCTGCAGCTCTGATTTTGCTGCCCCTTATCCCTTTCAGGCGGTGTGCCTTTGACTTCTGTGCTTATACAGTGCTGAGATGTTGCATACTTGGGTAAATTGGGCTCTTGGTGGGAGTTGGGACTCTGGGGCTTGGTTTGTCCGCAGATGTGTTGTTGACGTCAGGGGTTGTTTGTGCACGTGGATGTGTCAGAGTGTGACCTGCTCCTTTACGGATGTGGTCCACACTCAGCCACCTCAGTGTCGTGGCGTGCAACATGTCATGATATATTGACTGCAGCCATGCTATTCGTCATGCAGTGTCACTTGCATTGTCAGTGTGGCTCACAGACACGCCGCTTTGCTGGGTTTGGCACATGTGCATGGGTTGGTTGTGAGATTGGTGATGTGTGGGAAGGCCCCCTCTGGGCACATAGTCGACGGGGGCCTACTTGCTGTTTCTAGGTGTGCTGCAGTGTGCCAAGGGGATCAGGGACATGATCCAGAGTCATTGTGGGTGTGCACTGTGCTATACTTAATTTTGCATGTGTGACATTGTGCCCATCTCCCCCCGTCCTCCGAGTCCCTGGTCGTTACTCACCCTGTTGCTGTTGTGTCAGGTCATGTTGAGCAGTGTCCGGTCCCCCAACTCCTGCCACCGTCTCCACACTGATGACTGTGGACACCATTTCCTCCATCTCATCCAGCTCCTCCTGTGGCGCTGGACTCCCACCTCCAGTTTGCATTGCTGCCTTTTGGTTGTTGCCGAGTTTCTGCTTGGTTTTGCGCTTCACGTCATTCCAGCGCCTCTTGGGCTCTTCCATTGTCCTCCTCAGCACTCCGACTGCATTCACCTTGTCCACGATGGACTGCCATATTCCATTTTTTGTTGCCAATGACTCAGTGGAGGTGACGAACAGTTGTTGATGGTGTTCTATCACCTCCGTTATCAGGATCCTGTTTTCCTGCGGACTGAACCGCGTCTTCCTCTTCTTCTTCTCCTTGCCCTTCCCTGACCCCGAGGTCCCAGGCTGGTCCTCCGTGGGGCTTGTGGGGTTCTGGTTGTCCTCTGTACTTGCTCCGGCTACCTCCATTGTGCTTCGCAGTTGTTTTGGTTTTGTTTGTGGGGTTTTTTTCTGCTTTTATGGTGATTTTTCCCGCCTGACGTGTGTGAATTGCAGTCCTGGCGCAGCTTATCGCTGATTTTTTTATCACGGTTGGGCCCATCGCCACTTTTTTCACGTTCAGCTTTAGATTTTTATCGCCGTCCCGGTAATTTTATTGCAGACATTTGACATGTTATCGGGAAACTATCGCATGTTACCGCCGTATTGAGAATAAGACGTTAACACGGCGTTATTTTCCCGCGATATGAAAAATTGCGTTAACCTATTTTGGCAATGATTATCGCACGTTCTTGAGAATATCCCCAATGATTGCTATCAACAGCATTTGTGTATCTACAATCATGACTAACCAGGATTCTATGGAGCAGCAAAGGATATTGATGTATATATATGTTCCGTCACAGACTGAATCCGGTAGGATGTATTATCCCATGTAATCAGAAGCTCACTATAACCCAAAGTTCTACTAAATGAATGTATAATGATCCTTGGGTCCTTGACCAACTTAGTTGGCAACTAACTGGCCGGATACCGGTATTACGCTTATAGTAAGTAGTAAGACGTGTACCACTGTGTAATTGGGGTGGAAGCTCCTGCTCTTTCATGTATAATTACCCTGTAATAACTAAATGCCAAAAAAAACAGGTTATAAAAAACCCGATAAAAATTGCGAACATGTCTCATCCAAAGTTGCATCAACACTTTTACAAATACTCTCATTCTACCATATTTTGACAGCATTTCAATAGAATCTCCTAACTACTTCTCTTAAGTTTACAAATTCCAGTTACTCCCTCCCAATTGTTTCTCATATTCTTGGAAAGGGAGGGAGGGATAATGCTAGCCTCCTTGTCTTTAATAAAATCAGGATTCTCCATCCACCAAAGCTATGAGAAATAAGCATTGTATGGCAAGACAGGAGGCTAGCACTATGCATGTCAGAGTCTCTAAATGCATAACTTGAAACATGCTCCACAGGTTTAAAATTGAATTTTTGAAAAAGCTGAGCATTTGACCAATCTGCGGCTTTCATCACCTCTTTCAAACATGCTTCTACTGTAAAAACCATAGCGCCGCTCACTGAACGCGATTTAAATCTTTCAACGTTCACACCAGATTCCTTCATTACTTCCTTCACCTTTCAATTGTAGCTAGAGACAATGCTTTATAAGGTTTTACATATGATATTAACAATTGACTTACACCATCTCTTCTGCATTCCTGCACTCATGACTCATACTCTTTCAAACAGTTTACCACACAAAATGTTGGACAACTCTCAAATTTTGGATAGAAAATTGATTCCGACATAGTCTTTGTCCTTCTCCAGACCTCAAAAAATACTCCTTCCAGCTGGTAAAACCTACTGGAAATATCTAATGCCTGAACATCAGATACTCTTCTAAAAGAAACTAAACAAAACCAAGTTGCTAACTTCCACGTTAGTTCTCTTAAACCTAAATATCTATTCAATGGCCAAGACTCAAACATTCTTAAAACCACATTAACATCCCACCTTCATAGTGAGACATAGGTGGCCTCTTCATGCGAATTCCTTTTAAAATTATGCGGATCAAAGGACTTTTCCCAATAGATGAATCATGAACCAATGAATGTCCTACTGCAATAGCTGACCTGTAACAATTAACAGTCCTATGGAAATCCATTTGAAAACAACCTTGCCAAAAACATGTGCTACTTCTACCTCTTCAGCCTCCACAGGAACCAAATCCCTTTCCATGCACCAATGTACCCAGACATTATATGCCCCCTTATATCTCTTCCTTGTTCCTAGTGTCCGTGACTCATTGAGCAGTTTTGAAGCCTCAATTTTCTTGATCTCCTGATATCTTCCACACTAGAAGTTTGAGCAAATCCGACTCCACTAGAGCATTCTCCTCGCTTCTATTAACATCCTTTTGCATGACTGAATCAAAAGAGGCACGTCTACCACCAACTCCAACACTGACGGAAACCAAACTTGCGTTATCCAAATGGGTGTTACCAGTATTATCTAACACTTCTGTGTCCTCACCCGGACCAGCACCCTCTGTATCATAGCAAACGGTGGGAAAGCATAACCTTTCAGTTCTACCCAGCTTTGAGTAAACACATCCACCGTAATTGCTTCTGGATGTGGACACCAGCTGAAATATTTCTTCTTTTCATATGTTAATCGGGAAGCAAACAAATCCAACTCTATAGGTCCTAGACATGACTTTATCTTTTGAAAAAATTCTGCCCTCAACATCCACTCATTACAATCTTTCAGACTGCTCGAGTTCCAATGCGCCACTATATTATTCTTCCCTGGTAAGTACTGAGCTAGCACATGTATCTTCTCCTGACAAAACTCCCATATCTCTTTCACAATCTCTGATAGTTTCTTTGACCTGCTTCCTCTTAACTTGTTTAATGTAGGTTACCGCTGTTACATTGTCTATTTTTAATAAAAACGGACCTTCCTTATAACTTGTCCTTGAAACTGTGAAGAGCAAACAATGCTGCAGTCATTTCAAAGGAGTTTATATGTTCTTTCCTCTCCTTCCCGCACCATCTCCCTCCAGTTTCCTGAGTTATACACATTGCTCCCCATCCAGAACTGCTCGCATCCGATTCCAATACAAAATCTGGACTTGTTCCCAAAAATGTTCCACCATTCCATGCATCCAAGTTTTCTAACCAACATGTCAACTCAAGTCTCACTCCCTCTGCCATCTGTACCTTGTCAGCATACCACAAACACAATGCTAAACCCGCTTTCTGACCTGGAAATACGGCTTACATTGAAGATGAAAGAAGACCAATGACACGTTCAAGATCGCTTAGGGTCACCTCCTTCCTTTTCCTCAGTTGTCTTACTTTGCTTGTTATCATACTTATCTTCCTTTCTAGCAACTGCAATTGGACTTTCACTGTGTCTATAACAAATTCTAAAAACTCCATTGTTTGTGAAGAGTGAAGATTTGATTTCTTCTGATTGACAATGAAACTCAATCTTTTCAAAAGGTCCTTCACTAAGGACAAACGCGCTTATAAAATCTCCACATTCTGACTCATGATACGAATGTCATCCAAATATATAATCATTCTCACACCCCGTTCCTGTAAGAATTCTACACCATGGTGCTGAGGAAAGTCCAAACGGAAGACACTGGAAATGGTACAACTGACCTTCCCACCTGAGCTGAAGACAACACTGACTTCTGCTGTTGATTGGTACAGAAAAATAGGCATCTTTCAGATCCAACTTCAGCATCCAATCCAGTATCTGCAAAATTTCTCTCAACATATGCACTCCCTCCATTTTGAAATGTTTGTAAGTTACAAAACGATTCAGAACCCTCAGATTTATTACTGGTCTCCAACCTTTGTGTTTTTTCTCCACCAAAAAAAGGTACTCCCAAAACTCTTTTCTTCTTCCACTATCTTTATAATAGCCTCTTTCTCAAATAATAGACCAAGGGCCTGATTATGAGTTTGGCCATCCCACAGCGGACAGTGCAATGCGCCGTCCACTGTGGGACCTCCATATCCGTGGTGTGACCGCCTAGCAGATCAGGAGTTTTATCCTGGTCTGGCGGGCAGTCATGCGGCAGTCTGAGAGCGGTGGTCTGTTAGGCTCATAAAAGAGCCTTACAGGCACTGCACCTTCCTGCATGACACACTGTGCCGGAACTGGGGGTGCATATTCACAGGGGGCACTACATGTGTCCCCCTACATGCACCCCCAGGCCGAGAGGCACAAGGGGGCCCAGTCGGGCCCCCTTTGTTGCCTCACCGCTACCCTTTTTATGGCGGTCGCACCGCCATGAAAAGGGTGGGGGTGAGGCAACTTGCAATGTGCTTGGCGGTGCCGGCTGCGGCACTGCCAGCATATTCCTGCCAGGTAAAGACCGCTGGCCCAGCGTGATCTTTGATCCCGGCAGTGTCAGCGGTCTCCTGGCGGTCCGACCGCCACAGTTGTAATACTGCAGGCAGTCCAATAGTGCTGCGGTTGTCGAACCGCCACCACGGGCTGAACTCGTAACCAGGCCCTTATTTCTTTCTCTACAATCTGTTTCTGTTCTTGATTAAATACTTTTAAGATCTAATTCTTGGTTCTCCTGCTTGAAAGGGCTCCTTTTCAAACTCTATTACTATCCTTTTATCGCTGCAATCACCCTTGTATCTTGAGAAATTAACTCCTATTCCTTTGTGAAATGTCTCAACCTTCCGCCCACCTTTTCTTGGATAGAACCAGTAATACTTGTCATACTCATCTTGTGGTGCAGTAGTTTGTTGACCTCTCCCTCTTGGCATCCTTGTTCTTCCGCCTCTACTTCTTTGCAGATAAAATCCTCCACCTGATTGGTTACCTCTATAAACTCCTCTTCCTTGATTATACTGGGCCCTAAAATTCCCTTGGCATAAAGTTTGCCGTCTTCTTCCGGCCCTACCATATAAATGATTTCCACTGTAAACCTTCGTCATAAATAATGTTTGAGCTTTATCCAAAGCAGTAAAAGTGGAGATAAATGTACCTAGGATTTTACTATCCCTTCTCCAAACAATCAACCTTTAGCATCCAGAGAGGATTCTTTTCACGCTAAATCGCCCAAGTTAAAACTGCTTCTCTTCTTTTTACAATCAGACTGGCGTTTGCATTCCCTAGAGAGCAAATTGCCCTCTGACTCCATCCTCTCAGGAGCTCAATATTCATGTCACTCCCATTGGCATAGGCCTCGTCTTCCAAACTAAAAATACGTGCCAACGGACTCAACACATCCAGCAACCTATCCTTACATTGCTTTAGAGCACTCTCTAAACCTTTCCTTGGATACCTTCCAAGTGTGAATGAATATATAATTAATTCAGCATCCAAATTGGGAGTCATAGTCTCTTTTTCTCCTATAACAGGTCTTGAGCATTCTGCCTTCATCACTTTTCTTTCTTCTTGCTCTAAAGGTCTTCTAATCCTCTGTTTAATATAATCTGCCACATGTTTCATTGGCCACCAATCCAAACTTCTTGGATGTCTCACATCCTTTGGATCAAATAATTTTTGCCCTAATAGGTCCTTGACTGGCTTCCCAGTGTCAGCCTTAACATCATCAAAATCCACAAACTCATTTTCTAATAAGTTCTCTGTATCCAAATCATTCCAATCTCCATTCCTTTCCTCTATATTGGTATGCTCCAATCGCCCATCATTTGCAGAGATATCCTGCCATCTCACCATGCCGCCAAGGACACTTTTGCTCTGTAAGTCACTTAGGACTCCATTTCCTGAAACTCAAGGCTCCCTCTTCTAATGACATGTGTCTCTTTTTCTTAAGACTTTTTCCCCCTGGACCTTTATTAATGTAATCCTCCTCATCAGAAAGAGACCAAAACTCTTCCTCTTCATTTCCTATAATTTTTCTTTTCCTACTGCCTTGAAATATACATTTCATAGTTTCCTGCATAGAGTCCTTTATTTCCTGTCTCACAATCTCCCGTAGGCTTTCCTCCTCATTTGTCCTCTGTTCTTCAGTCATGCTGACTGGCCGGAGGCTCTGGAGTCGCGAGAGGACCTCATGCAGCTCACCAAAAGATGCAGGCCACGATGCACAACGATGCGGTGTGGCTGAAGATTCTGGTCTCTGGAGATGCTCGATGTGGGGGCTACTTGGAGCCCGAAGATCTTCTTGGAAGGAAGCCAACAAGTCTTTGCGACTTTGCACGAGGGATACTGGCCTCAAACTTGGTGAGAGGGCAGGGCAGGCCTCGGGAGCTGTGGAAGACCACCACCTGTGTTGCAGAACCTTGTGGAGTCCGGAGGCGCTCAGGATCAGCAGACCGGTCGACTTAGTTGTGGTGCCTGTGAATGCAGGGGAGTGACTCCTTCACTCCAAGGGAGATTCCTACAGGTGTCTTTGATGCCCACAGGCCTTGGAAGGTTCCTGCATGGTGCACAGGCACAGACGATGCAGCAGACTGGAAGGAAGACGAAGTCGAGCCCAAACGAAGTCCAGAGTGCCTAGACGGTCGAAGAAGAAGTGGTGCCTGATCTGAATCTTATCCCACGACGAATTTAGGGACCTACACCAAGGTAAGCCCTTAGGTACCCTAGGGAAAGGTTTGGGATAATTCAGGGGACCCTCCCAGGGGAGGGTCTGGACAGAGGGGAGGTTACTCTTATGTCCTTTGTCCAGTTTCGTGCCAGAGCAGGAGCCAACGGCTCCCAGGACTGGTTTGAACTGGACTATGCATGGGGACACAAAATGTGCCCCTCATGCAGACTGAGTGGCGCTGGCAAGCGCACCCACCCTGCCCCAATACACTATATCCTGTCTGGGAGGTGGTCACACCTCCCTGTGACAGGATGCCTATTGTCCTGCTTTCCCCTGCTCGAGTTTGGCTCAGCAGCAGGTGGGCAGAATCGTGTCTCTGGTCGGCAGCAACCATTTTGTGCTGTCCGGGTCTAGAAGGCTAGTACCGGGAACACTGAGATCCTAACGGAGGGCTCTTCCAGTGCTTTGAATCATTCCTCCCACACCAATTACAGTGTGGGGGCATGATTCCAACATGTTTTATACCAAACATGATAGGATTCTTTGCAGCCGTTTTCGAGATGGTCATCGCGTAATTAAGCGGTGCCCCTCTATATAGTATATGGCTGATTCACTGATTCACTGACAACCCAGGAGAATGGACTCCGTAGGCTGTAGGAGTGTCCTGCTCATGCAGGAGCACCCTCTCACTTAGAACCAAGCACCGTGGCTTCAGGATTGCAAAGGTCTGCTATAGGGGTGACTTATAGTTTTTACGTGCAGTGACCCTAGATATAAGAAACCTATATCTTTAGTAAAAAGGTGCTAGCACCAGCTTACACAGGCTGCAATGGCAGGCCTGTAGTTCCATTTTATGTGGTCTCTCATGGGTGGCATAATGCATGCTTCAGCCCATGGAGGACCTCTGGGGTACCTATGCCCTGGGTACCTTAGTACCATATACTAGGTACTGATAAGGGTACCCCAGTATCCAATATGGGATGTGCCTAAGTCCTAAACACAACAATTTAGGGAGAAAGCAGATAGACCGGGGTCCTGATTAGCAGGATCCCAGTCAGACTAGTCAAATACAGCTTAGCACCAGGCAAAAAGTGGGGGTAACCATAGAAGCAGATCCTACTTTCCTAAACAACCCCCCCCCAAACATAAGGAGATGAGATTAACCTTGCCCAGTTGAGTCTTCATTTTCTAAGTGGAAATATCTGGAGAGTCCATCTGCATTGGCATGGTTACTCCCAGGTCTATGTTCCACTGTATAGTCCAACCCCTGCAGGGAAATGGACCTCCTCAAAAGTTTGGGGTTTTCACCCTTCATCTGTTTAAGCCATTAAAGGGGCTTATGGTCTGTCTGAACAATTAAGTGAGTGCCAAACAAGTATGGCCTCAGCTTCTTCAGGGCCCAGACCACAGCAAAGGCCTCCCTCTCAATAGCTGACCATCGTTTCTCTCTGTGGGTCAACCTTCTGCTGATAAAAGCTACTGGTTGATCCTGGCCCTCTGCATTAAGTTGTGACAAAACAGCCCCTACCCCCAACTCAGATGCATCTGTTTGGATAATGAATGTTTTAGTGTAGTCAGGTTTTTGCAGAATGGGAGCAGTGCACTTGGCCTGCTTAAGGTCATCAAATGCCTTCTGACAGCTAACTGTCCACTGAACTTTCTTGGGCATTTTCTTTGCTGTATGATCATTCAAGGGAGTCACTATGGACCCATATCCTTTTACAAATCTTCTATAGTACCCAGTCAGGCCCAAGAAAGCTCTGACATGAGTCTGGGTAGTTGGAGGAACCCATTCCATTATGGTCTGGATTTTGCTCTATAGTGGTTGAACTTGGCCTCCACCTACCAGGTGGCCCAAGTACACAACCTTACTCTGCCCTATCTGGCACTTAGTAGCCTTGATAGTGAGGCCTGCTTCCTGCAGAGCCTCCAAAACATTCTTCAGGTGGACCAGGTGATCATCCCAGGTGGAGCTAAAGACAGCTATATCATCTAGATATGCTGCACTATAGGCTTCCAGACCTGTGAGAACTTTATTCACCAACCTTTGGAATGTGGCAGGTGCATTCTTCAAGCCAAAGGGCATTACAATAAATTGATAATGCCCAGTAGGGGTTCAAAATGCTGTTTTTGGTGTGGCATCCTCAGCTCATCTGATTTGCCAATAGCCAGCAGTAAGGTCAAATGTACTTAAGAACTTGGCTGAGGCCAAAGTGTCAATAAGCTCATCCGCCATAGGAATTGGGTGAGCATCAGTCCTAGTGACTGCATTGAGTCCCCTGTAGTCTACACAAAACCTCATCTCTCTTTTTCCACCCTTGGTGTGAGGTTTAGGTACTAGGACTACTAGGCTAGCCCAAGGGCTATCTGAGGGCTCAATCACTCCCAACTCCAGCATTTGTGGACGTCTGTCCTGATGCAATCTCTGACATGCTCAGGCTGCCTGTAGATTTTATTCTTAACAGGTAGACTCTCACCTGTGCCCACTTCATGGGTACACCAGGTGGTTTGACTAGGAAGTCAGGGAATACATATGCCTGAATTGATTGAGGACCTTCCTGCAACCAATCTGCTGCTGATCAGTGAGGCTGCCTGCCAAGGCTACTCCATCAACTGACCCATCATCAGGGTTTTGTGAGAGGAGATCAGGGAAAGGGTCACTCTCTTCCTCCTGTCCCTCATCAGTTGCCATGAGCAAGCCCATGTCAGCCCTGTCAACAAAAGGTTTTAGCCTGTTTACATGAAGTACCCTATGGGGACTTCTGGGAGAGCCAAGGTCCACCAAATAGGTGACCTCACCCTTTTGTTCAAGTATTATGTGGGGTCCACTCCATTTGTCCTGGAGAGCTGCTGGGGCCACAGGCTCCAACACCCACACCTTCTGGCCTGGCTTATAAACAGTCAGGACAGCCTTTTGGTCATGCCAAGCTTTTTGGAGTTCTTGGCTTGCCTCCAGGTTTTTGCTTGCCTTTTTCATGTACTCAACCATGTAGGAGCGCAGACCAAGTACATAGTCCACTATATCTTGTTTGGGAGGTTTGAGAGGTAACTCCCATCCCTCCTTTACCAAACACAAGGGACCCCTAACTGGATGCCCAAACAAAAGTATAAAAGGGCTGTAGCCAACCCCTCTGAGGGACCTCTCTGTAGGCAAAGAGAAGGCAGGGTAGTAGGACATCCCATTTTCGCCTAAGCTTTTCTGGGAAGCCCATGATCATACCCTTTAGGGTCTTGTTGAATCTTTCAACTAACACATTGCATTGAGGATGGTAGGGTGTGGTGAATTTGTAATTCACTCCACACTCTTTCCACATTGCAGTTATATAACTTGACATGAAGTCTGTACCCCTGTCAGTTAAGACCTCCTTAGGGAAGCTCACTCTGGAAAAAATTCCTAAGAGGGCCCTTGCCACCATAGAAGCTGTAGTGGTCCTAAGGGGAATAGCTTCTAGGTATCTAGTGGCATAGTCCACCACCACTAGAATATAACAGTGCCCAGATGCTGTTGGAGGGTTCATGGGACCAATAATATCAATACCAACCCTCTCAAAGGGAACCCCAACCACTGGAAGTGGAATTAAGGGGGCCTTTGTGATGCCACCTGCCTTGCCACTGGCTTGGCAGGTGGCACAGGAACGACAAAACTCCTTTGTGTCCTCAGACATATGGGGCCAGTGAAAGTGAGGGACAAGCCTGTCCCAAGTCTTGCTTTGCCCTAAGTGTCCTGCCAGGGGAATGTCATGTGCAAGGGTGAGTAGGAACCCTCTGAACTTCTGGGGTATAACCAACCTCCTGGTGGCACCAGGCTTGGGGTCTCTCCCCTCTGAGTACAGAAGACCTTCATCCCAGTAGATCCTATGGGACCCACTGACATTCCCAGCAGCCTCAGCAGCAGCTTGCTGTCTGAGGGGTTCAAGAGAGGGGCAGGGTTGCTGCTCCAAACTCAAATCTGCTCTGGAAGGGTCCCCTAATCCCCAAGAACTCAACCTGATCAGGCTCAAGTTCATCTGGGGCAGTATTTTCACAGAGGCTAAGATCATCTCCCTCAAGAGACTGAGCCTCACTCTGAGTCTGGGGGAAGGCACCGCCTTACCCTTCTTGCTCCCTTTCTTGGAAGGCACCTGGTCCATTGTTCCAGGATCCAGGGCCTGTTCAGTGGAAAGCTGCTTTGTTTGTGACCTGGTCACAGCAAACACATTTCCAGAGATGCCCAACATTTCTGCATGAGTCCTTAACTCCACTTCAGCCCAGGCTGAAGTTTCGAAATCATTGCCCAACAAACAATCTACAGGTAGGTCTGAAGATACCACAACCTTTTTAGATCCAGTTACCCCTCCCCAACTGAGATTCACAACTGCCAAGGAGTGGTCCGTCCTGACATTGCTAGCATTGGTAACTTGGTACATTTGTCCAAGTTTGATCTGGTCAGGAGATGCAGGATTCTCTGTCACCATAGTGACACTGGCACCTGTGTCCCTGTAGGCCTTGGCCTCTTTTCCATTTATCAAAGGCTGCTGTCTGTACTTGCCCAAGTTATTGGGACTGACTAGTAAGGTGTCTAAGTCAGAACCCACCTCAGAACCCAAGGTTAACCCCACTAATCCCTTGTTTCCTGTACCACCACGTGTACCTATGCTAGAGGGCGCAGTTGCCGTAGGGGCAGTGGTAGTAGGAGTATTCTCCTTGGCTTTTGGACAATCAGCATCCTTTGTCCAATAGGTTTTCACCTTACAAAAGTAACACCAAGGTTTCTTCTTGCCTTTCTTGGATGTTTGTGACTCGCCCCCAGATACAGGTTTTTAGGGCCCTTGGGAAAACTCTTTATCTTTGCCCTTGTCCCTACCCTTATCTTGAGTTTTAGAAGAATCTTGTGTCTTCTGGTCACCACCATTGCCCTGATTTTTCTGCTTAACCCTGGTTCTGACCCATTTATCTGCCTTCTTTCCCAATTCTTCAGGAGAAGTCAGATCTGAGTCCACCAGGTACTGCTGCAAAAGCTGGTTCTGACAATTATTTAGGATCTGCTCTCTCATAATCAAATTGTACAACCCTTGGTAGTCCTGCACTTTGCTGCCCAGTAACCAACCTTCCAGAGCCTTAATGGCACTATCCACAAAATCTACCCAGTCCTGAGTTTGTGCTTTCTGGGTGTCTCTGAACTTAATCCTGTATTGCTCAGTGGTTAAGCCAAACCCATCAATGAGAGCACTCTTCAAAACTGAGGAATTATCAGCATCCTGTTCTCTAACAGTGAGGAGCTTAGCTCTACCTTTGTCAGCAAAGGAGAGCCACAAGATAGCTGCCCACTGCTCTTGGGGGACCCTCTGAACTTTACAGGCCCTTTCTAAAGCAGTTATCCATTTGTGGTTGTCATCCCCAACATGGTAGGGAGGGACAATCGTGTTCAGGTTCCTATGTTCAAAAGAATGTTCTTTAACTCTAGGGACACTGTTGCTGCCACCATGGGACTCTAGTCCCAATTTCTTCCTAGCTCTCTGGACTTCGAGGGACTTTCTGTCAAGGGCCAACTGCTCTTGCCTGAGCCTAAGCCTAGCTCAAGGAGTTGGTACTCCCTATCCAAAGAGTTCCCCCTCTTACTAGAAATGGAGGTTCCTACTGAATGTCCTGAGGCATTGGATTCTGCAGAGGAGGATCTAGACCTACTAGGTCTACTCTGCACCTTCCCAGGAGGATCAAAGGGGGAATCCTCTTTGCCACCTGTGTTCTCCTCTGGGAGGTCTGAATTGTCCAGATGGGAGTCATCAGGATCCACCTGGTCAGGGTTATATTCTAGGTCAAAGAGGGGCTCCCCTCCTGGCCTATCTTCATTCCCTGCCCCACCCACTCTTTCCTGTTCATCTGACCCACTGGTTTTCCTGAGGTCATCTAACAGTAACACCTCTAGGAGGAGTTGAGTGTTGGCTCCTTTCCCTGTCTTCAACTTTCTAGAGGCACACAGTGCTTTCAGTTCTTGGAACGAAAGTTCACTGTATCTAGCAGTCAGAGAGCCACTGGCATATCCTTTCGAAGACATACTAAGTGCGGTGTGGTGTTGCACCTACCTAACCTAGTGGGAACTAAACTTTCTGAGGTTGGAGAAAGGGTGTGCTATACCCTTAACTACCCAACCCTAAGTTCAGTAGAACTTACTTATTCTAAGCTTGTATTATATGTGCCTAGTATTAGTGATGGTTTTTCAATTAATCAACACAAAAATGTATCTGGTAAAACAATGCAGGCTTGAATCCCAACCGCTGCACACCAATGTGAGAAGCTGGCCTGGTATATGATGTCCACTAATGTAAGTGGGCACCTTGCACCAGTCCAGACAACCCTTATGGTGATTTAAGAGGTCTTAGACAAGCTTAGAAGCTCTCTAAGTAGTAGCTGTGGAGAGCAGCCTGCAGGCTTAGTCCAGAAGGAGTGTAAAGCAGGTTGTTTTACTAGAATGCAATCCTATAGTGTAGATTAGGTGAAAAGGAACCACACAAGGTATTTATGAAAATATGTATTTATTATATAATACTTTCTAACACATAAAACTATCTCCTACCCGGAGATATGCACAATGCATACAATACTTTAGCAAAGAAATACAGTAAATTGCAGGTAATACACAGTGGACCCCAGGGGGGGACCAAACCATATACTAAGAAAGTGGTATAAGAAGCACGACTCGGGTCAAGACAATGTCGAGAGGAAGTAGACGTGCTGGGGGCCCAAGGAACCACTCAAGGTGAGTAGATAGGGACCCCATGGACAGCGTGTGCAGTGTGGGAACACGACAGCGTGCTCTGTACAACTCTACGGGTAAGTCGCGGTTGGATTTTTAAAGATTAAGGACCCTTCCCAGTGGACCCTGAAGAAACCCTGTGGAAGGCAGAAGGTTGGAGAGCCACCCCACCTGTAGATAACCTAGTACCCACGTTACCTACACCAGGGAAGCTGTGTGCATACGTGTGAAGTGGTGTCAGAAACCGCCGTCGAACCCAATGGAGGGCTTCAGGAAAGTGCCGCTGTTGAAGGAGAAAGTGTCCGGTGGAATCCGAATGTGGATTCTAGATGAGAGGTATCTGCAAGCAGAGGGGACAGAGTCTATGTCACTCAGAAGTGACCAGGAGACTTGGAAGACGAATGATCTCCGATGTCGGGTGTTGCAGGATGGATGACGATGACCTTGACTCTGCAGCTGTGAGGACCAGGCGATGCTGAGGAGGACAAGGAGCCGTACACGAGCTGTCTTACGAAGGATGTCAAATGCTGAGGGGTCGGTGTGCGGCAGGAGCACCAACAAGCCTTGGCAAATGCAACCAATGCAGGAATTGAAGAAGGAGCAACATCGGGACCAGTAAGATCCGGAGGACACACCAAAAGCAGGGGAGTCAGGGCAGGCCAAATCAGGGGAGCCCAAAAGAAACAAGTGTGACCCTCAAATAGACCTCTGGAGTCGCGAGAGGACCTCAAGCAGCTCACCAAAAGATGCAGGCCACGATGCACAACGATGCGGTGTGGCTGAAGATTCTGGTCTCTGGAGATGCTCGAGGTGGGGGCTACTTGGAGCCCAAAGATCTTCTTGGTAGGAAGCCAACAAGCCTTTGCAACTGCAAGTTGACACAGTTAATAGGGATACGGTTATTGCAACCCCCACGAGGGATACTGGTCTCAAAATTGGTGAGAGGGCAGGGCAGGCCTCGGGAGCTGTGGAAGACCACCACCTGTGTTGCAGAACCCTACAGAGTCCGGAGGAGCTCAGGATCAGCAGACCTGTCAACTTAGTTGCGGTGCCTGCAAATGCAGGGGAGTAACTCCTTCACTCCAAGTGAGATTCCTTCAGGTGTCTTTGATGCCCACAGGCCTTGCAATGTTCCTGTATGGTGCACAGGCACAGATGATGCAGCAGACTGGAAGGGAGACGTAGTCGAGCCCAAACAAAGTCCAGAGTGCCCAGACGGTAGAAGAAGAAGTGGTGTCTGATCTGAATCTTATCCCACAACGAATATAGGTAAGCCCTTAAGTACCCTAGGGAAAAGGTTGGGATGATTCAGGGGACCCTCCCAGGGGAGGGACTGGACAGAGGGGAGGTGACTCCCATGTCCTTTGTCCAGTTTTGCGCCAGAGTGGGAGCCAACGGCTCCCAGGACTGGTTTGACTTGGACTATGCATGGGGACACCAAATGTGCCCCTAATGCAGACTGAGTGGCTCTGGCAAGCGCACCCACCCTGTCCCAATACACTGAATCCTGTGTGGGAGGTGGTCACACCTCCCTGTGACAGGATGCCTATTGTTCTGCCTTCCCCTGCTCGAGCTTGGCTCAGCAGCAGGAGGGCAGAATCGTGTCTCTGGTTGGCAGCAACCATTTTGTGCTGTCCGGGTCAAGAAGGCTGGTACCGGGAACACTGAGAGCTTAACGGAGGGCTCTTCCAGTGCTTGGAATCATACCTACCACACCGTTTACGGTGAGGGGGTATGATTCCAACATGTTTGATACCAAACATGATAGGATTCGTTGCAGCCGTTTTCAAGATGGTCATCGCGTAATTACACGGTGCCCCTCTATATAGTATATGGCTGCTTCGCTGACAACCCGGGAGCATGGACTCCGTAGACTGTAGAGGTGTCCTGCTCATGCAGGAGCACCCTCTCACTTAGAACCAAGCACCCTGCCTTCAGGATTGCAAATGCCTGCTATAGGGGTGACTTAAAGGTTTTAAGTGCAGTGACCCTAGATATAGGAAACCTATATCTTTAGTGAGTGGTGCTAGCATCAGCTTACACAGGCTGCAATGGCAGGCCTGTAGTTCCATTTTGAATGGTCTCTCATGGGTGGCATAATACATGCTTCAGCCCATGGGAGACCTCTGGGGTACCTATGCTCTGGGTACCTTAGTACCATATACTAGGGACTTATAAGGGTTCCCCAGTATCCAATCTGGGATGCACCTAAGTACTCAACACAACAATTTAGGGAGAAAGCAGATAGACTGGGGTCCTGATTAGCAGGATCCCAGTGAGACTAGTCAAATACAGCTTAGTACCAGGCAAAAAGTGGGGGTAACCATAGAAGCAGATCCTACTTTCCTACACTTATTTCTTTCAATTAATACCTCACTTAAATTATCTTTATGTTCACTTGTCAACCTTTACTTCCTCCTTAATATTCAGCCTCCAACTGTCCTCACGTGTTACTATGTGATCCCCAGTGCGTTCTTCATGAATCTGTAACGATTTTCCCAATTGTTAACCCCTTTTTAGGTCTTTCCTCTAACGTTCTAGCCCACCCTTTAAAAACAAGGCTTAATTCCTTTAAAAAATACCCTGAAAGTGTATTTCCCAATTGTTAACCCCTTTTTAGGTCTTTCCTCTAACGTTCTAGCCCACCCTTTAAAAACAAGGCTTAATTCCTTTAAAAAATACCCTGAAAGTGGAGCATGCCCTTACTAAAGATGGCTGTCCGCTTTCTAGTTCCTATTGAAGCCAGCATGGGCAGACTTACCCTCACTTCATCGCGCGAGTCAGAGACGACGCACCTTTCAAATAATCCTGCCACACAACGGTATTGTTGTTCATTTAATAAAAATCTTAGAGATTTAAAGAGTAGTTAATCCTAAAACTCAAGTAATTAACATTTTACTCACAGAACTTGTCTATTATCCATATTAACCTCGATAATCGTATGAAACAACCTTTATTATTAAAACATTTCCTAAATGAAGTAGTTTAACATTAATCACTAATTAAATTAACACATTCTCTTAAAATCCATAAATTGAATTAACTTTTAATACAAAACTCACAATCTATACCACTCTCAACCAGAGTCATATATAAGTGAATATACTTATCTGCTCAGAAGCAGCAAACAAAAGAGGAAGAAGATGTAATGTAACCAGACTGAATGTTCTGGTTTTCTTGTTATGAGTCATACAATGTTCTAAATTGGATCTTTGAAGTGTTTGCTGCTTGGATGTAGTAAATAAAAGTAAATGCATATTGCTAGCCTCCTGCCATACCTTAAAATCCCTGTAGTCGAAAGAGGACAGAATTGCATTGCATTGTACTGCAGCATTCATAAGGCTACAAAGGGCTTCCGTTTGCATTAGGTTACTAGGCAAACAATCAGAGTTTATGATTGGAAGGGTATTGGATGATGTGTATCCTGTACCGGGGCAAACCTTGGAGCCACCTATAAACAAATTATGGCCTCCACGCAGAACATATGGAGTCACTGCTATGCCACCTGGAACTGATACATGGGCCACTCAGGAGTGATATGAGCACATGCCCTGTGAGGTACTGGCAAGCCCACCAGTAAGTACTATATATTGGTTAACCTGGAATACCGATCTTGGATATCATCCTGATATCTTTAGGTTAGCAAGACTGTATCAGTGACATGGAGAGGAGGGCTGCCAACTTGGAAGCCATCCAGACAGATGGAAGTCTGTATGAATTTCTCAAAACTGAGAGGACTAGACTCTCTAAGAGTTTAGAAACAGCTTTGGGAGGAGACAAGGTGCTATATGGTTATGGTATGCGGGATGCAAAGATTACTTTTTAGGCAGAGGAGGGCACAAATGCTCTTATTGGTGCCTCAATTGGGAGGGTTTCATAATACATGTTGCGGCAGAGGCATCTATATGACTAAGAGTTGAAATATTTGAACCAGTCATGGGTCCATAGGAGAACCTGAATTAAGGTGCCGAATAGAGCACCAAAACTGATGTAGAGCGACAGGAGCTCAGTGGGAAAGGTGAGCTATGTGCAAAATTCTAAGTAAATTGCTAAGTTGGAAAAGCAAATGATCCAGTTAATTGATTTATTAACTGCACTGCTTGTCCAAAACCATAGAGGTTTAATTATAACTCTAGTGACTGAGGTATACTGGTAGGGGTGCAACAGGACAAGACAATTATTAACAGGTTTTCTTTTTCTCTATTTTGAACTGCTAGAGAGCCTATCAGAATATTAGTTGGACCTTGTCAAATGGAAAGGTCACACATATGAACAAAGGGGCATATGTACAAGCCCCTATCGCCACCACAACGTCACTTTTACGGACGTTGTGGTGGCGATAGGGGCTGCGCCTTATGTACAAGGCAGCGTTAAGCCACTTAACGTGGCTTAACGCTGCCTTGTACATAAGGCACCCTTTCACGCTATGGTTAGCGTGAAAGGGACGTGCAGTGGGTGTTGTGGTGGGCGTTCCACCACAACACCCATTGTATTTGACGCTGCCCCCTATGTACAAGGGTGGCGTAAATAGGAGGCAGCGCCAAAATTAAGACCAGGAAAATCTTGTCTTAAGTAGCCGAAACGAGGAGAAATGCATTATTTCTCCTCGTTTTTGCTTTTTCTATGTGTGCTGCCAAGGTGTCCCTTCCTGTACATAAACAAACCTTTAAAAAAATGCCATTTTGTAACTTTCATGTGTACTGTATGAAGCAGCACACATGAAAGTTACAAAATGGCATTTTAGTATTGTTTATGTGCAGGTAGGGACACCTTCCTACACATAACCAATCCTCCCCTGCACACAGGCACCCTTGCACTCTGGTGCAAGGGTGCCATCGCAGGGGGAAACGCAAGGCTGTAACACATTCTTGTAAATATGGTGCAGCCTTGCGTTTCAGAAGTGGCGGAGTGTGTCGTTAAGCCAAGGAGGCGAACGACACGTTCCGCCACTTCCTAGTACATATCCCCCAAAGTTTTTTTACAGAGCTCTCTATTTGGACTATCGATATGGCTTCATCTATATTCCACTTCATCCATAGACGTTTTATAGATCACAAGATGAGAATTACAATATAGAGCAGATTTGCTACCTACAAGAAGAGACAACTTTTCGGTGAAACTTCTTCGAAGTAGCATGTTAAAAAGTGAGAACAAACTGAGGTTAGAAGAAAAGATTTATTATAAGGACGGTTTGTCAAGATATCCAGGTCAGTCTTGGATCAGTGTACAACAAGGAACTCTTGGATTACAGAAACAAGAAGGAGACAGAAAAAGAAGGTCAAAGTGAAAAGTGACTTGGTAAGACCAGGTCAGCTGCATGAAATCATGCTGCTCCCCTGCTGCCTCAAGAGCAAAAATAAGACCCAGTGCATTTTAAGATGCACCGAGCCATGGGCAAGGTGAAGAGGCTGATTTTCTTCTCTCAGGTTGAAGTTAATCAGAAATATAATTATGATGCACACTAGCAGGAGAGTAAAAACAAATTGGCCAACTTTGAAGCAAACTTACCCTTGTTACCAGGGACGTGATGGTAAACCACAATAAAAAAACACAGTTGTTTGATGTGAAATAGCATTGTGTTAGCAAGAGCAGAGCAGAAATGGAGCTGAAAAGGGGTGCAAGAAGTCTGAAACTATCTCTAAAGTTAATGGCCATCACGTGTGGGGATGAGGGCCAGAGAGGAGGAAAAAGGGGAAATAAAGAGTAATAAATAAGACATCCCTTGCCAAGAGGCAATACATCAACCTACAAAAAATGAAAATAATAACATCAGCGGAATAGTGTGTATGTGTGCGACAGTGTGCATGTGTGAAGATGTAAATGTGTATGTGCATGTGAGAGGGAGAGGATGTGTGGGTGTGCATGACTGTCTAGCTACAATCTATGCATGCTTTCATGAGTGTGTTATAGTTTATGGGCAGCTGCTGCTCATGCTGCTACAATGGTGTAATTACAGGTGTGTGAATCCAGCATTCCTGACAGTGGAGAAATTACTTTCACTTCTATGAAGAAGGATGGGCGGTGGAGAGGGCAGCAGGTTTCCCAGCTCAGGGAAGATAGCAAGCACACACAACAGCATTTAGCCATCTCAGAGTGTTGGGAGAGGAGAATGCATGAAGGGGCAGGGCAATATTGGCGGAGTGATGAAATGTTGGAGGCGAAGGTATTGTGGAGGGAAAGGGTAAAAGAGTGAAAGGATGGAGTTGGAAGTGGACAAGCACATGTCTGGAGGGAGGTTGGGTGCTTCAAGTGGTCCGCACACGAATTGCTGAAGACAGTAATGTCAAGTGAGACCACACAGAAAGTTTCAGGCCAAACAACACATAGTTGAACAGGTCCTTGAAAGTGGCAGGAGTATCCTTTACTTCGGAGGGCATACCTTCCTCCGGAGTGGAGAATGTGATCTTCACCCTGGCACCAGGTACCAGAGCAATCTGTTGGTAGCCTGGGGTCAAATCAAATGTTCTCATGTACATGGCTGTGCTCAGGCTGTCCAGCTGCTCATCAGCATAGGGTCTAGGGGGGGCATCCATTTTTGTGATGGTATTGAGAACCCAATATTATAGCCGAAAGCAGCGGTACATTGACCTCTGCTAAGGGAGAAGTACCATAGTACTGGCCCCTGGACTACGGGAAAACTCAGTGACTCCCACGTCCAGCATTTGGTCACCTTAGTTTTCATGCTGTGCTGAATCTGGTCTTATATTCTGTAAAGTTCAGTTTTCACTGGCCTCTGTCCACAGTTTCTACGTCATGCACACATACTGGAGTCATGGGATGAGGAAAAAGGGTTTGCAACCAAAACATCCGAATAAAACCTGACCATAATATTGTGGTAAAATATAATGACTTCAAACATATTTTGGACCTAAATGTTAAAGGTAAGTTTAAAATATCCTTTACTTGTTTTTATTATGGTGTTTTATTGTATTACATTTTTTTTTAGTTTAACAGCTAATATATATCATATATATTTATGATCATACTAATGTGAATCCATGCCACATGTATCTTTTCAGAAAACCAATACTGCCTTATATATTTGTATATTTTGGTGTAATCGTCCTAATTATTTCATAAGATTAATGTAACTGTCAGATATCACATAATGAATTAAACATTCGTTTTTAATGTTGGCATGCATATACATGCTATTTTTTTAAAGTGAACTACCATTCCCAGTATGCATCATAAGTTGTTCACTGGGTTTTTGGTATAAATAGTGGAAAGCGTGGAGGGACTAACGCTATACACCGTGACCAAGACCTGCTGGTCGAAACGCGTAGGTGGAGAAGGAGTGTAACTGGCTTTAATAAATCTTTATCAAATCTGGGAGAGTGCAGCGTGTTACTTGCTTGGTGACAAAATATATATATATATATATATTCACTGAAAAAACCGTAGGTTTCAGACATGTTATAGTTAGGAATTAGCATTTAAAAAACCTTTGAAATTCACTGAAAAAACCATAGGTTTCAGATAAGTTACAGTTAGAAATTAGCATTTAAAAACCTTTGAAATTCACTGAAAAAACCATAGGTTTTAGGGACAGTTATAGTTAGTTGGACATTGCACTCGTACAAAACCCGTGAAATTCCCCCGTTATAGTTAGTTCAGCTAACTATAACTCGCGCCCCGCAATGCACTGCTGATGACGTCACATATTACATCACTCATGACATGGTCAGTGACATCACTGATGACATCACTGATGACATCTCAAATGACATCACTGATGACATCATCCAGTGACTGTGTGTTTCTGTAAAGTTTAAATATTTTTTATATATATAGGGAAAGGCGTATTGAAGAATGAGTGGGTGTATAAGTGTGTGTATGGATGATTTAGTAGGTGCGTGACTAATGCTATAAGTGAGTGATTAAACGTATCTTACTGAATGCATGGGTTAGTGACTAAACTGGGTTAATGTCTGTATCTGTCTGTTGCTGTGTAAGTGGCTGCATGGGTTTGTGAATAGCTACATGAGTGTCTATAAGAGTTATTGATTTGTTGTCTGAGTATCTGTATGGGTGCCTGAGTGTTTGTGTGGATGAGGTGTGTGCGACTGTGCATAGATGTGTGAGTGGGTGATTCACTGGGTGGATGGTTTCAAGAGTGCATCTGTGATAGACTGTATGGGTGGGTAAGTGTGTGTAAGAGTGTGTTAGTGAGTGAATGTATGTACCAGTGGTACATGTGTGAGTAACTACATATGTGAAAGGCAGTATATATGTGTATTGGAGTATATAAATAGCTATAAGCGAGAGTGAGTGATTGTGATAGTGGCTGTATGGATGAGTGTGTGCTTGTATCAGTGATTGTATAAGAGCGTAACAATGTGCTAGTATTTGTATGATTAAGTGAGCTGGTGTGTGTATAACTGTATAGGTGAGTAAATGGCAGTGTGTTTAATTATTTGCATGACTGACTAGGTGTGTGAGTACCTCTATGGATGAGTGGCGGTGTTTGAGTGTCTATATAGGAGTAAGAGTGCATATGATTGTCCTGTACTGAGTGATCATAAGTATGAGTGACTGTACGGGTGAGTGAGTGGATGTGTGTGTGTAGACCTAAGAATCAGTGAGTGGGTATGTAGTTATTGGTGTTGGAGTGTCTATGGTTTTGCGAATGGCAGTCTGTAATTTAGATTGGGTGTATCAAAGGTTATATTAGGGTGTGAGGAGGTGCATCAGATTATCACGTGGATGATGTCATCAGTGATGTCATTTGAGATGTCATCAGTGATGTCATCAGTGATGTCACTGACCATGTCATGAGTGATGTAATATGTGACGTCATCAGCAGTGCATTGCGGGGCGCGAGTTATAGTTAGCTGAACTAACTATAACGGGGAATTTCACGGGTTTTGTACGAGTGCAATGTCCAACTAACTATAACTGTCCCTAAAACCTATGGTTTTTTCAGTGAATTTCAAAGGTTTTTTAAATGTTAATTTCTAACTGTAACTTATCTGAAACCTATGGTTTTTTCAGTGAATTTCAAAGGTTTTTTAAATGCTAATTCCTAACTATAACATGTCTGAAACCTACGGTTTTTTCAGTGAATTTCAAAGGTTTTGTAAATGACAATTTTTAAATGTATTAATTGTTATATTAATTTTTTTCATACTGATTTATTACATTTTTAGAATTTTTTTTTTACATATTTTATTTTTTAAATTACATTGTAATTACATTATACATTACATTACAAAAAATACTTTCTCAGAATGAATTACTTTAGTTTAAATACTTTGCACATAGGCAATAGACTTTTAAGTACAGTAGTTACAGTTGTTGCAATGGGCACCACATTTTCAAACACAATGCAACATTCAGCTCAATGTGAATTTCTAGTTAAATGCAATTAGTTACTTTATGGATTACTTTTCTAACCACAGGACTGGATCCTAGATTCAGTCCTGGTACATCTCCTGTAAACAGTTGAGTAAAAGCGTTTTGGTTACAGTCGTGATTTTTAAGGAATATTATTGTATTTTAAAAGTTGACACTTAGAAACTTTTTCTCATAGAATCACCAATGTTATCCTATGGAAGGAAATTCACTTAGCAGGTAAAAACTGTTATCGTTACTTTTTCTTACTCAGTGTTGGATCCTGGATCCAGCACTGGTGCATCTCCTGTAAACAGTTGAAAGAATGCGTTTAAGTCATACAGGCGATTTTTAAGGAATATTTGTAGTTTGTGAAAATCGACACTTTGAAACTTTTCTGCTGAAAACCAGACAATGGATTCCTATGGAAGAAAATATAAGTTACTGGTAAGTACGGTTAAAATTACTTTTCAGGACCAGTACTGGGCTGAAAGATGCAGCACTGAGGTCTCTCCTGATAACAGGTGAGTAAATCGAAATTCGTATTTCGGCTGATTTTAGAGGAATATTTGTATGTTTCAAAAATCAACACTTAGAAACTTTTTCAGCAAAAAGCAGGCAATGATATCCTATGGAAGGAAATTCAAGTTACTGGTAAGTACGGTTAAAATTACTTTTGAGGATCAGTACTGGGCTGAAAGATGCAGCACTGAGGTCTCTCCTGATAACAGGTGAGTAAATCGGAATTCGTATTTCGGCTGATTTTAGAGGAATATTTTAAAGTTCCAAAACTCCACACTTAGAAGAATTTCCAAGTGAAACCAGTCAATGTTAGCCTATGGAAGGAAATTCAAGTTACTGGTAAGTACGGTTAAAATTACTTTTCAGGACCAGTACTGGGCTGAAAGATACAGCACTGAGGTCTCTCCTTATAAAAGGTGAGTAAATCGGAATTCGTATTTCGGCTGATTTTAGAGGAATATTTGTATGTTTCAAAAATCAACACTTAGAAACTTTTTCAGCAAAAAGCAGGCAATTATATCCTATGGAAGGAAATTCAAGTTACTGGTAAGTACGGTTAAAATTACTTTTGAGGATCAGTACTGGGCTGAAAGATGCAGCACTGAGGTCTCTCCTGATAACAGGTGAGTAAATCGGAATTCGTATTTCGGCTGATTTTAGAGGAATATTTTAAAGTTCCAAAACTCCACACTTAGAAGAATTTCCAAGTGAAACCAGTCAATGTTAGCCTATGGAAGGAAATTCAAGTTACTGGTAAGTACGGTTAAAATTACTTTTCAGGACCAGTACTGGGCTGAAAGATACAGCACTGAGGTCTCTCCTTATAAAAGGTGAGTAAATCGGAATTCGTATTTCGGCTGATTTTAGAGGAATATTTGTATGTTTCAAAAATCAACACTTAGAAACTTTTTCAGCAAAAAGCAGGCAATTATATCCTATGGAAGGAAATTCAAGTTACTGGTAAGTACGGTTAAAATTACTTTTGAGGATCAGTACTGGGCTGAAAGATGCAGCACTGAGGTCTCTCCTGATAACAGGTGAGTAAATCGGAATTCGTATTTCGGCTGATTTTAGAGGAATATTTTAAAGTTCCAAAACTCCACACTTAGAAGAATTTCCAAGTGAAACCAGTCAATGTTAGCCTATGGAAGGAAATTCAAGTTACTGGTAAGTACGATTAAAATTACTTTTCAGGACCAGTACTGGGCTGAAAGATACAGCACTGAGGTCTCTCCTGATAACAGGTGAGTAAATCGGAATTCGTATTTCGGCTGAATTTAGAGGAATATTTTAAAGTTCCAAAACTCCACACTTAGAAGAATTTCCAAGTGAAACCAGTCAATGTTAGCCTATGGAAGGAAATTCAAGTTACTGGTAAGTACGGTTAAAATTACTTTTCAGGATTAGTACTGGGCTGAAAGATGCAGCACTGAGGTCTCTCCTGATAACAGGTGAGTAAATCAGAATTCGTATTTCGGCTGATTTTAGAGGAATATTTGCACAATGGTGAAGGGAGGGGCGGGGCCTGAGGTGACATCTGTGCAAACGCGCCCCGTGGCGCGTTTTAAGTTGGGGGATTAAGTCCCCTTGAATCATGAGGGTCCCTACGGGCCAACTAGCCCACCAGGAACCTCCAGTATGCGCCAGGGGCTGCGTTGCAGAGACATGTACAGAGGCCACACCCCTTTTACACCTCTCTGCAACGCAGCTCTGTGGCGCTTTCTGGACGTACCTGTTGGGCTAGTTGGCCCTCAGGGACCCTCAGGATTGAAGGGGATTTAATTCCCCATCTTAAAACGCGCCACGGGGCCTGTTTGCACACATGTCACCTGAAGCCCCGCCCCTCCCTTCACCACTGTGCAAACGCGCCCCGTGGCGCGTTTTAAGTCGGGGGATTAACTCCCCTTGAATCCTGAGGGTCCCTGGGGTGCAACTAGCCCACCATATACCTCCAAAAGCGCCACAGAGCTGCGTTGCAGAGAGGTGTAAAAGGGCGTGGCCTCTGTACACCTCTCTGCAAGGCAGCCCTCTGGCGCATACTGGAGGTTCCTGGTGGGCTAGTTGGCCCCAGGACCCCCAGTATTCAAGGGGAATTCGTTCCTCTCTGCAAACGCGCCAGGGGCGCGTTTGCAGAGTGGTGAAGGAAGGGGCGGGCCTGCGGGCCCGATCGTTTTTTTTTTTTTTTTTCACCCCCTGAAGGGAGGCTGTGTGGCCCCCTTCCTTTTTCCTATTTTTAGGCCCTGGGGACCCCATCCCCCAGGGCCTTACCCCTTTTTTTAAATTAAAATGTAAAAAAACGGGAAGGGGGCCGCGTGGCCCCCTTCCCTGGGCCTGTATTGGCCCCGGGGACCCCATCCCCCGGGGCATGGCCTCTTTTTTTTTATTTGGAGGGGGCTGCGTGGCCCCCTCCTCAGGCCATTTAAGGCCCCGGGGACCCCATCCCCCGGGGCCAGCCTTGCACTTTTTTTTTTTTTTTAACTTTTTTTACCTTTGGGGAGGGGGCTGCGTGGCCCCCTCCGTGGCCACTTATGGCCCCGGGGACCCCATCCCCCGGGCCTGGCCTCTCGTTGGGGACTGTGGGGGTCCCCAAACCCCCACAGTCCCGCCGGCTCCCCGTGTCCTACGGGAGCCGGCATTGCTTACACATGGGGAGCAGCTAACATGCTGCTCCCCATGTGGAAAGCAATCAGCTTTGGATATTGGAAGAGAGAGCAGGTTTCCTGCTCTCTCTTCCAATATCCAAAGCAGTTTGCAATGACAGGACGGGAGCCGCGAGGCTCCCGTCCTGTCATTGCAAACAGCAGTGTCCCGGGGTAGGCACCCCGGGACACTGCAGGAGCCGGCCCTGGGGGTGGCGGTCCCCAGGGCCACCACAGGCTCCAGGAGGGGCCGCGCGGCCCCCCTCCTTACATTTTGAAAGCCCCGGGAGGTGGTGGTCCTCGGGCTTGGGGGTCCAAAACGGACCCCCATTGTAATTTTTCTTAGTGCCCCGGGAGGTGGTGGTCTCGGGGCGTGTGGGGGCTAGAGCCCCCACACAGGTTTTTCAAAAATAAAAAAGAAGCCCCGGGAGGTGGCGGTCCTCGGGGCTGCGGGAGGGCTCAGAGCCCTCCCGCACCATTATACATAAAGCCCCGGGGGTGGTGGTCCCCGGGCTTGGGGGCCCTTAGAGGGCCCCCACACATAAAATTAACCCCCCCCAGCATGCCCCCGGGACTTGGCCCACCCGGGGCCAATTAACATCAAAGCGCGGGAGACCGCGCTCGATTTTTTCGGCAGGATTCGCGCACCCTGAGCGCATCCTGCCGATTTTTAAAAAAATATTTTTTTTTTTGCCCAGGGGGTCCTTGTGGGACCCCTGAGCAGACCTAGGGGGTCAGGGTGTTTCTACCCTGCCCCCTTTGTGCGCTTTGCGCACTTGTTTCTGTCCCTCGGTTCTACCGAGGGACAAAATGGCTGCCAACACTTCCTGATTTGAAGTGTTGACAGCCAATTAGCATGCAGCTCGTGATCGGGAGGGTGCGCGAATCCGACGCGGCCATAGATATATCTATCTTTTTACTTTTGATTTTCTCAGCAACTACTGAACGGATTTACACCATTTAACAAAAGGGTTCTTTCTGAACCAAGAACTACCTCTTTGCCAAATTTGGTGTAATTCCGTTCAGCAGTTCGGGCTGTAGCCGTGTCTAAAGTTTCCTATGGAAAATTGCATGGGGAAAACACGTTTTGGGACCCCCCTTTTTCTCGGCCCCCGCTTGACGAATCCCCCGAGACTTTCAGGGTAGGAGCGGACCGGAGCGCCCCACAAAGTTTGAAAATTTTGCGAAGATACGTCAACCGGCAAGAGAGTTATTTCAAATAGAATGTCGCGGATTTCCTATGGATAATAGGTTGTAACTATAACTATCTACTGGCGACCGCCAGTAGATAATATATGTATATATATATATATATATATATATATATATATATATATATATGTATATATATATATATATATATATTAGTTATTATAATTCATTTTTTCATGTTGTTGGGTTTATTGAGTGATTAGGTATTTTTTTAGATTTATAAAGCAATTAATGTTAACATTTTTTTTGTTAAATCTTTTAATTGTTACTTATTTGTTTAAATGTTTAATTTTTTGTAAATATTTATATTGAATATTAATTTCAGGTTGTTGGGTTTAATGGGGGCTGGGTGAGTAGTGTTTTTCTTACTTTGATTTAAATGAATATTGATTGTTTTAATTATGTTATATATTTTAATTGTTAATTCTTTTTTTAATTGCTTAATATACTTGATATTATGTATTACAAATTAATTTAGGGTTATGGGATTTATACAGGTATAGGGAGGGAGGGTTTTTCTAAAATACATATTAATTCATGTTGATTTATTTGTTCTTTAAAACAAAATACATTTAAATACTTATTATAGATTATTCTACTTTGTAGAGAGTTTTGTAGGGGTTTGTATTATGGAGTTTAGGGTACAGTTTATTTTAAAAATGTTTTGTTTATTTTTTAAGTACCATTTTAGTTAAATTACAATTTTATACAGTTATGTTATTTTTATAAATTTGTCAGAAGTCTTTAAAGTCTGTTTAATGGATAATTCATTTATAAGTGTCATGAATGTGACCCTCACAAATATATGCACTTTCCTCAGAGTTAGTCTGACTGGATTTAGAATTGTAATTATTACTCATCCTCCCTCCCTAATGTACACAGTTTCCTCGACCTTTGCTGAATTGGAGTTAGAATTGTAAATGTAACCCCTTACCCTCAATATTAATACTCTTGCAATGTTTGTTAGACTTGCTTTAGAATAGTAAATCTTCGCCCTCCCTAATGAATGGTCTTTCCCCAATGTTTGTACGATTGAAGTTAGAATAGTAGATCTTACCCCCTCAATGTTTATACTTTCCCCAAGGACATTTAAGCTAGATTTGGAACATTAAATATTCACACCATTCCCCCCCTCAAACCCGCCACCTTCACTGCATGCACTTTCTCTTACATTTGTTAGACCAGAGTTAGAATAGTAACTCTCACTGCCAGTGACGACCGGTAAGTTTAGTAGGAAGGGGGGCGGACGGCACACAACACGCACACATACAAACTCATAGCCATGCACTCACTCACACACAAACACATCCATTCACAACACTCATTACCAAACATTTGTACATACACGCACGTACCAAACATTAATTTTAAAAAAAACACACAAGCTTACCTACAGCTCTGCCTCGGAGGTCCCAGGAGGGTTGGGACTGCTGCCTTCCCTCATTGGCCAGCCAATGAGGGAAGGCAGCAGTCCCAACGTCATCACAGAGTGGGATGGGGTCAGTGAGACTGCTGACCCCACCCCACTCTGTGATGAAGTGTCACTGATTGACACTCGACCCTGGGCACTTCAGGGCTTAAAACTGAAACGCCCAGGTGCGAGGCAATCAGTGACGCGACCCCTCGTCACTGAGGGGAGTGCCTCAGGGACCTTTGCTGAGCTGAGGTGGTCACATCCACAGGAGCTGTGACTTCCTCAGCCCAGCAAAGTTCAGCTCAGGCAGCCAGGATCCTGCGCATTTAGCCCATGTTTGGCTCCTGGCTGCCGGGCCTGAAAATAAACAGTGTCAGTCAGGCTGACCTTTGTTCAGCCTGACAGACACTGTTCATGAGGGGCAAAAGGTGGGGGGCGTGGCCCCTCAGCCCCAATGGACCGGCCGCCGCTGCTCACTGCCCCTCTAATGTTTGCAATTTTCGTAATGTTTGATGAACTGGAGCTCGAATAGTATATTGGATTAGCCCCCCATGTGTGCATTTTCACTAACTGTTATTAGATTGGACTTGTAGACTCTATGGGGCATATTTATGAGAGCCTTGCATCACTTTGCACCACGTAAAGTGGTACAAGCGTGACGCAGGGCTCTAAATCAGATTTATGAAGCCACTCAAAGCCACCCTGAATGGCTTTAAGTGGCCTCATAAATCTTGAGTAAGGCAACACAGAGCAAAACGTTTGGTCATCTTACTCTGCGCTCGGGAGGCGTTCCATGGGCGTTGAGGTGAGTGTTTCCACGACCCCCCCCCCAATGAAAAGGCTGGCAGTGCAGGAACAAAGGCCCCCATAACCCCTGCCATGGGGATACATTCAACACGTGCCCCCCTGTCTGTATTCCCACAAAGTTCCAGCACGGCATGAACATCACCGTCCACTCCGTGCTGGAACTTTTTTGCCATTCCCATTGCGGTGCCTGTTTTCCAGGCGCCACCATGGGAAAGGCAAAGGACCGCCGACCGTATCACGAGTTGAACTTGAGTAACTCGTGATACGGTCGGCGGTCCTTGCACGGGTTTGGTGCAGCTGTGCCTGTGGAGAGCCGGTGCAACTGCTCCAAACTCGTAATCAAGCCTTATATTTTTAAAATATTTCTTTAATGGTTTAATAAACATATAATGTTTTCTAATTTGTTTGAATTATTATTTATTATATATTTCATATTATTTATGTTCAATTAATAATAAAATATTGTTCATATAAGAATTATTACTATTAATAAATTCATCCAAATTTAGAATTTAATAGTACACTTGTTTATATTATTTGTTAAAGTTACATCTTTTTGTGTTATTTGTATTTTTATAATTTATTTATTCTTGTTTTAATGTTATATATTTATTACAAATGTATTACATTTCTATAACTTACCATAATGTTAATGACATTTATATATAAATACTTACCTCTATAATTTTTGTAGTCAATATCCTGGTACTTTATATTACATATATGTAATGTTGTTATATTGGACCTCAATATTTTTTCGTTGATATTTTTGTATTTTGGTGGTCAACAGTCTGTCATACAACCAGAGAAAAGAGGTGGGCAAATCACACCAATTCAGCTGTACTGCTCTAGAGTCAGCTCAGGGGCGAGTTTCACCCCATCTCCTGAGACATTTTTTTCAATCACTCTTCAAATGCTCTGGTAGCTACTCACTCACTTCCATGGCCTCTTCTACCATTGCCAAGATGCAGACTTTGAGTCTCTGCTGAGGTATGGTTTAAGCCGGTTCAAGAGGAACGCCCTCTGGGGCTCCTGAGTGGCACCAGCGTCAACCAGGTAGCTAACATCAGAGATTTTCTCAACTACCTTGTGGGGGAGCCACTTATTTTTTACTCCTACCCCGGTGGCTGGCTTGTGTTGATTGATACCCTCTACGGTGCTGGCATGAGCCCTCAGTCCTAGGACTCTTCTCCCTTTTCTCTTGTGCACCTGTGGTGGTTATTCACCGTGTGGCATCATGCCACTCTCTTCTTCTCGTTCGTGATGTGGCGTCCTGTCACGCTCTTCCCTACTTCCGACCAGGTTCCTCACTCTGATGTGGCACCATGCCACATGTCTCATGTTTGAGCCACATGGACATCTCGCTGGTCAAGTCCGGTTCTTAGGACGGTGTCTTTTCTTTGCTTCAGACCTCTCACAGGTCTGTCCTGTCTGTGGGACATGCTTCTCCTCCTCGTGGACCTCTCGCAGGTCCCATCCCCTCCTAAGGAATCTTCGTGGTGCTCTTCTACCTGGATGTAGGGTTACCTTCTTTCCATCTTCTTTGCTCGAGGGCCTAGTGCTTGCGCCTTGAGCCTGCACCTTTGTGGCGCTTGCTCCTGCCTCCGTTCAGGCATGCATGGCAGGGTTGGTCACTTCGTGTGACGTGCTCAACGCTGGGCCGACGGAGGCCCTTCTGTGTCACGGGCAGCTAGCTGGAGCAGCCTCTTCCTCTTTCCGCATTGCTTCTTCTCTTCGGAGAGGATTTCCTTGCTTGCAGTGGCGTCAAACAGCCACTAGGGGTTGTACGTGCAGTGCAAATTCTCCATGCGCCTTTATGGCACTTGGCTGTTTTGCTGCTTGGCATCACTGGACTCTTGGTCGCTTCCTTGGCTGGGCAGCTTTGAGCCTCATGGGCTTCTGTCACTGGATTGTACAGTCTCTCTGTACTGGGATTCAGTCTCTCCCATCTAAAACACACTGCCGCGCACAGGGGTCATGTGTTACTCTTTTTAGCAGGCTGTATTGTGTTGGTCAAGCATTAGTGGCCTGTTGGAACTAGGGGGGCTTGCACTTCTCTCTCTCTTCCCCGATAGCATAATAATACAGGGGCAAAGTGGCAGAAAACTCGGGTACTTCTACAGTTCTGCTGCTGGAGGCAGTGCAGGATGAGCAGCAGGGCATTTCTCTTCCTTGCTGACTGGGCTATTGCCGGCAGTGCCAGTGGGTGGCCACTCAGGCTCATCCTTGCTGGCAGTGCAGTGTTGAAGAGCAGAGGCGGCCTCCAGACGTGCCTCGCTCTCTCCTTTTGTTATAGCCTCAGTTCCTGACAGCTACAGTCTAAAGCACTAGGAAGGATGCTGCTCCTGATGCTGTAGGTATAGAGATGAAGTACATGGTGGCACTGGGCTCTTCATCTATGACGAGCAATGTGACTTTTGTAAACAGTGTTGGCCCCATCGAGCTGCTTCTTCTGCAGTCATGTACTTGGCTCTGGGTGGGGTAGCGATCATACTGCCAGGTGGCACTGCTGATGCTTTGCTCCTGTGTGCCCTTTGTTCTCTCGGGGCATTGCTGGCTCGTTTTCATCCAATTCAGTTTCACCAGGCGGAGTGCCTCTTGCCGGACCCCAACATTTCTTCACGCTCGCAGATCCCTCTGCATGTACAGGTGATTGGTAGTGAGCATGGAAATGTTTGCAGCGTTGCTGCTTTGACCGTCACCTCTCTGGTAAGCCTTGCTGCTTCTACAACAGGCCACTGCAGCTTTTCTCATACTGCGGGCCATGCCTTCACTAGCAGGGCACTGCCAGAACATATCTTGGTCCTTGCATGCAGAGGGGCATCAGTGGGTGCTCTTGTCCTACGCGGTGATTCCTTTCACAATGACGGCCCCCGGGGGAAGTGAAGGTCACAGACCAGTCTTCCCCCGGGGCTATTCGCGCAATGGCCGGAAGGACAAGGTGGGGGAGGGATTAGAAGATTGGGGAAGGGGCGAGAGTTGGGAATGTATATAAGGTGTCCGGAGAGGAGGATCGGGCCTCTTCCTGACACCTTAGCACCACCGGGGGGTCAGAGGGAAAGTTTGTCCACCCACCCACCCTACAGGTCTTAGGCAGAGGGCATGGGGTTGGATTGGTCTTCGCGTGCCAGTTTAGGGCAGGTTACAGAGTAGCGACGTTACGGTACTTTGGAGGGGTGGTGAGTCACATACGGGTGGATCCACCCCTCGGGGGGTGATGGGGGAGAACGGTACACAGGTGACTGATAGCGGGGCGCGGGAGGCAATGAGCAATGAAGGAAAGTCAACAGAGGATGCTTGGAGGGCAAGTGAAGGTGAGAATGGGGAGAGGAAGGAGGTCACCGAGTGAATGGGGAAGAGTCAAGCAGGTGAGATGGTTTTGAGAAGGCTGAAGGGAGAATGAGTCGGTATGGGATGGGAAAAGTATATTTCTTGCATTTATGTACTGTTAATAAAGTCTAAATGATTGCAACCTTGTCCTAATAAAATGGCCTTTTACGGTTCAAGTAACAGCGTGGAGTGTAGTTATTGCGCGATGTCGGCCCCCATTCGAGCTACTGCCTACCAGCTGTACGGTGCCGCCACTTCCGACACGGGCTATACCAGACCGTAGATGCTGGTGCGGACTGAGGCGTGTTGCACCATGTCGGGAAGGCGTTCCGCCTCCCCCTCACACTGGGCCAGACGGCGGCAGTCGGGGCAGCTTGAGGGCTCCTCGGCAAGTCACTGCATGAACATGTATCGTCGGCCTTTCCTTACTTTGAGGGTCCTCTCTTGTCGGCTCTGTCCCCTCTTGCTGCTGTTCCTGCTGGCGCCAGGGCCGGACTGGCCATAGCGGGCACCGGGCGTTTCCCCGATGGGCCGCCAGGGTGGGGGCCGGTTTTCGGCCCCCGGGGGCTGTTTTTGTTACCGGGGGTCAGCAATATCGGCCCCCGGTAACAAAATCGGCCGAAACCGGCTCTAGCAGACAGCTGGGCCGCACCCCCCCTCCCCTCCCAGGGGGGGGGCCGGCCGAGCAGTTTGCCAGGGCCGGTTTCTGTTCCCAGTCCGGCCCTGGCTGGCGCTGCCTTCTCTTTTTCTCAACCCGCTCTGCTCCTGGGTCAGATCCTCCTGCTGGCTTCCTGCAGGCAGGGGCTGCAAAGGTTACATCTCCCCCAGGAAACACGACAAACTGCCGCCGGCGCACACGTGGGGTCAGACCCTCTCGTCGCCATAGTAAAGTAGTGGGCGCTAGGCCCACATACTTGTGGAATAATGCACGCACACAGAGTAATAGGGTACTGATAACTGGCCTATGGCACGTGCTCCCAGACCCTTTTATTATCAGGGTCAGCTGACCGGTGACACCTATGATGGGTGGGTGTTAAGTGTGGGTACAGCACAAGGCTGAACACTAGAATGTGTCCAGCAGGACACTACACCAGAGTCGCTCGCCTCACTCGTGGTCTCTGCCGTTCTGGATATGGTTCAAATCGGGGGATGTTTTATGTATCTAGCTAATCCCTTACTGAGGGATAAAGTAAAAACTACAGGTTGTCGCATGGTGATCAAAAGAGTAGATTATCTGAAAGTTACCCTCTTGATATGTCTGGGCCAAGTTGTCAGGCGCATATCAGTGCTTTCAACAGACAGGCGCTTCTAATGGAAGAGTACGAGTTCATTTAAAGTACTGTTTAACTATGACATATTCCATACACGCTCAGTGCCTCCTCCTCCTTCGTTCAACTGATCAACTTAACGATACAAGCGTGCCATGAATTGGAACGTATTTGTCTAAAAACAGTACAAGTGCGCCATCTACAGGCTATTCTATATTAACACGTCTTCACAATGCATGTTCTCGATGAACAACATCACTAAAATTGGATTATCATACATATGCATTTATATATTCCTGGATATACTCTTCCCCATCTAAGTTCATTCTCACAAAGTACAGGCAGTTTTTATGTTTCATTATGAGAAATAAACGACACTTAGCTTGCTCTGTGAGTATGTTTCACTCCAATTGGTGTAGTAGTTTCTCGACATCACCCCCTGGGATATGAGGCTTCATATACATTCACTATCAAATATCAGTTTCCTGTCATTGAATGAACAGTGTTTATCTGCTTGATTTACCTTCCATTAATTCCAGCCCGGATGTGCCCATGAACCATAAGGTGACGTTAATACATTCATAACTTTGGCCTTCTGGCACTTAGTACATTATTCAATGAGCAAATTCCAGGTTTGGCTACAATTTGTGCGCTTCTTTTTGTTCACTTCTTGATTAAATGGCCAGCATTGGCTTTGTTTGAAAACCCTTTTTAGGTTGAGGGAAAATCCAAGTTTATTATGCATTAATTTCCAATTAAAAAGCTCGGCAATAGTTTCTTTTTAAGTGGTCATTGTGTCATATGTTCAGAAGGAGTTCGCCGATTATCTTTTCAGTGCATTTGCATACACTTGATTGTACATAGCAGAGAATGGTAGCACCGAGATCTGCAATGCACACCAGACCCCAGTGGCAGCGTGCAATGTGTCTGCATTGTGATCCCTAACCGCTTAATCGGGCACGTGGCACATCAAAAAGGGAGACTGAGGAGCAATCCAGGGGGGCTACTGTGTGCTTCCTTCCAAGGCAAGAAGCTTGTGCACTCACGGTGGAAGGCTCAATTTGCAAATGCTTGCTGCACGCCTTTACTTTGTACTTTGCATTTGCAACGACAGCTGCACAGGCATTGCAGATGTGCTAAGTAGTGTCAGCAGGCAAACCTATCTTAAACAGGACCGGACTGGCTACCGGGCTTTCCTTAATAAACAATGCAATACAAATGTTTTAAAAAGAAGGCTTTAAAGCTATTTGTTTTGCATTGTTCATTTGGAAGCGCCTGCAGCTCCCAGCAACAAAATCGGCCCATTTGCAGTGAACCTGGGCCCCACCCTGCCACCCCAGCAAAAAACGACCGGTAGCCAGTCCGGCCCTGATAAATGATCGTGTCAAAAGCACGGTAACGGCTAGGACCAGGAGCGGTGTAGTCCCGATACGGACTTTGGGGTTCCCGGACAATACATTTGAGATCACGTTTAGTAATCAGGACTGTAACATTCTCAATGAGAATGGCAGATACCAGTTGTAGTTTGAAAATGTAAATAAGGAATTAATAGACAAAATACATGAATATGCCATCAGTAAGATTAGCAATGAAGCATACAAATCATAAGTACAAAGAATGCAGTAAAGTTCTATATGAACCCCGGCATAGATTCACCTTCTAAAGGTGAGGAGCAAGGGTGATTTAGGATACAGAAAAGCTAGGCCTTGTATACGGCTTTTGACAATGGTTTTCAGACATTAAGACACAAGTACGTGGTTCTCAAGACGTGCACCAATGAGGAACAAGAAAGAGGAAACATTTTACTACAGAATACATTTAAGGATTCTCTCATAGTAGTATTGCATTGGATGGAATTGTTCTCACAGTTTATTCAAGCATACTAACTGATACATGTCCGGACCTGCCGGCAGAGCATCATAGTGGCATCAAATCCAGAAAACACAGCCCTGAATATTCATCTGACAAAATGTATCTATCCTGCCTACAGCAGGTTCAGGTCCCCATACGGCCACTCAGGAAGTTCAGTCCTTTTAAAAAAAAACAACAACACACTAACACTCAGGCACGGCATCTCTTAAAAAGACCTGTTACACTCAAACGCATTACGGTCAATTTTATCATTCTTAGTTTAACTATAATATGGACAGTCTACTTGGAGGACCATTTGCGAAACCTTTTTCACTCCCCAATCTCTCTCTTCTGTAACAACAATGCAGTTTGCATTCAAAGGCATTAGATATCTATTCGAATTTTATGTATTGATTCATAACTTGCTTTTCATTTTTAAAAAAGTTTTGTATTGCAAAACATGGATACTCTCTTTTATCCCATATTGTAAAGGTTTTGATATTAACCATATACAATAAACAAATAAAATGTAAACTGATACATTATATATCGATAGCCTGGCAGAGTTTGAATGTCCTTGGTTAGGCACAGTGCTGGGAGAAGTATCTGGGAACGCTCTCTATTTATTAGAGTAAATTTGTACTTCTTTATTTAGAACATGAAACAACAATACTAGTCATCACGTGGTATATTAAGACAGTGATTCAACATGGAGAACAGTTGTAAACACAGTTTATGGTAGCATAAGCCCAGTGTATTTAAATTCTAGTCTAGTGTATTTAAAGTGAGAAAAGACAAACAGCTCTCACAGTAGTTTTTAACATTGGCGCAAAATCTTTGGTGTTGCATTTGGCAATGAACAGATTGAAAAATTATACAATTATTTTGTGTTTTTTTTTTTTTACTCAAACTTTATTAAGCTTTTCGGGTTTGCAGGCATGTTATACATTCTGAAATAATTTTTTACGTTTTATATAACATAGTATACATATGTACTCATAATTCCATACAATTACAGTAGTTTTCAGATTGTCTGTATCAAATATTAGTTTACAGCCAAGTTAGTTATGTACTCACAAACCAATTTCATCGAAACAGTAGACATAGGTGTGTTTTTCAATAACTTTTAACCCTCCCTTAATACCCCTCCCTCAATACATCCCGCCCCATTAACAGTCCCCTAAAAATTTGCCGCCATGATCTAATCGCTCCCGTTCAGGTGTATAGTACTACAGGGTAATCACTTCCGATACTGGAGGGAAGGATATGGGGGGTGAGGGGGAGGGAAAGACGGGGGGAGGGGGAGAAGGAGACAAATACATGAGTCTGAATCACTGTACAGTTGGGAATCAGGCATTATCTATATGGTCACTCAATGTATCCTGGGGACCCTCCAACGCCTCCTCCGTTTCTGCTTTAAACTGTACTACCAGTTGAGCCCAGTCTAGGGAGATCGGCTTCTTCCTCAACCCTCTATATTCCTCGCGCCGAAGCGCCTCCCCTTCAGCCACAGCCCATCGAATAACCTCCTCCCTCCATTTGCCTTCTCGTGGTGCAGTGCGGGATTTCCAGCGCTGAGTGATCAATGTTTTTACAATTATTTAGTGTTGGGATAAAAAAGTCCCTTGTGTGGTGATGGACCTGACCTGAGTGCCCCAACTGCTATGATGTCGGTATCCCTGGTGATGATTTTTGTTGTCATGGGCGAACACGGATCATGTGTGTGTGCGCCATGACATAGGCCTGTCTCAAGGACAGCAGGTTCTTTGGACAGGGAGAGGTGCCCAAATCGCTACCCTCATAGTGGTTAAAGGCTACTTACTGCCTTTTACAGTAGTTAGGCAGCACACACGCAGTGGCGGCAGCATACAGTGTAGTGATTAGTAGGAGTGAACAGGCCTTTATACCTGTGCCGCTGTAGTAAGCCTGCAGGCTCACTTATTTAAAGTTCCTCTGCTGTGTGCTTAACTTACTCTTGGCCTACATCAGATTGGTGTGTACTGCTGAGCAGTGTGTGTGTGTGTGTGTGTGCGTGTGTGTGTGTTTGTGCGTGTGTGTGCGTGTGTGTGCGTGTGTGTGTTATATACATGTCCTGGGTGTATCTGTGCCTGTGAATGGGATAATGCAGGGATGATACAGTGCACGTGTGTTTTATACAGGTGTTGGGTGTATGTGTGCTCGTGTGCAGTGGATTTTTCCTGATTTCATCAGACATTGAAGCCAATATTATGTTTTCCAATCTTGCTACTTTAGTAACAGCAGCCACTTAATAACAACGAAAAACTACATCTCCCATGATCCCTTTATCACAACATACAGGTTTTATGGAGGACAGCGATCAGCTTCAAGCCTAGGTCATATGAGGTAACCCCAACTGTACTTGGCCTCCTTTCTTGATGCAAAATCAAATCAATGTTCAAGAAGAAAATAAAACAACACGCCAACAATAGAAATCACAATAGGAACAATAGAGCTTCATCTCTGGCATTTCAGAACAGCGCAATGGATTCAATTGAAAACAATTGTATCTGTGACCATTTCCCATTGTCATTCATGTACTTCATAGGATGGACCTGCCAGTGTGACAGCAGAGACTAAAGAAAGGAAAAGTGAAAACTTTACTCTGTCTTCAGAGAAACCAGGAGACAGCAATATAATTTCACAATTACATATAAATGGAAGAAGGATAATATTTGAGTCTGTGTCTTTAATAAAATCAGGACTTTCCTTCACTAATATAGCTAGGAAAATCAGCATTTTATAACAAGACCTGAGGCTCCATTATGTATTTTAAAGCAGATTTACGACCGTCAAAGAGGTGTGAGCCAACGGTTTGCAATGCAATGTCATCAAATTAGAGACTCTGTACCAACGAGCAGATCTAATAATGTCCCCCAAACTTGCACTAACTCTATATGCTTTGAAAGGCATTACACCTCTACTAGAATGAGCACCAAAACTATTTGTATCAACTCCAGCCAAAGCCATAACCCACTTAACTCACCTGGCTAAACTTGGACATAAGGATTCCAAAAAGATTTTATTTATTTATTTATTTTATTTAAACAGTTTTATATAGCGCTGGCTAGACCCGAAGGTATCAGAGTGCTTTACATAAGGTCAGCAAAGTTACAACAATAATAACAATTTACGTTACATCAAAATATATGAGACACATTAACAGGAGAGAAGGAGAGATCAGTAGAGAGGGAAGGGGGGGAGGGGGAGTGAGAATGAGAGGACGAGGGGGAGGAAGGAATAAGAGACAGAGGTAAAATCAGCCCAAAGACCGAATGGGTAGGGCCAGTGAGGTCGTCCGAGGCCAGTCTCCCCTATAGCTCTCAAGGAAGCAACCAACATGTATCGGTCAGACCGGTGTATAGAAAGGAGAACAAGGCAAAAGCAGAACGGCATGAATACAATGAGGGGGAGGTTGGGTGAGACAGGGAGAAGGGGAGAAAAACTGTGCCCAAGGTCCGGCTGGGCAGGTGACGGACAGGGGGTGAGCCAAGTCCTATCTCCTCATTAGCTGAACAGAGCAGCTCCACCGGGCGTCGGACATAATCCTCGGACTCCGCTGTCCAGAAAGAGTTCATATGTCCTCAGGGAATGTCAGAGTAGTGCGGGGGGGCGGGTGGGGGAGGGAGGCCATGGTCAAAAAGAGATCTAGAAGTCCTCTTGAGGTCAGGCATAGTCCAGGAAGGGATAAGTAGGTAAAAGTTCAGCAAGGGGGAAGGAGTCACCAGTGTCGGCCATGTTGGGGTCAGGCATCCTGGGACCCTTTTCCAAACCGAGAGTGAGCCGAGTACGCCAGAGCTTTGTGGGGAGGGAAGGGTCGGACTCACCCCCGGTGTCCCTAGGCTCTCGAGGCGTGCGCAGACCCTGAAGGGGCGTTGGGTCACATCACCCATTATGGTGGGCAGCGCTGTGGGAGCCGCCATTTGCCTCGCGCAGGGGGTGAGGGGGGCCGCTCACCTCGATCTTCAGCAAGCAGGTGTCTCTAGGCTCAGGGCAAACAAACCAGTGTGTTCGCTGCGGCCAAGGGATGTTATTCCCGCGCAGCGGACGGGCCACACAGCTCCGGTACTTCAAAAGCGGGTCCGTTCCATCCTAGGCGCCATCTTGATGAAATATCGTCGGGTAGGTTATTTGCGAAATCCCGGTGTTGTGGCGTCTGTTTTGTACGGCGGTCAAGATGCACGCAACTAAGAGCCTCATTATGATACCAGGAGAAAAGCAATCCGACAGCTCGTCGGCGGCTTTCCGCCCGAAACAGAGGTTTCCGTACGACTGCTATATTACGATACTGGCGGTCAGAGGGAAACCCGCAGGGGAATACCGCTCCGCTTCTAATGAGCTCACAAGCCCGTCGGGTTGGCGGTCGGAAATGTAATCCACAAATGACAGTGGAGCAAGCCTCGGCTCCGCCGTCGGGATAACAATTTCGCTTTCCGCCTGCCATAAAAAGGCAGGCGGAAAGTGACTTTGGGGGCCCCTACTCGGGCCTCCTTCCCCTCTGGCCCTCCACTATGGAGCCTGGGGGGCCCCTGTGGTGCCCCCCTTAACATCCCTGCATGGTGCCTGCCACAAGGGGCAGGGATGTTCAGACTGCATTTTTTTCTTTGCGGCTTGTGCTGCGAGGGGCAGCACAAGCCGCAATGGAACAAATACAGGATCTGACCGCCAACACGGCGGTCAGATCATAATCTGAGAAGTGGGACCTCTGACTCCTTGTCGGTCAGTCCCGCTTCTGCTATGATGCCAGTTGGATGCTCGTCCGACCGGCATTGTAATCAGCCCCTATGTAGAAAATATTCTTAGATCAGCATTCATATTGCCTAAGATATCGCACAATACATAATTTCTGGTTTGTGAAGGAAAATTTGAAAACTCAACCAAAATAGAGGCATTTTTCGTATGCCTTCTGATTGATAATAATATCCTGGTGAAGATGTCCAGAACCCTAACATTAGACATTATTTTAAAAGAAATCAAACTGAGAAAAGTATTCAGTTTTCCTATCACCATTTTAAGTGACAGAGACTTATTATCCAGCTAGTTCTGGAAACCCTGGACAGCTAAATTAACATTCCATAATGATGAATACTGGGGCTCAGGAGAACTAGAGTTTCTAGTCCCTTTAATAATCTGCAAATCAACTGATGTTTCCCAATTGGTTTATTGTCTTCTCTTGCAGCTCACATTGAAAATGCAGATCTGTAACCACTAATAGTCCTAAACGTCTTTTCCTGGGATGCTAAAAAAGATAAGAAATTAAGAACAGCATTGACATCAGCTGAATCGGGATCAATAATCATTTTCATGTGCCAACTACACCACTATCTTCAAACTGTCTTGTAAGCTTTAGACATTTTCGGGGCCCAAGATGATTGTATGAGGTTAGAAGCCAAAACAGAAAATCCTAGGAAAGCCATGGTTGCCTTGAAAGCTTCCTATTTTTTTTTGTTAATGCACATTATAAGACAGTGTACAGGCAATTGAAATTCATTGTCAAAAAGAGAAAAAAAAGAAAATCAAAACACGCACCATACAATTATGCAATTCTTTTTCCTCCTTTTACCCCCTCCTTATAAACCCTGTGCCCCCCCTCCCTCCAGCACCCACCCCACCCACCCCAGGAGAGTTGGCCACGATCGGTTCTTCTAGATTTGGAAATTAAATTGATGTACTCTTTATAGATTACCCATTTTTCTCAATCCATCTAGAGGTGCCCAAATTTTAAGACCTTTCATTCGTGAGCATAATCCCATCCTTGCATAGATAGCTTTTTCCAAATTATAATTTGCTAAAAGAGAAGAGAGCCATTTTTGAAACCCAGGGGGGATTAGGGTCTAGCCATGCCGAAGCAATACATAAATGGAGAATCGCCATACCAATAAACACTAATTCTTCCCCCTCTGACCCTTGCATGTTTTGGGCTACCCCGAGCCCTATCAATGATGGAGAGAGGGAGCAATATACTCCTAGGGCCGCCTTAAAAAAGTTGGTGATTTCTTGTTTTAATTTGGTAAGCGCGTCACAGGAGGCAAAGATGTGGATCATGTCTGCCTGATATAGTGCACACCGGGGGCATAGGGTTCCTCTCCCCATCCCCCATTTGGCAATTCTTTTCGGAGTATAGTATAATGAGAAGCATGTTTTGTAGTATTGTGCCTGTAACCGGGCGGGGATTAAAATACTCTGTGCAAATTTGATTGAGTGAAAGAATAGGTGTTCTGAGGCCCCAATTTCCATTTTCCATCTTAATGCACGATCATCCATATCATCTTTCATTAACGAGTTAAAGAGATTGTAAACTACTCGTATAGATAAATCTCTGTTCTCTCTCAATTTATCAATTATGCTGTTGTTAGCAAATCCTATTGATCAGCCACCTTTCTTATTTAGAAAGTCCCTTATTTGGAGATATTTGTAAAAATCCTTTCGATCTAACTCAAACCATTCTTTAAGATTTTCGAAAGAGACCAGACCAATAGGGGGAAAAAAAGGCTCCGAGCTTAGTCAGCCCAGCTTTGCACCACCTTTTAAGTATTGGGCCTTTAAAAATTTCAGGCAGATTAGGGTTATTGCAGAGTGGTGTGTAGTAATTGAGTCGACCCATGCCTATCAGTCTTCGAACTGATTTCCAGACTCTAAACCCCCCTTGTAGTGTTTTAAACTGAACTTTTTTGTAATGGTTGTCATTTAAAAATCGCCAAGCCCATCCCCACGCTTCTGCCCCCATTATAAGTTCCAGGGGGGTCGGTACTTCTTCCAATGCCCTATCGTTTGGCTTTTCCTGTATCAGAACTAAGTTGTGTAATAATGTGGTGGCCCAGTAGTAGAGTCTTATGTTTGGTAGAGCCAGTCCCCCCCTTTCCCGAGGTAGAGAGAGAAACTTATATGCCCATCACGGCTTAGCGTATGCCCAAATGAATCGCGAAAACAGATCTTCAATTTTCTTAAGGCAATCTGCTGTAAATTCCAGCGGGATTGCCCGCAGAAAGTATAAGAACTTGGTAAAAAATAACATTTTAATAATGTTACATCTGCCAATAATAGACAGATGGAGGTTATGTAGTCTCGCCAAATCCTGTTTAGCCTCAGCTATTTAGGGATCAATATTATCTTTAACAATGTTGTCTATGTTTGCTGATATATCGATCCCTAAATAAGTTGCGTTCTTAACTACTCTAGGATCTTTAATCGTTGAGTTCTCATTGCCAACTATTTGTGTTTTGCTGCGATTGAGGGCACACCCCGAGAGTATCCCATATCTAGCTGCTTCTTCTTCAATTTTGCTTATAGCAGTATCCGGATCGGGAGTCACAAGGGCAATGTCGTCGGCATACACCAAAACTTTGGTTTCCCAACCATGCGTTACAATAAGTCTAATAACCTTATTATTTTCCAGTTGTCGGAGGAAAGGGTCAATATAGATAGCAAATAGCAATGGTGAACGTGGACATCCCTGTCGGGTGCCTCTTGTTATTTTAAAGAAATCTGTGAGTGCTCCGTTAACAAATAGCCTTTCTGTAGGGTAGAAGTAAAGCATTTTAATAGCCTGCAATAGTCCCTCTCCAATTCCCACCCTTGACAGGGTCTCCCATAAAAAAGGCCAGGAGACCCTGTCAAAGGCTTTTTCTGCATCTAGCAGAATTAGTGCCATGGGGTCCGTAGAGATGCCTGTAGCGTCGAAAAGTGAAATAACCCTTCTTGTATGATCCGTCATCCCCCGCCCTGGGATAAATCCATGCTGCCGGATGGATATGACCTTATGAATAACTGAAGCCATGCGAGTGGCAAGAATTTTTTAATAAATCTTACTATCGCTGTTAATTAGTGTTATAGGGCGATATGAGCCTGGCTCGCATGAAGGTTTATTTTTCTTAAGAAAGATTACTATTTTCGCCTGTGACCAGGACTCTGGTGGCCTCCCACCCTTTAGCTGTGTCATGCAGTCCTTTAGTTGTGGCGAGAATGTCTTGTAAAATTCCAGAGGTATACTATCTAGACCGGTGGCCTTGCCGTTGGGGAGGCTGTTGATGCATAGTAATATCTTGATCCATTGCAAAAGCTCATCCAGTAATAACTGGTCTTCCTGAGAGAATTGCTCCGTTGGGATCGAGTATAAGTATACCGCAAAATCTCCCGGATCGCAAGGTGAATCCTCATGATATAACTTTTGATAAAATGTATAAAAAACATTCCTGATTCCATCAGGGTCTGTGACCACCCCTAGTACCGGATCTCTAACTTCTTGTATTGTATTCCGAGTTGCTTTTTGTCTAGCTCTTATTGCCAGGTGATGCCCTACCTGTTCGCTACATTCGTACTCTTTCTCTCGCCATACTGTGAGTTTATCAGCGGCATTTTTTGCAATTATCTCCATAATCGCTGAATTAGCAGCTGCGACTTTTGCCTGCGCTTCAAGGGGGTCCCTCCCAGTCTGAAGTGCTGTAATCAGATTTTCTTCCGCATCTGCCAATTTGATTTGCATGTCATTTATCAGTAAGTGTTTTTTTTTATTCATAGATAGTGAAAATCTAAGGGTTTCCCCCCGTATTCCAGCTTTTAACGTGTCCCATACAACCTCTATTCCTGCACTCCCTAAATTCTCTGTAAGAAACTGAGGCATCCACACCCTCATATGATTGCAGTATTCTTCATTGATAAGCAGAGCTCGTTCAAAGCTCTATGTGATGCCACCCCCACCTTTCGCTGCTTTCCCCTTGATCTCTACAATTAGAGGATTATGATCAGCCAATATGCGTGGGGTCTTCTCGATAGAGCAGTCGCGGAGCAGGGAGTGAGATACTAATATAAAATGTAATCTGGCATGTTAGTTGTGTGGAAAAGAAAAGTGGGTAAAGCCGGGATCAGAAGAATTCTGCCAGTTCCAGAGATCGCAAAGTGCATGCTCTAAGCATAGTGTCCTTAGTGCCCGAAACACTTTCGGTTTTCTACCAGTGTATGTCCAACTAGTTTCTGAACTCAGTTTCTTATCAGCAGGTATATTTATGTTAAAATCCCCCCATAAGATTATAGGAAACGGCCAGGCAGCTAGTTCATTATTTATATGTTCAAACACAGCTGGATCATCTAAGGTGTACCATAAATTGAACATATCGTGAGTACATCCCCGTTGTTCTCACGACATTCGGTTATTACCCATCTCCCTAGATGATCCGCTGAGGTTCGTCTAAATTGTAGGGTAGTATTAGAAGTCAGGATCGCGACCCCACGTGTCCGTGAATTTTGTGTTGTTCCCCCCACCAACGTGTAACCAAGTGTTTTTAGTAAATGCAGTCGAGCCCTTTCAATGTGAGTTTCCTGCATACAGATAATGTCCGCCTTCAACAGCGGAAGCCCAGCTGCTGAATATTGTCCCCTTCCCCCCAGCCCCCACCTGTAGCTGAGGTAACCTGGCCCAGCCCGAGCCAGGATGATGTCATCTGAGCAGTCATAACCCCGCAGCCCAACAAGTCTTTCCCCTCCCTCATCACCCTCATTGTCATTCAATGATCTAAATCAACTGTTGTAAAGTTATTATTAGCATGTCTCTATAGCTATAGTAAGCTAGCGGCCAGAGAAGCTTTAAGAGATTGGGATTTCATTGACATAAAGTTTGAATCGATTAAACGTTAAACCCTGCTTCCATTTTGGCCAGTGATCTCCCGTAGATATGCCTGGGCCTGAATTTCTAAACTGCGAGCGACCCCCTTAAACACAACCTTTAGCCTAGCTGGATTTTGCAGGTATACTTCTGCCCCAAGCTATTAAAAGGGAGCGAAGAGTTGTCTAAGCTTCCACCTACGCTCCACAGTAGCGTGGGCAAAGTCAGACCTCGTAAAGAAGCTTATTCCATCAAATTCTTTCTTGGCAGTTGGTCTAGCCAAGTCATAGAGAGACTGACGGAGCAAAAAGTTTCCGATATATAGCAACATTGCACGTGGGTGCGCAAGAGTGGAAGAGGGGCGTTTCGATAGAGTTAACGGGAATCTGTGGGCTCGCTGGATTTCTTTGTCCCAGTCCCAGGTATGCAGTTCCGGGAAGGCACCCTTGAGCAATGCGATCATGTATTTCCTGGGGTCATTCCTTTCAGCCCATTCCGGAATACCCAGAACGCGAAGATTATTGCGGCGTTGTCTGTTTTCATATTCCTCCATTTTCCACATAAGATCCTTCACAATCCCCTCATGTTCATCACCTTGTGCCTTCAGTGTGACTAGATCCTTCTCCAGATTTTCAGTCCGCGTTTCCACAGAGGTCATCCTGTCACGATTTCAGCACAGGATCTGCTCACCTTCCTGACTGTCCCTTGTAGTTTTTTTGCTGCCAGGCGTGCCCTCCGGTTGTCAGTTTTTACCTCCTCCTGGAAACTCTTGATTGATTGTAACACCACTGCTAATGCAGGATCGCTCTTGGTCTGCAAGCCTCCATCCTCAACATTGCCTGTTATTGTGCGGTTTCCCCCTGAGCAAACTGTTTGGTCTGACATAGTCGTGAGTTGTGATGCCGAATAGTCCCATCTCAGATCCCCAGCACTTCTGCAATTGGGGGTCTCACATCTCTTTCTCTGGTTTCTTTTCTTTTTTTGGAGTTCTTTCTTGCCATATGAGTTTAAGGGCGAGTCTGAGTTGGAGCTGCTGTTCCACTTACGCCCTTCCTCTTCGCTGGAGGCAGTTCTACTCAGGTCTGATATTTCAGATTCATCGGTTAGGGAGTAGAATTTTTCCAGGGTATCAGGTGTCCTGGGCAAGGGCCGAGAGGTGTTTCCAGCTTCGCTTCCAGGGTCCTTGCTGGACAAGGAGCATCCGATATCGGTTGTTTCTGCATTTTTCGTGCATTTCTGCTGTCCATTTTTGGACCCAGAGATAGAGTCTCTAATATTAGATTCTTCATTGTCGAGTGTCAGATTTAGGGTAGGGTGTAGTTGGAGGCTAGGCCCTGGTGCCACCTCTAGGGTTACTGTGGTGGATGCAGCAGCAGCAGCGTTAACCGAGGTAGCATCTGTTTGTTCATTTTGCCCCTCTTCCTCCCTTCTTTTTCCTCCCTTTTCCTCCAGAGCCCTGTGTGTGCATCCCTCACTAGGTCCAAAGATATTCGTAATTAAAGGCTGAGAGTTGCCTAAATCCCTGGGGGTCTTTAGTTGTAACAGAGTTTTCTTGGTTATATCAGATTTCTCTATATTGTCACCTTTCCCATTCTTTTCTTCCCCCTTGCTCCCACATGTATCAGTCCGCTTTCCCGAGTTTCCGTGGTCACTGTGGCGGGCTGGGTGGCAGCGGTCATTGCGGGAAGAGAAGACTGTGTATTTTTAGCTTTAGTGGTCTTCCCACCCCGCCCTGCCATCCTTACTTGATTGATGCAAAGTCGTCTGCTTTTGCAACAGTGTTTTCTCCGCCTCGGCGCCGAAAGAACCGGAATCACAGCTCCGTGCTGATTACACCATTCAAAGGATGAGAGTGCGATTTATTACAGAGTCAGCAGGGCTCCGGGGATCGTCGATAGTATCCTCATCAGTGGATCAGAGAGGGAATTCTGCCGCAGGCTAAGCGACGTCAGTGATGCCAGATCAAGCCGCAGTGATGCAGACGCCCGTGGCAGAGCAGGCTGTCTTCGCTCCTCGCCGGTTCCTGTTTCCTCGTATCGGCTCGGCAGAATAAACACAACTCGAAGGTATTTCATCTCGATCCGCAGACATATTTTGATGCACTTTGAGAGGGCATTCTATGCTTTTTTGTTAAATCTGGGGGTCTGACCGGCGGAGCATCGCGAGCGAGATGCTACTCAGACGCCATCTTGCCTCCGGAAAACTGCTTTAATTTTCCAAGGATACCTGCCTTGATAGCTTCCATTATATCATAGAAAGCTTACCGGCTACAGCCAGGTCATGGCTGGTCCCACAAGAATTCAGTAACAATTGAGGATAATATGAAAGGAGCACTGGAATGTCTAAGAACAGTTCTAGACGGGAAGGACATTAGGCCGAGTTCTGTTTAAGGGCTGTCTGCAAATTTGAGTTAGAAACCTGGAGATCACTGTAAAGGGAGGAAAGGCATAAAGATAACCTGCAAAATGGCATCTGAGGTTAGAGCTAGCAGACACGGTCTCCAACTGTAAGACTGGTTCAACTGAGAAGCAAAGCGATCTGTGGAGAAAGGATCCCAAAGTCAGTTCAATTGCATTGAATACTTGTGGAAGAAGTTGCCAATCACTGCCATTTTTTAGCTGTCAGGAATACCAGTCTGCCACTGTACTGTGAATATCTGGAACATATTTCACACTTTCGGATATTTTGTTTTTGAGGCACAATTTCCGTAAAGCTTTCACCAATTCTGCTAATGGTTTGGACCTGGTACCTCCAAGTGATTTATGCATATGACCATTGAATAATTGTCCATTTGCAACAGAAGCACACAGCTTGCTCTGTGACTTGTGAAATTGTTAAAAGCAAAGGTGCCTGTATGAACCTCTAAACAATTTGTTGATGGTTCTTTCCTTGACCGTGTTTTACCAGTCAAGTACTGGCCACCTCAAACCTGCCATCCCCACCAGCTAACATCTGACTCTTAAGACAATATCTGGGGAAGTATTGAAAGTGATTTGATTTTTCTATACGATCTGATGGTCTGACCACCATGTGGTTTCTTCCCAGGTACTGTTTTCTAATGGGACTTCATACGAGACCCTTACTCAAATGTTTAATTTTTAGTAGTTGAAGGGCATAATAGTGAAGAAGACTTGGAGATACGGTATCAATGGGAAGAAGTCAATAGCACCTCCAAATCTGGCCAGCTATGACAGAGATATGATTGAGATGGAGTTTAAATGCCTCAATCCCCCCTTGATTAGGTTAATCTTGGAGTCCAGACGTTGTAACATTTACAATTGGAAATCTACAATGATACCCGTAAACTACATTTGTTAAGTAAGAATTTACTACAAACCCCAGATCCTTAATGAGCTTAACAGCAATCTGGAGTTGCTTTTCTAGTGATATGCAATCTTAGGTAATAAAAAGTCTATTGTCTAGATAAATCAACTTGTGAAGAACCCTGCGCTCCAAGAGTCACTACCAAAGGCTTGAGAAGTTTGGTCAAGCACCATAGAGCAGAGGACAAACCAAAGAGAAGGGAGATGAACTGGCAAACCCAAGACTGCCAAAGAAACTGAAGGAACCTTCTGTGAGTGTGAAAAAATTGCAAGAGAAAGATAAACATCTTTCAAGTTTAGTCTCACCGTTCAGTCTCCCAGTCGGAAGATATCCCTGAAATGTACAATGGTTTCCATTTTCAAATGACAGTACAGAATTAATTGACTAAATCCCTTTAAATTTATAACAGAATGATATTCCTTGTTTTCTCTTCTTGACCAAAAATTGATTGGTTCCTATGTCTACTTGCCTTGGCAAAAAACATTCTACTAAATATCCTTAAGCGTGAGAATTGTGCTTTATTAAGAGAAGAAAATGCATGGACACATTTCCTTATTCTTTACTAAAGTAATCAGTAATAGAGAAGGCCTTGCACTGCTGGCCAAGGCTATAAACTAGCAAGGTCACCTGGTTTAAGATCTATCTTGATTAGTAACCGGTTACATCTCTTTAAGGAGATAGCCAAGTTGGCATTCCCAAGAAAATAAAAAGCCCTTCAAGCCCAATCGAACATGACATCAGGGTCAATTGGATCCCCCATACACACAAAAGGTGATGGGAGGAATGCTTGCAAATAGTCTAACAACTGGCAATAGCTCAGGCAGCATTCAGGCCATTGTTGTTACCCACCATGCCACCTCAGACTAGACCTAGCCATAGACAGACTAGCCTTGGTCATGCTACAATAGGAACAGTCAAGTCCAAACTGCCTAGTTCTGGTATCAGTTGGATCCCCCATCATTTTGGCTTGCTTTGTCAACCCTAGAATTTTCATAAGCTGGTCAACCATATGTAGAAGTTTGTCCTGGAAGGATACCTTTGGGCATATTTACAAGCTCCTAACGCCACCGAAGCGTCACTTTTTCTGACGCTCTGGTGGCATTGTCCCATTCCCCATATTTACAAGGTGGCGCTAAGCCACTTAAAGTGGCTTAACTCCACCTTGTAAATATCCCCCTTTCCGCCGCAGGCTGCTGCGGTAATGGGGCGGGCAATGGGTATTGCTGTGGGCGTTCCACAGGAACCAAGCTATAACTGGCGGATGAGCCCTAAGTAGGGCAAAACCTGTCTGGTTTGCTTGTGTTCCTGTTCAGGAAGGACCTGGCCTGACAGTTCGGGCTGTTTTGTTCCCATTGTAGCAAGGTCAACACTGATTTGCATATGGCTGGGTCTAAACTGAGTTGGCATGTGTGCAAAATAACGATGGACTGGGATGCGTCACTAAGTAATTACCAATGACTGAGATTAATTCAGGCATTCCATCCATCACTTTTTTGTATACTTTAGGATAAGAGATGGGTCAAACATAAGCAACAAATATAACCTCAAGTACATCAAAAGGGTTATTAAATTTTAAAATAGATGTAATAGACAAACTCTGTCTTGTAAGTATATCTACCCACCATGAAGAAGTAGAATCATTTATCATATCATTCTCTGAACCAGTGGTATCACCAAAACATCATCATTAGAATTGTTTGTGCCTGTTCTAACATTATACTGGATCTTTTGCATGCCTTATTTCCTACCTCCACGCAAGAGAGTTGCAACTTTGCCTGTGACACAATCTTTGTGGGAGTCATTAATCACTATTCCAACTTGCATTGTGTAGGAGACTCATTTTTAATTTTTTTAGAACATTTACCTGCTGATTGGTGCTGCCCCTCGACCTGTAATTTGTGACATCGAGATGGTGGGAGATGTGGTTTTCTGTTTTTACTATGTGGCTGATTAAACTAAAATAGTAAGATTGGCAAGCACAATCAGCCTTGTCCTAAAATTGCAAGACACACTTTTTTACACCTCGTTCTTGATGTTTAGGTATTTGACACATTGTCACTGATTTTGTTTGACTAATTTCAAATGCCTAGATATTCTGTTCATACCTTTAAATACCTTCGCCCACTTCCATATTTTTAATTGGTCACCTATGATTCTGACGTACATGTCACTTATTGGTTCAGTGATTGTTCCCTGATAGAAATGTTGGTCAAACTTAGCAAAGATGGGGCAGAGCAGTTGTTGATGCTGAGCTAGTGGAAGGGATAGTAGGAGGGGAGAGTGGTCTGGGGTAGGATGAAGAGGGCTGTGTGGTGTAGTTGAGAACCCGGTTGAGGGAAATGAAGAAGCACTGTAGAAGGCCAACTAGGAGGCTGTGTTTACTGAGGACTGGAGTGCTTACCAGTGTTTTGGCCGAGAGGAAGAGATGTGGTTTGAACCTGTGAATGCCGAGAAGGTGAACATGAATGGATGGAGCTGTGGAGGCAATGAAAGAAAGCAGCCGCATGGCGCTATCAGATTGGAGTCTGATGTTCCTAGCAGAGGACAAGAAGATGGAGGTACAGGGGTAGGCAGAGAAGTATTGATGTGGGTGCGTTTGAAGAGGAAGTAGATAGGCTCTGGAGTTCAACCTAAGAGGACAGATGATGAAGGCTGTGAGGAAAACGGTGAATTTGTCATAAAGGTGTGGCGCGAAGAAGGGAAAGGGTAAGATGATTTGAGTGTCATCTACAAATAGATGGTCGGTGCTCTCCACATGGTTATATTGTATTATGATAGGCTGTGTATTGTATTATAGTAGTGCAGCATTTATATAGCATGTCAAATGCCTGATGAGGTCACAGTGCTCTGCTACATGGATTTGTTTTTTGTTTCGCAGCCTATGCTAGTGAAGGGTGTTGCTTTTAGTTTGGCCTCTATGTCAGGTGCTAGGTGAGGTTTGCAGGAGAGCTGTAAACATGGTGAGGAGACGTTCCAGCACATAAGCTGTATGTGATGCAGAGATCATGCGTAGTTGTGCATGTGGAGACTTACCAGTGATCAGAAAGGTCTCCATCATAATGTAGAACAACCACTCGTGGGGAGCTCAGGATCCACAATCAAATTCTTTATGGCGAATACCCAGGTGTGACGGAAGCCTAACCCCTGAAGATAAGTTCAGTGGTTATGAAGTCACATGTAGCATTCACCCATGAGTGACAGAAAGCTAATCTGTGGAATTTCTGCTAAGCAACCAGAGACAAAGTCCACAAATCAACAGATGACCCACACTGGAAGCCCTTAAAAGCAGCCATTGAATATAGTCTATGGGCTTTTCCTAGAGTGAAGGGACCCCATCCTTTCGAACACTGTTAAGCAGCCAGTGATTGGCATAAACAGTCGACCATGGAGCAACAGATGCCAAGTCCATGAAGGCCCTGTTAAGCAGCCAGTGAAAGTAGCATATCTAGCTGCCCAGGAGTGATGCAAGCCCGACCCATGGAGCAGTATTAAGCAGCCTATGTCAGTCATATGGAGATACTTTTGAGCGATAGAGGCCGGACTGTATTTGGGGGTATATTATGGAATCTCTCAAAGCAGACAGAGTCCAATTCTTGAAGACATGTTAAACAACCAGTGCAATATATATTATATGAAGACAATTAGGGGTAACACATGCCTGCCCTTAGCTGCACTGTAACTTAACTGGTGAGTACCATATATGGGATAAAGTACCCCATCCTACATTATAAGTGTATTGCAAAAAACCAAAGAGTTCCTTTATAAAGTTATGCTGCTGCCATGTGACTTGCAATATCCTTTAAATGTACACATTAGCTTTAAACCACTGGAGTCTTGCTCTTTTATGTTAATTTCAGACAAGAAGGAAAAGCAGCTACGTAATTCCTTTATTACAGGTTAGTAGAGAGGTCACAATCTACCTGTAATAAGGAGACCGGCTTTTATACAGGGATTGCAGTCTACAATGCATTATATAGAGTGTGCGGGCTACCTGGTGCTAGGCCCAACCCTTGGACCTCACCTGGGATGGTAGTTAGCAACAACTAGTGAGTCTGTGCAAAAAAAGTTAGTTAGGGAGATTAGAAAGGAAAAAGAAGGGTAAGAGACTAGGAAGAAGAAAGATGTGGAAGAGCCGAGGGCCTGGCCTGGTTAGTTTTGTGAAATTTCATGGGACAGGAGACTTGTGAGAGGCATGGTGTGGAAAGAAAGAGGCTCTTGGGTTCAAACAGGGAGGATGATCTGTAGGAGGGAGACTGCGGAGTAGGGTCAGGGTAGGAGGATGGGCATGGCTAAAGTAACAAGCTGGATTGCGAGCTGTCACTAGGGACAACCATCCCACCATGGACTAATCATGTAAGTGGCAGTAAACACAAATATGTTATTGTCCTTTATTTTAAGGACTGAATGGACATTAGAGTGGTTGACTTGAAAGTAGGCTTCTGGCATGAGGGTAAGGGATGAACACGTTGGAGAGGTGGTCTTGAGCTGGGTCGTGAAGAGATTTATCAGTGGCAGAGGATTATGAAACTGGATCTTTCTTTAACAGGGGGCCAGCAGAGGGATGTCGATGCTTATGTAACAAGGGCAAGGCCACATTGTTTCAGACCACACACAAGACACAAGCAGCCTGGTTCTGAGCTGGTAGTTATGCAAGTGATTTCTTTAGGAGGACGTCGAGTTTGGAATTCTCTTAGGATGTTTAACATCATGTCCTTCTACATGGAAAGGCTGTTTGTAAGATGAATATTCTCTACCCTGGCAGAATTTCTGCTGTTGGCAGAGATCCAGTAGTTCTACTTGTATGCTTATTGGATATTCTTACCATAATGGTGCACCCATCCCTTGACGTCTTTACAAGGGCAACACGTGCTTGAGGTACCACTCGCGAATCTGTCCATCTGTACCAGCTGGTCTTGACTTCAGGAGGCATTTCAGGTTCAGCCTAAAACTGGAAGGCACAAACATCTTCAAAGCAGGTGATGCATCTGTTTAAAAATGGTAGGGAGAAGCACCTGTTAAAAGAATTGTACCATCACCGACAGCTCTATTCAAGCATTGCACACTGCCACTGCAGGTATAACACATATGCAAAGAATCAATCAAAAAGACACAAATACCTGCAATTTTAGAACGCTTAAGTAAGGACAACTAATTCTGCTAGCAGCAACCACTCACCCATAGCATGATCAGAAATTATCCTAGTGTAGAAAACTTTATCAAATACAATCACAGTGAGTTTAAAAGCGCAAATTAATCAGGTCATAAAGAATTACTGTACAAGTATTCTTTGATATTACATATCGGCTTAGTATGGAAGCAAAAAGGGGCCTTTCCTGGCTGATCCGGGCACCCCACCCCGCTGCAGTTTGTGCGTCGGCACTGGCAGAAAGGATAGGAATGTGCTGTATCTTGTAGCTCCAGTGCATTCCTGACCTTATCTTTTGAGGTAGGGCAGTGCAGCTGGAAGGCTTGCGGTGCGGCCCACTACACCAAAATATTGTAAATATACCCCTGGTGCCTAACTTTGTTGTGGGAAATGATATCAATAAGTGGTTTGAAGCCTATGAGGCTGCTCTGGAGATGCATAGGGTCCCTGAAGGGGGCTGGGGGAGGGGGCAGTATCTAGAGGCACATACCTAGTGAAGTTAGGATGCCCTTCTGGCCCTAGAAAAGGGGGGATAGGAAGAGGTACCCACCCATGAAGGACACCCTTATCAGGAAGTATGTCCTTACCCCAGAAATGTACAGGCAAAAGTTTAGTGACAGCCAGACACTGCCCCATCAGTCATGGGTAGATTGTGTAGATTACTTTTGCAAGGCACTGGATGATTGGGTGAAGGGCAGTGTAGTGAAAGATTACCAGGGACTGTACAATCTGATGGCAAGGGAGCAAAGGTAGTCTGTTAAGGAGGGAGACCTCTGGTCAGCACCAGGGTCCATAAGGTAAATGGGACTGACCCAAGAAGGGTGGTTCAGGATCCTCCAAGCAGAGTGAGGGAAAGGTCAAGGATGACACAGAGAAGTCTCGGAGTAAGGTGGGGGGAAAGGCTTCCCATGCCCCTTCTGAGAAACAGAGGGAATGTTCTTGTGGGCGGTGGCCTAGGGCGCCCCATTTCCAACCCTGCTGCTTTGATTGTTCCCAGTTATGCACAAGCTGCTTGTCCTAAGAAACCACCCACTGGTGAGACCTCTACAAGGGTGCCAATGTGGCTTCAGGGGTAACGAGCGCTCAGTAGCAGGTGATGGACCATTCCCTAGTCTCCCTTAGTTCAGTGGTAGACTCAGAGGGTGAGCTGGTCATCCCTGAAGGTGGGAGTCGCCACTTCCACTGGCTTGAAGTGAATGGGATCCTTGTCTCTGCTCTTGGGGACACCAGGGCCAGCCCAGACCATGGTAGTCGAAAGGCTGGTTTCTTCAGAGCAGTACATCGGACAGGTGTGTACGATAACCCTGGCCCAGGGTCAAGACTTTTTCAACCTCAGGGCTCTGGTATCAATAGAATGTGGTGGGGAGGTGGCCCAGAGGAGGGTCATAGTTAGTCCCCAGATACACATTGACTGCATTCTGGGAAATGAGTTACCACTGGTGTTAGGAGAATTGCAAGGGGTGACCTCCCACAGTGTCCTGACAGTTCAGTTTTCTGGGGTTATCACTCCCAAACGAAGGGTATAGAAGCCCAGATTGAGGGGCAGGGTGACGAAGGACTCTGGGCTGAAACGAAGTCTCAGACACCTTACTTCCACTCTACCTCCAACTTAGTCCCAGTGTGGTATCCTAACACCCGGGGCCCCCACTCTGAGAAACCTCAGAGGTCAGAGAACCTTCAGCAGCCCCTAGGGAACCCCTGGCTGACCCAAGGTAGAAAGAGAGGCTTACCCAATCTTCCCGTTTGGAGCTTCAACTTGGCAGTGGATGGCCTGGGGCCTGGCTCTTGACACTGACGGTATTCAGTGGCCTCTGTTGGTTACTGACCTTAAGGAAAGAGTTTTCCTTGGGTTGGGGTCAGAAGTCTGATTCAAGGTCCGGAATGGGCCGCATCACTTTGGTGGCCATGGTGGTAGTGCATGCCTTCTGGGATGCATATGTGAGCAGGTTAAGTGCTTCACAGATGGGGTCTACAAGTGAGGAGGACACCTTTGTCAGCTCAGTGGCTCAGGAGAGTGTAGACAGAGGGATCCAACTAGGTTCAGAGGGGCATGGAATTGACAAGTGCCATTGCATAACAGGGCCTTCGTCCATGTTCTATCGCCTAACCAGTGAAGCGCAGAAAGGTACTGATTAGTGTACCCTGGCTTTTGGCTGAAAGGGGCCGTATTGAACTTGGCCCTTTCCGCAGGGTCATCCCCAAACTTTTTGCCTTCACCCTCTTGTTTTCTGAACCCGTTTTTGTTGTCTTTTAGGACTCTGTGCACTTTACCACTGCTAACTAGTGCTAAAGTGTGTGTGCTTTCCCACTTAAACATGTTAAAATTGCTTACATCCAATTGGCACATTTAATTTACTTATAAGTCCCCAGCACAGTGGTTCTACATGTACCCAGAGCCTGTAAATTAAATGCTACTAGTAGACCTGAAGCACTAATTGTGCCACCCACGTAAGTAGATTGCCAAACATGTCTCAGGCCTTAAATTGCAGCCTGTGTGTGAAGCTTTAAACTGCTATTTCAACCTGGCAAAATAAACCTTTTGCCTGGCCTAAACTTTCCTTTTTAATACATATAAGTCACTCCCAAGGTAGGCCCTAAATAGCCCGTAGGGCAGGGTGCAGTGTTTTAAAAAATTTGGACATATACTTTAAACTTTTACATGTCCTGGTAATGAGGAACTCTTAAATTTGTTTTTCACTACAGCAAGGCCTGCCTCTCCCATAGGATAACATTGGGTTACCTTATTACATTTAATAAGTGCCAACTTTCAATTGGAAGCACGGTGGAATGCTGAGTCTGGTGTCTAAATAATTGCAACTTAAAACCCTCTTTAATGGGGCGTGGCCAAGGAGGCCAAGATGGCGGTCGAGCTTTCAGTCAGCTCCCGTCGCCCAACTAACCTCTACTACCATCCTGCCTGGCAACAGCAGCTTGTCCCAGACCCAAGGCGTGGGGGCTTGTTCCTGTGCCCCCTTGGTGATGTTGGACTCGCCCAGGGACCCGTGGGAGGCGGCTGACCGATCGTACCTGGCTGGGCACGCTGAGCTGCGGGGCCGGGTGTCGCGCCGGCCGGTGAGGCATGACCGCTCCTGCTGGATCTGAGGAAGGCTCCCACCCCGTGCTGGGGGTCAGCGGACGAGGCAGTGAACAGAGGTCTTGTCTGGTGGCACTGTCCTCCTGCTGAGCTCTGCAGCGGATCCGGTGGCTGCGAAGACAGAAGGCTGGGCCGCCCTGAGAGGATCCGGACAAGGGCTGCTCCGCTGTTGTGCTGGGGGCCCGGATTGATGTGGAAACGCAGGTGGCGGACACGTTAAGGGGCGCTCTTCCTCCCCGCTCCCCCCAGGTGGCTGCGTGAGGATGCATATTGCGGAAGGGCGGGGGCGGAGGTTGTCTGCCAGCCTGACCTGGATCTAGGGCCTAGCGCCCAGACTTGTTGGTGGTGCAGCATGGGCCCCTTACCCCTGGGGGTGCGTAGATGGCACCGCGTGGCAGCGGCTGTAGGAGAGGGGCAGGAGACGACCTGCCTGGTGGACCGACCGGGGGCACTGCGCTGGAGTTGGGTCTGTAGTTCATCCCCGTCCAATGCGCCCACAAATCTGTAGCAGCAATGCGGGACCCTGCCGCCCTGGTGGGACATCCTTGGGACTCGGCTGGGCCTGCACAGCCCTACCTGACCTGGAGCCGTGGCGGTGGTCCTGCTGGGGCCGGGAACCCTTGGCCCCCCCATCTGAGTGTGGTGTCTGAGGGTCTTGTCCACACCCAAAGCAGGTGTGGGCCTTTTCTTCCTCCCCTCCCCCGCCTCCTGGACTTTGTCCCCCTGGGCCGCTTGGAGTGGGCCTGCTCTTCTTCCCGACGGGACCCTGCTTAATAGTTGAAAGTGGTGAGAGCTGTGTTCCCTGTCGTGGCGGGGGGCCCTGGGCTTGGGAGCGGACCTCTCCAACTCATTTAATCTGCTGGACACGCAGCCTCACTGTGAATGGGGCGTGGAAGGGTGCCGCCGCAGACTCCGGTCCAGACCAGGATCAACCAGTACACGGTTCCGCCACCCGATTGCAGAATGGACACAGCAGAGCTGGCGACTGTAGCTCCCCCTAGGCCTGTGATCCTGTGGATCCTGTGGATCCTCGATTATAAGGATCAGGACACCATCCTGCAGGAGGCCCGCTCTCGGCCTGACATGCTGTTTTCCAACTCTAGAGTCCTAATCTTCCCTGATCATACCAGAGTGGTGCAGCAACTACGGAGATCATTCACAGAAGTGAAGCAGAAGCTCTGTGCTGAAATACGATACATGCTCCTCTTCCCGGCACGTCTTAAAATCATCTTTCAATCTAATACCTTTTTCTTTGATACTCCGGACTAGGCCTAGGAGTGGGCAACAGAGAGGAGGCTTCTGCGATGGTCATCACCTGGTCTGATGACCCGGTGGAGCGGGCTCCGGCGAAGTCGGATCGTCAGCGGGGAGGTGAAGGGGGGGGGGTGCCGCTCCCGTACTGGTAGATCCTGGGCGGGGTGAGATACAGCCGGTGATGACCCCGGCTTAATCCAGGAAGAAGTGGTCTCGGCCCCATCCTCCCCAACACTGGTTGGCAGCTTATCAGACACCCCCATAATTTTCAGATCTGCTGGTGATGACCCGGGAGCCTCCCCACAGTCCCCCCACCATACTTTGACTGAACAGAACGGTACTCCCCAGTGCTTAACTCTACCTGCTCGGAGACGATGACCTGATATATATTGGAGTATGTTGGTGGATGGTGCCGTGACTCTCCTCCTGAGGTTGCAATGGGCCAGCTCCTGGTGGCTCCCCTTGCTGCCTCTTGGGTGCTTTCCAGTGATGGCTATTCCTATCTATATTGCATATCTTGTCAGGCACTACATCCTTTACAAAGGGTGCCTTACGGTTACAAACGTTCTCCCTTAGTTTGCATGTTGAATGTAGTTTTTCAAGGGCGACAGATGCTTCTGGGGGTAATTGTGGGGTGTTGCGGTGGGTGTTCCGAAATGTTTTTACTGTGCAGTTTCCACAGTTCTTAATCTGGCACAGCCTCACGTAGTATGTTCCCGGGTGGCCCTCATAGATTCTGCCACTGGGTGCAGGCCCCTTTGCGTGGTTCATGACTGCCATGACCCCCCCCCCCCTAAACTAATAGTACTCTCCTGGAATGTTAACGTCCTCCTGGACCGGATCAAGCACTCGGCGGTACTGCGGCACGTCCTGCTCCATAGACCTGCAGCCGTTTTCTTGCAGGAGACTCATTTGCTGGGCACACGATGCACCATTTTGGGCTGAATAGGACTATGACAGGGTCTATCATTCTGGTTTCACCCGGGGCTCCAATGGGGTTACTATACTACTGCACAAGTCTTTCCCACTGGCAGCCTCTAGGCAGCACACAGACTCACAGGGGTGTGACGTAGGCATTGAAGGTTGCTTGGAGGCCAGATACTACAACTGTGTATCCTGCTATATCCCTCCGCTTATGCTGCAGTCCTACCTCCAGACACTCAGATCATTTCTCTTGGCTCTCCTCGGCGGGGTTACTGTGGTTGGCGGCGACTTCAACGCAGTCCCGCACCCTGATCCAGATGCCTCCACAGCCTCAAATCTAGGTAGACTCGTCCGGTCGACCTGCCTTACTTCCTGGGCTGACTCTGTCGGCTTATGCGACGCATGGCGTTCCTGGCACCCTACCCAGCATGCTTATACCCATGCCGTGGACTCCTGTATAGACTTGCTGAGGTTGACTGCGGCAGACCTGCTCCCGATCCAATCAGTTCACATCCTTTCACGGGGCATCTCTGACCACACCCCACTTATGATGTTCTGGGAGCTTTAGGCCGAGGGTCTGCCCCCTGCGAGGAGATTTAACACCTGATACTTACAAAACCCTGAGTGCACTACCCTTGTCGCGGAAGAGGTAGAAATATTTTTAAAACTCATTGTGGGCTCGGTCTCCTGGACAGTGATGCTGTGGGCATCCAGTAAGCCCTCCTTGAGAGGCTATATCAAAGAGTATGTCTGGCGCGTTGAGGCACACCGCCTGTCACGCGTGATGGACCTACAGGGTCAAATATTGAGCTTGGAAGCTGCCTTGCGCCACCGGGATGTCGAGGACACCCGCCGACTCCTGGAGGTGTCCCGCACGGAACTATGTCAGATCTCCCTCGAGAAGTCTTTACACAGTGTTGGATGGCCTCCACACAAAATGTTTACGCATCAGGAGATAAGTTGGACAAGCTCCCTTACTGGTTGGCGACTTGGGGGGTCTCGGACAGGGTGGTCCCGGCGATAAGGGACTCCTCGGGGTGCCTCCAAGAGGAGCTGCCGGCCATTTCCCAGGCCTTCGCTTCCTTTTACCTAGGACTGAACTCACAACGCCCCCCGCAGAGGTAGCACTCCTCCTTCTGAACGACATTCCATTGCTGTCCGTGTCCGGCGACATAGCTAAAGAATTGTATCAAGACTTCCTTCTAAAGGAGGTTCACGCAACGGTGTTGGCACTGAAGTCTGGGAAAACGTCCGGTCCAGACGAATACCCTATTGAGTACTATAAATGCTTCTGCGCGATCCTCTGCCCCATCTCTTGAATTTCTACAATACCGCTATACAACAGGGTTCCTTTTCATCGGAACAGGGCTGTGCCACTATTGTGGTCTTGTCCAAAGAGGGCATCCGCAGAGACAAATACTTGGCCTATGGGCCGATTTCTCTCATTAACACGGATATCAAGATTTATGACCATACCATACCATACCAAGACATTTATAAAGCGCTCGGCTACCACCAACGGCGGTGTCCCGGCGCTACAAAGAGACAAAGAGAAAAGGAGAAAGAAAAAAAGACAAACTAAGGTAGATCAAAAAGCCAAGTTTTCAAGGCACTCCTAAAAGTGGATTCAGATTCAGCTTTGCGTAAGTAGAGAGGCATAGCATTCCAAAGGGCGGCTGTTCTTACTGCAAAGGCGCGCCCTCCAATCCTAGCTTTACGGTAGGAAGGAGAGCAGAGAAGAAGCTGTGAATTCGAGCGCAAGGTCCTGTTCTGATGGTATTTCTGAAGTCTTAGCCTCAGATAACCCGGTCCGCTTTCTCTAGTAGCTCTAAAGGCAAGTGACAGGGCCTTGAATTCGATTCTCCTTTTCACCGGAAGCCAGTGAAGACTACGCAAGTGGGGGGAAATGTGATGCCGGAGAGGCACGTTTCTGAGAAACCTAGCAGCAGCATTTTGGACTGTCTGGAGCCTTTGAATGAGATAGGCATGAAGGCCAAGATACAAGCTGTTAGCATAGTCCAGCTGGGATGTAATCAAGGCGTGGACTATAGTGGCCCGACAGTTCATCGGTAGTAAATAAAGAAATCTGCGCAAACTTTTGAGCTTCCAAAAACACGCTTTGGAAACTTGGCTAATCTGGGCCTTCACCGACAATTCTGAGTCAAATCTAAAACCTAAATTTCTGACAGATATGACCGGGGTGGGAGTGGGATTCAACTGCATTGGCCACCATAGATCAGCCGATGGAGGTGATGGTTGGTTAAAGAACATCACCTCAGTTTTATCGGTGTTCAGCTTAAGGCAATTATCTGTCATCCAAGAAACAATCTTAATTAGGCAATGCCTAAAGCTGTCAAATGCAGCCATCTTGGAATCTTTAAATGAGAACACCAGCTGCGTGTCATCAGCGTATGAGATTATACGCACGCCACAATGCTCAACTAGTGCTGCCAGAGGGGCAAGATAGATATTAAACAGGGTCGGGCTTAACGCAGAACCCTGAGGTACTCCACAACCCATGGAACAGGAGGAGGAGACATGTGGGCGAAGTAGGACCTGCTGGGATCGCCCATCCAGGAAGGATTGGAACCAATTTAAGATGGTACCCGAGATACCCAGCTGTGTCAGTCGGTCTAAGAGAATCGAATGAGAGACCGTATCAAAGGCTGCAGATAAGTCTAACAGCACGAGCATGGCACAGCTACCATGGTCTAGGGATTCTCTGATGGTTTCCGCCACTTCCAACAGAGCAGTCTCAGTACTATAGCCCTTCCTAAAGCCCGATTGGGAGTCATGAAGGAGATTGTTAGACTCCAGATAGTTAGAGAGTTGTCTCTGAACCTCCTTCTCCAAGATTTTAGCAGGGGCAGGAAGGAGCGAGATAGGCCTAAAATTCTTAAGTATGCTCGGATCTGCATCTTCCTTTTTGAGAATTGGCAAGACCAGGCCTTTTTCCACACTGAAGGGAAGCTACCTAGCCTTAGAGAAGTGTTCCAAATAACATTTAACTGGAAGTTAAGGAGGGGAGCCAGTAAGTTAAAAAATCTAGCTGGGCACGGATCCAAGGGCGAGCCTGACTTAATTCTGACAAGGTCTCTCAAGGACAAAGACGGGCAGAAAGGCTGAAATTCAGTCCAGAGACAGGGAGGAGCAGGAGCCACAGGTGTAGTTAGCCTATCTCCGGACACCAAGAAAGTGGAGTATATAGATTGAATCTTTTCCTGGAAAAAAGTTGACAAATCCCTACATAGGACGGTTGATGACGTAATCATGCTCAAGGTGGCCTCAGGTTTCATAAAATCTTGAACGATCTTAAATATTTCTTTAGGAGAATTATCCGATTCTTTAATTTGATTGGCTAGGTGATTCTTAATAGCCAGGCGTTTGAGAGCATGACATTTTTTTGTGCTGCTTTATAAGTGCTCTTCGCATCTGGATTATAAGTTTTCCGCCAGATACGCTCCAGCTTTTTGCATGTGCTTTTTTCAGACTGAAGCTCTGATGAGAACCAAGGAGCGGAAGGCTTTTTCCTAGCAGGTTTCATCATTTTCATGGGAGCAATAGCATCCAGGGAAGCAGTAACCCATTCATTAAACGAGATAGACAACATTTTGTCTACCAGGCTGGTGCGGGCCCTGCCGCATTTGGTCCATCCGGACCAGTGCAGGTTCATACAAGGCCGTGGTACTCGCCATTGTATTTGCAGGGTCCACGTAGCTTTGGCCAGGGTGCAGGACCTTGGGGGCCCACTGGCACTTCTGCTAGTGGACTTTATCATAGTGTTCGACACTGTCTCGTGAGACTTTCTGGAGTAGGTTTTGCTGTGAGAGGGACTGGGGACGGTGTTTCGCCATATGGTGCATCTCCTCTATAACTCCCCGACTGCCCAGGTTAGGGTAAACGGAGTCCTATCCCTTCCATTTCCTTTCACAAGTAGGATGCGCCAGGGCCGAGACACCCTCTCGCCTCTACTCTTCGCGAATGAGCCCTTGGTGTGACTCTTTCGGAGTGATGCTCAATTGTGGGCTGGCGGTGGGGGAACAGCTTAGAGGATCGTATTGCATCTACGCAGATGACATCCTCTTATTTCTGAAGGACCCGGTGTTGTCCGGTCCCAGATCCTTGAATCTCCTAAAATTGTATGAGGACACCTCCGGCCTTCAAGTCAACAAGGGTAAATCCTGTTTGGTGGAGGTGAATGGTGATGCTCAGGGTCAGAGCTGGTGCCCCAACATCCCTGTTCGACGGACTTTGTACAAATACTTGGGAATTCATGTGCCCCCCCCCTTCTAGACTTGGCCTAGGCCCTTAACTTTCGAGGACTAATGAATCCTATGGGGCGCACTGCCCTTTTTAAAATGATAAGCCTGCCACGTTACCTGTACGTCCTTGGCACCTACCCCTATCCCATATCCCGAACATGGTTCAGTTCCTTGACAGCCAGAGTTGTTAGCTTTATCTGGGTGGGTGGTAAACGCAGGGTGACTTTCCAAACACACTGGCAAATCGCCCTTCGATGATGGTCTGGGCCTCTCTGACTTGTATCTGTATTACCTTGAGGCCCAGATGGTGCCAATCAATAAATGGTTCACGGGTGGGTGAGATGACCAAGCATACCGCCTAGAGATCTACTCACTGGAACTAGAAGGCTTGCTTGACCTCCTGTATGGAGCATGGTTGCCAGTCACGCCTCCCTTCTGTACGCGTGTATCCATATCTTGTTGGAAGATGGCCCTACGACTCATCGGGTGGGATCGTCAGCATTCCAAGATCTGCAGACCCAAAATTTCTTGACCAGCACACAGTTCTTCTGCTACCTTCAGCTACGCCATGCTCTGCAGACTCACGCCCTCACAAGAGACTCCCTTTCTGAGTACAATCCACTGGAGGCAAAGCTTTTCTTTGGGCTGTTGGGTAAAGGGGCAGTTTCAAGGCTCTACTGTTCGTTGGTGATCCATGCACCAAATGGTCTGGAGCGGCCCAGGCGGAGGTGGGTGGCCTGGGTGGGAGAATTGGACAAGGATGACTGGAGGGAGGCGTGCATGGCACCCTGAGAACTGGCAATATCGGCGCACCTACACATGATTCAATTTAATTATCTTCATGCAACGTATCTTACACTGCAGCGTTTACAGCACCTTACACCCGCGATCCAGGCCACCCATGTTAGATATGCCCTTCCGGCCGCATATTTCTTCCATGTGGCAATACTTGGAGGGAGTGGACCAAGGACAGTCCTCTGTATTGGGCCTCATCCTGGAGCTTACACCCCGTAATGTGCTGCTGGGACTGGTGATTTGATTTGATTTGACTTGAGATTTATAGAGCGCAACATTCACCCGAGGGCATCAAGGAGCTGAAGACTAGCCGTCCGACAGAGGACAACCATTACACCATTACATCCGCCCCAACTGAGGGATTAGCCGGAGAATAGCTATGCCTTAAGAGCCTTCCTGAATGGCAAGAAAAGAGGGATGGCTCTTAAAGTAAAAGGAAGAGAATTCCAGAGTTTGCTTGCGGCCACAGAGAAAGCTCTATCACCCCACTTCTTTCTTTTGGTTCTTGGTACCGCAAGCCGCAGTTGGAAAGATGAGCGTAGAGGTCTACCAGGTGAATGCCAGCAGAACATGGTTTTTAATCTTGCAGGGTAAGGGAGATAAAGTGCCTTATATACCATACAGAGTGATTTGAAGCTGATGCGTTTATTGATGGGGAGCCAATGAAGGGTTTCTAATCCCTTCTCTGCAGACTGTTTTTTAGGAATGTCCAGGACAAGTCTCGCCAATGCATTCTGCACCACCTGGAGTTTATATTGCATGTTCTTGTTCGAGTCCAGGTACAGCGAGTTACAGTTGTCCAGTCTGGACATTACTAGGGAAAGAGCTATCTGTTTGCGTGCCGGCCGTTGGATTAAGGGGAAGATTTTTTTAAGCATCCTTATAATCCAGGTACAAGTGGAGATGGTACGATTCGTTTGGACATTAAGGTCAAGTTCAGTGTCCAATAGTACTCCAAGATTCTTGGCCTTCTTGCCCGGCGTAGGACAAGATCCTAAGGACTGGGGCCAGCAATTGCTGTTCCAGCTTGATGTCCCTGATTCGAAAAACATAACTTCAGTCCCCACTCAGCTTCAGGAAATTACATGACATCCACTCTGCCACTTTAGTCATGCAACCGAGAATATTCTCTGATGCTGAACAGGAGCCCTTGGGGATTGACACCAAGATCTGCGTGTCATCTGCATATGACACCCGCTTTAGTCAAAGTGGGGGACTTTGTGGGGACAAGAGCAGAGAGGACCCTCCTGTGGCTGGCCTGTCTGGTTGCCAAATGTGAGGTGGCTTGATCCTGGAAAAAAACAGGCTCCTCCAACTATTAGGTGCTTGCGCAGGGAGGGGTGGATTGGTGTGCGCACCAAGAGAAGCCAGTTTACTCGGCCCGGGCAGTCCGCAGAAACACAGCTACATTTGGGGGCCCTGGTGCACTACTATGGAATATCGTTATGAATCTGTATTATTTTGCCAAGCTGGTGTCAGGTATCAATGTTGACTATTGTGAATGTTATGTATGCCTGTGCCGTGAACTGTTCTGCCGCAAAGCTTCAATAAAGTTGGTTATTAAAAAAAAACCTTTTTAATGGTAAATTCGGTTAAGTCACAATTCTGAAAACTTTCAGAAAGTTGGCATTTTATTGTACTAACCATTTGGTCCCTGAAGCCTGTATCCTCGGTCAGATGATTAGGTGTAGTTGGCAGTTGGTTTTGTGCATTGCTCCCAGACAGTGAGACAAAGGGGGACTAGATATTGGCAGAATGGGCCATTTCTGACTTGATGAGGGGGAGGAGCTTTCACCTATCACAAATGCACATTACAAAGATTCTGCCTGAGCACACTCACATACGGTTTGACACTAGTCTTTTGAACAAGCTGCCATGAAATTCCAAGCACCTCGGTGAGTGAACACCTCTAGAAGCTTCGTCTACTTCACAGCTGGCACCAAGTATAAATATTGGACTCAGACCCAGCTTTTCAGTACACCTCTGGACCTGTGGAAGACTCAGGACTGCTGTGCTGCTCTGCAAGAAGGACCGCTACACTGCTACCTGAGTGAGAAGGACTGGATCTGCATCTTGAACCCAGGACCACCAGAGTGACTCCAAGTGCTAGTTGGCTGGCCTACTGACCAGAGCCTCAGGGACAGAAAAGGCTCCAACCACCTTCAGCCCAGCACCTGGACTAAGCCTGCTTTGAGTTTTGCCCCCTAAGTGGTGCCATTCCAGTACTGGACCCTTAGAACTGGGCCTGAAGGTGCACTGCCAGTCCAGATGTTGTTTCTTGGGAACAACTGACGCAGCACAACACATTTCCTCGCAGCTCTGCATTGGAACCACTGCTGCACGACGCATCTTCGACGTAGGACCTCGCATTGCAGCCCGCAGCTTCTCAGAACCCTCGCTGCATGACGCATCTATAAAGCAGGACTTTGCATCATATGCCTTCATCGACTGCATCCTTGACAACAACACAGGACCTCGCATCGCAAGTCCTGTAGATGGCTTCATCTGAACTGCCACTGCGTGACGCATCTCCAATGCAGAACCTTGCATCCCCTCCAAACTGCTGCTGTGTGACGCATCCGCAACACGGGATCTCGCTATGCTCCTCAACCAGGATATAAGCAACTTTGTTCAGCGGGCCTAACTTGGTATGCGGACCGAAGTCCATCCCAGTCGGCCTGATCTTATGACTTTGTCCTGGTCCAGCGCGACCAGATAACCACAGGTGGTGCTTTGTGATTCTAAACATTGTTTTCACTTAAATCTTTAACATTGCATATTTATGGTTCTACTGATTGGATGTTTGTTGTTTTGGTCTACATTTTACTCTATTTTTCTCTATTGGTGTGGGATTTCTTTTGTGCTGTGTTGTCACTTTATTACTGTTTGAATTGCTGCATAAGTACTTTACACATTGCCTCTAAGGTAAGCCTGACTGTTTTGTGCCAAGCTACCAGAATGTTAAGCATGGGTTACTTTGGGGTTTGCTTGTGTTTCACCCTGACAAGAATTGTGGTGCTGCTTGATTAGGGTCCTTAACCAGTAACCGATTTCCTACAGTGATTTTGAAGCTGCTTTGAACATTGCAATAGGAATTGAACATTCAGGAATGTAGATGACGAAAATTATAATTTCTATCTACGCTAGCTAGTGAAAAGAGGTTAAGAGCATGTACGAAGGGACCAAATGGGGAGTGGCCAAAATTAACACAAGTTCTAAAACCTCACAGATGTTAGGAAACAGGATAGCCAAGAATTCATAGTGGGGACGCGTTTTAGGTGTGAGACCAGGATACACCTTGTGAATGCCAATCAATATTCAGCATGGGCGCAGGTATGCCCATGATGTAAATCTACAGGAAATGTAGAAGGCAACGGAGGAAGTGCACCTAAATAAGAAGAAGGAGAGGAAGAAGAAAATAATTTACCATTGGTAATGGAGGAGTGAGACATTAGTGGAGGGGGAAGTGGGTGTGAAGTGGCAGCAATAGTATCTTGGAGCAGAATACCACTGTATTGCGATCTTGTTGTAAATGGTCAAGGCATAAGAGCCATGGTAGACTTTAATAACCCACTCATGATAATTGACGAGAAGGTGCTCTAAAGGTTTCACTCTGGGAATCTAGGATAAATATTCTTGATTATGGTGGATAGAGGCTTGAAGTAATGGGAGAATTTGACACTAGCCTTGAATATGATGGTAGTGAGGATAAATTGAGTTGTGCGTGTACGTAAAGATGGTTTAAATTTGCTTTGATTACATGACCAAGGGGAGCTGAATATTATACTTTTTATCCCAACCATCCCAAACAAGTGATTGTAAGTCAGGTTTGTTGGCAATTGGACAATTTGTTGATATATGGGTAAAAGTAAGCAGATAAATGGAAGATTTTTCTGAAATACTTAGTGATAAACTGGGGAAAAGATTAAGAGCGGGCGGTGCTGCCATAGTGCCTCTACGCGGAGCTCCACGGAGTTTGAAAAAAACTCTGTGAAACTCCGCTCCGCTCCCTTCCGCCTCGAAAATTAATTAAAATTTAAAAAGGAAGGCACTTACCTGTGTGGCTGCCTCCTCCTCTGCCTGGCCGCTCTCCTTCCGCCTCCTCGCCGTCCTTCTTCTATGAAAAAACTCCTACGTTGTACGTCTTGTGCGTTACGTTATTATGCAGTCTGAAGGATGCCAAAGTGTTTACATCTCTAGATATATCTGTCACATACCACCAGATTGAGTTGTACAAGAAGTCCAAGCATTGATACCGAAAAGCACGTACAGGTTTAACTTATGCCATTCAGACCAGCTTCGGCATCTTTAGCCTTCTAAAGGATCATGGGCATGTTGCACAATGGTATGGAGGGGTTGGCATACTACAAAGATGATATTCTGGTATACGGAAAAGATGTGAGGGAGCATGGCAGGTTAAGGGCAGTGTTGGATATCCTTAAGAGGATGGACATACATTTAGAAAGGATAAATGCAGGTTTGTGGTGGATGATGTGGATTATTTGGGACACAGGTAAAGAGGAAATACCAAGGAGATAGTCCTCCTTGCTACACCAGCCCCAAGCAAGCGCACCATTTTGGCCCAAACCCATGTCTACAAGTCTTTGTAGATATGGTTTTGTGTCAGAATCCCAAGGTGGATTCACAGAAACGCCCATGCACCACCCATGGCACGCCTACCTGATGCAAAGTAATGCAAGGCAGCTCAATGCTTTTGCAAAATGTTTTTTTTAATTGCTTTGTAAGTTCCACAAAAGATTTCGTGTTGGGCCTGCATCAAAGAAGTGACACAAACCTGACGCTAAATATATGAACATCTGGCCTCATGTCTACTAAAGGGTATTGAACTGAAATTGAAGATCATGAAAGCTATTAAGGAAGCACCTGCCCCTAGAAACCAAGACCAGGTGAGGTCATTATTGGGGTTGGTTGAATATTATACAAAAGTTTAACTCATTTTGACAATAGGACAGCACCAGTGTACAAACTGTTGAAACACAATGAGAAATGTGTTTGCTGTGGGGAATGCAACTCTGCTTTTGTGCTGTTCAAAAGCAAACTATCAAAGCTCAACCACTGAAACCTTGTGATACTTGGATGTGAGCATCACCATGATGGATGCCAGCAATCACAGTTTTGTGGGTGTTTTTGTTGCAAAGAAGGAAATAAATTATTGCTTTTGCCTCAAGGGCCTTGCAAGCTGTAGAAACCATAGAGAAGGAGGCCTTGTCACTGTGGAATGGTGCTCAACACTTTAAAACTTTCAGATGGGGTTCAATGTTTCGATTGCACATGGACCACAAGCCCTTGTTGCGCTTATTCAGCACATATGGAGGAACAAGGGCTACCGTTTGCATTGCCAATAGGCAGGTCTGACTGCAGGAATTCCAATATGAGATGAAATGTGGTCTGGAGGCTAAATCTTTTATGCAACATTTTGTCGAGGATGTGCGGCGAAATGGGTGAAGATGACAGCTGTGGGGAAGTAAAAATGGTTTGTGTGATAAGTCATGCACATGCTGTTCTGAATGGTGCATTGAAGGACAGTGATTAGAAGGAGGACTTAGAGAAGGCACCTTGCTAAACTGTCACAAAACAACCCAAGCGATGGTCTTCAACTAGAAAGTTGGACAGTGATGTTCCACCATTTCAGTGGGTATCTGAAGAGCTGCAGAACGATAAAGGATTGGTGAAATTGTTAGGTTTCTTGGTGGACCCACAAACATTGTGAAGAAGGTTTCGGGGCTTGCCAACAAGGTCATATGGGTATTCATGCCATGTAGGATTTTTGGCTGCGAGGTGTGAATAGAGCAGGGCAGTGCAATATTTTGTGTGTGACTGCAACACATGTCCTGAGTAACAAGACACAGATAAAGTGTTAAACTTCAACAAAGGAGGGGGTGAGGAGATAGCACTGGGGGGCCATACCATCTCCCAGATGCAACAATTGAATATTCAAAGTTAGGTCCCTCTAAGTTAATTGAATCAAAGGATTCAAGTTCCAAAACACTGCTCACATAGCCCTTTAGGTTATAAAAGGGTCCTCACCCTCGAAACCTTATGAATTGCTTCATCATTGGACCCTCACCCGGACATATGAGAGCTCTCAGATATTGTAGGGATGAGAGGAGATAAAATTATCTAGATATAACCATATGTACAATTATTTAATGATGGTCATCCTGATATGGTGAAAAACAAGCAGTGCTTTAGTAGCACTTAGGTGGACATCTGGGGCCCCATTATACATGGGGCCTATTTCCCTTCATTGCCCTGGGCGCACCTTTAAGAAGGTGCGCCCAGCGCAATGAAGGAAAATGCGCTGTATTATAATGAATGCGCCGCTCCAAGGGCAGCCGCGAACACGCACTGCCCTGGGGGCAGCGCATTCATATGAAAAAGGGAGAGGCTGCTTTGAAGCCGCTCTGTGTTTTCATAGTGCAGGCGTTACCCGCCTGCACTTTTAGAGGGGATTAGAAATCCCCTTGCAGGCGAGTGTTGTCAGTGACTGAACCCACCTGCAAGGGGATGTCTGGGGGGGTCCATAGGACCCCTTTTGCCTTCTACAGAGGGTTGCTCTCAGGGGGCGCACTAACAGTGCGCCACCTTTTAGATGGCACACTGTCAGTGCGCCTCCTGAGAGCTTCTTTGCCTCTGCGCCCACGTCTGTAATACCGCACAGAGGTTAAGGGATTCCCTCATTTGCATGGAACACGCCCATGTACAAATGAGGGAACTCCCCATGAAGATAGCACAGGCGCTTTATGTGCACCAGCGATATCGGTATTACAGAAGGGGCTGCACAAACATCTGCGGCCCCATCTGTAAGACCAAAGCACCCCAGGGATGCGCAAAGTGGGCGCAAACGCCTGTTGTGCCCCGGGGTCACTTTGTGTAATACAGCTCCTAGGGTAGAAATAGCCTCTACGTCCTCTCACAGACTATATCTTACGCCCATCATGAGTTGCCTGAACTGGTCATGTGTCCTTCGTCTGGACCAAAATATCCCTAAACAATGCGAGGCACAATCTACTAATAATTCCCCTTTTTGGTGATTATTGTATCAAAGTATCAAAAAAAAAGCACACACTAAGACAAACTCACAATTGTAGGAGGACATATTGGCCACCCCAGCTCGGGGTACATACTGGCCGCACAGGGTGTGTTGTGGGACCTGCTCTGTAGTCACGCATTCGTCAAGAGCTCCGGATGGTGGAGATCACCCATTGTGCCATAGCACCCTTGCATCAGATAGAGTGTTGCCAGTGATTCTGATTGGGGCAGCAATGTAAGGTGGCTTTGCATATTTCAGGTTCATTTGTTGTCTTGGGGGAAGTGCCAAAATATGGCTTAGGTATAATAGATTATGGGCCATATTTATCAATGAATTGCGTCACCCTTGCGCCACGCAATGGGGCGGTAGAGCAACACTACTTATAAGTTAGATTTATAAAGCTACGCAAGGCCTCCTTGCGTGCCCTCGGTGGCTTGATTAATCTGGAGTAACACAACACATTGCAAATCGCAGCATTGCGTTACTCTGCCCCAGGGAGGCGTTCAATGGGCGGTGCGTGGTTGTTCCCCCGCAACACCCAGGTATTTTGGTGCATTCCTAGATTTACCATTACTGGTAGAACTGGAAATGAGTCAATACTGCTACACATCCCTAGTGGAGGCGTAACAAGGAGAAATATCTTTATTCCTCCTTGTTTTCTGAAGCACAGACAGAAAGAGGAAAATGGTTTGGGGAATTATTTTTGTGCAGGAAGATGTTCCTTCCTGCACAAAAACAATCCTGCTTACAACGTAGGCACCATTTCACCATGGTGTAAGGGTGCCTGTGTTGGCGCTAGGCAGCACATCGTGCACCAGTACTGGGAAAAGACAGGAATGCACTGTATTATGTTAAATACAGCGCATTCCTGCCCTTTCCCTGTCATGCAGCGCAGCGAGGTGGATAGCTGCACTGCACTGATAAATAGGCCCCCAAATTTCCTAATGACTAGAGGTGAAGATTGTGGAGAGCGACAATACGCATAGGGGCATATTCACAAGGACTTATCTCCGATTTATCGCCACCTTAACTCATCAAAAGTGGAGATAGATTTAACACCCCATTCACAAGCGGGTGCAAACTGCAGACATCGCCAGTATTCCCGAGATAACTGCCCCAAAATGTATCCCCACGGTGGACACCACCAACTAACCCTAATGAGATGCAGATTAGGCGTTCCCGTGCAAAAACACACGAAAACACCACTACACCACTTTCACAACGAACTGCCAGAACTGCAATGCGAGTCAAAACCACGCGATAAGCCGCGGTAGCAGCAGGTAATTAACACCTGCCTTCAGCTGGTGTAAAGCCGGACGACTACCTGCAGTAGGCAACGGAGCCCCGCACACAGCCAAACCCGAAGAACAAACGACGCCATGGAGGTACTCATCATGCAGCTCGGAGCCCCAATAGGGCCACAACACCCACCGCCATCCCCCCCCCCGGACCACCACAGAGGCAGCGCAGAGTAAGACAGTGGACCTACCGAAAACGCACCAGTCTCACAGACCTAACGCCCGAGGATGTCATCACCCACTACAGGCTCAGAAGGACAACTATCATCCGCATCATGACCCACATCGCCCACAGGTTGACGGTCTCAACCCAGCGGAGAACCAACATCCCTCCGCAGACGAAGCTGCTGGCTGTGCTGCACCTGTTGGCCTCTGGTACCTTCCAACCAACAACTGCCAGAGTCGGAGGAGTCTCACAGCCAGCCCTATCAAAGTTCATCACACCTGTCCTGGATGCCATCAGCAGCTTCATACCCCAGTACCTTCACTTCCCCCACACTGCGCAGGAACAGCTGGAGACAAAGCAAGGCTTCTAACGAATCTGAGACTGAGCTGAGACTCTCCATGCTGGAAACCCAGATATCAACTATAATCCGGGGCTTCAGAGAAATACTAGCCAACCTCGCGGCGCCCCAGCAACCTCAGCGCTCCCACTCCCCCACTACCAATGCACAACAAAGATCATCCATAATCCCCCCTCAGAGATGGGCGGCAAACCCCCACCCCAATATTCCTCAGAGACCCAAAAGAACTAGAGACGCTATGTCTGAGAGTGATGCGGCGGTCCTCGCCTCCCTGTACGACAATCCTATGGCTGTCACCCTCCAATCCAAAATCCAGGTGATCACCGGACTAGGAAGAGACCAAGCCCCTCCAAAATCACCCAGACCGCCGACCACCCGCACTAGCATCCCCATGGCCCCCCTAATGAAGAAACCCAAAACAGTGACTACCCCCACAAACTGCATGCTCATAAACTGCAGATCAGCCACCAAACATGCCACAGAACTAGCAGAATCCATCCTCACTCACGACATAGACATAGCATTCATCACCGAAACTTGGCTTAATGGATTCCTCCCTACCTCTCCTGGACACTCTCGTCCCCCCAGGCTTTCTAATCACCAACAAAGACAGAAAAGACCAAAGAGGAGGAGGCATAGCAATCATCCACAGAGACAATATCTCCGTGACGGAAACAGACTCCTTCAACTACAACACCTTTGAGTGCCTAACCGTCAACATCGGCACGAGCAACAACAAAACACTAACCTGCCACCTTATCTACCACCCCCCAGGCAACTCCAACGCTTTCACTGAACACCTGTCCGACCTGATTGCCCACTGCTTACTACAAGATACGAACAACCTAATTCTGGGCGACCTCAACCTACACTGGAATGAAGATAACAACCCGCTAATACAAAACCTGAGCGAGCTGCTACTCAGCAACAACCTTTCGCAACACTGCACAGAAGAAACTCACAACAAAGGATCAATCCTAGATGCCATTATCGCCAAACATGACACAGTGACGATAAATCACACCCTGCCCGTAGATTGGTCTGACCACCACCTAATCCTCTTTCACCTCACTCAGCCAGTCACTCTACAACCCCCCACCCAAGAACAGCCCAAGTGGACCAGAAACCTCACTCAGATCAACATGACTGACCTGGAGGTAAAAGTCAACTCCCTCCTCAATACCTCTATGGATGGTCTAACCACGACAGAACTCACTGACCATTAGAACACATCCCTGACATCCATTCTAGACCAGATAGCCCCGCTGAAACAAAAAAAAAACAGGAACATCCCATCCAGATCCTGGTTCAACACGGACATCAACAATGAAAGGAGACAACTGAGAGCCACAGAAAGACGTTGGCGAAACAACCCCTCCACGAGCCTACACGAACAACTCAAAGCAGCTCGTAGAAAATACAAAAAACACATCTGTAGCGAAAAATCCAACTTTTTCTGCTCCGACCTGCACAAGGCAAAAAACAGGCCCAATGAACTGTTTAAAATCATCAAGCAACAAACCACCAAGCCCCCCGTATCCTCTACCCAAGCCTCCAAGGAACTGTGCGAAAACTTCGTCATCTTCTTTGATGAAAAAATCTCCAAGATTGAGCTTTCATTAGACACCAACACCAACCCCGCATGCTAAAGTCTGCCCCCAGTCTCAATAGAAAGCACAAGCCTGCACCACACAAATACATGGAAGTCCTTCAATCCCATCACAGAAGCCGAGATTATCAAGCTAATCTCCACCTCCAAACCCGCCTCTCACATCCTTGACCCTATACCCACCCAATTAACCAAAAAACTCAAACTCTCCATAGCCCCTTTCTGGTGCAGAATCATCAACAGCTCTCTGAGAACCGGAAGCATACCTGAATGCCTCAAAGTTGGCCAAGTAACACCACTAATAAAAAAACCAGGCCTCGACTGCACGGACCTGAATAACTTCAGACCGGTCTCCAATCTCCCCCTCCTATCCAAAATCCTCGAAAAATGTGTCCTCTCACAACTGACTCAGCACATGGACAATATCAACCTTCTTGATCCCCACCAATCGGGTTTCAGAAAAGGTTACAGCACTGAGACTGCGATCCTCAACATCACAGATGACATCCATAAGTCACTTGATACCGATCACTGCTGCCTACTCATTCTCCTAGACCTATCGGCTGCCTTTGACACGGTAGAACACCATCTCCTCATCAAGGCCCTACAAGAAAGGGTAGGGGCCGATGAGATGGTCCTCCGTTGGTTCACCTCCTTCCTCCATAATCGGTCGCAAAGGATAAAAATCAAAAACTTCACCTCCGACCTTCACCCAGTCAGCAGGGGTGTACCCCAAGGTTCAGTGCTCTCACCACAACTGTTCAACATATACATGGAACCCCTCACCACCATACTCAAAAATGCTAATATCCCCTTCCACCTATATGCTGATGACACCCAGATCTATCTACAAACCTCCTCCCCTGACGACATCCTCAGACTAAACAACACTCTGAAAGATATTCAACGTTGGTTGTTCCAAAATCACCTTAAACTCAATCAGGACAAAACGGAGATCCTCCTCATCTCCAACAAAGAAGAGAACCCACAAATTGCAGAATGGCTTAAAGCTATGGATGCTCTAAACGGCACTCCCACCCTGGCTAACTCCGCAAAATCTCTAGGAATCACCCTGGACCCAAAACTGGAGATGACCAACCACATCAAAAACTCTGCAAAGACTGCCTTCCTCAACCTGAAACTTCTTTACAAAATTAAACCATTCATCCCTACCAAAGACCTCAAAAAAGCCACCCAATCGCTGGTGCTATCCAGACTCGACTATGGGAACGCAACCTTAACCGGCACCGCAAAAACTCGCCTAGCTCCCCTCAAAACAACCCTCAACGCAGCAGCCAGAATGGTCACCGGAATCAGGAAATACGACCACATCTCACCAGCACTAAGAGAACTAAAATGGCTCCCTGTTGAACAGCGGGCTAATTTCAAAACGGCTTGCCTCACGCACAAAGCCCTACACACAGGAAAACCGGACTATCTGGCCGCCAAACTAAAGAGGGCCGGTCAAACAAGAAACCTAAGGAGCTCAAACTCCCTCCTTCTCATACCCATGAAAACACGCAAACAAAAAACCGCGGCTAGGTCATTCGCTGGAAACGCGCCCAAAATCTGGAACTCCATCCCAGCAGATATCAGGACTATCCGGTCCTTCGCTAAATTAAAAAAACACCTAAAAGCCCTCCTCCTAGACCGCTCCCTCCCGAATGGATAGCTGCCGCCCTCACGAGAACCCCGACTCCGTTGCTCACTGACCTGGCATCTAACAGATCCACCTCAGCCCGCGTCCAGACAAGTTTGTGCATTAAATGTGGTTGCCTCAGGACTCACGGACTACCTCAATGAAGCATTCAACGAGGCTACCTCAGGACTCAACTACTACCTCAAGAATCCTCAGCCCTCCTGGACTTCCGAACTCTATGTTTAAGACTGCTCTACTATGTAACCCTTATGAAACACTGTTGTAAAGCGCTCCGATACCCCCGGGTCAGGTCAGCGCTATATAAAACTCCTAAAATAAATAAAAATAAATAAATTCTACGCCTTTGCTAGCTTCCCACACGTGTTGGGGGCCATTGACTGCACACATGTCCCACTTGTCCCCCCTGGGGATACTGCACACCACTACCGCAACAGAAAGCACATGCATTCCATCAATGTGCAGGCAATAGTGGCCCACCGGGGAATGTTCACCAATGTCGTCGCAAACTACCCAGGCAGTGAGCACGGTTCATACATCTTCCGACAGTCCATCATCAACCAGCGCTTCCAGGATGGCATCTATGGAACTGGATTGCTCGTTGGTAAGTGGCAAATCAACACACCACACACCTCAAAGCCACCATCTCACAATGCACAACTGTGGGAATGCACACGTGACCAAACCACATACAACATGTCAATCAACATGCCCACCTACCAGACACGACAACACAACTCCATGGGGATCCTGGGCTTCCCCTGCACGCAATACAGCTATATCATGGCACCACATCCACACAACAGCTGAACGTGTGGAGATGCGGAATGCAGCCATGTGCGAAGGATGCAAGTGTCCCGTGAATGGGAATGTACACAACGACAAGTGAGGCGTGGATGTGCCGGTCAGACATGGGTATGCAAACCACAGATATGTCCATGCAGACATCAACTGCTGGTGACTGGAGAGTAGTGAACAGTGGACGCAACCATGTCACCCCAGGCCGTGGGTCAGATCGCGGAAATGTCGCTCGCTGCGTCCCCCCCTGAGTGCGTGAGCGTAGTGGGTGGGCCCGGAGTACGCCAGGCCTGCGCAGGGGTGTGGACAAAAACCCTGTGGCGCAGAGCGTGGTTCTCTCCCGGAAAGGCCAACGTCACTGCCAGGGTGGCGCCTCGCAGTCCGCCACAAGGCCGACGCTGTGAGCAGCGGGGCCTGTGAGCCTGTGCGCCTGCTGCACCCCAGGACGCTGATACCCAGACCAGGCATGCCCACACCAGCGCTCCAAGGCCGCACTGCTAACCTGCTGACACCGTCGTGTGTCAAAGAGGGCCCACCACGTGCCGGTGCTAGCTCCAAGACCCATGCCTGCAACCTTGGCGGCCTCCTCAGGCCATCACTGTCCTCCGTGACACAGGCCCCCAGGGGTCCCCATTCGTTGACATACCCCACTGCTGCAGCCCGGCTACACTGCAGACCAGCATGTCCCACATCCTGGACTGAGTCATCATTGATCAATGGCCGGGTGCATGCCAGTGTACGCAGGGGGAGGACTGAGAGGGAGATGCGTCACAGTCCGGTGGTAACACGGATCACGGTTACGGAGGAGGTCAACCAGTAGCAAGGACTGACCTGGTGCCACTAACCCTGTGCGCCTTGAATGACCGTCAGCCTCCAGCGGAACATTGATGGTGTCTGAGCCTGTGGCCTGGGGGTTGTCATCAGCAACGGGCAGGTACGGACTTGGTATCTGGCATGAGTCTGTGGCATTCATATCCGCCATGTTGCCGGTCACAGCTGGCATGTGCCCTCTGCATCATGCCCTGGGGGTACACCTCCCATTCTCCCCCGAGACACTCCGCGGAAGGCACCACTGAGACATTGGAGACCCTGCTCTGCCTTCATGACCCTACCCCAGTCTCCCACAGGTCAGCATCCCGTGGCAGTAGGCCCGTGTCGGCCACTGTGCATCCGGGGCCACTAACCCTGTGCGACTCAAGTCATGCTCCCTTTCTGAGTGCCTGATGACTGTTGGAGTTGTTGCCAGCACCAGCTACTCCCTGAGGGCTGGCTTACACTCACCCCACACACAGCCAGCACAGGCGTCACTGGATCAGTGGGCCTGCCATCACATCATGCCGACCCAAGTATTGACTCTTTTCTCTCTGCACTGTCCCAGGTGATCAAGGATATGAACTCTGCCCTTGGATGATGACACCCCTCCGAGACCCGAACACACCCGCCCAGAGGCAGTACAATGCGGCACACATACGCACCAGGGGCATCGTTGAACGCACATTTGGCGTGTTGAAGTCACGTTTCAGGTGCCTGGACGTCACAGGTGGAAGGCTCCTGTACAGCCCAGACATTGTGTGCAAGATGATCGTTGCATGTTGTGTGTTGCACAACATCTGTGTACGCACCAATGCCCCATGGATCCCAGTTCCAGAAGTACCGGACGATGATGGGGACGATGGGGCAGGTGGCCCACATCCCACTGCTGCTGCGGCAGGATTGGCCCGTAGGAACACCATCATTAACAATTTCTTCTCATGAGAACGTCACATTGTGGCCGTCCCTGGCAATCGCGGGACAGTACAAAATGTCCACAATCACAGCATGTGTGAATAAAACATATTTGCAGGTTACAGGTTGTACTTGTACATTGTCATGTAACAGTTTCCTGCTGTGCCTGATGTGATTTGCCATGTTGTGCACATTTGCGGCACCAGTTGTGACCTCAATCAATCAATCAGGACATTTGTAAAGCGCACTACTTACCCGTGCGGGTCTCAAGGCGCTGGGGGGGGGGATGCTGCTACTGCTCGAAAAGCCAGGTCTTGAGGAGTCTTCTGAAGGTTAGTAGGTCCTGGGTCTGCTGTAGGAGGATGGGGAGGGTGTTCCAGGTTTTGGCGGCGAGGTGGGAGAACGATCTGCCGCCGGAGGTCGCTCTTCGGATGCGGGGGACTGTGGCGAGGGTGAGGTCGGCGGGGCGGAGCGGAGCTGGCGGTTGGGGGTGTAGAAGCTGAGTCGTCTGTTGAGGTATGCTGGTCCGGTGTCGTGTAGTGCCTTGTGTGCGTGGGTGAGGAGCTTGAAGGTGATCCTCTTGTTGACGGGGAGCCAATGCAGGTCTCTCAGGTGGGGTGTGATGTGGCTGCGGCGGCTGCCCTGTGTTCTGTTGTGGAGGTGTTGCTGTTTGTACCGGGATGTTGTCAATGTCGAGGTGCACTTATACTTATGTGCGTATGCTGCATGGTGGGTGATTCGCTTCTGCGGCTCTGATTTGTCTGCCACTGATCCCTTTCATGCGGTGTGCCTGTCAGTTCTGTGCTTCCAGGGTGCTGAGATGTTGCAGACTTGGGTAACTTGTGCTCTTTGTCGAGTTGTGACTCTTGGGCCTGATTTGTCCGCAGATGTGTCGTTGACGTCAGGGGTTGTTTGTGCAGGTAGTTGTGTCAGAGTGTGACCTGCTCCTTTTCGGGTGTTGTCCGCACTCAGCCACCTCAGTGTCGGGCCGTGTACATTGCCATGTTGTTCGGACTGCAGCCAAGCTACTGGTCATGTGGTGTCTCTTGCATTGTCAGTGTGGCTGACGTATGTGCATGTTCGCATGTTCGCACGTGGGCATGTGTTGGTTGTGTGACTGTTGATGTGTTGGGTGGGTGCCCCCTTGGGCACATGCTGTTCGTGGGACTACTTGGTGTTTGTGTGTGTGCTCGAGTGTTCCCGTGGGATCAGGGACATGGACCAGGGTCATTGTGGGTGTGCAGTGTGCCCTGCTTGATTGTGCATGTGTGCCATTGTGCCCATCTCCACCAGTCCCCCCACTCCCAGGTCGCTACGCACCATGTTGATGTGAATTAGGGTCATGTTGGGCAGTGTCCAGATCACCAACTCATGTCACCGTCTCCGGACTGGTGAATGTGGCCACCATCTTCTCCATGTCATTCAGCTCCTGGTGTTCTGCTGGCCCCCCTCCTCCGGGGTGTGTTGCTGCTTTCGTGTTGGCAGCGGGTTTCTGCTTGGTTTTGCCATTCACATCAGTCCAGCGTCTCTTGTGCTCTTCATTTGTCCTCCTCTGCCATGCGGCGGCATTCACATGGTCCGAGGTGGTGTGCCATCTTTGCCTCTTTGTTGCCAATGACACGTTGGAGGTGACGTACAGTTGGTGGTGGTGTTCTGTCTCATCCGTGGTGATCATGTGGTTTTCCTGTAAACTGTACCCCGTCTCCCTCTTCTCATTGCCCTTCCACGTGCCCTGTATTCCTGGGTGTTCCTCCGTGGGGATTGTGGGGTTCATGTTGTCCTCTGCAGTCGGTCAGGGTGCGTCCGTGGTACTCCCCAGTTGATTTGGTTTGTGGTGGCATTTTCCGTATGCTGTTCTTGTGCTTTTTCACGCATTACGCGTGGGTTTTGCTGGCCTCTCGCTGCTTATCGCTTATTTCCTCATCGCGCTTTGGCCCATCGCATGTTTTTTCGCGTTGAGGTTTGTGTTTTTATCACGCTCGCTGTGATTGTATTGCGGACATTGACTGCGTTTTCGGGGGACTATCGCATGGTACCGCCGTGTTGTGAATTCCAGGTTAACACGGGGTTATTTTCTCGTGATCGGCTGCGATGTGTAAAGTTGCGTTAACATCTTTTGGTGATATTTAGCACACGTTCTTGTGAATATCCCCCATAGTGTATTGTGTAAGATGAGAAATTAGAAAACATTTGGAATCTATGGAAATCAAGCATGTCAGGGCATCACTCTACCATCCTAGGACCAACAGATTAGTGGAGCGAGTTAATTGTATGATCATGGATTAGTTGCCATTGTTTGTGATCAACAAGAAGAGGAGGAAGAAAACTTTGAATGAGATGCAATGAGGGCAACTTCTTATGTCAGCATTGAGGTTTTACATTTGTCTTAATCAAAGAGAAGGTGGCTGGGTCCTCTTTGAATAAGGAATGGATGGGTCAGAAAGAGGTGAGCAAAGCTAAACTGGTAAAGGTTGTTGATGTGAGAAGAGCAATATAAACCAAGTCCCCATGTCTGCTCCCCCTTGCTGCCTCTGAGTGTGGCTGGGATTGTTTACCTGGTTTTGTTTTCTAGTTTACATTGAGTCTGTTTTTTCATTTTGATTATTTTTATTGCCTGATTCCGTTATTTTCTGGTTTACATTGTCAGTTTTGCCATTTTCATTGTTTTTACTACCTGATTCCTTTGTTGTTTTTCTGCTGTTCCTCCATCGTCTGCTCGTTTCCTGCTGTTTTTCTCCCTCCTGCCGCCCCACCCACCACCTCCTGGCAACTCTCCTACTTCCTAGGATCTACTTAATGAATGTTGCAGCGTGACACATTGAGCATGTCCCTGCGTCTGCTCTCCCCGCTGCCTCTGATTGTGGGCTGGGATTGTTTCCCTGGTTTTGTTCTCTGGACTGTTATGTCATTTTGATTGTTTTTACTGCCCAAATCCTTTGTATTACTGCTGTTCCCCCGCCTCATGCTCCCTTCCCACTGTTTTCTCCCCCCTGTCGCCGCCGGCCCCGCCCACCACCTCCCAGCTACCCTCCCACCTCCAAGGACCCACTTAATGGAGGTCGCAGCGCAACCTAATTGAGCGAGTCCCCGTGGCTGCTCCCCCTTGCTGCCTCTTAGTGTTGCCTAGGATTCATCCCCTGGTTTTGTTTTCTGGTTTACATTGCGTCTGTTATGTCATTTTGATTGTTTTACTGCCTGATTCCTTTGTTTGTTTCTCTTCTGTTCCCACCGCCACCTGCTTAATTCCTGGCATTTTTCTCCCTCCCGCCAGCCCTGCCCATTACCTCCCAGTGACCCTCCTGCCTTCCAGGACCTACTTAATGGAGGGCACAGCGCAACCCCGCAGTGGATGCACGCAGTGGGTGCTCTGCCGGCACACCAAAGGCGCGTCAACAGCAAGCCAGTCCGCACCAGGACTGTGCCCAGTGCTAGGAACCCTGGCACTCCTGCTATACACAGATACTCCACCGCAGAACTCCTAACCCTGGACCACAGATGCCGCAACAACTGCTACATCTCATCTCCGAGATCAACAGCAGGATCTTTTACCAGCCGCCGCTGCCTCTTCGCCTGCAACTCAGGACCTCCCACCTTCACAGAAACCCTCACCACACCCACCTCACTGACCATGACCATCCCAGAACTACTCCACTACCTCCTGCTCAACACCCAATCACTCTGCAAACACGCCACCGAAGTCTGGAACACCATCACCACCCTCACCCCTGACTTTCTGCTCATCTCATAGACCTGGCTCAACCCCTCCTCCACCCACGACATCATCACGACGCCCAACAGCTACAAGATGATACACAGGGACCACACCAACAAACACGGAGGAGGCATCGCCATCATCCACAAAGAAACCATCAGTTGCACCACCACCAAAGACGAGACCACACCGATCATGGAACACCTCAACTTCCGACTCCAAACCGATGGCAAAACTACCATCAGAGGCACCCCCGCCTACAGACCCCCAGCCCCACGCCCTGGATTCTGCAACGCCATCCCCGTATTCATCGCCCCACTCGCCATCGATTCCAAGCACTACATCTTGCTCTGTGACTTTAACTTCCACCTAGATGACCCAAAGACCCAAACTCAGCCAACCTCCTGGAAAGCATGAGCAATATCAGCCTCACCCAACTGGTCACCAATCCCACACACAATGCAGGACACATGCTTGGCCCGATCTTCACTGTCAGCGACAGAATCAAGTACAGTCACATCACCGAACTTACCTGGACCGACCACGCCATCGTCCACTTCACCATGGCAGGATCGCCATTCACAACCACCAGGCCCCCAAGCTACTCCCACCGCAGCTGGAACAAAGTGACAGAGGCCCAAAGGATGGACGTCCTCAACACCTCCCAACCCGACTCTGCAACCAACTTCAAACAGGCCGTCCAGACTTTCTCCACCTGGATCACCACTTGCTCAGACAGAATCACCCTCATCAAACCAGCCAAGACCGGCAGATCAACCAAACAAGCCAGTTGGTATACACCAGAACTCAGAAGAATGAAAAGCAACTCCAAACGGCTAGAAAGAAGATGGCACACCAGCAGAGATCCTACAGATCAAGCCACCTTCAAGTCAGCCATCAACAAATACCACCACGCCTAAAAGACATGAAGAGAGGTGCCCTGGCAAACTGCATCGAAGCATGCTCCAACCACAGCAAGGAACTCTTCAGCAGTTTCAGAGAGCTCTCATGCTCACCAACCACCAAGAACATGATCTCCCCTTACCAGGAACTCTGCAACAACATGGTGGATTACTTCCACAACAAGATATCCACCATCTACAGTAACTTCGAACCCCAACCCACCAACCTCTGAAACCTCATCATACCGACTGACGCCACCCATAACCACTCTGGAGCAGCTACAGACCCTTGCCCCACCACTTCTTCAACTTTGGGATCAAGGAAATCAGGGGCGAGCTCACCTCCATTCTCACCACATCCATCACCACGGGAACCTTCCCCGACGGATGGAAGCACGCAGAGGTCAGAAACCTCCTTAAGAAACGCTCCGCCGACCCAGCAAACTCAAGAACTACTGCCCCATCTCTCTGCTCTCCTTCCCCGCCAAGATCCTCAAGGAGGCCATCAATTGCAAACTCATTGAACACCTGGAGAGAACACACTGGCTGGACTCCTCCCAATCCGGTTTCCGCGCCGACCACAGCACTGAGACCACCTTGATCGCTGCTACTGGTGACATCAGAACCCTCCTTGACATGGGGGAAACAGCGGCCCTGATCCTCCTCAGCCTCTCAGCAGCGTTTGACAGCATATCCCACCACACACTCAAGAGACTCCACCACATCAGGATCCAGGGAAACTGTAAAACTGCAGAAATTTTCATATGAAATGTAGAACTTGAAACTGGGGATTGAAATGTCCTCTTATGAAGAAGGGGAGTTGGAGTAGAGAAACTGTAAGCGTGCATCTGGAGGTAACTTGATGGGGCATAAACTTCTAATATAATGGCATGTTACATGGTGGATCTTTACATAACTGGTGACGAGTTGAACTCTGTGAGGGGGACAAATGCTGAAGTACCTCCAACCCTGGACAAAGGATAGCAGGGAACTATCAACCCACCCACCTGCTTTGCACGTGAGTAACTAGTCATGTTTGGATGTACTCATGGAAAAGGTGACTGAAATCAACTAACAGCGCTGAGGGCATTCTCCTGTGTGGTCACAGGAAAGGAGAAAGTGCTATTAGTGAGGCTATTGTGCCAACCAGCGTGTGACTGTCCATTGATCTCTATCTACATTCTATTTAAGGCATAATCTATTACTTGCAGTACATGGAATTGCATTGAAGTGTGAGGATTGTGTTTTCTTAACTCTGTGGATGAAGCGTGATTCTCTGTGTTCAAGGAAAACGATAAAAAGTGGCATTGCATGCATTTCTTCAACTTCTTCAACCGGTGAGGTATAAATTTGGGGCACCAAATAGAGGAATGTGTCGTGGCTGAAAGTAAATAACTTAATGCATCTTATGGGTGACTATGGCATGCTTCTCATGTAACTTTGTCAGGACCAGTGTTGGCGGGGTCCAGTTGCATTGTTTGAATTCACCGTGAGGACATCCAAGTCTTCAGCGCGTGATACAGCTGATTGCAATCAAGCCTTTAACTGGAGCATGCGCGCCTGATAATGAATTTGAATCCAAATACTCTGCGCGCCACCTCAGAAACATTTGCACGTGTATGTTTAAAAGCGAGCCTCACACACAAGCTTCACATTGCTAGCCTCCCACCTCATGAGCCTCACACCTCACGAACCTCACACATGTAAGCCTTTTGTGACGTGCAGAACTGCCTTTGTTCAGGGGCATTTTATGGATTTTGGGGGCCCCGGGCCAAAAATAATTTAGGGCCCCCTGTTCGGAAGAACTCTGAATTTATTATCCATTTCAGCTCATTCAAGTCCTCAGCAACTATGGTCTGATCATTGACAACCCTCTTTGTTGGACCACAAACATTTATGGACTCCAGTCCTTCAGAGGGCAAACCCTTTGAATATTTATGAGATATTGAGACCTGGAAGCCCCATTTCATATTGTGCAGGGATCCATCATTTGTGCGTTATCCCACTGCCTGGGACTGTCCTGAAAGCTTAATGATGGGGCCCCTAGAAAGGTGGGGGTCCTGAGCCAGAGCCCACTGTGCCCATGCCTTAAAACATCTCTGCCTTTGTTTATCTCAGAACAAGGAACGTTGTCACTCACCATTATTTCCAGGGGTTTCACACGCTTGCCAATGTTTTTCTGTGGAAGGCTTGAGGAGACAATGAAGGCGTCTCTATGACTCACCAGAAAACGATCTACCCTGGCAATGACAGAGAATTCTATGGTCAGGAGAGTTTCTTGGCTTAGTCACAGCTATTCGAGGAAAGTACCTTGGCAACAACACGACATTGGAGAGAAAAAAGGGAAATTATACAAGGCATACACCAAAAAAAAAGTGTTTACCAAAGAAATTTACGCAAGACAAGCATCAAAGAATAAGAATATTCTACACCTCATGATGTTTTGGTTTATTATGGTAGTTTGTTTTGTTAATTTGTTATGATAATTAATTATTTCGGCTGGTTATGTCAGTTTTTTATGTTCACTAATCTTTATATATTCTTTGCAGGTAGGGACTATTCAAATATTTGTATATTGCATATCACATATATATAGTGTATGATTACCATTATATAGAGGGTGTATAGAGACACATAGAACATGAAATGGGTGATCAAGGTTTAGTTCCACCGCCAACGTTTCTTGCCGCTCCAGGCGAACCGTCAATACCATGGAAACAGTGGAGAAAATTGTTTATCACTTACATGTTGGCAATTAGTGCTGACAAATATGGTCCTGTAAGAAGACAAGTAATTTTACTCAACCATCTTGGTGTCGAAGGGCGACGGTTGTATGAAGATTTCCTGAAGAACTCTTTGGGCATGGGAGATGGTCAACCCAACAATGTTTATTAAATGTCTTTACAAATGTTAGATACACGTTTTTTAGCAAAAGTAAACATTGTATTGGAGCGACACAAGTTTTTTTCTCGTGTGCAGAGGGCAGATGAAGGCATTGCAGCTTTAAAGGGTCTATCTTTAACATGCTAGTTTGCAAACTTAAGTGATTCTCTCATACGGGACCAAATAGTAAGGTGCACAAATAATAAAATAATAAAAGAATAAAAGAGAAGCTGTTGATCAAGGATCCCACACTTGAGGAGGCCATACAAATTGCCAAGGGTTTAGAGCCCACATAACTATGGATAAAGGAGAATTACTAAAAGAGCATTCGGCCAAAGTGTCGGAGGTGTATATGCCAATAGAGGAAGTTAAAAAAGTGAAACCTAGTGAGAAAACGCAGTCACAAGACAAATCTAATGATAAATTGCAACCCCAGTCAACACCTTCAAAAACGAATCCTAGAACAATCAAATGTTACCTTTGTGGTGCACCTGGCTACATTGCATCTAGTACCACGTGTATGGCAAGGAATGTTACATGTCGAAACTGTGATAGAAAATGGCAATTTGCCAAGGTCATTAGGACAAAGAGCGGATTAGTGAAGGTAAAGGATGAAACTGGTGAAAATATACAAGAACTAGTGCTTGCTGTAGAGGATCTTGGAGATTGTGAAAAGACAGTTAGTACGATCTCTCAAGTCAAAGGCATAGAAAGGGAAAGCACAACCAAGTTGGAAAAACCCCATTGAAATTTACACCTTGATGACTGTGAGGTGAGGATGTTAGCGTGCTGAGGGAGTTTGTACACATTGTTGTCAAAAGTAACGTATTACAAAAATTGGGAGAAGGCAAGCAAAAGTAGAATAAATCTGACATCAAAGCTGCGGGGTACGGCAGAAAAACCATATAGATCATGAGAATGAAATGGATTGTAATAAGCTTAGTAGGAAGAAGAGCGTTGGGTTAAGTGTATATAACCAAACAGGGTTCAGATCTACTGAAATGACGACATCAAATGATCTTAACATAATTTTGAACCCTAATGCCGAAAAACCGGGCATGACTGTTGAAGTGCAAACTGTGGAAATGGGTGAAGAAACTCAAAGGGAGTATGGCAAAACACTAATGAAGGAGTATCCTGAGGTATGTACAGATGAGTTAGGAAAACATAAGGGTTTCTCATACAGAATTATATTTAAAAAAATGCTACCTCAGTTGTACACAGAATAAGGAATATTCCACACTTAATGAGACAGGTCTTATAGAAGGATTTGAACAAGTTACTGGAGCAAGGTATAATAGAACCTATTGAATCTTCAGAGTGGTTGGCATCCATAGTGGTGGCGCCAAAGGAGGGGGGTAAGATTTGGCTATGTGTTTATTTACCCAACTTGGATAGACAACCCTTGCCAAATATCTCAGAGATGTTGACAGCAATGGGGGGATGGTGTAATTTTCGGTGTAATCGGCATGTCCGCTGTATATCATCAAATTGACCAGCATGAAGATTCCAAACAACTTACCTCATTTGTCACATCGCTGGGGATCTACCGCTATTGCAGGATGCCTTTTGGCTTAGCATCGGCCTCAGTGGTGCTACAAAGGATTATGCAACGGATATTCAAGGGACTCAAGAAGTTTTTACGTTTCTAGGATAATGTGCTGATTGTGGGAAGGAATGAGAAGGAACATAACGAATTGATGGACATGGTGAGGAAACAACTCAAAAAGCGTGGATTGACAATAAAGAAGGAAAAGTGCGAATAGAGGAAAACACAGGTCACATACTTAGGGCCTGAAATCTCCAAGGATGGAATTAAACCGAAGAAAAGTATTGTCATGGCCATGAAAGATGCGTCAAAACCAACAGATAAGGATCAATTGAAGTTTTTCTTAGGGCTAGCACAGTGTTGCTCCAAATTTGTGGCTAATTTTACAGAAGTGATGGCACCCTTGAGATTGTTAATAAAAAAGGGGGTCATTTTTGAATGGGACAAAGGTTGTGACACAACTTTCAAAAGAGTAAAGGAGGGTATACTGCAAGTTCCACATTGGGTCATTTTGATGTCACTACTAGAACGTACATAATGACTGATGCAAGTAATGTGGGAATAGGAGATGTGTTAACAAAAGTGAGAGATGGCCATGACAAAATGATTGGATTAGCTTCACGATGCCTTCAATAAGCGGAATCCTCCTATTCTGTTGTTGAGAGGGAAGCCCTGGAGTATTGCTGGGGGATCAAGCATTTCAAATACTTTGTGTGGGGTTTACTTTTTTAAGTTAAAACCAATCGAATGCCCCTAATTCACTTGTTTAAAGGGGGAAAAAGTCTGGAGGGGAACGTGATGCAGAGGATAACCAGATGGATGTTATCTGTGCTAGAGTACAATTTTGAAATGGAATATGTGAAGGGTCTAAAAAACGTATTTGCCAATTGTTTATCTAGAATGCCTGTGGATGAGCCAGATCAGGGACCAGAAGTGGATGTAGATGTGGTGATGGAAGGAATAGAAGAAGAAGCCCTTGATTAAGAGGAATGCAATATAGCAATGACAGAGGATGTTATATTACAGGAAATGGGAAGGTCTGTAACTGCAGGGTGGGAAGGCAGTCAAACTCACAGTACACAGCTGAATGGTTACTATCTTGTGAAAGATGAATTGAGTGTGTGCGACGGGAAGCTGTTGAGAAGGAACCAGATCATTTCACCCGAAAAACTCACGAAGAGGATAATTCAGATTACACATGAAGGGCACCCGGGCCGCAATTTGACCAAAAGACGTATTCTCCAAACTTTTTGGAGGCCTGGAATGGATGAGGGCATTGAAAGTGTGGTTAAGGAATGCTATGCGTGTGCCAATAGCAATAAAACTAAAATTGTGAGGCAATCCCCTTTGAATTGTGTGGATCTACTCAAAAGGCCCTGGGAGAGAGTGGCTATTGACTTCTTAGGTCCCGTAACCAAATTGGGTGTGAGAAATAAATACCTGATTGTCCTGATCGATTTCCATTCCAAATGGTTTGTCATAGAGACCACTGATTCAATAGATACTGAGATGGTGATCAGATTGTTGGAGAGTGTTTATGGATGAAGGTATCCCTAAGACATTAGTATCTGATAATGAGGTGCAGTTCATCTCCAGGAGTATGAAGGAATTTTTTTAACAGAGTGGGTGTCAAGAATGAAAGAGTAGCTTTGTTCAGGCCTCAAGCCAACCGGTTAGTTGAAAGGATCCGAAGAAGCTACAGTGGAGAACAATCCTTCTACTACCTCGCCGCCAAGGCCTGGAACGGCCTTCCCCTTCACCTCCGAACATCATCCTCTCTCCCGGAATTCAGAAAGGTCTCAAGACCTGGCTCTTCAACATATCACAGCAAAAACCCAGTGCCTGGATACCCTCTCAAGTGATTAGCCGCACTCTATAAATCTGAGTTGATTGAGTAGAGAGGCAGTGGAGGTAAAATGGGCAAGAAGAACATGAGTGTGGGTAATTCTGTTGGAATAAAGAAGTCAGGATGTGTCCATAAAAAGGATTCATGATTTTCGGCCCAGGTACTCATGGAAAAATCGAAGGACCATGTAGTGGTATTGCATGATGGTTTAATTTCGAATAAGGAAAAATCTACAATAGCATGTAGTCAGATGGGTGTAAATACGAATGAGAGATGAGGAGAGTGTTGACAAGCCATTGGAAATATGACACTTTTCGAGAGAGAGAGAGAGTTGAACCTACATGCCTAAAGGAAAATGTAACCAAATAGTGTTCCCAATCACAAGTCAATCGCGTGACTGGGTAAAAGGTGAAAGCTTCGCCTTGCATATATTTATTCAGAGTAACCTATGTGTCAAAAATGCTGGACACCTGATTTTCTGTGATTCATTTTTTTAATGAAATTCTCAGATGGGACATATGTGGAGTTTAGTTCTGTTTAGAATTTTTGACATAATTTTGTTCTATATAAAAAGGCTGTTTGAACGAAGAATATTTGCTACACTGGCAGTTGCTGCTGTTGGCGGAGAGCCAGTGATTCTACCTTTTAAAAAAAAAAAAATTATAAATCTTTTTCGAACATATTCATATACCAACAGTCCAAGGTTGCATGCGTTCAAGGGGGAGACATGAATATTGTAGCGGCCTTAAGCCACAAGTCTCCCCTCACCCACGCAGTCAGTAGATATCGTCTCGTTAGTCCCAATGAGCAGGATAACATTGAGGGGAAAACAGTGTATCCCACTCTATGAAGCTCATGACCCACAAACTTTCGAATGCCTTTTTTGCACAGCCTGTCAACTTGTATATCTCCTCGTAGGCATTTTAACAGAAGTTCATACCTTTCCACCAGGCAGATAACGGTGGGGGGTTTGGTGACCGCCAGTGCTCAGTGATGTCCCATTTAGCCACAAGAAATCCAAAACCAGCAAACAGCCTACGGTGTTTAGTATCTAGTCAACCATCCATTATCCCCAGAAGCACCACTTTGGGGTCTAACTCTGCCACCACGTGAGGCATATGTGAATTTGTGACTGAGGCTCAATAGGCTTTTATAACGTGGCAGGACCTAATAACGTGATAGAAGGACCCAACGTGGTCGCCATATCATGTGCAGCTAGGAGAGCTTGTGTGCCTCATCTTTCAGGGCCTATCTGGCCTATAATATACATAGTGAAAATAGGAAAATTGATTGAGCCAGAAATTAGAGGGTATGGCCAGTGTACGCAAAGCTATCTTCATGTCTTGCAAGTCCTCATCATCGAGCTCCCTCAGATCAGTCATCCAGCTCTCTCTGAGGTTTTGGAGAGAGTCTGGGGCATTGAGGAGAAGGGATCTGTATAGATGGGAAATTCCCTGTCGACCCAAAGGCCCCACCTTCACTTTCATCTCCAGGGGGCTAGCTACTGGGAGCTTCGCGAGTAGCTCTTTATTTGTATTAAGGGCATGTCACATTTGTAGGTATCAGAAAAGTTGCAAATTAAGTAGGTTGTATTCTGCATTGAGATGGGATGGTCGTATAAAACAATGTGGTCCTTGTCCCACATGTCGCCCAGTGTGGTAATCCCTACCTGGTTCCAACCCGGGAACCCCTCCAGGCGTGCTATCTGTTGCAGCAATGTCCCTACCCATAAAGGAGTTGGTGCCGTCGGTATCCCACAGCATTGGATGTGTGTAAGTGCCACCCTCCAGCACAGAAGGGGGATTTTGAAGATTTGCAGTAGGAAGGCAGGGGGCTTCCTCCCATAGAGTAGGTTTGGAACACCCCAACTCTCAAGCATGTGTAGTTCATGGCGCCAAGAAGAGACTTGGCAATGTCCAAACAGCCAGTCATTCCTTGGTACCATTTATGCTGCCCAATAGTAGAGGCGGAGATCAGGGACGCTCAGGCCCCCTTCGTAAGGGGAGGTAGAGCACTTCATGTGGGAAATTCTATGGGGCTTGGCAGCCCAGTAGAACCTTGTAGCCATGTATTGTAGAATTGGGAAGATAAAGGTAGGGAGAACTAACGGGTAATTCTGCATTACATATAAGAAACTGGCAAAACTAGCATTTTACATAAAGCAACTCGGCCTGTTAGGTTCCATGGTAGGGCGGACCAATTGTCAAGATCTGAACGTGTGCACGTCAGGATTGGGGCAATGTTGAGGGCCTATGCCGTCAGCGGATCTGATGCAATGTGGATGCCAAGGTACATGAAAGGGCCAGAGGTGGCCCTCAATCTAGTTTCAAGGTGTGGCGGGGGTACCAGATGTATGTATTGTGACTCATCCCAATTGACCTTGAGACACACTGCATCTCCATAGACTTCCAACATTCTAATAAAGCATGGCAAAGTTGTCTGAGAGGACTCCAGGTATAGCAGCATATCGTCAGCATAAAGCAACACTCTATCCTCTTGATGCAGGAGCAAGGAGAAGCCTAGGATCTTGACATTGGTTCTAATCCAATTTGCCAGGGGTTCAATCACCATGGCCCACAGTAAGGGGGACCAGGGGCATCCCGTGCCTCATGCAACGCTGGATAGGGAAGGGCATGGAAAGTGTCCCGTTGACCCAGTCACTAGCTGTAGGTTCATACATCGGAGTATTTGAAATAAGAAGGGCCAGTGGACCGTGTCAAATGCTTTTTCAAAATCAATGAGGAGGATGGCAGCTGGGCCTGATGAGTGGTTGAGGTGGGAAAGAGCGGTCTGGAGTCTGCGTAGGCAAGGACATGTGCTCCTACTGGGCATATAGCCATTTTGATCCTCATGGGTCAGCGTTTTGACTACGGTAGTAACCCGAGTGGCCAGTATTTTCACCAATATTTTGGATTCTATATTCGAATAGGCCGCTAATGTTCCAGGTTAATATTTTAAGTCGAGAACCCATCAGAAAAGTGAGACATGGGACGGGTGACGCCTGTGCTCGCGGGGGTCAGTTGCATGAACCTTGCATAGAAAAAAGCATTAAACACTGTTAAACTGAACAGAAAAGTGTAATGAAATCACATCCTTTCTCCCCAATTACCCCCCTTCCTATAGTGTGCCCCCGGATGCTAACTATCCCAGGAATAACCAAACAATGAAACATAAGGTGCACCTGATTGTCAATCACTGTGGCCCTAATCCGACGTCTTATGAAGTTGTTCCGGCACATCATGGTCCAGTCTGGTCTGTGAAGATCCTCAGCGGACTTCCGAATTTGGTGTATGCCGTGCCCTCTAAGCCTCCTGAGACACTGAGACTGATCGGGACGGTTGCCTCCAGGTCCCGTCTCTAATGTTCCTGCACCTGTTAGAGCTCCTGCCCAATTCGAGGCCCTGTCCTGGCGTGCCATCGCTGCTTGTACGCGACATGGTGGGGTCCATACGCGGAGGTCGTTCTATGACTCATTCCTAAGATCTGTCTGGGTGATCAAAGAAGAGTGTTTTCCCTTGAAAGAGGCCCTTCAATTTGACTGGAAAGAGGAGCATGTATCGCAGGCCCATGTCACAGAGCTTTTTCTTAACTGGTTTAGATGATTTCCCTTAGGCGAGCCATCCGCCTCAACCTCACCAATTTTAGTCTCATGGGCTGACCTGGACTCCTAGAGGGTGAGCAGTAAGGACGCATTATCTACTGGAGACCCATGCACCGCAGTCCATAGCCGTGTGTTTCCAGCGATTTGGAAGTCATGGTGTCCGTGCATGGCCAGGATTTAGCCTAGTGGTCCAGTTTGCTTTGCTTCATGGCGGGTTTGTCCTTTGCCATTGTGGGAGGGTGATGTAATCGGGCCAGCCAGTCCCTCAACTGGGGCGGCACAAGCAGCACCCAAATCTTCCCACCCCACAGGGTTCTGCCTGAGGGCCAATAACTTTAACAGTGCCCCTCAAGTCTCCATAACCACTGTCTCTCAGATTCATTTAGTTTTATAGCACCACTCATACCAGTGTAAGGTGTCAGAGCACTTTACATCACACATGCATTGCCCAGAGACAATCATATGTGTGTAAATCAGTGTATAGGAAATGTTATATCAGACAGGACTACAAGGTGTAGTGTAGGAGTGACATGTCATCGATACTGGTAGGCAATATAGTATGGCAAGAGTCCTTATTCTGGAAAAGCAAAAAGGAAAAAATTCAGAATTTAAAACATAACATCATTGCTAGGGGTTCTCTTTAATAATAAGAATTGTTTTCTACCCAAATGAACCCTTTTGGCAAGGTTAGGATAATGAAAGACTTGGCAAAAAAATCATATAGCTCTAACATATACCTTTTAGTTTGCATGCAGCTCTTTGATGACAGTTAATAGCTCAATGTTCTATATTAGGATTTTGACTTATAAACCACAATAACAAAAGGAGCTCTCTTACAGAAGCAGTAGCCCACTGACCTATTTACATTATATGCACTTTGTTATCTGCATGGTACACGTTCTTGGCAGCAGGCATTTTAACCCTCTGCACTACCTTAGGATGAGTCTTAACTTCCACTAGTCAAACTTTTGGACTCTTTCCAGGAAGACGATTAATCACCGGAGTTATTTTGACATTTTAATTGATGCCTTAAAATTGCTGGAGGCAAGGAACGCGGCAGCAGGTGCTTTTAAAATGATAATATACTTGCAAAAATGATGCCCTCACCCCAAGTCAGCACCCAGTACGGTGGCACAGATCACACTGCCCTAGAGCCAGCCCTGCCTGTACTCATTCTGGATCTGTTTAAGCACTTCTGGCAAAACAGCTAATGAGGGTGTACCATGTGTTCTGGTTTATACTGCAGCAAAGACTTTACCCCAAGTGGCACAGTCTTCCACAGGGGGCCCATCCACATTGGCAAGCATACTGTAAGAATTCTGTGTTATTCCTGGGGTCCCGTATGGGGAAACACTGCCTCAAGAGCTGACTTGCGCAAATCCAGAATGGAATTTCCTCCCTTCTGATGAGAAATTTACCCATGACTGCATTGATTGTTTGTGGGCTTATGCCAGGTGTAGCCAATTGCAGTTGTGCAACTTGAGCACTCCTTGCAGGATTTAATGTTAAAGTTCACATAAACTGTATCAAACACCTTTATAAGGTTACTAAACTGTTGTACTGTTGTACAATCTGCGTACCTATGGTGCCGTCATGTTTCCTATATTAGGATGTGGTGTAACCAGCTAAGACTGGCCATGTTGTTCCCGAACTGCTAAGAGGACCTAATCTAATGTCATTTATTGTGTGTGGTAGGGCGCCTTCAAACCAATTTCTATGTTCTTGCTCTGTTATTGGTATTTCTATTTCTTCATATTATGTGTAGTTATTTGAAACTTCAGCTACAGTGTAATTGTGAAACACTCTAGTTGTGTTGTCTGCTGCTGGGAATGTAACCCATGAATAGAATACTCTGTCCTAAATGCTTCATGAGCCTCAACCTCGAAGGTAACATCTTCACCCATAAGTGTGAGACCATGTTGTAGCAGCTTCTGAGGAACCGCATGTCTGCAGTTCTCAGCTAGATTTAGTGCTGCGTATTCAGCCATGAGAATATGTGGAATTCAGAGAGTGTATCACAAGGGGATAATACTTTGAAAAGTTCAAGCTTGAACAACATTCAGTCAATACATAGGGCTTACCTCCTTAGCTGAGAAGGATATTCCCTATCATCATGGACGTCTCCAGTTAAGAGGTGAGTAGGGGTCTTTGGGTACACAAAAGAGACCTACTCAGGCGATCCATTAAATAAGAACCCAAAATACCAACCCTGGTGGCGCCATGTCGTATGGCTTCTACTTTCTCTGTAGGAATTGTGCATTTGTTGGATGGTGCCAGGCTGATTCTTTGCACCTCCTCAGGATATTTTGGCCTATAATCTTGTTAGCTCACAGTTCAACCATACGTACCCCTGAACCTAGGAAGGTAACAAATGAACTGTGCAACTTCAGAACATGACAACACTGACTCTCTAAGGAATCATAGTAACAGATCTAGAACCCTTTCACTCAGTCACTCGTGCATACCCAAAGAGATATACAAGAAATACACAAATAGGCATTTCAATATTTATTGAAGCATTGTGATTCTTGTATTAAAAAAATGTGCTGCAATTATTAATAGACAGAAACAAATGACAGTTATTAGCATCACGAGAACAGTGAAAAGGATAAATAAATCTAAATCCATATTTGTAAAGCGCAAACTACTCACCCTTACGGGTCTCAAGGCGCTGGGGGCCGTCGTGGAAATTAAGTGAGCTATTGCCCAGAGTCACATGGTGCTGAGCTGCGCTGCCGCCGGTGCCGGGGATCGAACCGTGAGCCCTGTGCTCCGAAGTCAGCTGCCCTGGCCGCTGCACCACACCTCTCCACTAAATAAATAAATAATTCCACCATTGTGCTAAAGCACTGTATATATGCTGGCATATAAGTATTGTTTATAGTGTACTCCTACTACGCGCTCCCTAACCTAGTTGCCTAGGGTGGGTGATCTGTCAAAATCCCCTACTGGATGATCTGACTCCCCATTACCCGAGGGTAAGTGTCTTCAGCGGCCCATCTTGGTCACACGTTGGACATCCCTCCTCGCAGAGGGAAACAGGAACAGCTAGGCTGGAATTCTAACAAGCAGCGGCAGCAGAGTGCTCCTCTGATTTGAACACAGAAATTCTCATATTTATATAATAAAACAGATCCATGCTACTGTGCCGAGACCTCAACCAGGCTGTCGTTGTTTATCCTCTTATGATTACTTGTCGCCTATTGGACGATCAACAAACAACAACATTTGCACAGTGAACTTTATCCTTTGTGCTAAATGTTCAAGGTGTCATGATAATGTGCCTACGAAGTTGAAATGTAAGCAAATGTGGCTTCTAAGAACCATATCTTGCACAGTCACACAAGCAAATGTGTGTCAAAAGTCAACGTGTAGAAAGAAAGCAACTTAAGAAAGGTGTGCATGAAAAATGGCAGTGTTTCACCCCGGGCCTAAACCAGCCACATGACAGGACTATACCACAATACAAGCCAGGACATCGCTAAAAAAATAAAAGGCTGGCTTTCACTCCCTGGGTCTGGAATAACATCCCCATAAACATCAGGATTTCTTCAGCCCTCCTTCAATTCACAAAAGTATCTGAAGGCTCACCTCTTCATAGTACAATACATTTGAAAAGATAGGAAACATTCTGCCTCTAGTAAATGATCCTGAATCATATACCTCGGTTCAGTGCTTCGTTGTTCTTTAATTAGGTTTGCATTATAAAAATACACAGCCATAAATACATATATACATGCCAGAAGCATGGTGGTTTTGTGCCCAGGCCAATTTTAGGTCCAGTCCATCCCTGTACTCTGAAGTCCCAAAAATAGCTGATATTTTTTTAATTCACCACATTGTATCAAAAGCCTAGATAAAAATCATTGCATGTATTCGATTGAATTGTAATTGCATATATATAGCGCTTACTACCCCTGAAAAGGCATCGAAGTGCTTTTTTGGCAAGTAGCACGCTACTCTAGGAACCCAAAAATAATTAGTGGTGAATTAGTGTAGTGAAATATGAAATTAATTTGAGCGGTGGACATGTTAGTCTGTTATCTGGAGTGAAAAGGATAGTGGAGGGATGGAGGAGGGAAGGGTTTGCATTTTTATAGCGCTTACTCCCCTGATAAGATGTTGTAGCACTTTTTGGCAAGTAGCAGGCTACTCTGAAACCCAAAAAGGATTAGTGGTGAATTAGTGTAGGGAAATATGAAATTACTTTGATTTGAGCGGTGGACATGTTAGTCTGTTATTTGGATTGTAAAAGGAATAGTGCAGGAATAGAAGAAGAAAGGGTCAAGAAAGATTTTTTATTTCGATTGGTTTCTTTTGGAATTCATAGCAGTAGGAGGGGGGTTGGGATGAGTAAAGGTGAGGGGGGAGAGTCAGAGGGAAGGGTTTAGAAAGGCTTGTTTGGGAGATTTGAAAGGTGAAAGAGGTATGAGATGATGCAAGGAGGGGTAAAGGAGGGAAGAATCTAGAAACAGTTATTTTGGGTATCATAGTAGTGGCATGAGGTTTGGGATGAATGGGAGAGTGGAGGTAGAGGATATATTAAGAGAGGTATAGGGTGAGAATTCGGGTAGTGCATTTTAAAGAGTAATAGAATGAGGTTTGAGATGAGTCAGAGAGTTGAGGTAGAGGTTATACTGAGAGTGGTATAGGGTGAGAAATAGGGTAGTGCATTGGAAAGAGTAAAGGAATGAGGTTTGAGATGAGTCAGGGTAGAGGATATATTGCGAGAGATATAGGGTAGTGCATTGGATATGCTGAATTAGCAGCAAAGTAATAAATATAAAGATACATAAGTAAATGGAAGGTATAGCATAAGTACATGGAAGGTATATATGCATAAGGAAGGTGATATATGTAGATTAAAGTTGCATTTAATAAACTCAGACTGAAGTTTTGCTGTACTTGAATTTTTTTTATATCAACAGTGAAGCAATGGTAGATAGATAGTTTTGAAAAAAGATTTACTTAATTATGCAGTTACTTATATACATGTTAAATATAGAATAATGTAACTATAAGTAATGTGTACATTTGTTAAGCAGAACTAACGAATATCTAAATCTTTAAAAACATAATTATTATACATGTTTATACAAAGCAATACACATATGTAGATACACATCTATAGTCCAAATAAATGCTTATATACAGTGGGATATGCTGTATATTTATGTTTGAGTATGGTGGTTATGTGGGGAAGAGCCAATTCTTGAGTAGTCTTCTGAAGATAAGGTGGTTATCCGTGGATCTTATGTTTGGGGGTAAAGAGTTCCATAGTTTGGCTGCTTAAACAGAGAAGGATGTGCCATCCATATTTATTTTTTGGTACGGTGGGATTTTGAGGCAAGGTGCCACTCTAGAGCGGAGGTTTCTTTGTTGAATGTATTTTGTGATTTTATTCCTGATGAAGAGCGGTCCTGTTCCATGCATCACTTTGTGGGTGATACAAAGCAGCTTGAATGTGGATCTTCTGGCAACCGGTAACCATTGTAGGGCTTTCAAAGCATGGGAGATGTGGGCGTGCGCTTTCATATGTAAGAGTAGTCTGGCAGCAGAGTTTCTGAATCGATTGTAGTCTTTTCATAGTTGTTAAAGGTAATCCATGGGAGAGGCTATTGACGTAATGGAGTTTGGACAGAACAAGAGAGATGGTAGTCTGGACCTTGTGTGGGTATCCCAGGTAGGGGAAGATGCGTCGCAGAGTTTTTATAGTAACAAAGCTTGATCTTGCTTGTTTGTCCACTTGCACATTCAGTGATAGCTTGGAGTCCATGGTCATTCCGAGGTTTCTTACTTCCTTTGATACTCTAGGTGGTGCTCCCCAGATTATCAGGCCATGCGGCGAGTGGGTCATAATTTTTCCAATCGCCACACATGAGTATTTTCATTTTGTAAGCATTTAATTTGAGATGGCTCCATGTCATCCATTGATCCACAACTCTGAGACAACTGACAATTGGCGAGTTTCCAATGTCTTTGGGGCATTCCAGTTGAAGGAGTATTTGTGTGCCATCTGCATAGTTATATATAGCACGTGAGGTGAAATTGTGTGACCAGAGTCTGCAAAGAACAGGTGTACTGTATATGAGCCTTTTAACCATTATCTGCGATCATGGCACAGATTTATTGTAATTATAATTGTAATTGCATTTATATAGCGCTTAGTATCCCTAACGAGGCGTTGAAGTGTGTTGAATTTAAGGGGGTCATCTGTTTATTGCTGCACATTTTGTCATGACAGCTCTCAGACTTAAATCCAGGTGCAGGTATGATGCTAGATGTGGAATATGACTGGTCCCACATTGGGAGACGTTTGGGGGAGGGCAGGAAGTAGAAATTGGGAACTCAAAAACACCGGACAGCATGGGACGTTGCACATATTTAAGTGGTCGTCTCGGTGTGGGGACTGGTACTCTATATAAGCTGGAATGTTGATGCACTTGGTAAAACTAGGTCTGTTACAGTGTTATGGCATGGCAAATAATACATGATGATCGAAACCTCTTCCTTATACAAGGGAAGGGAAAGAGATGGTGACAGAACCTGGCTGCCCCAAGCGATTAGTTCCTAATATGATGACATTTATTGGTAATCATTTTCTAACAAATACAAAAAGTTCAGTGATGGGTCATCATGTAAGGGCGAGGCAGGGAGCTCTAAACTCACTGCATGGTGATGCGAGGGGGGGCAGGTGAGATATGGACTTATTCTTTGCAGCAATATCAATAGAGGTTGCGGTAAAATGAAGGGGATGCTTAAAATATTGGGTACCCTGCCTGGGCCCAAATAGAAGTGATAGCCTCTGTGGCCCTATATGGTAAGGTCACTTATTTGTATGACATGGAACGTCAATGGCATTGGCAATAATATTAAAAGGGGAGTAGTACAGAGGATGATATCTGCAAAAGGCAACATACTATATCTCCAGTAAACTCGTCTCCTGGGATGCCAGTGCCAATTTATTTGGTTAGGGACATATAAGATGCCCTTTACACTAGAGTCTCCAGAGGATTTGTCACACTAATCAAGAAGTCAGTCACTTTTCAATTAGGGCTCCCTCGTGAGACTAAAACATATATCTGAAAGAGACACGTTAGTGATAGATTCCTTACCTTAGAATATCCCCAGGCGTCAGACTGGATCCGGAAAGTTTTTCGTCAGCAATACCCCTGCGCGTCAGTAGGCGTCGTCGTACTGCTCCGCGTACGTCGCTGGCGTCGTGGTCGCCGAGATGACGTCATGGGAGCTATTTAGACGCGCCCACGCGCGCGGACGTCAGTTCTTTCTTTTTCCGCGCCAGCAGCGCAGATCCGAGAGAGAGCAGTACCCCTAGTTAAAAGTTTTAACTTGGTAATTGTTTGTCGAGTAATCGACTCTGGTGCAGTAGGGATGCCCGGGTTTAAATCCTGTGGGGCCTGCCGTCGCAACATGTCGGTAGCGGACCCGCACGACGTGTGTCTCTTCTGCTTGGGGCACGCCCATGACCCCAAGGCGTGCCCCGATTGCCGGGCCATGGCGCCGAAAGCTTTGCGGGAGCGTTCCCGAAAGTTGTTGGAGGCCCAGCAGTCGGCTCCGCGTCGATCAAGGTCCCGCTCCCGTGGGAGGTCGAGAGACCGGTCGCGGAGCCGTTACCTTCGCTCGTTGGACTCGGGGACAGGTAAGTCACGGCGCCATAAAAGAAGCGACGTCGTTCGTCTTCTACCCCTCACCGGTACCAGGACATGGTGGAGGGGGCGGGGGGTCACTCCCCCGCGGCTCCGCTGGAGCCCCCGTCGTTGCCTGCGGCCTACCCGTCCTTTCCGGGCCCGCACGCGACGTCGGATGAGATACAGGTCTTCCTGTCGGCCATGGGCTGTTTGTTTGGCCCATCGGGTCCCTCCGGAGCGCCTTCGGGCCCCGCGGACCCGTTGGATGGGTCTGCCCCCGTGCCGCCGCCTTTGGCCTCGGCTACACCGGCAAAGTACCCTGCGGCGCCGCCGGCTCCGGCCTCGACGCCGGCGCTGGATCCGGCGCCGGCCTCGACGCCGGGCGTAGCGCCACAACTGACGCCGTACGGCACCGAACCAGAATTGGTCTCTTACCCCCCAATTCCAATTCTTGGTACAGAGTTTCTCCCATTTCCCCGGGCACCTCGTCCTTACCGGCCTCTTCCAACACCGGTAGCTGAAGGAGAGTACTGGGAGGGGTCTGAGGACCCTCTTGCAGCTCAATGCGAGAACGAGCCTGAATGGGAAGAAGACCTGGAGGGTCCTGTGGATCTGGATTTCTCTCCACACCCTGGCACACTGTCCCCTTCTTCCGTGGCTACGGAGGAGGTGGGGACTTTTTCAGTGGTGCTGCGTAGGGGCGGCTCAGGCTCTTAACCTTGAGCTCCCTTCTGTGCCTATCAGAACGAATCTTCTGACTGAGGTGCTGCAGCCAGCGTCCTCCTCTGCGGAGCCGCTGCTGCCCTTCAATGAGGCACTCACTGATGTCCTATTGAGCACCTGGGGCAAGCCTAACACAGGGGTTCCTGTGGATAAGGGAGTGGCACGCCGTCATCGCCCGGTGCCGGGCGATCCCAGCTTCCTCACGCAACACCCAACACCTGAGAGTCTGGTTGTCCAGGCCTCTGCCTCTCCGTGCGCATTCCCTTCTGCTCCCCCGGACAAGGAATCTAAGAAACTGGAGCAGTTTGGAAAAAAGATCTTCACTTCTGCCAGTTCAGGGTTGCGGGCGGTGAATACAGCGTGCCTGTTGGGCCGCTATTCACATTCCGTATGGGACACCGTGGCACAGGTGCTTCCTCAGTGCCCGGTGGAGGCTCGGGCGGTGCTCTCCCAGGCTGTTACAGAGGGGACAGATGCTGCAAAATTCACCATCCGTTGTGGACTTGACACAGCAGATTCCCTCGGCAGGGCGCTTTCCACAACGGTGGCGCTCCGTCGTTATGCTTGGCTCAGCACCACTGGCTTCTCCGGGGATGTCCAAAACACCCTGTTGGACATGCCTTTTGATGGCACACGCCTGTTTGGTGACAAGGCGGATAGGGCCCTGGAACGCTTTAAGGACTCTCGGGCTACGGCCCAGTCCTTAGGTCTCTCCACCACACGCACTCCCACGGGGTCTGCTTTTTGCTCCTTTCGAGGGCAGGGTCGAGGCGTCCAAATGCGTTCCTTTCAGAGCCGCCGGCCTGCACAGCAGCAGTCTTAGCGTGGCCGAGGTCGGGGGGCCCGCCGAGGTGGGTCACGGGGCCAGCGGGCGGGTCAGTCCACCGCCGCCCCAGCCGCCGCCGCCGCTGCCTCCAAACCTTCCTAGTCCGGTCTTTTAGGCCCACCAGACGCCAGTGGGTGGCAGGATTCGCCATCACCTCCCCCACTGGCGCACCATCACTTCAGACAGGTGGGTTCTGCAGATAGTCCGAAGGGGCTACTCCCTCCCCTTCGAGTCTACCCCTCTAGCCATGCCACCTCAGTGCAGCCGCATGTCGGGGGATCACTTGGCACTTCTCCAGCAGGAAGTCACGGCCCTCTTAGCCAAGGGGGCCATCGAGCGCGTTCCGACGCCAGAAGTAGGTCGTGGTTGTTACTCCCACTACTTCGTGGTTCCGAAGAAGGACAAAGGTCTGCGTCCTATCTTAGACCTCCGAAACGTCAATTGCTTCCTCCGGAAGGAGAAGTTCAAGATGCTCACTCTTGCTCAGGTCTTGTCTGCCCTAGACCCGCAAGACTGGCTGGTAGCGTTGGACTTGCAGGATGCTTATTTTCATATTCCCATCCTGCCTACCCACCGGCGTTACCTCACGGTTCACGGTAGGCCACAAGCACTTTCAGTTCACCGTGCTCCCTTTCGGCCTTACCAGCGCCCTCGGGTGTTCACAAAAGTGATGGCGGTGGTCGCAGCTCATCTGCGCAGATCGGGAGTTTCAGTCTTCCCCTATCTCGACGACTGGCTGTTGAAGGCGGGATCGCCCCAGGCAGTCGTCTCCCACCTCCAGACTACAGCCGACCTCCTGCATTTGCTGGGGTTTTCCATCAACGTGCCGAAGTCACACCTGATTCCCTCTCAAAAGCTCCTCTTCATCGGAGCGGTTTTGGACACGGCGCAGTTCCGGGTTTATCCTCCTGAACATCGAGTCCGGTACATTCGGGCTATGATTCCGATCTTTCGGCCCTGGTCCTGGGTGTCGGTCAGGAAGACCCTGAGGCTACTGGGCCTCATGGCCTCCTGCATCCTGCTGATCAATCATGCCAGATGGCATATGCGGGCTCTGCAGTGGGACCTGAAGTTCCAGTGGACGCAGCATCAGGGGAATCTGTCCGATTACGTCCACATCTCGGAGGGCACTGCACAGGACTTGCAGTGGTGGCTCACGGACCAGCGTTGGGTCAGCGGCAGATCCCTCTCCCTTCCCCAACCGGAGCACACAGTGGTGATGGACGCGTCCCTGCTGGGATGGGGCGGCCACATGGGAGAGGCGGAGATCAGAGGCCTCTGGTCTCCGGCGGAGTCCAAGCTCCATATCAACCTTTTGGAGCTCAGGGCGATCCTACTTGCACTGAAAGCATTCCTTCCCTCTGTCAAGGGGAGAGTAGTGCAGGTGTTCACGGACAACACCACCGCCATGTGATACTGCAACAAGCAGGGCGGGGTGGGGTCATGGACCCTTTGTCAGGAGGCTCTACGTCTCTGGACGTGGCTGGAACGTCAAGGCATTTCCTTGGCGGTTCAACACCTGGCAGGTACCCTAAACGCCAGGGCGGACGAACTCAGCCGCAGGTGCATGTTGGATCACGAATGGCGTCTTCACTCAGAGGTGGCACAAGGTCTCTTTCAACAGTAGGGAGAGCCTTGGTTAGATCTATTCGCCACCAAAGAGAACGCGCAATGCCAACAGTTCTGCGCGTTGGAGTTTCCAAGGCGGCACTCGCTCGGCGACGCTTTTCGTCGCAAGTGGAGTTCCGGTCTATTGTACGCCTATACCACTTCTACCCAGAGTGCTTAAGAAGATCAGACGCGACCGGGCCCAAGTAATTTTTATGGCGCCGGACTGGACTCGAAGAGTTTGGTATCCCGAGCTACTCAGTATGAGCATGGATCCCCCGATCCGGCTGCCTCTTCGGGAGGATCTCCTGTCGCAGCTCCAGGGGACGGTCCTCCACCCGAACCTGCCCAGCCTCCGCCTCCTTGCGTGGAGATTGAGCGGCGACAGCTGATTCCATTTAACTTGCCTCCTGAAGTCTGTAATGTGATTCTGGCAGCCAGGCGTCCCTCCACTAAAACGGTATACGCCTGTCGGTGGAACAAATTTGTGGCATGGTGTGCAGCAAGAGCTGTAGATCCTCTTGCTGCCCCTCTTTCTGACGTCCTCTTGTTCCTTCTCTCTTTGGCCCAGCAGGGCTCTGCTCTGGGCACTATCAAGGGCTACCTTTCTGCTCTTTCAGCCTTTTCTAGGCTGCCTGATCAGCCCTCTCTTTTCAAGTCCCCTGTTGTTAACAGATTTCTCAAAGGCATTACTCACCTTTTCCCTCCTGTTCCTTTTGTCATGCCTCAGTGGGACTTGAACCTGGTTCTCACATACTTAATGTGCGCTCCCTTTGAACCTCTTCATAACTGTCCTTTGCGGTTATTAACTTTGAAAACTGTGTTCCTGGTGGCCATCACTTCCGCTCGGCGGGTGAGTGAGCTCCAAGCTCTTTCCTGTAAACCTCCTTTCCTGGCGGTTCATCCGGACAAGGTGGTTCTTCGACCACGTCCCTCCTTTCTACCAAAAGTAGTCTCTGCCTTTCATCTCGGGCAAACTGTGACTCTGCCCACTTTCTTTCTGCCTCCGCACCCTTCAAGAGAAGAGGAGAGGCTCCACCGTCTGGACCCAAAACGTGCACTTTCGTTCTATCTCAACCGCACACAGCAGTTCCGGGTGGATGACTGGCTCTTTGTTGGCTACGTGGGTGCCAAGAAAGGCCGGGCTGTGCACAAGAGGACTATCTCATGATGGGTTGTCTTGTGCATTAAAGCCTGTTACTCTCTGGCTAAAAAGGAACCTCCGGTTGGGCTGCGCGCCCATTCTACCAGGGCGACAGCAGCTACTACAGCATTGGGACGCGGTGTCCCCCTGCAAGACATCTGTCAGGCGGCCACTTGGGCCTCGTTGCATACTTTCACAAAGCACTATTGCCTTGACAGTCAAGTCCGGAGAGACGGCTTCTTTGGCCGGTCGGTTCTCCGTGACTTTCTGGTGTGATTTCACTTCGCAGACCCACCACCGGGGATGGTATTGCTTGGGTATGTATTCTAAGGAAAGGAATCTATCACGAACGTGTCTCTTTCAGATGCACAAGTTACTTAATTGTGTAACGATATATCTGTAGGAGACATTAGTTAGTGATAGATTCCTCACCGCCCGCCCATCCTCCCCGTTCTGCGAACTGTTCTCTAGGGTTCAGGTCATCCCTTTCAGGGCCCTAGTTCTATTGCACCAGTAGTCGGTCTCTGGCATGGCTCTGCGCTCCTGGCGCGGAAAAGTTGTGTACAGAACTGACGTCAGCGCGCGTGGGCGCATCTAAATAGCTCCCATGACGTCATCTCGGCGACCACGACGCCAGCGACGTACGCGGAGCAGCACGACGACGCCTACCGACGCGCAGGGGTATTGCTGACGAAAAACTTTCCGGATCCAGGCTGATGCCTGGGGATATTCTAAGGTAAGGAATCCATCACTAACTAATGTCTCTTACAGATATATCGTTACATAAGTAAGTAACTTGTGCTTTAAGATCTACCCAAAATATTCAAAGCAGGCCATGAACTAGGAAAAATCTATGTGGGTCTGGACCCATGGAGGTTAGGGGGACTGTCCATTCCCATCAGGATCAAACATTTCAAGTACTTGGGGATCTTAGTATCACTGGATGGCTAATTATTCCTCGGGTACAACTTGGAGACTCTATTGTAGAACCTGGAAATGAAATACATCGCACTGGAAAAAACTACTCTTGTTGCTGGAGAGGGCAACCCTGTACAAGATGATAGCTGTGTAGTGAAATAAAATTTGATGCAGGTTAAACCGTATATGTGCAGGACAAACCACTAATATTAGCACTCCCTCTCACACAATCAAGATGTTTTCTGGCAGCAGAGCTGTAGTTGCTTACAAACTACCAACAGAATTATATAGGGGATATAATGAGCTGTTGCTTCTTCGGGCTTTGGCTAAATATGAGTATCTTGAGGTGGGCTACATTTTCCCATTTAAGAAGTGTGCAGTCATTTTTCTGTTGCCAATCCCAAATAATTGACTACCTAATGCAGATCATACAAACCCATCTCATTACTAATTCATTGTAGGTAATTGTATTATTATTGTGGTGGAAAAGTGTCCACCTCAAAGGATAAGGGCACCATCTGCTAGATGAATACAAAGTAAATAAAATAAACCTGTGCTCAACCTCTGGTAACGTGGCACATAACAGTCAATGCCAATGTGTAAAGTATTTAAGCAGTGTATACACAGTAGAAAAAGTCCCACAAAATGCAATAAAATTCTAATCGCAAAATAAAGAGAACAATTGTATGAGTACAATAAGGCCCAAATGATAAAAATCCAATAAGGGAAACCAGCAATATGGATTTATAAAGATTTAAATGAGAACAATGCCAAAAAGCACAAAGCACTAATGATAGTCTATAGACACGGTAGACCAGGACTTAGGCTTGAGTTGAGGCTCACTGCGAAGGAGTTTTGGTCGAATACACCACATGGACTGGTGATCCTAGTCAAAGCCTGGAAGTCAAAAAGTTTGAAAATGTTTTAAAGTGCTAATCCAAAAAGGGGCTTTATGATTTATTTATTTATTAAGAAAATGTTGCTTCTCCGCGGGACGAATATTAAATTCTAGTCACCGCTATGGAACTAGCAGTTGGATACCTGCTGCTGGGTAGTCCTGCTAAGGCCATGGAGATTTTGAGGTTTTTGCTTGAAAAAGTTTTGAAGTCACAAAATCAAAAGGGACTTTGTCCTTTTTTCAGAGATGCTGGAGCATTTCAGGGGATAAATCTGAAATTCAATCCAACACTGGAACTGCTGGTTATGTACATTTTAGGGTAGGTCTCCTTGGCTCTGGAGCAAAACTTTAAAAAAGTTTCCAAACTTTTCTGGTGCCTAAGCAGCTACAGTAATATTTTTTATTTTTTTATTTAAGAAGTTTTATATAGCGCTTGCCTGACCCAAGGGTATCGGAGCGCTTTACAGCAGATACAATGTAGAGATTCACAACAAACAAAACAAAAGAAAGAACACATTAACATTGCAGGACGCTGTGTGGGAGCTTCGTAGTCTTGAGAACAAGGAGACCGAGCAGTGCGAGGTGTCTGTTTCCCCGCTCCGATAGATCCTATCGATTCCCTAGGGAGCGGTCGAGGAACAGGATTTTGAGTTGGCTTTTGAATTTTACAAAAGAGGGAATGGTTCTGATGTGAGGGGGAATAGAGTTCCAGATTTTAGGCGTGCTACCGGCGAAGGATCGTGCCGCAGTTTTTTGTTTTCGAGTTTTTGGCGGGATGAGTAGGAAGGAGTTTGAGCTTCTGAGGTTCCTGACCTGACCGGCTTTTTTGAGTTTGGCCGCCAAATATTCGGGTTTGCCGGTATGTAGGGCTTTATGAGTGAGGCAGGCTGTTCTGAAGCTAATCCGCATTTCGACTGGGAGCCACTTAATTTCTCTGAGTGCAGGAGAAATATGGTCGAATTTCTTAATAGACGTCTAAATACCCCAGAATCTCTTGGGAAGCACCTAAAGACTCTCAGGGTGCCAGATAGAAACCACCAGCAAAGTGCAGTCCAAGGTCCAGTTGCCACTGGTCAGCTAGGTACTTCCAGGAAAAACCCCTTACCTTTTCTTGTGTTCTTGTGCCTACACATGAATCAGCCAACTGAGCCTTTGAGTACACCAATTTGGCCTGGGTACAAGAGGGAGCAGGCACTGAAGGAATCTTCAGCGCTCTTGTCATGTCACAGGCAGCAGGTCCATTCCTCTTCTGCCCTTTGGAGGTCCAGAAAGTGTTCTCATGAAGGCTGGGTGAGGGACCAGCTTTGCAGGAAACCCCAGCCTGTGGGTGGCAAAAACTCCTCTGCACTCCCTAACCAATGGGGCAAACGTTTTCCGGGGGAACCCTATCCACTTTATTAGCAGTTCCTGTGTGCCCTACTGCAAACAATCCATATTGTTCCTTGCCCTCAAACTCCAAGATGAGGAACCCCTTCTCTCCTGGTGCAGTGCTTGTGTGCCCACCCAGAGGTGTGACCAGGGTAATGAGCAGGTCTCTCCTCTGTTCACTCAAAACTGGTTCTGGGGTAGCTTTCCTCCCACTGGGAATGGTGCTCATCTGACTAGGGGGACAAAAGCTGGGGCTTCCAAAGTGTCACCTAACATTTGCTTATGACAGGGCAGGACCCTCTGAAATTAAATTAGGTTCCTGGACCCACCTCAACTACCGTTCTTGTCAGGGGAATAACCACCTTCCAGGACATGGTCTTTGCTCTGGGCGTAGTTTTCACACCTAATTCAGACCCAGCACAACTGGGCAGCTGCTGGAGAGCTAAGGCAAATTAGCCTCAAGCAGATTCAGGCAGGGTTAAATGTAACTTTCTAAAAACTACATTTCCCACATGTTTAATAATCTGACTTCCCCATTAGATTGGATTTTCATTAAATATAAAAATCAGTCTTTAAATGGTGTCTGTAGCTGGTACAGGTCAAAGGTTATAGATTAAAGTGCATGATCTATACTTTGACTTTTCCTATGTGCCAGCTGCCGCCTGATCCCTGGCAATGTTGTTTAGGGCCTAGTCAGTGGAGAAACATTCAATTTTTGATGTCACACTTATTCCACTTTTAAATATCATGCAACCTACCTGTGCACAGCAGGGCTCTCTTAGGGGTAACGTATTTAATATTTAAAATCAGGTTTTCCTACCTGTCAAAAAGGTGATTTCAACAGGTCAGGGCAGCAGGGTTCAAGCTGCTGCTGCTGTCAGACTACACAGGGTAGGCCTGGAGTCATAGTTCACTGACACTGTAGTAGATAGCACAATAGGTGCTGCAGTCCACAAGTAACATTTAACTTTCTATGCCATGGGCGTATTTCTGCACCAGTATGCTATGACCTTTAAGGAATGTTAAATGTGCCAATCAGGTTTTAGGCCAATTGGAACATGCTTTAGGGGTCAGGGCACACGCACTGAGCACTGGCTAGCAGTGTCCCAGTGCTAGAGTTCAAGATTATCAGCAGGTGACTCCCCAAAAAAAATTAAAAACTAAAAGCAACCACCCAAAAAAGGGTCACTTTACAATAGTCATGGTGCCACAATACTAGACATGATGACAGTTGTGATGATTTTGAGGCATACGCCAAGTCTTATGCAGACATCTTCCCTGCTGCTCATCATCTTTGACATACTGAGAGGGATTTGTGCTTCTTGAAAATCCCAGAGAGGGAGGATGGAGCAGCATCATGTCAATATCATCAGAAAACATGGTGGAAAAATGAAACCATTGCACCCTTTATATTCTATTTTCCCCATTACAGTGAGCATAAGAGTAGCCAAAAGGTTGCAGAAGTCACAAAAGACATGAATCTCACATGACCCACCACTCAGACTTTGAAGACTGGGCACAACACCCATGTTTCTTGACAAAATATTACACCCATGAGCATTGATTCACTATCCCCACAAACAAGCCTTTTCACAGAAGTTACTTCATCAACGAGGTACTGTGAGATTAAAAGAAAACATCCAACTTCACCTCAAGTGAGGCACCCAAGTACGCGAGCACAAGCTGTGATCTCGAGCACCCACTGTGTGACCATCTTTTAAAGGGGCTCAGAGGCCGCTGAAAAGAGCCAAGGGACTCTACAAATACCAAATAAATTAAGCATCCAGAGCCATAATTATGATTCCGCATCTACTAAGGATTATGGCACAATTCTGAGTTAACAGCAAGAGTAAGTGGATTAAATACAAAACTATCTTTTACATGATTTCCCCTAAGGGTTTCCCTAGCTTGGCGTCCAGATTTGAGAAGACGCATACTCTTCATATAAGTAGTTTTATTCAATACTTTATTCCCTTAAAAGGCAAATACAGAGGTGGATATAAGTTTGCAGAGGGCTCTAAGTAACTGATTGTTGCACTCAAATGGTATATTTTCACTCTTTCCCCTTTTGCCTCTGAAAAGTATTTTGCCTGACTTAAGGGAGTGATATGGAGATGTATGAGGGACTGTTGTTGACAAGGCACAATGGCACCTCACATTGCTTTACTGCCCTAGACCTGGAATTGTGTTTCCTTGTAAGACAAGGTCACTTGCACATTCACTAATTTCATGCTGGTGCTAGAGGGTTCACACATGGCTACTTGAGGAAGAACAGGTGCACCCTGAAAGACTGAATTCTCTTTAAGCCTTACTCATGAAAATGCTTAATCCATGGCCAGACCTGGAAGTGCCTGGGTTTTGACAGAGGCTTAATACTGTACTTACTTGACTTCAGAATGTGACAAATGTTGTAATGAGGTTTAATCACCTGACAATCTGACCTTTGCCCAGGCTACTCACTGGTGCAATATAAATTTAGAAAATAATAGTTTATAGGGTAACCTGACACATGGGAGAGGGCTTCAAAGATGGATGACGTGGCTCGGACAGATGATTCCGCTTTTCTGTAAAAAAATAAAATGTCATTTGTGCATGCGGCTGTATTTACTGCTCTATTGCCAAACATTATACCTACAATGTTCTTATTTTCTCCTATAGTCTGTAATAAGGGTTCCATAACCAGTAGAAAAAGTACAGATTAAAATGGGAAACCTTGCCTGGTGCCTTGCTGTAAGTCACAATAGTCTGATAGCACACCATTCAGGCTTCTCCTAAGTTAAATGTATGAAGAGCGGCTCTCAAGAACGGCCAAGCTACGGTATCAAAAGCCTTTTCAGTGTCAAGAGCTACTGCCACTGTTGAGGAATCCGTCAAGTGAGCTCCCTCTATAATGTGGCAGAATAACCTGGTATTGTCACATGAAAGTCTGATTTAAACAAAACCTACTTGGGTAGGATTAATATATTTGGGAATTAATTTCTCTAAACAAATGGCAAGGACTTTAGCAGAGATTTGGCAATCCATGTTAATTAAGGCCTGTCGTTTTATGCGCGATAAATCTTTCCCCTCTTTCGGTGTGACTGCTATCACTGTCCCTGCGGGGGTGCCACTGATTACACCAGTAGAGGAGACGCAGTGGTATAAGATCATGAGTGGATACTCTAATTCAGGCCAGTAGACTTGTAAAATGAAGCTGTATATCCATCTGGACCCAGGGCTTTAACTCTTTTATTGCTACACCGACTTCTTTGGTCTTGCTATGGGCGGTTAGAGACATGCTTTCTTCACTCAAGATGATAGGGAGGTCTAGATTATCAAGGAAATCTCTGCATTTCTCTGGGTCATTATGTTTATTATTGTCAGAGAGAACTACATAGAAATCCCTAAAAATTGGAGCTATCCTGTCAGGGTTTAGTTGTACGCGACCATCTGTATCTTTTAAACTATGTTAAAACCTTTATTTTGTTTAAATTTTAAATATGATGCTAAAATCTTCCTTGCCTTATTGGCTTCAGAGTCAAATACTTGTTTATTTTTTAATCCAGACACTTGCACTCGAACTTAGTATTCTATTGTCTTTATATTTTTTTTACTATTTAGTTTAGCAAGCAAGCAATTGTTATATGTCAGATTGTCTGTGTTGAAATTCAAGAGTCTTGACTTCTTTCTTCAACCTTTTCTGTAGTGAGAGCTACTTCAGACCGGTGAAAATCACTGTGAGCTACAGAAGGCTAATCAACTCACGCACTGACACCCTCACACCCAGCTTCACTGACTTAAGCCTAAGGTCCATAGAGCCAGATACTATGGTTTGAACAAAATACTTTGACTAGGGGCACTATGAAAGGACTGCCATGTGTGTCAGTTAGAGTGTGGTCTTTGGGGATGCATGAACATGTGTGCATATGAATGGGATATATTTGTATGGGCGACTGAGAGCCTGTGTCTTATGAACTTGCAGCACAGGACATACCTTTCACCATCTGTGGCACCGTTACATGTATAACACAAACATACAATGATTTTATTTTAAATGGGAGAAATTTAAAGTGCCAAAAAATGTTCTGCAAAAATTTTCATAATATGGAACATTTTTCTTCACTTTAAATTTCTCTCCTTTAAAAAAATGACTGTATTTTTCAGTTATACTTATGGCAGGGTGTCTACTGGCCACTGGGAGGATGAGGCCTGCTGTTTGTAAATGCAACATTTTGAAATGGGAGAAATTAAAATGAAGAGTTATCTTAATCATTAAGGTAACTTTTCAATTTATTTTTCTCCATTTAAAAGCATTTAGAAACAGCATTTTGCACACAGCTCCAATATCGAGTTGGCAAGAAAGTTTATTTAAGAGTTAAATACCTCAGTGCTTCAGCTGTACATCTCTGTGCCCCAGCCTGGATTTTAAACCTGATTACACACTGCTCATTATCAGGCCCTGCTGTCAGCAGGCTGATGACAATAATGTAAAATAAACACAACTTTCTTTAAATTTAAAAGGAAAATATGACCATGTGCTTATTTAAAAATGAACTCAAGGCGGTGAGCTACTCTGAAGGTGTCTGGGAGCTACTGGTAGCTCACGATCGACTGGTGGGAGACAACTGGTCTAATGATTCGTCTGCTATTTCAGTATTGTTTAGTCTCATGTGGTTAAGTTTGTTAACAGAGCATCCCAGATAAGGGATAAAGTGATACAGGAGTGATCATAAATGCATCTAGGTTCTATATTAGTTGTATCAATGTCTTATATATGATTACCGGAGATCATTAGGTAGTACATCCTAGAATAGGAAAGATGTGATGGAGAAAAGAATTTACAATCAGTAATGTCACGGCGTTGTAGGCCCTAGGCATCTTTTAAATTGCACTTTAAGCAAATCTTCCACATGAGTTTGTGTGATCTAGGCGGGGGGTATTTACACGAAGAGGGCCTATCCATGGTACAGCCAATCGGAAGGCTGAAGTCACCCCCTAATAGCAACAATGCATCATCTGTTTGTAGTTAACTCCTTTCTAAAATCTTATTGATCCCCATTTGGTGCATAGAAATTAACTACATAGAATGTTTTCCCCCTTCCTTATTAATTTCTGAATTTGTCCATCTGCCTTATTCATCTATCCTGTTGGAGGTTATAGAGATGTTTGCTTTCTTGAAAGGTAGAGTTAGAATTCCATTTTTCCCCCACTGCTGGAGAGCAAACCACTTCGCCTATCTACCTATTTATGAAGCAGGCACTTCTTTCCCCCCAATCTTACTTTCTTGGAGTAAGATGATGTCTCCTTTTAATTTACAGAGATAGTCAGTGTTTTCTTGTCTCTTAACTGGGTGGATTAATCCTTTTGTATTGAATGAGATTATATTCAAACTATTTTTATTCGAGCCATGGTTTATGTCAATGGATACGATCTGTAGATACATCTAATGGAGGATCTGTATGATAAATGGAAACGTACAATTTAAGAAACTAGTAAATTCAAAGGAAAAGATATGGGATTTAACACAGAGAAACCATAGTGTTACAGTCAGAACAGTGAATATATAGACGAGAGGAGAGAGATGGAAAGTAGAGCAAAAGGAAAGGGCAGATGCCTAGAGTAGAGTTATCTTCTCAAAGCAAGGAGGTTTTCAGAGAATCATACATTGTAGGGAAGCAACAACAGTGAAGAAAATATTAAGCAATATTTCAAGGTCCAATAACCATAACCAACAACCCCACCCTCTGCCACATTCGTCGTAAACGTGGGGAAGAAGTTAGGCTACTCTCCGAGTGGAAGGAAAGTGAAAAGAAAAAAAAAACATTTCCCATGTCCGGCATTATACTAAATTGAGAACGATATAGCATTGTGAACAGAGCAATTAAAGAAGGTAAGGAGAACATGCCTCCAACATTACAAGTAACTATTACGTAGAGAAAAAGTCTTTACTTTCAATAATGTTCAAATAAAATACATAACAATATATCGTTTTTTGTAGGAATACAATGAGTAAATACAACCTTAATAGCAACAAGGAACTATGCAGGTCGGGTATTGTGCATCAAAAGCAACAACAAAGACCAAGGGGCAGATTTACAAGGAACTGACGCATCTGCATAGATGCGTCAGTTTCCTTGCGTCAGCTCCAAATGTCCTTGCGCCACCATGGATGCACAGGGGCAGATTTTCAAGCCCCTTGCGCCACTTTTGCGTCACTTTTCCCATGTTAAAAGGGGCTTGTAAATAAGCCCCACAGTATTTACAATACAGTGCACCATGGCGCAAGGAATTACAGATGCGTCAGAAATTCTTACGCATCTGTTGGAGCAAAAGTAACGCATTGTTGGAGTTGGTCACAAAAGTGACGCAACTCCAGCAATGCGCCAGAAAACATAGGTAGGTCCCATGTAAAAAGCCCTGCATCAATCCTTACGTCTGAGCAGGCGTAGGGATTTTAACGCAGTGAAGGCGTAGAATGACGCAGTGAAATCTTGTAAATTTCACTGTGCCAGTTCTACGTGGCTTTTTGCATGGGAACGTCTACCCTACATACATTATACCTGGCGCAGGTATAATGTGACGCAGGGCTTTACAACGTGACGCATCTCTCTAGATGCGTCACGTTATTAATTGGCCGCATTTTTTACGCCGCCGCTGCGTCACACAAGTGACGCAACGGTGGCGCAAGGGGCTTGTAAATCTGCCCCCCAAGTTTGGATGAAGAGGGAAAGGGTAGGCTCGTGAATAATAAACAATATTTATAGGTGCAACATAGTATCAATACATTTTATAGATATTCAGCTCCTGTTGGTGCCTGTATTGAGCTTTGAGCTAGATTTTATAAGAGGTGTTTCCATTTCGGATTTGTCTAGATCATCCAAAAAGTTCTTCAATTCTTTGTCAGACAGAAAAACGTGTGATGAACCGTTGAGTGAGACTCGTAACCTCGACGGGTCTACAAAGGAGAATTCTAGATTGCTGGAGCTCAGTCTCGGTCGAATAGATAAAAAAGCTTTCCTAGTCTCTACAGTGTGTTTTGAATAGTCTTAGAAAATATAGATTTTGTTGTCTTTCCAGAGCATGTGATTATTTTTCCTCATTTAGTTCAATATCTAATCAGTGGGACTGAGTACGAGTTGTTTATAGGATCGTGGAGAATTATTGCATCCACAGAATAACGATACCGTGGTGTAAATATCGTTTGATTAGGAGTATTTATCGTACCCTGTGCTATTGTTATTTACTGTGTGTGTAAATTGCTGTATGTGGTAAATATCGCATCACAGGAATGGATATTAGCATATGCGATATTTGCCGCATGAGCAAAATATCACATGAATAAAGTTATGCACTTGCGCTAAAATCCAGGAAGTAACCATTTCACGAGGCATGGAGCATAAGGACGGAGCATAAGGACAAATCCCACTGAGAAATAACGGTCGAAATCGAAATCGACCAGGCACAATGTGTACTGCATCTGGAGGCTACAGAAACACTCAATACTGACTGGAGAATCAACCGTGGAAGGAGGCAGCCATTTTGTCCACCCATGAATAACAAAAGAAGACAATTTGCAATCCATCCTTCCAGAGGAGTCATCAGTGGAGCAAACAAAGTACAAAACTGAAGACGATGAATGGCAGTAGGCAACGTAAATCTAAAATTTCCAAGCCAGAGCTTGAAGCACTTGCTGATGATGTAGCGAAGCACCACAATTGAATTTTGGGTCACCTGATACTAAAAACACCTCCTAAAACTGTACCAGTCTATGGAAAGAAATCACGGACAATGTAAATGCAGTCTCATCATTCCCATGTATATAATTCGGTTGATTGGGCTATGTATTAGTTACTCTCTGATGAAGAAGCACTACATTAGGGTGATATATGATCAGAAAGTGCTCAATACGGCGATGTGTCCAAACTTTTATCATAATATAAGTAAAAAGCGAACTATTGACCACATGTTTTCCCTTTTTGGTAGGATTACATAGCCCAAGACCATAGAGTTTTCACTTTCTTGTTTGTTATATTGGTCTATTCATGGTTTAATCGCCCTTAGACAAGTGCTTCTCTAAGATAACATATCGCTCAGCACATCATGAGTACCCAACTATCCAGTATATCACTTGTTTAGAGCAATTAACTAATTCATGTTGGTTTCACTGGGCCACGCTCTCTCTCTTCCCCCGATCACTGAGTTTGTGGATGGTATAGTTGCTTCTCAGATTTGGAGCGTAGCGGTGCTCCATAGTTCCTTTAGAGTCAGCTCATTGTGTACTCTACGTTCCAATACCTCAATACAGGAATTTTTGAGATGGTGTCACACCGCTCATATAGAACACATTTCTGCTAAAATTGGTGGCTAATTTCTCCTGTGACAACCCCCCCCCACATACATTTCTCTTGATTTTTTAATTAGACACCCACCAATCACAACAAAATCACATAAAACACTTCTCTTGATCATATTAAGATAAACATTGTAACACTTCTAAACACAGCAAACACCCTAAGCGATTGGAGCACACAAATGAAGGAATACAATCTGTTAAACACCACACATGTACTGAAAATCATACTAAGAAGGAGAAATAGTCCAGATATTTCTTCCATGAGAATAAGTTACTTATCTATAAAGGTTATTCCGTAGTGTTGGTATCTTTTATGGGTTCACAAACGATTTGCATGTACCAGCGCACCTGTGAATCCTTTGTAAGAAATTGGAACATATCATGCCTTAACATAAAAGTCCAGTAAAATATCTATATAGTGTACTTTTAGTTGACCTTACTTACCAAACACACCACTGCACCTAGAGTGATTCCTCCCTAGGCAAATTTGGCCACCCTCTGGGCTCATTATAACAGCTACTTGATATAACTCACCAGGGTTGGGTCACATGTGAATCCATAAAAGATGTTTCAGCAAGTCAAACATACGCCCGACAACCTCCACATGAATGTCTTGTAGGTAACCACCAGCAATGTGTTGGACATGAAAGCACCAGTCAAAACTCTTCCTATTGAGTTGGTTGGCACTTGGTCTGGCATCTATTGTTATTATCTTTTAAACACAATGTTCACTTGAAGAGCATAGTGACGCTAAACATGGATAAATACTAAAACCGTAAACGAAACAGGATGGACTTCAAAGACTTTCTGAAGGATACATGCTCTTTGATCCTATGGAATTTAGAGGTAACTCATGCCTATGTTCTTAGGACCCAAACTGTGGAATGTTTTCTGCAGTGTAAGCCAATTTCACTTGAGGGACAATAAGACCAAGTTATTTACCTTCTGTAACGCTCTTTTTGGTGGATACTCTATCTGCACATTCCTCACCTTGTGGATACCCCCATGCGCCAGCCAGACTGGATCTGGAGTTTTTTCTCAGGATTGATCCCACATGCCAGCAGTTGGCATTGTGTAGCTCCACGTCAATTTGTAATGCCATGGAAGTGATGGTAGAGTCACATATAGCCGCCACCAGTGCACTATGATTAGGTAGACTATCTAAGTGTTACCGACAATAAGTAACCTGTTCTTCTGAAAGATACTTATAACTGCAGGTTTCTTCCCTTGTGCATGAATACCAAAGAAGTACCTCCCAAGGTGGTGGGTCTGTGGAATGGATCAAACCAGGAAGTCCTGCAGGACTAAATGGGCAAAGTGCCCTTACCGCCAGACCTGGCTATCAAGGCAGGAGTGCTTCATGAAGGTATGGGTTGATGTCCAAGTTGCGACCTGGCAAATGTCCAGAACAGGTACTCCACCTTCCAACACAGCGGCAGCAGCCTTGGCTCTGGTTGGATGAGCCCCATCCCTCCAGTGGATGCTTCTTGGCCAAAGCGTGGCAGATTTTTATGCAGAGAATTACCCACCTTGAGATGATCATTTTCTGCACTGGCTTACTTATCTTCGCCCGAGAGAACTCATGAAGAGCTGATCACCACCTGATGGTCCTTGGTACAATCAATGTAAACACTGAAAGCTCTCTTGGGGTCCAAGCGATGGAGCCTCTCCTCCTCTTTCGAGGGGTGAGGTGGAACAAAGAATGCCAGAAGATTGATTTGTCCAACATTAAAAGTTGTCACAATCTTTGGAAAGAATGCCATCCTAGTCTGTAACACCAGTTTGTCCAGGGAAAATCTGGTGTACGGAGGATGAACAGAGTGAACTTGCAGCTCCCTCATGTGACAAGCTAAGATTATTGCTATCCGGACAACTGTGCTGTGTGTCAGCTGTGAATTGGCTCCAAACAAGTACACGTCAGACAAAACATTGCCACTGCCTAAGACACTCCTCATTCCTTTTGCCCCAGACTCAGAACAGTCCACACTGTGATACTGGAGATGACCGGGATGGTGCATCTCATTATTGTGATGATGACAATCTTTTTATGGGTCTGCCGGATGCCAGCAGACTAGACATTTCCCCAGACACTGGTTTGAACTCACTCCCCATGGCTCTTCCACAGAGGAATCAGCTTCTTTTGCTGTGGTGATTAAACAGGCTGTAGATGTTTTAGACCTGCAACTTCTGTCTGTTGAAGTTAGGTGTGGACGGAGGGGGTGCACCAAAGGTTGCCGAGGATGTGACTTCAGTCGAGGTTGCTTCAGATTTGCTTCAGAGTCTGATGGGCACTTCAAGTTTCATGGGAACAACCTTGAGAAAAGAAATGCATCCTCGATTTTGACGGGCGCTTATTCGCCTTCAACTGTTCAGTGATGGAGAGCTTGGCTTCACGGTCTCAGTTCGCATTGCAATTCATCCATGGGCAATCTCTGCAGGACTTGGAGTCATGCGAAGACCCTGAGACATAGCTGGTGCGGATCTGTAAGAGGCATCTGCTTGTGACAGTGCCTACAAGGTGTAAACCCTGTGGTCTCTGGAAGGGACAATTCCCTTGAACACTGTAGAGAACTTTGGAGGAAAAAATTAAAAAGATGAGGGGAGTTGAGGGAGAGAGCTCTGGATCCACGTTCAAAGGGGCAGAGAGAAAGGAACTGATGTCAGCATGCAGGGATGGTGCATATATGCGGCTGTGACATCACTTTCAGGGTCCAGATCAGGCAACTGGGGGTATTCACAAGGTGAGAAATCTGAGGGAGGGTAGAAGTGCCCATCAGAACAATAATGTAGAGTCTGAGCTCAGGGCGTTACTAGCCAAGAGCTTGCTAAATCTTTCTTTAAAACAGGATTTGTCACGTTCATAGAAAACTTTTCATTAGCGTTTTATAATAAAATATGTTGCCTTACTAAAGCCAATGGAGACTCTGGCCTGGGTGAAATGATCTAATTTCCTCAGTCCCTTGGCCTACCTAACCGCAAACCTTTAAATGAGTTGAAATTTGGTTATGGTACTTTCTGGTAGACCAAGATAGAGACTGCAGTAATCAGTTTCAGAAAGCACACACACAGACATGACTCTGGTATAAAGAGTAGAATTTTACCTTGATGGTACAAGGTGTAGGAGGAGTAGGTGATCTGATGTGAGAAAGTGCATTATTAGTCGGTGTGGATGGCACTTCACCACAAGTAATAATGGCACTATCCTTGTTAGGTCCAGCAAAGTTTTCAGTAAATTAAACCTCAGCTCAACTCCTGGTAGCTATGACACAGACCAGGCTTAACAAAAGAAAACATGCAAAGCATTCAGAAATACCCAGAGTTTAAAAAAAAAAAAATGTAAGTATAACCCAATAAAAAACCCACTACAATTTATAAAAAAAATAGAGATATTTTAGTGAAAATGAGACCAGAATGACAAAAATTCTATAGAAGGAAATTATATATTTTTTATGTTTGAGATAAGAAATAGCATCAAAAAGTGCAAAGCGCCAACCACAAACAACTGGTTGCGCTAGACCTGGGTACAGGTAAGGTTTAAGGCCGACTGAATGAAGCACGGGCAAAGATACAGAGATCAGGTTCGTCCCGGTTGGAAGTTTTACCTTCTGACTTAGTCTCTGCAATAGGAGTCAATAATCTTCAGCAGGGCAAGCCTGTGGCTCCGATGGGAGACACAAGGCTTGATAGCCATCAGATGAAGTCCTGGTGAAAGCCACTAACTTTTGGCAGGAAAGCTCAGAGCAAGAGAAATTCAAAATGTGCACCTCATGAAGGTCCCAGCCGTATACTTTTGGAGCCTTCGCCTGAAGGTGAAGATTTCTACCTTTGGACTTAGCCACTTTTTTGGAGCTGCAAGCTGTAGCCGAACAGGGCTCCACAAGGCCTGAAACCCCCTCTGTAACATCCAGCTGAACCAGATTTGCTGCTGTGGAAAAACTCCAAGCAGGAGCAACCTGAATCTTTGGCCTAGCAACAACGCACCTTCGTCGGATTGACTTGGCAGGTTCACCCCAATTTTCTGGCACTTTGCCAGGCAAAAATCCTTAAAAAGGTTTCCGAGTCCGAGCTTTTATGGTTAGGCAGGAGGAGTACACTCAAACACTTATTTAAGGGGCCTGAGGACTTAGGGATACCACTTATAGGTCAGAACTCACTCCAGCAGGTTCCAGGGTAGGTCCAGTTGCAACTGGTTAATTAGGCTATCAGGAAAGTAACCTCCTTGCAGCTTTTGTGTCTTGTAGCCTAATAGGTCAGCCAAATGACCCTTGGAGGCCACTTCTCAGCCCTGGGTACATGCAAGAGCTAGTCCAAGCCTTGGGGGTTTCCTCGCAGGTCACAACAGCAGGTGAAGTCCTTCTTTTGTTTTGCAGAGGTCCAGAAGTGTTCTGAAGAGGTACTGGGGGTTCCACATTTATGCCCAGTGCTGGCCTGTAGGTGGAGGAACACATGGCCACTCCCTAATTAATGGGGTAAGAGTTCCCAGAGGTGACCCTTCCCACTTTTGCAGCAATTCCTGTGCATTATACTGTAAACTATCCCACAGGGCCCCCCTCTGTCTAAAATCAACAAGGTAGAAACTTTGTTCCCCTGTGCAGAGCTCCCTGTACTCACCAAGAGGTGTGGCTATGACAATGGCCAAACTCTCCCTTAAAAACCAGTTCTAGGATAGCTCCCCCTCCCGGTGAGTTTGGAGACAGGGAGGAGGATAAAAAGAAGGCAGGCTTAGTAGCGACCAACCTATGCCAGTGAGAGGGTAGGCTTGCTCTGAAACGGTAGATGGGGCTGTGCACAGCCTCCGGGGCCATCATCATCAGGGAGAAAAGCACAAGTTACTTACTTGTGTAACGATATATCTGTAAGAGACATTAGTTAGTGATATGTTCCTTACCTTAGAATATCCCCAGGCGTCAGACTGGATCCGGAAAGTTTTTCGTCAGCAATACCCCTGTGCGTCGGAAGGCGTCGTCGTACTGCTCCGCGTACGTCGTGGTCGCCGAGATGACGTCATGGGAGCTATTTAGACGCGCTGACGTCAGTTCTGTACACAACTTTTCCGCGCCAGGAGCGCAGAGCCATGCCAGAGACCGACTACTGGTGCAATAGAACTAGGGCCCTGAAAGGGATGACCTGAACCCTAGAGAACAGTTTGCAGAACGGGGAGGATGGGCGGGCGGTAAGGAATCTATCACTAACTAATGTCTCTTACAGATATATCGTTACACAAGTAAGTAACTTGTGCATCTGAAAGAGACACGTTAGTGATAGATTCCTTTCCTTAGAATACATACCCAAACAATACCATCCCCGGTGGTGGGTCTGCGAAGTGAAATCACACCAGAAAGTCACGGAGAACCGACCGGCCAAAGAAGCTGTCTCTCCGGACTTGACTGTCAAGGCAATAGTGCTTTGTGAAAGTATGCAACGAGGCCCAAGTGGCCGCCTGACAGATGTCTTGCAGGGGGACACCGCGTCCCAATGCTGTAGTAGCTGCTGTCGCCCTGGTAGAATGGGCGCGCAGCCCAACCGGAGGTTCCTTTTTAGCCAGAGAGTAACAGGCTTTAATGCACAGGACAACCCATCGTGAGATAGTCCTCTTGTGCACAGCCCGGCCTTTCTTGGCGCCCACGTAGCCAACAAAGAGCTGGTCATCCACCCGGAACTGCTGTGTGCGGTTGAGATAGAACGAAAGTGCACGTTTTGGGTCCAGACGGTGGAGCTGTTGTAGGGATTCTGCACATATACAGAGCTATGCACGGGATAATAGGACCTCGGAGTATAGTGGTGAACCAACCATCCACCTTAGTACCCACAATCCCAATCCGACTAGTTTTAGCGTGTCATTAGCAGCGATGCTACCAATGATTAGACAACCCAGAACACGGTCTCTCTCTCTCTCTCTCTCTCTCTCAGGACTCGCGGGAGCAAGAACACCCTTTCATAACTCACTCATACTTGTCCACAACGTGCGTAATAAGAGACACAGTATAGTTTAAAATGTTTATTTCAACTATCGTGCTCTAAGATACTGTACACGTGCCAGTACTATCAGCATAATGCATAATGATAAAATAATAAACATAGTTACAATTCCATAGAATACAAACGGGGAAAGCATTTCATAAAGCAGTGGATATAGGGCTAAATGGCCTTACCACCCTCCCCGTGCTATTAACTAGTTTATTATAAAAATAGAAGACCTCTGGGCGTTGTCAGGCGGACCCTCATACCTCAATATCTAGATGCAAGGTTTACATCATCAGACAAGCACAGCTCTTCTCCCTGGAAAGGTTTTTCTCCAAGTGTCACAAACAGCGAGATCACAATATTAAAAGCACACTAATTCTTCCAGTGCAGCTGTATTTTGTGTTATGTCTAAGTGCGAGGGGCTGACCAGATCAGCAAGAACAAGGGACGTTGTTTTTCGACCTCGTACATGTTGTGCAGACGAAACCCACAGGGAACAGGGGAAAAGGTGAAAGGCAAAAAGGCAGACAGTTCTAATATAGCCGGGCACAAGCCGAGGCTGGAAAAACAAAGTCACAAAGTAACGTGTGCAAAAAGGCATCATGGCAGCCAGGCCTTAGCTAACTTAGCAATGCAGACAATGAGGCCACAAACCACACTACACCCTCCCCTGGGAAGTCCATAGGCCAAGACAGAGGACGAAAACAGAGTTCAGATAGATGGAGCAGAACGGAAACGTCTATCGTGGAATAGTCCCCAATGAAGGACAATGAATGGGAGGAAAGAAAAAAAAAAAGCAGGATAAAAAATTCCAGTGTGCCAGGACGCTGAAAGCGGAGGCCCCCTAATCCAATAGAGTGTAAGTGCAGAAAAACGCCACACCTTCCAAGAGGACATTGTTGGAATCGTCAGAAAAAAGAGATGCCATCCAGTTCAACAAATCAAAACTGCATTCATGTTCCTCGCAAGAGGGAGCAGTGATCAGCATTGTGGGACAACTTGCGTGATACTCAATATAACTTTGTCGTAGGAGAGTCTGAGCAGCCGCCCAGACATCCCATTGCGCCAAAATTCCAAGTGCAGCCGCACGCGCCATTAAGCCCTCACCGGAACAGTCCCGTTCATGAGCCTCTAAGGGACCCATCAACTGGCCAAAATCCGGGTCCGACAGAGACGTATTGGAAAGACAAAAATCCAAGGACCAAGAGAAAGGACATCGGATGCAAGACATCACAGGTTGCACGCAAGTGAAATACGCAAAGCGAAAAGAGAGTCTATAGGACACACTGAGTGTCGCCAATGGTAGGATGCCGAATCCGATGAGGATGCGTTCACGGAGCATCCGGAGTCGACCTTGGTCGAGGAGGCCCCCAGGAAGTGCAGCCATTGCGTAGCAAACAGACCAAAAGCAATATACCAGCCGCTAAGGCGAGGATCAACGGAAAGCCGCCAAAGACGCTGGAAAAAATGGAATGAATAAAAGCCGGTATTACACCAAAGATAGTTTGAAAGGAGGTAACAAGGCCAGAGCCCACAACTTTAAAAAAGTGCACAAGACCTTCGGTGCGTGATGCATTGAAAACACGGTGAATCAGCTCACCGAAATGTTGTGGGAGGTTTGTGTTCAAAAGGGCCTGTATTTCACTGTGGGTACTAGCCACCTGGAGGATGAATGTCTCCCATGCGGATGTGAGCATAACCTCCTGGTTCAATAATAGCGCCTTTATTCTGCTCAATTTATTGAAATCTGCCTTCAAAGTCGGAATGGAAGGCCAAATGGAACTATCTATTATGTCGTGGGGGGGAGGAAAAAGCACATTTTTGCAGCACACAACCCGGTGGGAAACAGTAACAATATAGGGGATGCCGGCCAGCATTCCACAGCAGTCCTGATTATTCAGAAGGAGATAGCTACCATTTGCAAGAACAGTGAAGGTAGGTGATATAGCAGGAGCAGGAATGCCCTTTAAAACACAAGCAAGATTAGGAGCCGAAACATTACAAGCCCCGTGCAATTTAATGTTTTTACAAATCAGGGAATGACCCACAGTAGAATCGCATGACTCTCCTGTGAGAAAAACGTCTTTTCCGTCCCTAAGGCATTTATACATGAAAGGCAGGGACCAAAGTTCATGCAGGAAGGCACTGCCTAAGGGCTGAAAACGGCCCACAGGATAATGTTTCATGCACGAACTGAACTCAAATAAAGAAAAAGGCAAGGCGATAACCCCGTGAACTAGCCACACTGCAGAGTACAACTCCGCCACAGAGAATGGTAATGGCTCTATCTTCTCGACATGCAAGAGAGTGTATGTTGCATCTTTCATGGACATGAATTGCTGTTTCTCAGTTAAATTAAACGGCAAGAATAAGGCAGAGGTGTTCAAAAAATGCCAAGGAACTTTACCCATTTTAAGTGTCTGCAATGTCCATGCAAACTGCATCACTGAACGCAATTGATTTTGACCATGTTATAACACAGATACATCATCTTGTACAATATCAACAACAGAGGAAACAATATTCTCTAATGTGTAAATGCGGGAAGACAGGGTATTAATACTATTGTCAACATCAGCAAGCACTTTTTCTAGATTTGCTTGATCGATTTCCCGAAGACGGGAAGCAGCTTCAATTTGCGAAAGCTTCCAGAGTCCATTGTAAGTTTCATAAATGAATCTCTTAGGTCGAGGACCACGAGGCCCCAGAACGAAATCGGACAGATCAATGTTGCCTGATAGGAGGGATAAATGTTGTTTTACAGAATCTAATGAAGAGTGCTGCAACCACTGTTTACACAATTTACCAACAGAATATGTCGTAACAGTACGAGAGTCAGAAAACCTCGGATCTGGCCTATCCTGTTTGTAACCAGGAGCTGAGTCATGAAAACGCAGTTGGCAGGCATTTGATGCCGTGGGCCAAGCCAACCAGGTTGACTGAACAAACAGAGACATTAAACGAATTGTTCTGAAACAAAGCTTTCAAATTGGCAAGGGAAATATTGAAATGCAAGCTCTCGTTGGGAGTGGAAGACAATACGGGAATGGAAGGTGCATTTAATTGTTTGGAAGTAGCCAAACCCCAACACGTTGTTTGATAGATTGTATGATTTAAAAATAAAATTTGGGCCGGGATTTGGCAAGCACGGTGCAAGGCTTCCGTGCCTTGTACCTGCCATGATTTGGAGCCCCAAATAGATTTTAAGTCAATGGTGTCCCGCCAGTGTTCATAACCACCCACCGCTAATGTGTTCAAAAAGGAGCCCGAATATAGCAATTTAATGTGGGTCAACATGATCTTCTGAGTGGACGAAGTATTTAATTTAAAATAATAGGACCCAGGGTTTGAGCTATCAAAGTCTGTAAAGTAAGTGAATTTTCTTCTAAGAGTTTGGGAGCTACCTGGCAAAGGGGTCGGACAATGTTCCCATTGGGTGTAATTAAAAGGACCCCGAAGAGTACTTGGTTTATGGAGAAAGTGGTTTCCCCAATGCTGGTAACAATATAGGTCAGCATAACTTGCAGAATTTAAATACAGATCTTCAGCATTAAAAGCAGCATAATATTTCAAATCAGTAAATAACGATTCAACGGCATGCACATCCCAATCGTCAGAATGAATATTACTTTTAACGACATCACCCATTGAAACACGGAGGACATTTGGTGCATTAATAATTTTGGTTGGTCCATGAATTTGGAAATTTACCGCATCCCATACGATGCCATCAGCGACTGGGAAAGCTGAAATGTTCACAAAAGTGTGGTCACGCTTCATGATGTGCGAAGAAGAATGTGGAGCCAAAGTCCCAGCGACACAGTTCACTGCAGAGCGTTCTGGTAAATAGTGACCATTGATGAGTAGGAAAAAACTGTCACAAAGCCAATGGACATGAACAGAAAAATCAGGAATAGTACCAACCAGATGTATGTCCATGGTGGGATCAAAAAATTGTCTCTGAACCAGGATATAAAAATACTGAAGCTGGACGGGATAAGTGATGAGGTGGAAGCCGAATCAAAGGAATAACGGGTTTGGCTCAGTGGCGTTGTTGGTAGGTGAGCCACTGACTCGTTGGCGGGGTATGTATACTCGGTCTCCTCGTTGCAGGGGGAATCCGGGTAGTCGAGCAGGCGATCAGGCAAATCTACCATCTCAATGGCAACATCAGTGACCGTGTGGGCTGGAGGGCCACAAACATGTATCCTAGAAATGGCTGGACAGGAGACCGCTGGTGTTACGCTATTCAGGATCGGCCAGATGTTGTAGCTTGACATTGTCCACTGAGATGTATCTGTTGTCTTTGCGACCAGGAAGCGGTGGTAAGATGACTGTACGAGTACCCTTCAAGCCAAGGACTGGAACCGGTGCACGATAAGAGGGGCCAAATTCTTTTTTGTTCTCCACCTTCTCTCGGACCAGATCTCCAACCTTCGGAAGCCAGCCGGCAACCGGAATCTGCAGCGCAGCGTCTGTGGCTGAAGGTAAATGTTCGTTTGCAAGTTTGTCACGGGCTTCTTGTAAGTCCCGCAACATAGTAGAATGATTATCTACGTCAAAGATTGCGGATTGCGCCATGTCTAGACCATCAAGGTCAGGCACAAACATTTGGATGCCAAAGAGCATTTCGTATGGGGTCCGCCGACCCAGAGGTCTTCTAGGGAGATTATTAAGTGCACGTTGTACGCTATACAAGTGGGCCAGCCAGTTCCTGCCAGTACCTAAGACTCTAGCTGTCAAGGATTGCTTTAAGTCACGGTTTATTCGTTCAACAATCGAATTGCCCTCAGGCCGATATGGAGACGAAAATTTCACCCGCACCTCCAGTGACCCCATCGCGTCCTTGTACACCTTAGAGGCGAACGCCGGACCTTGGTCAGAATGGAAGGTGCCACAGGCAAAAATTCCCACAAAGACACGCAAATCCCTTATGACATTTCGAGCATCAGCACTCCGTTGTGGCCAAACCCAGATGAAACGTGTGCACGAATCCACTGCAACCAAGATGTACTTATATGCAGTGTCAGAAGAAAATGGACCACAGTGATCCAGGTAAACACACCCAAAAGGTTTGTTACAAATGCAGAGCTGTGTTTGTGGTGGTTGTGTAACCGATGAAGGCTTAATTTGCTGACCAACGTCACAAGAAAGCACATAGGTACGGGTCTGTTTATATAAACCACGCCACCAGTAACGCTGCTGCAAGATGGAAACCGTCGCAGACACGCCAGCATGGGCCAAAGCCAAGCCTTCGTGTGCGGCCGTTATCAAGGAAGGTCTGCGGTCCGCGTTGGGAATCAGCCGATCACCAACGTCTGGAATTCTTACGTAAGGAACCTGTTCGGGACCTAATTGATCAGAGTATTTGGAAGGGAAACCCCGGGGGTAATTAGCACCTTCCTTTGTTGCAGCAATAGCTGCCAAAATATCATTATCTATTTTAGTCATGGATCTTGTAACTGCTGCTACTGAGCACGTGGCTACTGCTGATTTGGCAGCTTCATCTGCCAAACCGTTACCGACAGCGTGTGCGCCCACACGCTGGTGGCCAAGAGTGTGAATCACCTGTGTGAGAGGCAGACGTTGTTTAAGATCCGCCACTCGAACCCAAAGCATCTTATGCTTAATTGTGCTGCCTTTTGCATCTCTATAGTCGTTTTGCGACCAAAAGAATAGGTTGTCATTAAAGGATTGAACACAGTAGTAAGAATCGCATACAATAAGAGTCGTCACATCTGAATTCGCAAACTCAAGTGCGAGCACCAAGGCACGCAGCTCGGCCAATTGTGCAGTACTGTCTCCTAGTGCCTGTGGGTGCACTACAGTCGATTTGAACTCACCGTTCACCATGGTACCTGCAACAATAGCACATGCTGCGGAATAAGCATGCTTGGAACCCGTGGCTGGTTGTGCCGAACCATCGGTATGTATAATACATTCGTACTCCTCAAGCGGTAGCAAAGACAGAGGAGGAGGATGAACAAATTCATACTGTAAGAACTCCTGTGTCTGAAGAGAGGAATCAAAGATAAAAGTGACATCCGGAGACGTCAGATATGTAGCCCATTGTATCCAACGGGGGTGCAAAGCCTTAGAGTTCGGGACACTTGCTTTCGTCACTGCCTCAAGGGCAGGATATGGTGTTACCACCAAAACGCGTTTTCCCTGTGCCAGTGCGCGTTCCTTCAGAATCGCCATTTGCACTGCAGTCAAAACTTTCTCCACAGAGGAAAAGCGCAACTCCGCTGAAGTGTAAAGATGTATGCAATCGGTACTGTGTCACCTTCGTTAAAGGTTAAGTACGTGAAACCCACTGCCCCTGGCACAATTCTAATCACCAGGTTTGTGTGGTTATCACGAGTCAACAAGAATTTAGATTCAAGTAGATCAGACTGCAAAGAGTGCAGTATCGAAGAATGCTCAGGAAGCCAGCATGACTTCGAAAAGCTAGGCTGTATCAAGGCATATAGAGGCTTGATACGCTGGGCATATTCGGGAATGTAGGTACGCCCGAAGTTTAGAAAACCCAGTAATGACTGAAGCTTCTTCAGGGTGGTTGGAGGGCGCAAAAGTGCGCACTTCTCCAAGAAATGGGGAGCTAAGCCCTTACCTTCATTGTTGAGCTCATAGCCCAAAAACAAAACGGTAAATTCAGCAATGTGAGATTTGGCAAAATTAAATTTGTATCCTAAGACCGCAAATTCAAGAATAATGCGGTCCACACGTGAAAGATGCGGCCATAATTCGTCGTCTGTCAGATAGATGTCGACATACGAACACGCATCTGGGTCTATGCTGTCCAACAAAGAGACAACACGGGCGGCGAAGACACCCGGGCTGTTCTTGTAGCCCATGGGCAAACGCCGAAATTTGAATTGTTTACCACCGGAAGTGAAAGCACTCCATTGGCTGCACACCGGGGACAAGTTGTGCGTGTAAAATCCATTGGATAGGTCAAGTGTCGTTTTATATTTTTTACGAACAAGACTGTCTACAAGCGCAGAACTGTGGGTATTTTGTACCGCAAAGGTCCGACAACGAGAGTTCAAATCTCGGTAATCTAAAACTAGGCGGTACGATCCATCGGGTTTAGAAACCGCAAAAAGGGGATTATTCATTGGTGATACGCATGTTTCAATTACTCCTTGATATTCTAACTGTGTCAGAATGTCGGAAACTGGACCTTTAGCTTCCCGCCGGATGGGATATTGGGGTTGTGGCTGCGGCAGAGACCGCAAGGGAATATCATGGGGAGGAGAGTCTTCATCCCAGCCCACGTGATTGCGGTATAACGCCGGAGCCAGGGCCCCAGCCCATTCAGCTGCGAGAGCCTCCGCTTTGTCCTTGGGGACATGACGAGTAAAGCTCGGAAGGATTACCTCCTCCCCTCTACGTGCAGCAAGTACGAATGGGGGTGGCCAATCCGCCTCTGCCAACAAAATGTCGTAAGAAGAGGTCATATTCTCCCAAAAAATCCCTTTAATAACTCGCTCAATGTCACCTTCAATTTGAAGGACAATATTAAATAGCCTGTCAGGGGGTGCCAGTCTGGTGTCAGCTGTCTCGACAGTAATGAATGTGTCAGTTGCTGTCGCCTCCACATGAGGACGTAGTGCCTCCCGCACTATGGTAACTTCCGCTGCGCTGTCTAGGAGCGTCACTGACCACGTCCAATTCAGGAGTCTCGTTCTCACCGTCTGTGGCATACCTCGCTGTTAAAGCTGCAACTTTCTTCTTCTGAAACTGTGGGCGAGAACGTGGAAAGTCTTCTGGTTTCCCTCGGACTTGTTGTCGAGGTTGGTCTCGTCCCTGAGGTGCCTCCCAACCCCTGCCTCTATCCTGGCGTTCTCCTCCACCAGTCTGGGAGGTTGATGGTGCCTGTGAAGAACGAGGAGAACGCGGATCAGGGACTTGAAATCTCTCTGGAGATTTAATTCTCGCTCTGTCGCGCAAATCATAAGTGCGTTCAGAAGATACGGAAACCGGGGATGCGCCACGCGACCCTGGTTTTTTCTGTTGCTTACCCTGTTTCTTCAACCTCCAGTTCTTTTTAGTAAAGAATGGTTTCTCATCTTTCTCAGACTGAGTTTTTTGTTGTGGCTGTGATTGAGTTTTAGCAAAAGGCTTAACTCCCAGACTATTGCGGCCAATGGCGTTATAAGCCTGTGCAATAATTTTCGGTAATTCGCGTGGCTTGTCCGGTTCTGGGACCAAAGCCAAAGCATTAGCTACTTGAAAGTTAACTGCATCGCCCTTGACGTTCGCAAGGATCAGATCAGCCACTACATCGAACACTCCCACCAGTCTCATCCCCAATTCCACAGCCACTTCAGGGCCATGCTCATCCTGCACTCGTTTAATTACAGAGGGGAGAACTGTCATGGAAGGAGTGCCGAAACACTTCGCATATACTGCTGCGAATACCTTGCCCCAGTTGTTGCATTCTGCCAACTCGGGAATTAAGTCTTTCGGCAAACTAATCGTCAAAATCCTGTGTTTTTCCACAGGAGAAGTATTTGGAAAAACTGCCTCCAGCTGGTCAAATTGTTCTGCAAGCCAATAAGGCAAATCATCCTTATTTTGTGGGCGCTTGCCCATCACCGAATTAACCATGACGGGACTTATGGTTACACCGCCCGGTCCAGCTGGATGCGCCGCAACTCCAGGAGGGGCTCCCTGAACGTTGCCTGTAACATACTGTACTAAAGCTCTGTGAACGCGTATCAAAGACGTATGCAATGCACGCAGTTCATCAACCGCAAGCGTCAAATAACGCGGATGTGGGGTATACCGGGCCAAAACTGGCCAAGTGGCCCCGTCTATAGATAAGGGGCCTAAACGAACCGAAGTGACCGGATGTGGGAGGGCGCCATTAAACTAAATACGGTGTTGCCATGCCGTAAGTGGTACTTCAAGAGCCTGATAAGGCCGATAAGCATTGGGTAGGGCAGTGAGAGTGTACTCATGGAACAAATCGTCCGTTCCATCCACCGCCGGAAAAGTGACCCAAGAGTAAAACACCTCAAAGTGGTGAGCCGGGTCAGCCTGCACCACAAAGACGAGTGCGACACCCGCGTCAGGCACTCTATAAGCCAGTAAATGAGCCCGGAGCGCAGCGCGGCTATGTGCCGGTATATTTATATCCGCCATTAAGACCAGAAATGATCGACAACCTAATGTGAGGCAGCGCAATATAGGGTTAACTTAAACACCTTTTAATAACTTCAAGCTTGAAAGAACCTATAAAAACATCAATATAGGAGGTATCACCCTCACACACGTTTCCAGAAGCGTATGCGAAGGGTGTTGTGGACAAGCACAAGCACTACTCAAGCGTCTCGCAGATAAGAAGCCCACTACGTTGGTGGCGCCATGTTGTAGGGATTCTGCACATATACAGAGCTATGCACAGGATAATAGGACCTCGGAGTATAGTGGTGAACCAACCATGCACCTTAGTACCCACAATCCCAATCCGACTAGCTTTAGCGTCTCATTAGCAGCGATGCTACCAATGATTAGACAACCCAGAACACGGTCTCTCTCTCTCTCTCTCTCTCAGGACTCGCGGGAGCAAGAACACCCTTTCATAACTCACTCATACTTGTCCGCAATGTGCGTAATAAGAGACACAGTATAGTTTAAAATGTTTATTTCAACTCTCGTGCTCTAAGATACAGTACACGTGCCAGTACTATCAGCATAATGCATAATGATAAAATAATAAGCATAGTTACAATTCCATAGAATACAAACGGGGAAAGCATTTTATAAAGCAGTGGATATAGGGCTAAATGGCCTTACCACCCTCCCCGTGCTATTAACTAGTTTATTATAAAAATAGAAGATCTCTGGGCGTTGTCAGGCGGACCCTCATACCTCAATATCTAGATGCAAGGTTTACATCATCAGACAAGCACAGCTCTTCTCCCTGTGTCACAAACAGCGAGATCACAATATTAAAAGCACACAAATTCTTCCAGTGCAGCTGTACTTTGTGTTATGCCTAAGTGCGAGGGGCTGACCAGATCAGCAAGAACAAGGGACATTGTTTTTCGACCTTGTACATGTTGTGCAGACGAAACCCACAGGGAACAGGAGAAAAGGTGAAAGGCAAAAAGGCAGACAGTTCTAATATAGCCGGGCACAAGCCGAGGCTGGAAAAACAAAGTCACAAAGTAACGTGTGCAAAAAGGCATCATGGCAGCCAGGCCTAAGCTAACTTAGCAATGCAGACAATGAGGCCACAAACCACACTACAGAGCCTCTCCTCTTCTCTTGAAGGGTGCGGAGGCGGAAAGAAAGTGGGCAGAGTCACAGTTTGCCCGAGATGAAAGGCAGAGACTACTTTTGGTAGAAAGGAGGGACGTGGTCGAAGAACCACCTTGTCCGGATGAACCGCCAGGAAAGGAGGTTTACAGGAAAGAGCTTGGAGCTCACTCACCCGCCGAGCGGAAGTGATGGCCACCAGGAACACAGTTTTCAAAGTTAATAACCGCAAAGGACAGTTATGAAGAGGCTCAAAGGGAGCGCACATTAAGTATGTGAGAACCAGGTTCAAGTCCCACTGAGGCATGACAAAAGGAACAGGAGGGAAAAGGTGAGTAATGCCTTTGAGAAATCTGTTAACAACAGGGGACTTGAAAAGAGAGGGCTGATCAGGCAGCCTAAGAAAGGCTGAAAGAGCAGAAAGGTAGCCCTTGATAGTGCCCAGAGCAGAGCCCTGCTGGGCCAAAGAGAGAAGGAACAAGAGGACATCAGAAAGAGGGGCAGCAAGAGGATCTACAGCTTTTGCTGCACACCATGCCACAAATTTGTTCCACCGACAGGCGTATACCGTTTTAGTGGAGGGACGCCTGGCTGCCAGAATCACATTACAGACTTCAGGAGGCAAGTCAAATGGAATTAGCTGTCGCCGCTCAATCTCCACGCAAGGAGGCGGAGGCTGGACAGGTTCGGGTGGAGGACTGTCCCCTGGTGCTGCGACAGGAGATCCTCCCGAAGAGGCAGCCGGATCGGGGGATCCACGCTCATACTGAGTAGCTCGGGATACCAAACTCTTCGAGCCCAGTCCGGCACCACAAGAATGACTTGGGCCCGGTCGCGTCTGATCTTCTTCAGCACTCTGGGTAGAAGTGGTATAGGCGGAAAGGCGTACAATAGACCGGAACTCCACTCGCGACAAAAAGCGTCGCCGAGCGAGTGCCGCCTTGGAAACTCCAACGCGCAGAACTGCTGACATTGCGCGTTCTCTTCGGTGGCAAATAGATCTAACCAAGGCTCTCCCCACTGTTGAAGGAGACCTTGTGCCACCTCTGAGTGAAGACGCCATTCGTGATCCAACATGCACCTGTGGCTGAGTTCGTCCGCCCTGGCGTTTAGGGTACCTGCCAGGTGTTGAACCGCCAAGGAAATGCCTTGACGTTCCAGCCACGTCCAGAGACGTAGAGCCTCCCGACAAAGTGTCCCCAACCCCAACCCCACCCCGCCCTGCTTGTTGCAGTACCACATGGCGGTGTTGTCCGTGAACACCTGCACTACTCTCCCCTTGACAGAGGGAAGGAATGCTTTCAGTGCAAGTAGGATCGCCCTGAGCTCCAAAAGGTTGATATGGAGCTTGGACTCCGCCGGAGACCAGAGGCCTCTGATCTCCGCCTCTCCCATGTGGCAGCCCCATCCCAGGAGAGACGCGTCCGTCACCACTGTGTGCTCCGGTTGGGGAAGGGAGAGGGATCTGCTGTTGACCCAACGCTGGTCCGTGAGCCACCACTGCAAGTCCTGTGCAGTGCCCTCCGAGATGTGGACGTAATCGGACAGATTCCCCTGATGCTGCGTCCACTGGAACTTCAGGTCCCACTGCAGAGCCCGCATATGCCATCTGGCATGATTGATCAGCAGGATGCCATGAGGCCCAGTAGCCTCAGGGTCTTCCTGACCGACACCCAGGACCAGGGCCGAAAGATTGGAATCATAGCCCGAATGTCCTGGACTCGCTGTTTGGGAGGATAAACCCGGAACTGCGCCGTGTCCAAAACCGCTCCGATGAAGAGGAGCTTTTGAGAGGGAATCAGGTGTGACTTCGGCATGTTGATGGAAAACCCCAGCAAATGCAGGAGGTCGGCCGTAGTCTGGAGGTGGGAGACGACTGCCTGGGGCGATCCCGCCTTCAACAGCCAGTCGTCGAGATAGGGGAAGACTGAAACCCCGATCTGCGCAGATGAGCTGCGACCACCGCCATCACTTTTGTGAACACCCAAGGGGCGCTGGTAAGGCCGAAAGGGAGCACGGTGAACTGAAAGTGCTCGTGGCCTACCGTGAACCGTAGGTAACGCTGGTGGGCAGGCAGGATGGGAATATGAAAATAAACATCCTGCAAGTCCAACGCTACCAGCCAGTCTTGCGGGTCTAGGGCAGACAAGACCTGAGCAAGCGTGAGCATCTTGAACTTCTCCTTCCGGAGGAAGCGATTGACGTTCCGGAGGTCTAAGATAGGACGCAGACCTTTGTCCTTCTTCGGAACCACGAAGTAGTGGGAGTAACAACCACGACCTACTTCTGGCGTCGGAACGCGCTCGATGGCCCCCTTGGCTAAGAGGGCCGCGACTTCCTGCTGGAGAAGTGCCAAGTGATCCCCCGACATGCGGCGGCACTGAGGTGGCATGGCTTGAGGGGTAGACTCGAAGGGGAGGTAGTAGCCCCTTCGGGCTATCTGCAGAACCCACCTGTCTGAAGTGATGGTGTGCCAGTGGGGGAGGTGATGGCGAATCCTGCTACCCACTGGCGTCTGGTGGGCCTGAAAGACCGGACTAGGAAGGTTTGGAGGCAGCGGCGGACTGACCCGCCCGCTGGCCCCGTGACCCACCTCGGCGGGCCCCCCCGACCTCGGCCACGCTGAGACTGCTGCTGTGCAGGCCGGCGGCTCTGAAAGGAACGCGTTTGGACGCCTCGACCCTGCCCTCGAAAGGAGCAAAAAGCAGACCCCGTGGGAGTGCGTGTGGTGGCGAGACCTAAGGACTGGGCCGTAGCCCGCGAGTCCTTAAAGCGTTCCAGGGCCCTATCCGCCTTGTCACCAAACAGGCGTGTGCCATCAAAAGGCATGTCCAACAGGGTGTTGGACATCCCCGGAGAAGCCAGTGGTTCTGAGCCAAGCATAACGACGGAGCGCCACCGTTGTGGAAAGCGCCCTGCCGAGGGAATCTGCTGTGTCAAGTCCACAACGGATGGTGAATTTTGCAGCATCTCTCCCCTCTGTAACAGCACCGCCCGAGCCTCCACCGGGCACTGAGGAAGCACCTGTGCCACGGTGTCCCATACGGAATGTGAATAGCGGCCCAACAGGCACGCTGTATTCACCGCCCGCAACCCTGAACTGGCAGAAGTGAAGATCTTTTTTCCAAACTGCTCCAGTTTCTTAGATTCCTTGTCCGGGGGAGCAGAAGGGAATGCGCTCGGAGAGGCAGAGGCCTGGACAACCAGACTCTCAGGTGTTGGGTGTTGCGTGAGGAAGCTGGGGTCGCCCGGCGCCGGGGGTCATGGGCGTGCCCCAAGCAGAAGAGACACACGTCGTGCGGGTCCGCTACCGACATGTTGCGACGGCAGGCCCCACAGGATTTAAACCCGGGCATCCCTACTGCACCAGAGTCGATTACTCGACAAACAATTACCAAGTTAAAACTTTTAACTAGAGGTACTGCTCTCTCTCGGATCTGCGCTGCTGGCGCGGAAAAAGAAAGAACTAACGTCAGCGCGCGTGGGCGCGTCTAAATAGCTCCCATGACGTCATCTCGGCGACCACGACGCCAGCGACGTACGCGGAGCAGTACGACGACGCCTACCGACGCGCAGGGGTATTGCTGACGAGAAATCTATCACTAACGTGTCTCTTTCAGATACATCTCACCACACGCAAGCCTTTTGTCCACTGTCTGGGAGCATTACATATCTCGCCACAGGAGCATCATTAACAGTCAGGTGACAATTAACACTGCAGAAAGGCACCCTTGGCTCTATTAAAATGAGTCATTGAATAATTTTTCTGGCTATTCCCATGCTGACTTTATGCATTATAAGGTGTTATAATGTAACCCAATTCTTTTCTAAGGGAGAACCAGCCTTACCAAAGTGAAAAAACATTTTGAAGATTTTTCACTTTCCTGAAATGTAAAACATAAGTACACATATCCAAGGCTTTAAATATCATGCCCTATGGTCATGTAGGGCCTACTTTAGGGGTGAAGTATTACAGAGGGCTGTTTAGATCTGACAAAAGGTTTATTTTGCCAAGTCAAATTGGTAATTTTAAAACTGTCTACCCAGGTGGCAGGGACAGGTATGGAGACATGCTTTGCATGGTCACTTTTGTGCTGGCAATATATGTGCTGCAGTGCACTAATCACATTTAATTTACAGGCCCTGGGTATACTCTTGTACCATACACTATGGGCCTATAGGCAAGTTAAAGATGACCATCAGGAGTTTGGCTTAATTCGACATGCTTCAGGGGTGAGAAGACATGCACTGGGCCCTGGTTAGGAGTACCCCAATGCGCAGAGTCAGAAAGCCAGCAACATCAGTCCATAAAAAATGGGGGCGACCATACAAAAAGAGGCGTTTTCCTACATCTGTGATTTGAACAAAAAGTTCGACCATTTTTTTTACACCTAATGTTCTAACACTGGCTGCATGTACAAGTGGAGCATCAATTGATAAGGGCTAAATAGATTCCGGCAATCAGTACTTGTGTTTTAATACCACCAGCAACTCATGTTTTTTAGCATCGTCTTTCTGTTATCTGAGTTAATGCAACCTAACACCTAACTCAAAATAGCTGATATAACAGCCCCTTGACAGTGTCTGATCTTTACAAATGTTATTATCTAAGTAATCAATCTAAAGAATGTAATCTATGTAATAGTAGAAGGCCCTTTCATGCCCAGCCCTTGCAACACACACTCAGCTCTCACCTGCTTGAAAAGGACGGAAAGTCACCATCTAATTCAAATGGAAATTAGACATCACCTTCTGATGAGCCCTGGATGTGTCCACCAGCAGCACATTGACCATGAAAGCGTCAATTATTGCTCTACCTCTGCTGAGTTAGCAGTTACTTGCCCTGGCATCTGTCTGTTGTCTTTCTTCTATCTGAATTTAATGTACCCTACTATTCATCTGAGAACAGTTTGTTTACATATTGCTTATCTTTGTCCGATTAGTCTAAATGCTAAGAACATCTAATTAGACAACCTAAAGAACTTTTTTTATTCAAGCAGTGGCACAAGCCAGTTTCTATGTCCAGCATAAGCAATTGTCACTTAGAAAGTTGAAAAAGACTGGCAGTCACCATTGAATTCAAATGTAAATCAGACATCACCTAAGATGTATGCATAACATTAGCTAAACCTCATGGAACTTAATGAACAAGTTACTTACTTTCAGTAATGCCTTATCTGGTAAAGACTATCAAGCTGCAGATTCCTTACCTTAGAAAAATATCCAGGCGTCAGACCAGATCTGGAATTTACAAGCAGTACCCCTGTGCGCCAGTAGGTGGCATTGTTCGGCTGCAAGCTGGGCGCACCAGAAGTGGCGTGCACAGTACCGATATAGGCACCACCCTGGTGTGCTAATGTCAGTTACTTTCATGCCTTTCCACGTTAGGAGTGCAGAGCCACGATGAGAACTGACCACTGGTGTGTAAAACTGAGAATGGTGTCCCGAACATTGCTTGGCTAGCAGAGTGGGGAGGTTGAGAGTGACTTCGGTATGTTGAAAGTGATCCTCAGCGGAGTGCAGGAGGTTTGACATAGTCTGGAGGTGGGAGACAACACCTTCAACAGCTGTAGGAAGCTAACTCTTTATGTGATATATAAAAAATCTGATACACCATGCAACGAGTCCAGGGGTTCGCTTATGAGTGGACAGGGGCTTGCAATACAATCCCAAAGTGCTCTGTTAGGGGGTTGGGGGGGGTCTAGTGTGGTCGAGCAGCCTTAGGCTTAACACAGAGGAGTGCAAGACATGCAAATACACACAATGATCATTAAATGACTCACACGCCTCAAGGAGATCCACACCAATTTATAAAAATAGCAAGGATCTTTATATATGTTTAGGCAACAGAGAAAAATCGTTCAAGTATGTACGTACGTTTTTGAATATGAATTCTTTCAAGTTCAAAAAGTAGACACTGCAATTTTTGAGTTCTGCAATGTTATCCAATGGAAGGAAGAAAAAGTTCTGCAAACAGGTACAGTACAGCAACTTATGAGATCAATCTCCAGGAGTTAAGGTGTGGTGGGCAAGATCTAAGGCAGCACCAGCAGTACACCATCAGCGGCATGGGGGTGCCAGGTACATGGATCAGGGTGCACAACAGCATCAGAAGCCCAAAAAGTTCCTATAGAAATCAGTCACTGCGAAAAGAGGCTGCAAGCTCTGGCTGAAAGGACAGTCTGGTTGAACCAATAGGGAGGTTTAAGTCTTGCGATGCTCGGGGACGTAGGGACACCTGGGGTCCTCTTCCCCACGGCCCAGAGGCGACGGATGCAGAGGTGACTTTAGGCATCGGGTTTTCTTACCTGGAGCGGTCGAGGGGGCCTGCATGCAGAGGCTGCAGGCAATGTCGGGGAGTCCACGAGGGGTGAGACCACGTGGACAGGGCTGGACTGGCTGTAGCGGGTACCGGGCATTTCCCCGGTGGGCCGCCAAGGTGGGGGCCGATTTTGGGCCCCTGGGGGCCGTTGTTGTTACAGGGCCATTTATGCATCATAGTTGCAAAAACGGCCCCTGTAACAAAATCGTCCGAAACCGGCCCTGGCGAACAACTCGGCCGCACCCCGAACTCCCCAGGGGGCCGACCGAGCACTTTGCCAAGGCCGGTTTTTGGTTCCCAGTCCGGCCCTGCACGTGGACTCGAGCTCTGGAATGCTGGGGGACCTCGTTGGCACGATTGGCCCACTTCAATTCGGGCTGGGGGCGATGGGTGCAGTGGTTGGTTCTGGGGTCGGATTTTGGCCGTTCCAGAGGACAGGCGGTCGGGGTCTTTATCGAAGACAAGCAGTCCTCCCAGTTTCTGGAGTCAACAGCTGTAGGATGAGTCGACTTTGGCGCAGTATTCGACAAGGGATGCAGACAGGCCAGCAGGTTTGGTACCAGGTCAGCTGCTTCTTCTCTCCTCTCTGCTTTTGCAGCTCTTGGGTGTCCTCTCTCTTCTTAGGTCGTCCGGATCTCATTGTCTGGTGCCAGGGACTCCCCTAAATACTGAATTTAGGTGTGTTTGAGTAGAGTATTGGCCAATGGGCTACTGACCCTAGGGGGTCACTACGCCTCCTATATGACCACTTCCTGTGGGAAGTAGGCATAACCATGTCCCAGAACTCCTAAGTATACCATCACAAAGATTGCCAATTCTGAAAAATCGTGTCCACCTCAGGTTAGCCAACCTTAGGGGTGGTACTAGCCTAGGGGTGGCACGCCTACCTGACTAGCTAATTTTTACGCCTGTCCATGTGCCAACAGGTGCTTGGGACAAGGGGATCGGCTTCCTCTCCTGTAAGGGGGAGCCAGATTCACATTTCAAAGGCAGTAGGTATTTGAGACTTGCTGGCCTACGAAGGCTAATCAGCTGGTCATCCTGCGGGAGGGGGTGTTACACCCTTTTCTCTGACAGGGCCTTCTGAAAGCAGAGGCTCTCACCCTAGGAGGTCAGAACAGTGTTTTGGGTGGCAGGCTGGCAGAAACCAGTCAGGGAGCACACAAGAGGCTGGTGGGTTTTCAGAAGGCACATCTAAGGTGCCCTCTGGGTGCATGTATTGGTAAATCCATCGCTGGAATCAGTGTGGGTTTACCAGTATGAGATATTTAATACCAAAAATCCCTATCTTCAGTGAAGCCATAATGTAGATGGGGAACTTGTTTTCACCAGGGTCCAAAACGTGTTAACAATGGCTCCCCTAGTCCCTTGTACTGGCAGTAATAGGACTGACAGGGGTATATCTGCTCATGCACGTATGTCCTCACATGTTATATTCAGCACCCTGCCTTAGGGCTGTCACACCGGCTGTAGGGGGTGACTTACAAATATTACATATAGTGTTAGGGGATATGGCACACAGGAATGTGTGACATGTCTTGTTTTTACTTTTGTCTGCACCAAGACATGCAGCCTGCAATGCCAGCCATGCACAGGCTTAGTGAGTGGTCCTTGAGGGTGGCACAATTCATGCTGCTGCCCTTAGGGACCCTCTGTAGTACCTTAGACCATAGGTACCATTTACTGGAAACTTACAGAGGGTACTAAAGTTTTTGCCAATTGGGGAAACAATTGTACATTTCTAGGGAAAGAACACTGGTACTGGGGACCTGGTTAGCAGGAACCCAGTATACAGCAGTCAAAGTTGCACCAAATACCAGACAAAAAGTGGGAGGGTACTGCAACAAGAACACAGCTCCTTACACAAGCCCTCCCCCCACCTGAATCCAACAGGCCTGGAAGCTCAGCCACAATATGGGAGAATTTTCCTAGTCTGTCAGACGGCGAAGAGTAAGGGAGCAGGCTATATTGTTGCAGGTCCTACTCTGCCTTACATCCTCCTGTCCAGGGCATTACCTCTGAGGAGCTGACCTACCTCAACAGTGAGGACCCAATTTTAATATGCCCTTTGCCTGCTTTAGTTTTCTCACCCATCCTCTTTGCCTTGGGGTCAGAGGTGTCTACCTGTGCTAACCTTATCTCAGCCAGTCAAATGTAAGGTAGGTTCAGTTATGAGTTAGATAATTACTTGAACAGCATTTAGAAATAAAAAGAAAAAAGGTAAACACACCCAGATTGATGTAATCAATATCAATTGTATTCGTAAATTAATTCATTTTTCTGGTATACAATTAGGGTTATATCTGTCAGGCTGTCACATAAAACAACAATTTTGTTTTTAAAAAAAAGGGCGGCGCAAACAATAAACTAATTTGTGATAAGGTGATCTAGAAGTGACAAAGTGCTTTGGGTGAATAACATATACAGTGCTGTACAAAATGTATATAAAATGTTCATTCAGTAGACATCAATCCCTATTTCATTGAATCTCCAATCTATACATGGTTCTGCTATTACATTACAGCACTGTATATATGTTATTCACCCAAAGCACATTGTCACTTCTAGATCACCTTATCACTGATTAGTTTGTTTGCGCCGCCCTTTTTTTAAAAACAAAATTGTTGTTTTTTGTGACAGCCTGACTAAGATATAACCCTAATTGTATACCAGAAAAATGAATTAATTTACGAATACAATTGATAGATTACATCAATCTAAGTGTGTTTACCTTTTTTCTATTTATTTATAAATGCTGTTAAAGTAATTATCTAACTCCCGACAGAACCTACCTTACCTTTGATTTCAGACACCCAGGTTCTGAGGTTCACTGGGTAACCCAATTTTTTTACGGAGTTTTATATAGCGCGAACTTGACCCGAAGGTATCGGGTATCAGAGCGCTTTACATAGCACCAGTTGCGTTACATGAGGACACATTCATTTTTTGTTAGGCACGGGGAGATTAAGTGATTTGCCTAGAATCACAGGATGTTCAGCGTCATTGCCGATACTAGAACCCAGTTCCCCAGATTCGAGGTCGACCGCCCTAGCCGTTAGGCCAACTCCTCTCCCCATTATACTTAATGCTTATCTCAGCCAGGGCAACCCCCAGCTTACCCAAAAAGGTTAACCACAGCTTGAGTAACCCCACCATGAGCAAGAGGATCAGGAGGCCTCCCTTGAATTTGACATGGGATCAGACTACCATGCCACAAACAGTGCAGCCATAAAGGCTAACACCGAACAGAGGCCACTGACAGCTGTCGGTGCCCAGAACCACATCTTTACCTCTTCACTGACAGATGAAGGTGCTAATTCACAGGCTTCTTTGGGTTCAGGTTGGCTGTCTGTTGTTTTAGAGTAGTGGGTCACTACATCCTGTAGCAAACCCCCTCCTTCCACCCTCTCTTCTGTTAACTGAGGAGCCACCATCTCAGGTTTAAAAGTTGCCTGAATAGTCGGAACTTCTTGTGGGTCAGGTGGGGCTGCACCAGTACCAACTGTGGATATCTCCCCTACTGGTGTAGAATCTCCTTGGCTCACTAGAACCTTGGCTAAAAGTTGCCCATCTATTCTGCACTTTCTCTTTTTCCTGCTCTTCTGGAGCTTACTTGCACTAGCTGCAGATTCATCGCACCCCTGAAATCCTTGGGTGAGGACTGGCACTGGACCAGTACCTCTTTTTGGCACAGGCCAACCTCTGGGTGGTCATTTCAAAGGAGATGATCAAGGGGGAGGTCTGTACGGACTCACACCCTTCTCCAACTAAGGACCTAGCGATCTCTAGGGGTACTAAAGCCATAGGCCTAACAGTAACCTGCCCTGGGAAAGCCCCTACTCCTCTAGTCTCACCCGGGATATACTGGTTTAGGAGTACCAACCTTTCATGCACAACAGAATGACGGCAGATAGATCTCTCAGGGCAGTGGCAGGGATTCCATTTACCAGTAGTTGGTGGGAGTGTTTGCTTCCCTCTGGAATCTCCAACTCACCGTTGTGTCCCACTTTCCAGTTGAAAGCTAGAATTACTTTCTCATCTGATGAATCACCCTCAAAAGCTACACTGGCAATCCCTGGAGGTACATTAGTGGGTTTGTTTTTAGGACAGGAAGGGTGCTTGGCTAGGTGACCTGTCTCTTTACAGTTAAGGCACCAAGCCTTCTTGGGGTCCCAGTTCTTACACTGGCACCCACTTTTGTTTTGCGTCGTGTCTCGGGCCCTCTCTCCTGGACAGGTTTTTGGGGGCCTAGAGAGGACTCCTTTTCTTTGTCTTTAGAGTGATCCGCCGGGCTTACCAACCCCTTTCTTTTTGTCACCTCCTCCATGAGTTTTGGACACTCTTGTTTTTACCTAATGCTGAGCATTCTTCCACAAATCTTGGGGAGAGACTGGCCCCTGGTCCACCAGGTATTGATGCAACTTTTCAGAAATACAATTACTTAACATATGCTCTTTCATAAGCATGTTCTAAAGCCCATCATAATATTGCGCATGAGTTACCTTTTACCAACCACCTAGTGTTTTCACTGAAAAATCTACAGAATCAGCCCAGGACTGACTCAGGGTTTTCTGAGTCTCTCTGAACCTGATCCTCAATTTACAAGCCTTCTCAAACGTGATGATATCACCCTCTGAGTATTTAGGGACAATCTCTTTGGGGATTTTTAGGGCCAAGAACGACTTCTTTCTCCCTATTTAAGCTGTTGCTGCCACCAGAGATGGGCCCTAGCCCCATCTCAGCTCTTTCCTTTTCTATAGCCAGGAGTTAAGCCTCTAATGCTATCCTCTTGCTAGGTTTTGAAGATCTGCATCGTCAGTATCTATTTCTTCTGGGGTGCTTTTCGTAGTACTCCCAGTGGTATTGCTTTCTGGAGGGCAAGTGGTGGAGTCAGTGTCAACATCATCCACCTCTGGGTTCTCATCATCTTCCCCAGTGGGGGAACTGTTACTTGCCGTTTTCAGCCAGCAACTGCTGCAGATGAGCTTTTGTGGGTCTAGGTCTAATGGTTAGTTTCATTGCCTTTTGGAGCTCCTTAAGGTGGGACAACCTAATGTGCCGATAGGGTGTTAGATCTTCCCAAATTAGGGTCAAGTAGAAAATAAAATAAACATGTATTTATGTGGCCTGATGTATGATTTGTGTGTGTATTTTATGTCTGCAGCCCTGATGAAGCCTTTGTAGGTGAAACGCGCTGGCTGTGCTGTTTTTGGAAACATACAATAAAAAGAAAAGAGTCTTCTGATGATCAAATTCCACAAGCTTTGTTGCAATTTTTTTTTAATCTTATGTGGTCAATGTGCAGCTGGCCATTGAGGTGGGCAACGGTTTTTCCATCTAATTTTGTGACTACTCCAGGTGTTGCGGCTGGAAATACCTAAGCTGCCTTTTCTTTTGTTGAGTATCAGAGAAACATATTTGAGGTAAGTACGATTTTAAATCTTAATTCTTTTCAATTCAAAAAGTGGACACAGTGCACTTTTTGAGTTCTGCAATGTTATCCTATGGGAAAAAGAAAAAGTTCTGCAAACAGGTCCGGTACATCGACTTACGGGACCAATCTCCAGGAGTTAAGGGGAGTGGTGAGCAAGGTCCAAGGCAGTACCAGCAGTACACAATCAGCGGCATGGGGGCAGCCAATGCAGGGTGCAAACCAGCGTTGGGACCCCCAATAGGTTTCTATGGAGATCTGCGAAAAGAGGCTGCTGGCTCTGGCTGGAAGGCCAGTCGGGTTGAACCAACATGTGGGTTTCAAGTCTTGCATTACTCAAGGACGTAGGGACACCTGGGGTCCTCTTCTTTATGGCCTGGGGTCAACGGATAACGAGGTGACTTAAAGCATCGGGTTTCCTTACTGGGAGCAGTCATGGTCGAGAGGGCTTGCGTACAGAGGCCGGAGGGACGTCAGGGAGGCCAGGAGGGGTGAAACTATGATGGGCTCAAGCTCTGGAGGACCTTGTTGACACCGTTGGCCCACTTCAACTTGTGCCGGGAGCGACGGGTGCAGTGGTTGCTTCAGGTGTCGGGTTTTGGCAATTCCGGAGGCCTCAGAGTCTTTGCTTTGGAGTTCCTGCAGGGTGCAGGCGAGCAGGTCCACTATTCACGGGAGGTCTGTGGTCTTTATCAAACGTAAGTAGTCCTCCCAAGTTTCTGGAGTCAACAGCTGCAGAACGAGTCGACTTTGGCACAGTTTTTGATGAGGGATGCATATGGCCGGCAGGGTTGGTACCAGGTTAGCTGCTTATTCTCTCCTCTCTGCTTTTGCAGCTCTTCGGTGTCCTCTCTCTTCTTAGGCAGTCATGATCTGATTCTCTGGTGCCAGGTACTCCCCTAAATACTGAATTTAGAGTTGGGGGAGTGTAGGGTAGTAGCCAATGGGCTTCTAGCCCATAGTGTCACTACATTCCCTATATGACCACTTTCTGTGGGAAGTGGGCATAACCCTGTCCCAGAATTACTATGTATGCCATCACAAAGATGGCTACTTCTGAAAAATCGTGTCCACCTCAGTTTAGCCCACCTTTGTGATAGTACTAGCCTGGGAATGGCACGCTTACCTGACTAGTTAATTATCCCACCTATCCAGGTGCCACAGGGGGATCAGGACAAGGGGGTCGGCTTCCTCTCCTGTAAACGGGAGCCAGATTTGCATTTCAAAGGCGGCAGCTCTTTGAAGCTCGCCAGCCTAGGAAGGCTAATCAGCAGGATATCCTGTGGGAGGGGGTGTTACACGCTCTTCCCGGACCGGCTTTTGTTCTGGGCCTCCCGAGAGCATAGGCTCTCACTCTAGGAGGTCAGAACAGGTCTCAGGTAGCACCCTGACAGAAAGCAGTCAGGGAGCACACTAGAGGCTGGTAGGTTTTCAGGGGGGCATCTCTAAGGTGCCCTCTGGGTGCATGTATTGGCAAACCCATCACTGGAATCAGTGTGAGTTTACCAATACAAGATGTTTGTTACCAAACATCCACATCTTCAGCGAAGCCATCATGTAGCTAAGGAACTCGTTTTCACAAGTGTCCAGCACGTTGATCCTTGCGGTGAAGACTTGGACCACCAAGCTCTCTGGGGTGGGGTAAGGAAACCGAGGTCCCCAGGAGTGGGGCGATGGCGGCGGCCAATTGTCCTATGCACAGGAGCCCCTGTGCTGGGCTTGGACCAGGCCCCAAGTAGGACATCTGTAAGGGCTGCATTAAAAGGGAGTAAGGGTTTAGAAGGGGTGACATCCAGCTGAAGCATCTCCATCAAGACGTTCATCTTGATTGTCACTGTGGGAAGTTGAAGGTCCAATACCTCAGCCGCCCTACACACCACCATAGCAAAAGAGGCTCTCTCCTTCGTAGCCACGGTAGGAGGAGAGACCGGGCCAGTGTCAGGTGAGGTATCTAGCCCACTGGCCTTCGCCAGTTCCTCATAGCAGTTGTCCTCATTCTCATCTAGGGAATTCTGGTATCCATAATGGTTCACAGAACCTTCCATTTCTTGCCCTCTCCAGGCCTGTCAAATGTAAAAGGCACTGGCTCCAATCTGCAGAGCATGGTTCCGGTCCGATACGGATGATGCCCGTAGGGCTCCGTATCAGAGTCCGGAATTATGATGGTGGTGGCGCCGCTGTAGGGTGTCGGCAGCGCCGGTGGCATCGACACTGGAGCGGGCGTGGAAGAAGCTCTCGGTCTCGCAGGCGGCTCCAACATGGGATCCATGGGGCCCAACTAGCGCCAAGGGCCAATCTGCTGGTGGGCATTCAGTGGGGGCCCCTCCCAAGGCTGGCTAGCCTGAAGGCGCTCCAGAGGGGCTGGGCCACCCAAATATGAGGTGCATGGTCTCCTAAAATTCTTTAAACTGGGCGGGGCTCACTCTGGCTCAGGGAAAGTCAGAGAGCCCTGACTCAGGCTTCGCTGAAGCGTGAGGCTCGGAGTGCCAATGCTTCCGCGCCTCGACAGACGACTTTGATGGGTACGGCGAAGTCGAGGACCATTTCATTTTTTGTGCTTGTGGGACTTACCCAACTTCTTCGACGACTTTCAATGTGGCGACAATTGCCGGGTGAGGCTCCATGAACAGTCCCGGGACCTTCCATGCGACCGAGATCTTGTGTTGTAAAGTCGACCGATGTCAGGTGGCAAGGAGCTTGAGGGATTGCTCCCTCAGGCACTCTGGGTGCATGGTGCGACAGTCCTCACAGGATGGAGTCATGGACCCTCTTCAAGCACACCAAGTGCAGGTCTGCCACAGACATCTGCCTGTCACAGGCACCACATGGTTTGAAACCAGCCGGTTTCTTAGGGGACAGTCTGTCACACCAGGAGAGAATATCTCCCAAAAAAAGAAATGTGTCAACTAAAAGTCGAGAAAAAGCTAGTCAAAAAAGGACATAGGGTAGTTATTTTTACCAAAGCGCTATCTGGCGCGTAATGGAAAAAAACTGATGTTAGTGCACCGAACTGGCACCTATACAAGTACTGCGCATGTCATTTCCAGCATGGACAACTCTGATCCGAACAACGCCACATAGTGGGGCGCAGGGGTACTGCTCAGAAACATCCGGACCAAGTCTCGGAGGTCAAGTAAGGAATATGTGGCTAGGTAGTGTTTCTACCAGATAAGGCCTTACCAAAAGTAAATAACTTATTCATCTGACACTTCTAGCCGCAGAGATTCTTTATCTTAGAATAGAGCAATGAGGTGGGTTTGCGAACTGGTTCAGACCAAAAAGTCTTGTGGGACCGAACGGCAAAAGAGTACGTCACGTAAGATCAGAACTGTCAAGGCAGTAGTGTTTGGTGAACATGTACAAGGATGCCCACATAGCAGCCTGACATGTCCAGAATGGGAACTCTGTGAGCTAATGTAGTGGTCGCAAGTTTGGCTCTAGTGAAATCAGCCCGCAAGCACTCAGGGGGTTGCTTCTTGGCCAATGTGTAGCCGATCTTATTGCAGAGTACAATCCATCTGGAGATGGGCTGTTTGTGCACTGCTTTCCCCTTATTCCCTCCAGTGAACCTTAAAAAAAGAGCCAATTGTCCACCTAGTGTTCTTTGGTGCGATCGATGTAGGGCAACACTCTTTTCGGGTCCAAGCGGTGAGTCTCTCCTCCTCCTTGTAGGGGTGAGGCGGAGCAAGGAAGAGAGCCAGTGTGAAGCTTTGGCTGATGTGGAAAGGTGTGACCTCCTGGGTGCGGAGAACCAGTTTGTCTAGGAAGAAGATGCCATACGGAGGGTTAACACAAAGCGTCTCCTGCTCACTGACTCTCCTGGCTGATGTGATTGCCACCAAGAAGACTGTCTTAATCATCAGAAGTCTTAGGGGGCATGGGTTCAAAGGGTAAACACATTAAGAAAATTATAACCAATTAAGGGCCCATTGGGGCATAAAAAGATTTGGGGGAACATATTTTGAAGACCTTTCAGTAAACGCATCATAACAGGTGACTTCAACAGGGAGGGTTGATCCGGCAACCGCAAAAAAGCCGAGATGGCCGGAAGATACCTTTTAGCTGTGCCTTGCCGGGCTAAAGACAAAACAAACAGCAACACTTCAGACAACGGTGTAGAAAGATGATCAACACGTGTTTCAGTGCACCAAGCCACAAACTTGTCCCAACAGTAGACTTATACGGTCTTTGTGGAGGGACGCCTGGCTGTCAAGATGTCCTCACAGACTTCGGGAAGAAGATCAAAGAGACTCCACTGCGGCCGCTCAAGCTCCATGCATGGAGGTGGAGTATGCGCAGGTTCAAGTGCAAAACCCTATCCTCCTGCTGTGACAGGAGATCTTCCTGAAGAGGTAGCCTGGTTGGAAGACTCGTGCACAGGAGATCGGTAAACCATACTATCCGTACCCAATCCAGAGCCACAAGGATGACTAGGGCCTGGTCTGTCCTGATCTTCAGAACTTGGGGCGGGAGTGGTATTGGCAGGAAGGCGTACAGGAGTTTTGAGCACTACTCCAGACCAAATGAGTCAGAGCGAGAGCCACCTTGGAAACTACAACGTGCAGAAGTGCTGACATGACGTGTTCTCAGCTAAGGCCAATAGAAAAAACCAAGGTCGCCCCCACTAGTGGAACAGACCTTGCACCACCTTCGGATGTAGACGCCATTCATGATCTGTGAGGCATTGACGGCTGCATTTGTCTGCCCTGGCTTTCAGAGACCCAGACAGGTGTTGCATGAACAGATAAATGACTTGACGTTCCAGCCGTGTCCAGAGACGAGGAGGCTCCTGCACATGGCCCACGACCCAACCACATCCTGTTTGAGGGCAGTACCACTTGGCAGTGGTGTTGTCCGTTAGCACCTGAACCAGCCTTACCTTGATGGAAGGGAGGAATGCTTTCAATGCCAAGTGAATCGCTCTCAACAAGTTGATGTGCAGCTGAGACTCCACCGGAGACCGAACTCTTCTGATCTCCACCTCTCCCAGATGGCCGCCCCAACCCAGGAGTGACGCATCTGTCAACATTGTGAGGGAGAGGGCTCTGCAACTGACCCAATCGCGGTTCATGAGCCACCAATGCAAGTCTTTTGCATTTCCCTCCATTATCTGGACCAAGTAGGAGAGATTCCCCTGATGCTGCACCCTTTGGGACTTCAGGTCCGAGTGCAGAACCCGCAAATACCGGCAAGCATGCTTTACCAGAAGGATACAGGAAGCCAGGAGACCCAGTAACATCAGTCAATCTCACCAACATCCAGGATAGAGGCTGAAACATTGGTATCATAGCCTGAATATCCTGGACTCACTGCTCTGGAGGATAGGTGCGGAATTGCCCTTTGTTCAGAATGGCTCAGTTGAAAGGGAGTGCCTGAGAGGGAGCCAGGTGTGACTTTAGTGCGTTGATAGTGAACCCTAGCGAATACAGGAGGTCCACCATAGTCTGGAGGTGGGAAACTACTGCCTAGGGCAAGCCTGCCTTTAACAGCCAATCATCGAGGTAGAGGAAGACTGGTACCCTGACCTCCGCAGAGGGGCTACGACCACCGCCATCACTTTCATGAACACCCAAGGTGCACTGGTAAGGCCAAAGGGGAGCACAGCGAGCTGAAAGTGCGTTTGGCCCACCGTGAACTGCAGGTAATGTCTTTGGCTGGAAGGACGTGTATATGGAAATATGCGTCCTGCAAATCCAGTGCTACCATCAAGTCTCTGGGGTCCAGGGCAGACAGGACCTGAGCTAACATAAGCATTTTGAATTTCTCTGTCTTGAGGAAGTAGTAGAGAAGGCGCAGATCTAGAACAGGGTAAAAGAGCCTGTACTTCCTGACGCAACAGAGAGAGATGGTCCTCCATCAGCCAATCTAAGGATGGTGGCATGGGTGGCAGGGTTTTCATGGATGGAAGGGGGTAACCCCGTGGTACAATTTTGAGCACCCACTTGTCCGAAGTTCTAGACTGCCAGCGGGGCAGATGGTGTTGCATCCTGCCACCAACTGGTTGCCTGTGATGTTGTGAGTGTTAAAGAGGTTTGGGTGCAGAAGCTGCCGGAGCGGCGGACTGGCCAGATTTCTGGCTTTGGGTCCGAAGAGGCTTATTGGAGCCACGTCTGTGGCTACGAAACAACTGGGGAGTCTGCTGGCTGTGGTGACCGGACGCAATTGGTAACCCCTACCATAGCCACGGAAGGAGCGGACGGGAGAATGAGGTTGGTGTGGGGTCATGTAAAGTCCCAATGACAGGGCGGTAGCCATGCTTTCCTTGTAGCGTCCAAGCGCTATATCGGCCATGTCTCCTAAAAGGCGAGTGCCATCAAAGGGTATGCCTTGATATCCCTGGAGAAGCGATTGACCTCAGACAGGCTTGACGATAAGAGCACCGACAAAGCAATCGCTGTATCCAGCGAGTCTGTTGTGTCCAGGTTGCAGCATACTGTGAACTTTGCTGCATCCGTGCCATCTGCAACAGCCTGGGTCAGGAATGCTTGGGCCTCCTCCAAGACAAGGACAAACTGTATGCATGTATGGTCCAAGAGGCACAAGGTGTTCATGGACCACAATGCAAGACTGGTGGAACAGAAAATGCTCTTGCCAAAGATGTCCAAGCCTCTTGGATTCCCTATCCGATTGTGTGATAGGGTACTCGCCAGGGTTAACCTAACATGTACGACCAGGCTCTCAGGGGTGGGGTGCTGGGTTAAGAAAGCTGGATCCCAGGAGCGGGGCAGTGGGCGATCGTCCTGGGCAGGACTCAGTGAAGGCTTCATTGAAGGGGAGGAGAAGTTTCCTGGGGTAGAACCCAAGTTGAAGCACCTCTGTCAAGACATTGGTCTCAACTGCCACTGAGGGCAGCATAAGGTCCAAGACCTAATCGGCCCTCTGCACCACCATGGCAAAAGAAGCCCCTTCCTCCGTAGCTAAGGTAGGAGAAGAGTCCAGGGTAGTGTCTGGCAAAGTGTCCAGGCCAGTGGCATCAACCACTTCCTCATACCAGCTATCCCTGGACAAGGGCTCCTCAAGGGGGTCAGGACAGCCATAGGGATCTTCAGATCTGCCCCAAGCATATACCTCTCTGGGCCTGTAAATAAACAGAAGCACTGTCTCGGACCCAGAGGATCTTGGTCTGGAGTCTACACCAGAAGATGTTGGTCCAGCTCAGTATCGGAGTTGGAAATTACAATGGGGTCTTTGCCACGGAGGGGTGATGGCAGTGTCAGGTACAGCGTCACTGGACTGCACTCCGGTGGAGGTTGCAGAGTCGTGACCGGCGCCGGTCCAGATCCAAAGAGCCCCTCTGGTGCTGAGGGCGCACCCGCCGGTGGTAATCAAGTCAGGGCACCTTCCAAACTCATGGGGCCCGAAGGCACTCCAGAGGAGTCATCTCACCAAAGAAATGAGGTGCATAGCCTCACAGAATTACTTCCATTGGGCAGGGGTTCGCTCCAGAGCTGGGAAATCATGGGCGGTACAGAGCAGACCCAGGCTTAGCATAGGAAATGTGGGAGCAGGGCCTAGAATTCTTGCATTGTTCCTGCACCTCGTCCAATGACTTGAACTGGTGTGGCAGTTCTTGTTAGCCTTCTTCTTGTGGGACTTTCCCCATAACAACAAGTTACTTACCTTCGGTAACGATATATCTGTAAGAGACATAGATTAGTTATAGATTCCTTACCTTTTGAATTAACCCCAGGCGTCAGACTGGATCCGGAGAATTTTTTTTTGGTCAGCAGTACCCCTACGCGTTGAAAGGTGGCGTCTGTCGGCTCTGCGTTCGTCGTTGGTGTGGTGGTCGCCGGGATCACATCGCGGTAGATACTTAGACGCTGCCCTCGCACGCTGACGTCAGTTCCTTACACGACATTCCACGCCAGAAGCTCAGAGCCATGCAAGGTACGGACCACTGGTGCACAAAACTAGGGCCCTGAAAGGTATTCCCTGACCCTAGAAGTCAGTTCGCAGAACGGGGAGGATGGGTGGGGCGGTAAGGAGTCTATGTTTCTTACAGATATATCGTTACCGAAGGTAAGTAACTTGTTCATCTGAAAGAGACAATTAGTTATAGATTCCTTACCTTTTGAATAGATACCCCAGCAATACCAACCCTGGAGGTGGGTCTGCGAACCAAGTTCACACCAGAAAGTCCTGGAGAACAGAACGGCCAAAGAAGCCGTCTCTCCGGACTTGGCTGTCCAGGCAGTAGTGTTTTGTGAACGTGTGCAGAGATGCCCACGTAGCTGCCTGACAGATGTCATTGAGGGGAACTCCCCGTCCCAAAGCAGTGGTAGCTGATGTCGCCCTGGTGGAATGGGCGCGCAATCCCACTGGAGGCTCCGTCTTTGCCAAAGAGTAGCAAGCTTTAATGCACAAAACAACCCACCTAGAGATGGTCCGTTTGTGCACGGCCTGACCTTTTTTGGCACCCACGTAGCCAACAAAGAGCTGGTCATCCACCCGGAATTGCTTGGTGCGATCCAAATAAAATGAAAGCGCACATTTTGGATCCAGACGGTGGAGCCTCTCTTCCTCCTTAGAAGGATGCGGAGGCGGAAAGAAGGTGGGCAAAGTGATGGTTTGACCAATGTGGAAAGAAGTAACCACCTTGGGAAGAAAAGAAGGTCTGGTTCTTAGGACAACCTTGTCCGGATGAACAGCCAGAAAAGGAGGCTTTGAAGAAAGAGCCTGGAACTCACTCACCCTGCGAGCAGAAGTGATTGCAACCAGAAAGGCAGTCTTTATAGTGAGAAGTCTGAGAGGACAGTTATGTAGCGGCTCAAAGGGAGCGCACATAAGATAAGTAAGAACCAAGTTCAAGTCCCACTGAGGCATTACGAAGGTAACAGGAGGAAAAAGAGAAGTAATGCCCTTAAGAAAGCGATTTACAACAGGGGACTTGAAAAGAGAAGGCTGATCAGGAAGCCTAAGAAAGGCTGAAACGGCTGAGAGATAGCCCTTAAGAGTGCCCAGAGCAGAGCCCTGCCGGGCTTAAGAAAGGAGGAACAAGAGAACCTCAGAGAGAGGGGCAGAAAGGGGATCCGCAGCCTTTGCTGAGCACAATGCCACAAATGTGTTCCATCTGCAGGCACATACCGTCTTAGTGGAGGGACGCCTGGCTGCCAAGATAACGTCACAGACTTCGGGAGGAAGGTCGAAGGCGGTCAACTGTCGCCGCTCAATCTCCACGCAAGGAGGTGGAGACTGGAAAGGTTCGGGTGGAGGAGCGGCCCCTGCTGCTGCGACAGAAGATCCTCCCGAAGAGGCAGTCTGATCGGAGGATCAATGGCCATGTGTAACAGCACGGGATACCAGACTCTTCGTGCCCAATCCGGAGCCACAAGAATTACTTGGGCCCGGTCGCGTTTGATCTTCTGCAGCACTCTGGGCAGAAGTAGTATAGGCGGAAAGGCGTATAGAAGACCACAACTCCACTCGCGGCAAAAAGCGTCGCCTAGCGAGTGCCGCCTTGGAAATTCCAACGGGCAGAATTGCTGACATTGCGCGTTCTCTTCGGTGGCGAATAGATTTAACCAAGGCTCTCCCCACTGCTGAAAGAGATCTTGCACCACCTCCGAGTGAAGACACCATTCGTGATCCATCATGCACCTGCGGCTGAGTTCGTCCACCCTGGCGTTCAGTGAACCTGCCAGGTGTTGAACCATCCGGGATATGCCCTGATGTTCCAGCCATGTCCAGAGACGGAGAGCCTCCTGACATAGGGTCCACGACCCCACCCCCCGTTTGTTGCAGTAAACACCTGCACTACTCTTCCCCGGACAGAGGGAAGGAATGCTTTCAGCCCAAGACGGATCGCCCGGAGCTCCAGAAGGTTGATGTGGAGCCCAGAGGCCTCTGATCTCTGCCTCTCCCATGTGGCCGCCCCATCCTAGAGGTAACGCATCCGTCACCACTGTGAACTCCGGTTGGGAAAGGGAGAGGGATCTGCCGTTGACCCAATCCTGGTTTGTTACCCACCACTGCAATTGTCGTGCAGTGCCCTCCGAGATCTGAACGCAATCGGACAGATTTCCCTGATGCTGTGCCCACTGGAACTTCAGGTCCCACTGCAGAGCCCGCATATGCCACCTGGCATGATCCACCAGCAGGATGCAGGAGGCCATGAGGCACAGCAGCCTCAGGGTCATTCTAACCGAAACCCGGGATAGAGGCTGAAAGATTGGAATCATAGCCCGAATATCCCGGACTCGCTGCTCGGGAGGATAAGCCCGAAACTGCATCGTTTCCAGAACCGCTCCGATGAAAAGGAGCTTCTGAGAGGGAGTCAGGTGTGACTTCGGCACGTTGATAGTGAACCCCAGCGAATGCAGGAGGTCCGCCGTAGTCTGGAGGTGGGAGACGACTGCCTGGGGCGAGCCCGCCTTCAACAACCAGTCGTCGAGATAGGGGGAAGACTGGAACCCCGGATCTGCGCAGATGAGCTGCGACCACCGCCATCACTTTCATGAACACCCGAGGGGCGCTTGTAAGGCCAAAGGGGAGCACAGTAAACTGAAAGTGCTTGTGGCCTACCGTGAACCGCAGGTAACGCCGGTGGGCCGGCAAGACGGGGATGTGAAAGTAAGCGTCCTGCAAGTCCAACGCTACCATCCAGTCTCCAGGGTCGAGGGCAGACAGGACCTGAGCTAGCATCAACCTTTTGAACTTCTCCTTCCGGAGGAAGCAGTTGACGTTCCTGAGATCCAAGATAGGACGCAGGCCTTTGTCCTTCTTGGGCACCAGAAAGTAGTGGGAATAGTAACCACGACCTGCTTCTGGGGCAGGAACTCGCTCGATGGCTCCCTTGGCCAGGAGAGCCGTAACTTCCTGTTGGAGAAGGGCCAGATGATCCTCCGACATTCGATGGTACTGAGGTGGCATGGCTGGGGGGGTAGTCTCGAAGGGGAGGGAGTAGTCCCTTCGGACTATCTGCAAAACTGACCTGTCCGATGTGATGGTGCGCCAGTGGTGGAGGTGATGGCGGATCCTGCCGCCCACTGGCGATCGGTGCCCTGAAAAGTCAGACGGAGGGTTTGGAGGCTGCTGCAGAGGGGGCACTGGTGGACTGACCCGCTTGCTGGCCCCCAGACCCACGACGGTGGGTCCCACGTCCCTGGCCGTGCAGGGGCTGAACAGCTTGCGCCGGGGTGGGTCCCGCGTCCTTGGCCGTGCAGGGGCTGAACAGCTTGCGCCGGCCTGTGGCTCTGGGTGGAACGTGGCGGGGCACCCCTTCCGTAGCCACGAAAGGGGCGAAAAGCAGACTGCGCAGGGTGGGTGGTGTAGAGGCCCAAGGACTTGCCCCTAGCTCGAGAGTCCTTGAAGCGCTCTAGAGCGTTGTCTGCTTTGTCGCTGAAGAGGCAACGGCCATCAAAGGGCATGCCCATCAGGGTAGCCTGGACATCTTCGGAAAAGCCAGTCGACCTCAGCCAGGCGTAGCGTCGAAGGGCTCCCGACGTGGAAATTGTCCTACCTAGCGAGTCGGCGGTGTCCAGTCCACATCGTATGGTAAACTTGGCTGCGTCTCTCCCCTCGGCGACTGCACGGGACAGCACGGCCCGGGCCTCCTCCGGGCACTGGGGCAGCACCTGCGCTACCGTATCCCACACAGAGTGGGTGTAACGGTCCAACAGACATGCAGTGTTTACCGACTGCAGTCCCAAGCTGGAGGAAGAAAACATCTTCCTCCCAAGATGGTCCAGCTTCTTGGATTCCCTATCAGGTGGAGCGTTAGGGAATGCGCCTTTGGACGTCGAGGCTTGGACCACCAAGCTCTCAGGGGTGGGGTGTTGGGAGAGGAAAATGGGGTCACCCAGAGCCGGGCGGTGGCGTCGGGCAATCATCCTATCCACAGGAGCCCCTGTGTTGGGCCTGGACCAGGTGCCCAAAAGGATGTCAGTTAGGGTTTCATTAAACGGCAGCAGGGGCTCCGAAGAGCTCGCTGCCAGTTGAAGCACCTGTCAGGAGGTTAGTCCTGACCGCCACCGTAGGTAGCTCGAGGTTGAGAGCCTCGGCTGCCCTACGCAACACCACTCCGTAAGAAGCTCCCTCCTCCGTAGCCACGGTAGGAGACATGCCAAGATTTGGGGAGGTGTCCAGACCACTGGCATCCCCCAACTCCTCTCTCCAGTCCGGATCACACTCCAACTGGTCAGTTAAAGGGTCTCCAGACCCCTCCCAGTCCTCCTCACCCTCCTCTGGTTGCAAATCTGGCCTGAAAGAACCAGGGTGGAACAGGGGTACAAAAGTACCCATCGGCGCCGGATCCGGCGTCGGTTGGGCTCTGTGCCCACATCGGGGTGGAGGCCGGCTGGGGACACAACCGACGTCGGCTGCGGGAATGGTGCCCGTGGAAGCGGCGTCGGTGGAGGTGTTACAAGGTTGACCGGCGCCGATTCGGACCCAAGGGACCCTGTGGTGCCGAGGCTGCCGGCGTCGAAGGCCCAGGGCCCACAGCCGAGTCCGCGGGGCCAAAGGCGCACCAGCGGAGTCGGGCTGCCCAAAGAGGGCCTGCATCGCTTTGTAAAAACTTCGAAGCTGGGCAGGGGTCGCTCCGGGTCCCGGAAAAGGAGGGAAACTCGGAGCCGACCCTTCGGGCTCTGTACGCGGAGCCACGGGAGGGGCACCACCCGCATCCCTCGTCGCGTCGGCCGATGGACGTGGAGAAGTCGAAGAGCGACTATGCTTCTTCGACTTCTTCTTGTGCTTCGACTTACCTGAGGAGTGCGAAGACTTCGAAGATGAATGGTGGTGGTGGCTCCGTGACCAGTCCCTCGACCTCCCGCGAGACCGGGAGTTCGAACGGAGCGGACTGTCGGGCCTCGAGAAGCTTTTGGGACCACTCCCGTAAAAACTTGGGATTCATGGTCCTGCAGTCGGAACACAACTTGGGGTCGTGGTCGCGTTCCAGGCACCACAGGCACATGCGGTGCGGATCCGTCACTGACAACAGTTTTCAGCAGGAACCGCAAGCCTTGAAACCGGGTATCCCTAACGTGCACCAGGAGTCGAAAGACTCAAAAACGGTGTCGACAAAAGTTGTTAAAAAAGTCAGTCAAAAAGTGACTGGAGGTACCGCTCTCTCCGGATCTGCGCTGGCTGGCGCGGAAAAAGAAAGAACCGACGTCAGCGCGCGAGTGCGGCGTCTAAGTAGCTACCGCGACGTCATCCCGGCGACCATGATACCAACGACGAACGCGGAGCCGATCGACGCCACCTTTCGACGTGCAGGGGTACTGCTGATGAAAAAGAAAATTCACCGGATCCAGTCTGACGCCTGGGGGTAATTAAAAAAGGTAGGGCATCTATAACTAATAGTCTCTTTCAGATAGATTTTTACCTAGAGGACGACCGACGGTAACAAGTACAAGAGCAGGCCTGGGACCCAGAGCGTTGGGGATAAACCCAATAGCAAGCGCCCCGGAGCTTCAATGCATGCTCTCTGACCGTTTTGAGGTTCAACGCATGTTCAGCTCCATGCGCCATAAGCAAACCAAGTAGGGGTCTGTCATAGACGTTTGCCTGTGGCAGGCTCTACAGCACGGGTACTCATAGTACGGCCCGCGGGCCGCCAGCGGCCCGGCAAGCCTTCCTTGGCGGCCCGCAGACCTTGCAGCTATCCTACCTGTGTTTTTTTTTTTTTTTTTTTAAGTGTCCGCAAACACCGCCGGTTGCAGCAGCGCTCTATGGGGGCCGGGCGATTCTTTAAAAAACCATTCACTTGTTAATGAGGCTTTGTTGTATTTCCCATCTTCTTAGCGAGTGGAGATGCAGGGGCGCTAAGAAGAGGTGAAATACAACAAAGCCTCATTAACAAGTGAATGGTCTTTTAAAGACCTGTGAAGTACTCGGGGGCGGCTGTGTGCGCGCCCGGGAAGCTGTCTCAGCCCAGCCGGGGCTGACACACACGCGGGGTGAGGTAACAAAGGGTGACAGAGCGAGGGAGACAGAGGGTGGGAGACAGAGAGGGGGAGACAGAGGGTGACAGAGAGAGGGAGACAGACAGAGAGAGGGAGACAGAGAGAGGGAGAAAGAGGGAGACAGGGAGAGGGAGACAGAGGGAGGGAAAGGAGACAGAGAGAGGGAGACAAAGAGAGGGAGCCAGAGAGAGGGAGACAGAGAGAGAGGGGGAGAGGGAGGGAGACAGACAGAGGGAGAGAGAGACAGAGGGAGGGAGACAGAGGGAGGGAGTCAGGGGGAGGGAGAGGGAGACAGACAGAGGGAGACAGACAGAGGGAGATAGAGGGAGGGAGATAGAGGGAGGGAGACAGAGTGTGGGAGACAGAGGGAGAGAGACAGAGAGGGAGAGAGACAGAGAGGGAGGGAGGGAGACAGAGGGAGAGAGAGAGAGAGAGGGAGACAGAGGGAGGGAGACAGAGGGAGGAGGGCGACAGACAGAGGGAGGGAGACAGAGAGAGGGAGACAAACTGAGTGAGACAGAGGGAGACAGAGGGAGACGGAGAGAGAGAGAGAGGGAGAGAGAGAGGGAGGGAGACAGAGAGAGAGATAGATAGAGATGTGTGTATGCCGGGTCTGGTGGCTCAGTGGACGAAGGCGTCCGCTGCAGGGGCCTGTGTTCAACCTCAAAGTCATAGTTTTTTTTTTTGCTCTAGACACGCCCCCCTCCCCCACTGACCCCACCCCCACCAGTGCGGCCCTCGGCCACAAACCACACTGTAAATTTGGCCCCCCGAGAGAAAGTTTGAGAGTACCCATGCTCTACAGGGTTTAAAACCCACAGGTTTCTTAGGGTATGTCTGTAAGGCACACTGGGAGCAAAAAAATAGTCAAAAAATGACTGAGGTAGCTCTTTAATAGCTGCGCTGGTGACTTGAAAAGAAAAGAACTGATGTCAGTGCACTGGTGTGGCATCTGTATAGGCACCGTGCAAGTCACATGGCGTGGACGACACCGATGGCGCCGAGTTGACCACATGCAGAGGTACTGCTCAAGATTTTCGGGATCCAGTCTGACGTCTGGGGAATATTCGAGGGTAAGGAATCTGTAGCTTGAAGTCTATCAGAAATGTCGACCAGTGGTATATTTCCCAGGAAAGCCACCTTTCTGCAATTACAATATGCTCAAGCACAGTATGAATAGCACATTTGGCTTTGCCGTAGCTTACCCAAGTGTACTTGACAATCTAGCTTGCAAGACCCAACTTACAGACTGGATTTCCAAAGTGGGGTTTTGAAAATGCAACAGAGCTGCTTTATCTTTTGAATAGATTTGGTACAGTCAATGTAAAACATTAGAGACCTCTCACATCTAATGTGTGCAGTGCTCTTTATGCTACTGTTTGAGGCTGTGGAAAGAACATAGGTGAGTCACTGGTTTGAGTGAAGTAGAATAGCGAGACAATTTGGCAGGAAACGTGGATTTATCTTAAAGACAAACAGACTTTAATGAGCCTACATTAAAGACTTCTCTAAGGCCTGTAATTCATTAACGTTATGCAAGTGATTACTTCTAGAAATGCTGCATCTGACAAGTATGTAAGAGATGAAAACAAAGGTTTTATGAGAACGACATTCAGGTCTCACATAGGGACCAGTGGTCTCCTTGTGGGAATAACTCTTAAATCTTCCCATGAATACTTTCACCACTGAATCTTAAATAAAGATGCGCGCTGTTTTGCATGCAAGCCGCTAACTCTGGCTAAATGAAGCCTAACAGATGTATATGCCTACCTTGATGTCAGTTAAAACAAAATGTAACAATATCCTGAAGCGATGGTTGCAGGGTTTCTGCATGTGTCCTTGTGTAATCATAGCAAATCGTTTTAATTTGGCAGCATAGCAAACAAAGTTACAGATAAACAAGTACCTTACCTTCTGTAACTATATTTCTGGTGGAGACTCCTAACAGGTTTACAAAGTCATTGTCCACCTCCGGCAGATACTCTGCTAAAAGTAGAAGTTGGTGACGAATGCCCCAGTGCCACACTGATTGTACCAGTGCTGACAGCCGAGGTGACTTAGTGCCTCTTGGTTTTGGGTGTAGTACATAACCATCACGCTGCCTGCTATCACTAGTACTATCTTGTTGTGAATAAGTGTGCAAAATACTCCGAATTGGGCTGTTTTCAACTTTACAAAATTGCTATGCATTTTCTTCAGCTGTTTCCAGGTAGCCTGAACAGTAAGGCTGTCTAGATGCGCTCCCCACCCTGCGAGTGAGCCGTAGGTGGCAATAGTCACCTGCAGTTTAGCATTCGCAAACTATCTGCCCAGTAACAAGCTCCTGTTGTTCCACCAGTTGAAATTGTGCTAAACTCCAAGCTCTACTAATGCTATTTCTTCCCACTGACCTTTTGCTTGTAAACATTGCCTGGACAGACATTCCTGTAGTGCAAGTATATGTAGCGGAGAATGCCTTACTATCACAATGCAGGAGCCCATCATCCCCAACAATCTCATATTGTTCTCACTGATGGAGGACAGGATGTCTTGTACAGAGAGCAGCCCTGGTAATGCCTGCACCTTCTCCGGGTTGGGCTTTGCGTGTCACGGTGTTCAATAATGTCCTTAAAACAGTTGCATCAGCTGTGGGAAGAAATTTGACGCGTAGGCAATGACTTTGAAACCTAACCTGTGAAGAATGCTAGGCATTGCAGACGGCTGCTGCTATCAGGCACCCAGTTAGAAATAACAAGACGTGACTAGTGCTGCAGCACAGATGTGCTGTTATCACTACTCGACATTTCATGAACACCCTTGCAGTTGTTGTGACCCCTGAAGGGCAACACTTTGAACTGCTAGTGTTGTCCACTCACTACGAATATGAGGTAGCAATTATGTGCTAGATGGATGGGGACGTGAATGTAGGTGTCTTTGAGATAGAGCTGCCAGATCTCCTGTGCAGAGCAGCAGAATGACGTTGCGCAGGGTGCACAGTTTGAAATGATTTGACAGTATGTAACGATTTAACGGCATGCAGTTGAGAATAGACCACAGCTTGCTATCTTTATTTAGGATGAGGAAGTGTATGGAGTATACCCTTTGATGCAGAGGAACAGATTCTATAGCACCATTGCTGAGAAGTGCTTGCACTTCTTGCAGCAGTCTTTAATGTTCTAGACAGATTGCAAGATGGTGATATGGGATGTTTGGTGGTGTGGTATGGAACTCTAAGCAGTATACCTGTTGGGCAATTGATAGGACCCACATGTTTGAGGTGATCTCCTCCAACTGTGGAAGGACTAACCTGATCCTTCTCTCCTACAACTGTTTTTTGCTATCAGAGGGGATGTTAGGACAGTCTCTGCTCGGAGGCAGAGGTACCCTTTTCCTCGTCTGCCTCCACCCTTTCCTCCGCCACTATCTCTAAAGCTTCTCATGGTGTCGGTCTTTTGAGGATGTCCCAAGTGAAATGAGTGATGATGCTGAAAGTCAGAAGGCTGAGGTGTTGCAGCAGCTTTAGCACTCCCTTTCGCCAATTGGTGCCGAAAACCAGTTTGTGAATGGAGTGAACCAATGGCTTTAGCTAGTCTCTGTCCTTTTTTACCCTTCATCATAGTATCTATTTGTGGTTCTAACAAATGTTCACCATCAAAAGGGACTGCGATAATATGCTTCTGGACCTCAGGACGAAATCAGGACACCCAGAAACAAGCATGTCTTCTCGGGATGACACTGGTATTCATTTCCCTAGAAGATGTATCTGCCACATCTAATGCACAGTGGATGTTTGCATTGCATATGATTTTTCCCCTGCAGCAACGTTTGCAGTATGCCTCATGCAGACGTGTGACCAACTGCTCCATGCACTAGGTCACTGCTCCCAATGCAACTCGCTATCTTGCTGCATCAATTTTGCAGCTCTCTTTATCTTGAGACAGAGCATCTCTGGTTCTCTGGGCAAATACCGTCTTCCTAGCAGTGTCCATCACTATGGAGTGGGTAGGTATAGAACCCCTGATGTAAAGTCATCAGGTTGCAATTTGTATTTTTTTTATCTCCTTGCTGTGACCACCCTAAATTTGACTGGCTCCAATCGGCTTTGAAGTTCTCTGCCACACACTTAGTCATGCTCTTAAGCATGGGCAGGAATTAAGCAGAACACTCTGCTTTTGAGGAAGTTGCCTCAAGGGAGTCCTCAACTTCCTCATGTAACTTCACCTTGTGGTGATCTGCTGCTCTCTTAACCATGTGATATGCCGGTGAAGCCTTCACAGAGTAGGGCCTGAAGTTGGTATCATCCAGGGTAGGGCCACACTCTTATCCACTCATGGATCCCCAGTCATCTGCCAGGACAGGTTCATAATAATGGTACCTGTTGGTCCAACTCAATGTCCTGGTCAAAGTTGGTATATGCTGACTGCTGCAGTGAAGGTGAAAGCTGTGGTAATTGAAGGGGGTGAAAGAACCGGGATTTTTGGTGGCTGAGGACCAGGGCGGGTAGGCCACTGCATGGAAGATATGCAGCGCCTCTTCAACTGTTGGCTCCTCTTCTTGAGAGGGGCTGCCTCTTGTTGTGGAGGGCGAAACAGAATCTTCCCTGATAGAGGATGGATGTAAACCTTCCTCTTTTTGTCAAGCTGTTCTGGCAACTCAATGACTGGGATTGTGTCACTCAGCATCCAAGGCGTATCGAAAATAGTCTTGGTGCAGACTTCAGCTGAGCAGCTAGGGCTAAGAAGGTGTGGGCGGACTTTGAGGCTCATTGTCCTTTGCAGGAGGCCTGTCTTCAGCAGAGAATGGTTGTCTGTGCCGAGTAGGCTTGGGAACAGTGGCTGGAGAAGAGTCGAGATCCCTTTGGCATAGTCTTTGGGCTTGAAGCCTGACTCTCTTGAGAAGGGTGCTTGCCCTGCCTTCGAGACTTTTGTTAAGGTCAAACCCAAGAGCAAGATTCTCGGGTGGTGTCTGAGGTATCAGTATCTTCGGGGCAGTCCGTATCCTGGATTCAGGTATCACTGGGGCCCCTGAAGTCTGTTCCTCTTTATAATCAGAGCCCTTATAAGAGAAGGTTTATGGACTTTGATCTGGTTAGCCCCATAGGAAACCAGATATTCGCCTTCTGATGTTCCCCCGATTTCTGTGGGTCTGAAGATTGCCGAAGGCCCAGCAGGGTACTAGCACTCTATTTTGCAATGCACCCACTGACATTCCCTTATATATCGAATTGTCTTTTTGTTTTTAAAGGCCAGACAGACTGGAAAGCTTGATTCTTTGTGGTCTCTTGGCACACAAAGATTACAAACCTAGTGATGGTCCGACTACAGAAACTTACTGTTGCCTGTGAAGCAAATCTATAAGGGCATTTTCTTCATCACCCCATGAGTCATTTTCATAAAAGCTATTGCTGAGAAAAAAAACTATGGTCCCGGTTGAATTGAAGTCATATCGGGTCGAAGATGGTCTTCTGAAGTTGTTGGCAGAGGTTCCGATCACTGTAGTCGAACAAATGTTCTCGGCAGCTCAACGTTCTTGGAGCTGGAAAGAAAAAAAACCAATCTGAGGAAGTTTTTGTCCTGGTGCCTTGGTGTTTCGGGAAGGGATCATGAGTTATCATGAAACTTATACTAATTAAAGTAGAACAACTTGTGGCGTCAGCACCCAACACTAGATGGCAGGAGTATGCAAAGTGATGTACAGCTACACATGCAACAAACCATTTTTTAATGTTGATTAAAAAAACATAAAAATATATAAAATTGAAGTTGCATGTGCACTTTTATTCTATTTGGTAGGAGTGGAACTGAAACAGTAAAACAAAAATGGAATTGGTAATGAATGTTTGGATATCAAATGTGGAGGCTCCTAGTTTGCTTGTAAATTAAGGTGTACATTAGGAGAGCACAATTAAATAGCAAACGTCAAGTCCATGGACCCATAACACATTTTGACTCATTATGCTGATATAGGTCGAAACTAGCATTGCTTTTATCTGGCTAGGTAGCAATGAGAGAAAGTCTTCTGTCTCTTTTTCTGAAAAAGCAATAACGTCTCGCATGCCCTAATACTGATATTTTCGTTTGACGGTGGGTAAATTATTAACTTTAAGTTTATAAACCCATCTATAAATTTCTGAAAAATTAACAAGAATATCTCCAAAGTCTGCAGCAGATTGCATGTTAATGACTTGACTCTACCCGCTTATGAAAGTAGTAATGAAAAAGTGTTTCCTTGCAAAACTGAAGGCCATTCTAATATTTTAATGTTAGCCATCTTGCTGGTTATAAAAATAGCTAAGAGTTGAAAATAAAGCAGAATTCTTTTTTCAAAAAATCTGACCAAAGGATTCTGCTGAAAACTATTCTTAGGGCAACCAGTTATAGGTCATATGAATCATTTTTAATATTCGTTTTGTCAGTCATCTTGTCATATACGAGTGGCAATAGCAACTAGCTTCTGGGACATACCAGCAATTCTGCTCGAAGCATTGCTTCCTAATTAACTGTAATTCCATTTTCTTTCACAATTCTACAAAAAGAACAGTTCCTACAGTGAATTTCAAACATCGCTACACTTTACAATTATTGAAATTTTAGTGGATATTGAAATGTATTTTTCAAAACAAAAACATACTAATTTCAATTGAAAATGCACATTTCAAAGAGGAAATGTGATCAATGAGTAAGTTTTTGATGCCCGAGTAGACTTGACTTCAAATACATTTTGCCTCCACATAACCAAATTATGTGCTCACTTACCAAAGTTTCTTCGCATTCGTACGCAGTTATTTATCATCACTCCCTCTACTCCCTCTCTTGAAAACCAATACTCTGTGTAGGTCTTTTGTGCTTGTTGCCTTCATTACATTAAATGGAAACGTGCATAAATATAGCTTTCTTCATTTCAACTTTAAAGTTAACATGTAACAAATGGACTCTCCCCATTAGAATTTGATTGGTTAAAAAATGTATTGGTTCGCCAATACTAAATAATAAACATGAGGTTATCAAAATAAAACATCACGTATATAACAGTATATTGTAACACTACAGGAAAGCAAAAGTCAATCGAAGCTGCCATTGTTCTGAGAGGAGGCTCCTGCACATTTCTCGCTCTCACTTCTGCTTAAAAGGAAAAAAACATACAGATTCCTCAACACATGTAAAGAATCACTGCCATGGAAGCAGCTTCGCAATGACACAATGAGCTACAGAGATTTCAAATCACAGGATATGTACGAAAATCGCTTCATTAAAAGGTGAAAAGTGCAATACGGATTGTACACCAACGTCGAAGAAACGCGCCGTTCTACTTCAAAATCAACTTTGAACAGTTGCTTTATCATGAAAAATATCCCCCCTCCCAGTTTATGGCATTAACATTCATAAGGTTGTATATAAAAAGCATATTCACAAGGAATCAGCAGATAGAATACTGAAAGAAAAGAAGAGCTCACTCTTTGGGTACCACGAAGGCAATACTCAATGCTATTGATAGTGTGAGGTGGCAGGACACTCCTTTGTCAATCAACCCGCTACGTTCCCATTTTGTTATTGCAATGATTCAGGGAGATGAAAACTGAGGGGAGGATCATACAAAGTAAAATGACTAGGGGTGGGCACATTGTAACGCTGTGCACTTAGGAAATTCATGATTCCAACTAGGTTCCACTTTTCATGGCTGCAAATGCTGTGCACTGTTGTATTTTTCAATGTATTCTATGAAAGAGGATTGGCAAGACCACATTTCATTATACGCAAAACAAAATAGACATTTCAAGTCACTTATTGCGCTCAAGCTTTAGAAATCAAAACTCTCAACTCTAACTGAGCTTCTGTAGTGCTATATGACTGCCAGATCTATGTTCTCTGTAAATGGTTCAAATAAATAATGCTTACAAGATTAATTACTGCAGAGTGAACACTGAGAATAATGCAGCAGAAGGTGCTTATTTTCTCCCCCTACGTGAAGAGCACAAACGTACTGTGACCATTTTCATGAAATCATCTCCTCTGAGTGGACATTTCTGAAATCTTAGATTGATACGTAGGCTGTGGCATCACAACCCACATAAGACAACTTGTGATGATTCCACTGAACTTATCTTCCAAACGTTCAATTGGAAGCAATGATCCATCTCAGCCTTTGGTCACTGCTTAATCGTGGTCTTCCTTCTAAGTTAAGCCCTTGACATACAGGTCACTGTAATACCTCAATTTGAAAACTAAGAGACCTTACTAGGATAGTGAAAGTTGGGAAGAGTGCTAGCTTCTGAGGAAATAAGTACCAAAATATAGAATATAGCTTCCACAATGTTTTATGTTGCTGATCTGAGAAAACTGCCAGCAATTAAAAGGTTACCACAAATCGCAATTCCGTATAATTCAACAATATATAGACTTACTACCTTGAGCTACATATAAGATTCTGCTTACACGGAGTCCTAGTATCTATTAGTGTGCAGTAGCAGCAGCCCATGAATCTCATTTGGTCTTTTGTATACTTTCATCTTATTACCATTGGTGTCTAAAAACAATTGTAGTGATATATTAATTTAGGTACGCACAGTTGGGCTAATTATTTCTGTAGTCAAGATTTAGTTGCACCAATGGAATCCTGTTCTAAATTACTGCCACAGTCAAGTGATATCTGGTCATAGACAAAGATGCTCAGCAGGATAGGCACGCTTAAGCGATTTCTTTTGAATGGAAGTAACATGCTGAGCAGCATCAGTTTAAATGGAAGCCCAGACAGTGATACATCCAAAGCTTTGTATTCAGGTTCATAGTGATGAATGAAACAGGTTGATTTAAGCGAAGGAACTGTTAAGTCCTCAGAAACACAGAAACAATCAGTAACGCAGAGGCAGTTGATCCGTAGCACTGGGTCAAGGCTTGCAGTGAGGAGTGAGTTTGCTTTGGGCTAACAGAGGCAATAAACACATACACTCTTCAATACTAATGCTGATGAGCTCTTTAAAAAATAAATAAAAGCAAAACAGTAAAGGGTGGAAAGCTTGAATTAATCTCAGCTACTAGTAAATATTCTGGGCTGCTCACTGTGCCGCTAAAGAAAGGTACAAAACATGAAAATCAGCCTTGTTCTCTGAAGGCCCCTTTCCCTCACAGAGCATCGACTTGTTCGATTTTGTTTGTGACCTTCACAAAAACTTCGGTTCTTTATTCACAGGGCCTTATATTGCAGACTGAGAGACAGAATACTTCAAATTTTATTGCACCTCTCACCCCCCAGTTAGAATGTTTCTTCTGTTGACCAAGTTCATCCTCTACCTTCACTTCCAACAGAAGAAATAGTCTGAAGGGGCCTTTTACTAAGTCGTTGGCAAAAGGAGAAACCACAGGTGACAAACAGACCCAAACAACAGTCAATCCGACTGGACAAAATAAATGGCTATAAACTACGCAACAAAAAGAATTCTCCAATGGACGGAGATTTATTTCCCCCATCATCACTCTGACTTTAGCCTAACAAAAGCACCATGACATCTGATGAGAGGATTGGAACCTTGGGAATTATCCTAAGGTTTTGAGATACTGTTACTTTTGAAGATCTCCGATGTGTTTTATGTGAAGATGGTCAATGCTGGATCACTAACACTCAACCAATAGTAAATAGCATATTAATAACAGACTTGCAGTTCAACTGTTCCAAGCCAACACAGAAACGCTTTGTGGTCTTCTCAAGTAGTCCACTGACCTAAACTTATCACCAGGACATATTCAGAAACACAAGCCCCAGCATGCATTTCATGGATGAAGATCAAACCACCGCCGCTCTCCTCCTATGTCCTGTTGATTCCCAGATAACACCATGACAGTGAGATGTTCTACGAAATTTCCAGGACGCCCAGACTCTGCTACTGATAATCCACCTCCTCCCCTTTTTCCACCCTGCATGAGTACTGAACTTGCACAGAGTAAGAAATCCCTCTTCCTTCGGGCTAGATTTTGTGACATTGATGGGAGGGGATAGTCATGAAGGTATACGGACATTTTAGTAGAAGGTGTGTGTGTCCTGAAAGGATGCTGGGGCAAGATCAGCGCTGCGATCACTTAACAGTAGGAATCTTTAAAGAACACCTCTAGCGATCACAATTTCCATCTGCGCCCCACCAAGAACAAACCAGCAGCGAAAGGGGCGTGAAATACTTGCTGAGTACACTAGCAGTTGAGGGGAGAAAAATAAAAAGCTCCAGCACATACATCTCTCTCTCCTGTTCCAAGTTACACAAAATGTTTTTTTGTTTTCTTTTTATATAAAAAAAATAATAAAATAAGTGAAACACGCAGGAAGTATTGTACATTATATGCAAAAAATGTCCAACACTGGAAAGGCGTGGTGAGCACAGAGACCCGATTCTGACATGGAGGGTGCTCCTTTGAATGTTGAAGAGTGCCGAGCCTTGTACTCAGCAGGTGGACGGATCGCAGCCGGCGAGCCCTTTGACAGGCAGGAGAAAGTAAGTCTTTTCTCAACAGGAATATGAACTGACTTGGCTTGAAAGTCCTAGCGCGCTTCCCCGTCAGTTCCTGGTGATCCAAAGTCACTACTAGAGCCCCTGTGGTTGTGGCAGTGCCCCGGCGCGGTCTCTTGTCCCAGGTGGTCACGCTGTGGTGATAGCGTTCAGGTCCTTCATCAGCCCCTCCAGGTGGGCCATCTCTTTGGTGAGCTCATCTGGCTCGTAACTCTGTAAGGAACAAAACAGTGCAAATTGTCAAGAAAGCGATGATATAAACGTAGAAAGAGACTAGGGCCATAGACTCAAGCAGGCACTGAACACACTGTAGGAGGCTGTATAAGCAACAGAAAGAAAGAGGAAGGGTGGCATGATAAAAGAAAGGCCATCACTGGAAGAGGGCCTACTGACAAGTAGAGCACATCTTGAACTGTCAGAAGGTCATGCTACGAAAGAGTAGGGGGCACAGGGTCATGAAAGAGATGGACAGGTAAGAAGAGGGAAAATATTAGGGGTGGAATAGCACAAACAGGGTAGAGAGAAAAAGGGGCAAAAGGCAGAAAATGATTAATTATGATTTCAAATATAATTAGTAGGTAATGCATTTTCTAAATTGATTCATTTTCGTGTTTATCTAATGCAATAAACTTGCCCAGAAAACAATTGACAGTAAGTAGCCTAGCATTCACGAGTATTCTCCTAAAATTACAGGTGGCGGAGGCTCGGTGAACACCAGGCATCTTTTGTTCAGTCAAATGAAACTTCAGATCTTTCATGATATCCAGGTTGTAAAGCAGTGATTAAAAAGGCTATTTACTTGACAACCCAAAACATATTCACTAGTGAAACAATGTATGGATGAATTGACTGACGTGGACAAGTAGGTCTAGCAGACATAAAAAAGCATTGCACAAACTGTTTGGAGAACAGGTCTTCTGCAGATTGTTCTGTTGCCCCCTAATGCGATGAAGTAACATCTGCACTATTAACTCGGATATCCATCCATGCTAGACTTTGAGAACTGGCTTTTGGATGTCTTAGTAAAGTAGTCAGCCTTTGATTTAGCTCTTTACACCCTGCCCCCAGATCAATGGTTCCTTGGAGATTAGTGGGCTGCCTACTAATCCCTCTTGGAAGAGTCCTTCCTTTATTGTCTCACGGCTCTTCCATTTTTCTCAGGTGTCCTCATCTCGCTCAAACTCATGGCTGCCCCATGGTTGCATCTTTCCTCTACTGCCTCATAAATACACGTTGCTCTCAGGTAGGTCTTACCTCTAATGTGTGATAATTATCTAGCAGCACTCATGATTCCAATCTCTAATAGGTCTCCCTCAGGCGCCATCAACCGCCTAATGCTTCACAGATCTACTACCCTCCCAGGTCACAATGCCTTCACTGCTTTTTGGGATTCTCACTCTAGTGCCATGCCACCTGCTTTTTCCAATGCCTTGCACATATGGAAATGTCCTCTGTCTTGTCTTCCCTACAATTTCTCATCAACTGCATATTCACTCAAGCCCCATTCCTGCATGAGGCCCCACGAGTCTGCAACTGCCTTCATACATCTTCTAAAGTCGATCATGGAATGATGATTTTGTGGTCTTTCTCCATCATATCTCCCCCCTCCCCCCCCGGACTTAAATATCAAGAGTCCCTTCATCTTCAAACAAAACAAGCGTGTGTCCCTCTAATGCCTCACAGGTCTCTTAAGGACCTCAGGCTAATCTTTACTCTGAAGTCTTTACAGGTATCTGCCAGCCCAAAGGTGCACCTTCTTTTTAATACTTTACATGCGCATGGCTTACCTTGCAAGTCATATCTTTAAAAACCTTATGGGCATCCAGCAGCCCTTACAGAGCATTTTCCCTTTAATGTCTTAAGCACCCAGCTGCCTTCAGTATTACGTTTCCTCTACTACGTCATAGGTTTCCAATACCCTTCTTCAGCGATTCTTGTAATGCTTTTTAGCTGTTCTTCTGTTCTCATAGGTCATCTTTCGTCTAATGCCTCTTAAATTGCCTACTGTCCATAGGGCCATCCGACCTTTAATGTATTACAGGTGCAATGCTGGCCTTACATTCCATCCTCCCTCTAAAACCAAATACATATCCACAAAATCCAGGTGTAATCCTCCCCCTCTGAAGCCCACAGGTGTCGCTCTGATCTCAAGTCCCACCTTCCCTCTCACGTCTAGGCAGTTATTGACCCCAATCAGAAACCTTAAGACAAACTGGGTCTTATTTTACAAACCAGTTAAAACTTTGTGTGTATCCTCCCCATTGGACAAAAATCCTTATGTAAATCGGTTCCTTGTACATTTCAAAGATGGTGTGATTCTTTTAATTGCACTATTTAAGCGTGGGGGTTACATGACCAATAACTGCTCGATTCTCAAGCATAAACGCTGTCCCACTATTGGGATTCCTTATAGCATCCAAGCGTTGGCCATAACTAGCAGATACTTACGCTCTCAGAATCCTCAAGCATCCTGGAGGTCTCCTGCACATCTGGGGCACTAGGAACAATCACTGGCATGGGGGGGCGTGCTCTTCCCAGAGTCCCGATGGAAGCGGTCTTCACAGGAAGAACCTGTGGGTTTACACCTTAGAAAAAAAGAGTCATGGTTATTTCAAGCATTTTACCTCAGGAGAGAATTTCAGATACACAGGACAAGCAGCAGAGATGCAAACATCTGCTTACATGCAGTTTACACTAGACAGACAGCAGGGAGGTTAGCATCTACAAGGAATTACAAGGACGGAACTGGAAATGGAGCAATGAAGCATGGACTGCAGATTTGGCACTTACTTGTTTGAGGGAGCAGTGGTGTATTCGGTAGGGCAGTCTCATGCGCAGCGCTGACAGTAACGGGAACCGCTGGTACCGCGAAACTCTTGAGAGGATGGGAGGGTCGGACATGGGCTGTCGGGACATTCGCGACACACTCTTCCTCTTGAGCAGCTGCCATATATGAAGCAGAAACTGGTTCAGAATCCTGATGGTCTGCACAACAGGTCTGTGAGGAGGATGCTGGCATAGAGTCTGTGCTGGGCGTGTTACGGATGGACTCTGTCAGAGAAACGTTGCATGGATTTAGCATTTGGGCGTCACATTAGTATAATGCAACTACTAAAACTGAATGCAAGATCTAGATGAACCTCCCACCAGTTACTTGCAATGTAACAACTGGCATGGACTACTCTCAGGGACGTCCATCTGGCACACGTGCCACTCACCTGTGGAGTTGGCCCTGTCGGAGTGAGACCCGGAAGATCCGGGGGGTCGAGGGCTGCTGGGATTGAGGAGGTAGTTGCGGGTGGGAGAAGCCAGACTGCTGGAGTGGAAGTGATGATGAGGGTGATCAATGGAATGGATGGGATGAGCACTGATCACAGCTGTGGACGGACAAGTCAGAAATGCTTAATCCATGAAAAGAGATGGATAAGTAACCGACACATGAACAAAAAAAGCATGAGTTGCACAGAAATGTTGACTTCATACACTCCCACAAACAAGGGCCGAGTGACAGAACTGGCAGAAAACACCCATGCATCTAGCTTTCATACAAAAACGTTTGGAAGGAGAAAAAACATTTGCATCTACCCAGCTTGGCAGGAATTCCACAGGTACCTAATAGCCACTGCCCACAAGGAGGCACACCAACAAAAGGGAGACACACCAGCACAGGCATTCAAGACAAGTTAACACACCTGCATACATATGCACATGCATACACAACCACGCACAAAAACAAAACTATGGATTTAATGAATAAAATTGCAGGAATAGGCATACACAGACAGCAACTTCTCTTGTGAAGAGATCAGAAGAGGTAATGTCAATACAAGCAAGTGACATGGAAGAGAAATGCTGGAAACATTTACTGTAGGAATGAACCTGGAGGCTGACGACAATGTGCCAACACAACACAATTCTCGATGACAAGTAAAACTAAGCACATGAAGTGGTTTATTTTTTGATTAAACAAACGTCTTCGGTTTAAAATTGATCAACTGGACAGTATAGAAGATACACTGGCAAAATTCAATTCTAGCCATCTGAGGGTCACTTTGCAGCATGTGAATGTGTGACTCCTTCATGAAAAGCACGATAAAACAAGCATTTTGGTGAAACAAATTATAATAGTCCACATTCACAGTGCTGCTCATTGGACAGCTCGTCTTTCCCTAAAGGACGAGTAATTTGAGATACTACGGCACTATGCCTTTTTCCATCATCTTCCTAATACTGAAGGCTCATTCACCTGCTATAATACAAGAATATTTTGCCATAAGGCCTAGAGAAATACCACATGGAAGTTCGACCACCAACTCTGACCTTTGTTTTGATTGCTTTCCATATTTAAGTCTGCTTCTGGGACTTGAGAAAGAAACCACTGCAGAAAATGCTGCAAGTCTTTGCATCAAAGCACCAACTGCAGATGACTTGGAGGATTATAAAAATGCCTACCATTTTGTATTGATTCTACTCCAAGGACTTTGTGGCGCTACCAAGTCCGGTTGTCTTGGAAACCTATATACCTTCACAGCAGAGCAAAGACTCAGCTGGTCTCCTCACCTCCAGATCATTCGTCAAGTACTTGAATAAACTCCCTTTGATTGGTACATTGTAGGCCTCCAAACTTGGAGTGAGGACCAAAACAATGTTCTCTTGTGCACTGAACTACTTCTTTACCCCAAAACTGAATCCACACAGTGGTATCTCCAAATAAAGCCATCAAATGTGGGAATAGAGGAAGCTAAAATCATCACGACTGCACAAATGAACTACTGGAAAAGGAGAAAAGTTGCCGTTTTCCATGCGCCTTGGACTGAACGTGTTGAATAAATAACTTACATTTCGTAATGCTCTTTTGGTGGATACTCTTTCTAACTATAGATTCCTCACCTGTAGAATATCACCAGGTGCCACAACAGATCCAGAGGATTTCAAACTAATGGAAGTGACAGAGCAAAGTCATACATAAGCCTCACCCCTGTGCACTCTGGTGGAGGCTATCATGATGACTTAGGCTAGGTTTGCTGTGATTTTCCCCAGAACTTGAGGCAAGAGAGGCAGTGGTGGAACGCACAGGAGACCCATGTCCTATTGCAGTGGAAATGCATCTCCCAGTGACTTTCCTGGAGGAAACTCCAGTACATAGTAGTTGTGACAGTGTGTGTTTTCAATGGTGGTATATGGACCTAACTGGGGCGCATCCCACTGATTAAAGATGTCCCTTGCCACCCCGGGATGGAGATGGCACTTGTGATCTGGCAGTCATCTGTTCAGCGCGTCGGCGCTAGCATTCAGAGATCCTGCTAAATGGCTGACTACTAGAGAGATAGTCTGCTGGACCAGCCACCTCAAGAGGTGTAGGGTCCCCAGGAACAAGATCCAGAATCCCACACTGCCCTGCTTGTTGCAATCGCACATGACGGTCAAGTTGTCCATGAGGATCTGCACCAGCCTCCACTTGATGGATGGAAGGAAGACTTCCAGGGCCAGGCGGATCACCAAAAGCTCCATAACGTATAGTTTCTTATCTGTCGGTGTAGTTTTGCAGCTTGAAGACTTTCTGTATTCACTATGCTGTGCATTATCCCGCCATCTAGTGGTTGGGTCCGGAATTGTCGTATTTCTTCTTTTCTTTTTTTTGTTTTCGTGGCCCAGGTCTGTGTCGACATACCACCATTTGGTACCTCTTCGTGACGTCGACGCGCTTCCTCCGGAAGCTCCCACCTTTGGTCGCCATCTTCGGATTCTTTTTTCCTTTTTTTTCTATTGTTTCCTGTCCTTTAATAGTCTTCCTCCTGTCTCATCTTTCTGGCGGAGGAGGGTGGGATCGCTAGTGAATCCAGAAAGTCTTCAAGCTGCAAAACTACACCGACAGGTAAGAAACTATACGTTTTGCAGCGTGAATCTTTCTGGATTCACTATGCTGTGCATAGACTTTGTAGCGGTTTGCTAGGTTTGTGGTGGCTGGGTGGAAGATGAGCGTTGGTTACTGAATATGTGTTGTAAGACCTTCTGTCCCACTTGTGCTTCCTTGTTCATCTGAATATCTACGCAATAGTGCTTAGTGAACGTGTGCACTGAGGACCATGTTGCTGCTTGGCAAATGTCTTGAATAGGCGTATTTGCTAGAAACGCAATTGTTGCTCCTTTCTTCCTTGTTGAGTGAGCATGTGTTGCTCCTTGTAATTCTTGCCCTGCCTGTTTGTGGCAGAATTGTATGGTTTGTGCAATCCATCGTGCAATGGTATTTTTGGTAACTGGTCGTCCCAGAAAACTGCTGGCAAAAGACACAAAGAATTGCTTTGTTTTCCTGCATTCTTTTGTTCTTTCTATATAGTGCATTACTGCCCTCCTGGCGTCCAGTGTGTGTAACGCCTTTTCTGTGCTTGTGGTTGGTTTTTGGAAAAAACTTGGTATTTGTATTGTCTGGTTTATGTGGAACCTTGACACCACCTTTGGCATGAAATGTGGGTCAGTCCTCATTACGATCCTGTCATTGTGTATTTGTAGGTAGGGCTTTTGCAGTGTTAGCGCTTGCAATTCGCTTACTCTTCGTAGTGATGTGATAGCCACTAGGAAGGCTGTCTTTAGCGTGAGCATATGCAGTGTTGCTTTATGAATAGGCTCAAATGGTGTCCTCACCAATTGAGTCAGCACTACATTGAGGATCCATGCTGGAGGTGGCATTCTGTTTGGCGGTGCGATCCATTTTGCCCCTTCTAGAAACCGCTTTACTACTTGGGAAGTAAAGAAACTTTTCCCTGTTTCTCCTCTTGTGTAAGCCACTATTACCGCTAAGTGCACTCTTAGTGATGTGTAGCTCAGTTTATTTTTTAGTAGATGTGTCGAATATACTTCAGTACTGTTGATTCCTTGGTAATCCTTCTTTGTAGTTTCTCCTTAATGCACCATTCGGAGAATCTTTTCCACTTTGCTACGTAGCACTTCCTTGTGGTAGGCCTCCTTGCCTCTCTTAGCACCGCCATTGTGCTTGCTGGTAGTTTGAGGTGTGCAAACTAAGACTTCCAGAGCCATGCTGCTAGGCTGAGGCTCTCTGGCTCTGGGTGTAGCACCCTTCCGTTTTGCATCGTTGACAGGTCCTTTCTTGTGGGGAACCTGTGTGCAGGTGCTTGTGCCATTTCCATTATCTATGAGAACCAGGTTTGTCTGGCCCACTGAGGTGCTATCAGTATTAGCGTCATGTTGCTGATTCTGCATTTGCTTAGTACCCTGTGTAGCAGTGGTATCGGTGGAAAAGCGTAGGCAAATGTCGCTGACCAGCTTATCCGTAGAGCATTCCCTAGGGACCGTTTGCACGGTTGTCTGGATGCGAAGTTTTAGCATTTTGCATTTTGGTGTGTTGCAAATAGGTCTATTTGCGGAGTTCCCCATTTGTCGAATATCTTCTGGATTTCTTGTTGACTGATTTCCCATTCGTGGGATGCTGACGTCAGTCTGCTGAACCTGTCTGCTTCCACATTGTCCTTTCCTGGTAGATGTATTGCTAGCAAGTCTATTTGCCTTGGAATTGCCCATCTCCATATCTCCTGTGCTAGCACTGATAGTGTCACCGATTGCGTTCCCCCTTGTTTGTTGATGTAGAACATGGTGGTTGTATTGTCTGTTTGGATTAGTACCCTGTGTCCGTACAGTTGTTTCTGAAAAGCTTTTAAGGCTAGGAACACTGTCTTCAGCTCTAGGTAGTTGATGTGCTTTATCGCATCCTGTTGGGACCACAATCCCCTTACCTTGAGGGTGTTTGTGTGTGCTCCCCAGCTGGGAGGCATCTGTTGTGATGATCACTGTAGGAGTTGGTTGTGTGAATGGTTTCCCTTGTGTTATCTTCTTCTTGTTCCACCACGCTATTTCATGATGTACTGCTTGCGTGACAACCACTAGATCTTCCCAACTCCCTGTTGCCTGTGACCATTGTTGTTGTATCCATTCTTGGAATGGTCTCATGTGGAGGCGGATATTTGGGACCAAATGTATGCATCCCATCATTCCCATCAGTTTGCTCACTGTCAGAGCTTGCCCCTTGTGGTAAAGACGTGTCTCCTTCAATATTGCCAATGTTCTTTTCGTGCTCGGAAACACCTTGCCCTGTATGGTGTTGATCTCCGCCCCTAAGAATATCTTCACCTGTTCTGGTTCTATTGATGATTTTCCCTAATGGATTGAAAACCCTAGTTGGACTAGTGTTTGTAAGACCTCTTGCATGTGCCGCTTGCATTGGTTGTATGAGCTTGCTTTTACCAGCCAGTCGTCGAAGTATGGGTAAACATGTATTCCTTGCCTCCTTAAGTGTGCTGCTACTGCTGCAAGGCATTTTGTGAAAACCCTTGGTGCGGATTTGAGTCCGAATGCCAGCACTGTGAACTGGTAGTGAGTCTTGTTGATTATAAATCTTAGTAGATGTTTGTTGTTGATGGGGATGTGTAAGTAAGCGTCTTTTAAGTCGATAGTTGCCATGTAATCCCCTTCCTGTATCTGGGGTATTACTTCTTGAAGAGATGTCATTTTGAATCTTTGAGTTTTTATGAACTTGTTTAAGAACCTTAGATCCAGAACTGGTCGTAAGGTTTCGTCCACCTTTGGTATGAGGAAGTAGGTGGAGTAAACCCCCTTGTTCCGTTCCTTGTATGGTACTATTTCTATGGCCCTTTTGTTTAGAAGTTCCTGTACTTCTTGTAGCAAATGAGAACGCTCCTTTGCTGAGTGTACTCTGCTGTTCGGTCTCTTGTTTGGAGGTTGTTTTTCTAGCTCTATACAGTAACCGTATTGTATGAGGTTTAATATCCATTTGTCTGATGTGATCTTCCTCCACTCCTGGAAGAAGTGTTTTATCCTGCCTCCTACTGGTGTTATATGCTGGAGGAACTGTTGTTCGTTTTGAATTAGTTTTTGTTCTGGTCTTATCCTTTTCTGCACCCCTAGAGATGTTGACTGGGTGTGCGTTGGTCTTACAGCGAAGTCACTTGGATGTGGGTTATTGACCCCCTCTTTGTCCGTTTCCTCTTCCTCGTGTGCGCCCTCGAAAGGATTGTCCTCGGGACTGGTACTGCCAGTTCTGCTGCTGCTGTCCCTGCTGACCTCCTTGATAACCCTGTTGGAAGGTTTGGTGTGGTGCCACAGGTTGGTGGCTTCCCCTACCTGCTGGTCTTCTTGAAGGTGTTCCTCTTCTCATTCCTCTGAACTGTAGTGCCCCCATGGACCTCGCTGTCTCATTGTCCTTCTTGAGCTGATTGAGTTTCTCGTCAACTGGAGCCCCATAAAGCTGTTCCTTGTTGAAGGGTGTGTTAAGGATGTTGTTTTGCACTTCTGTCTTGAAGCCTGAAATTCTTAGCCAGGCATGCCTTCTCTCTGTTACCCCAAGCATCATCTGCCTGCTGGATGTCTCCTCTGCATCCAGGGCCGACTTCAGACATGTATTAGCCATGTTCTTTCCTTCCTCTACCAGGTGGCTCGCCCTTCTTTGGTATTGCTCTGGCAGTTGTTTTAGGAGTTCGCCCACTTCCTCCCAGTGCTGGTATGCGTGCCTGTTGATGAGCGCATTAGAATTGGCGATGCGCCATTGGATCGCCGCACTCCTTTCCAGTTTCCTCCCCATTAGGTCCATTCTCCTGCTCTCCTTGTCTGGAGGCGGTCCTGTATTTGTGGGTATATTGGCCCTTTTCCTAGCCGTGGATGTTATGATTGAATCCGCTGGTACTGATCCCCTAATATACATAGGGTCCTTAGATGAGTGCTTGTATTTCTTTTCAGTCCTTGGAGTTACTGCTTTACAGATAGCAGGCTCCTTGAAGGCCTCCTTCCCCTGGTCCAGCACACTTGGGAGCATGGGTAGGAACTGGCTTCTTGTCTGGGATGGTAACAATGTCTCCAACAGGAAGCAAGATTGAGGTTTCTCCTCCTCTAGCTGCACTCCATACTTGTCTGCATGCAGCCTTCTTTATGACTTGGTTATAGATTCCTATGTCGTCCGGCGGCGAAGGCCTCGAAGGATAGGATTCTACTCCCTCTTCCGGGGATTCGGCGTCGAGATCCTGCCACTGCAAGTCTTGCGCCTCCGAGGATGTCGAGCCTTGGTAAGTTTGTTCGTCTTCCTCACCTTCGGCATCGCCGTAATATAGGTCTTCCTCCTCCTGTTCCTCGACTGGTTCTGGTGTCGTCGGTGGTTGAAGGTCCTCGACGCACCTTTGTGCTTCGGCCGTGGGCTTCGGTGGAATAGTGAACTCCCTCATCTTCTCATCGAAGTCCCTCTTGCGCTGGTAGATGCTCGCCATTTCGGCCTCAAGCCTTTTCCTTTTCTTCTCCATCTCGGACGCGTGTTCGGCGTCGAGAGTTTCGGCCTTTCTCTTCGCGGTTGTGGACGTCGAAGTTGTAGCCGCTTTAAACCCTTAATTTTTCGACATCGAAGAGTCCCTTTCGTGACCGCTCTTCGACGTCTTTGCCTTATCTTGGGTTTTCGCCGTCTGGGAGTCCTTGTCAAAGGAACCGACGGGCTGTTTGTCCTTGGATGCAGTTGCGGTCGTCGAGTGTTTCGACGGCAATGCTCCTTTGGAGGACTTGGACTCACTCTTTCGAGTATCAGTGGAGTGCCTGGGGTTCGACGACTCTTACCTCCTTGGGCGTTTTCTTTTGGACCTCGACGACTGTGGCGTCTTCCGGTCCTTCGGCGATGTTGTTCTCTTCTCCACTCGAGAGGCCCAAATCTCGGAGCGATGGAGGTGCCCACTGCATGCTGTAGTTTGCCCTTCTTTGCCTCTCTCTTACTCCGCGCAGGCGTAGCAGTCCTCGCTTCGATGGTTGAGCGGCAGGCAGAGATTGCAAACTGGGTGTTGGTCCTTCTGCGCGTATTTGTGGTGGCAGTTGGCGCAGAATTTAAAGGGTGTTTTGTCCATCACCGCGCCCAGGGAGCCCCCTGTGTGCGCATTCTTCATAGAACGTCGAAGTTCCCAATGTTTTCCTCCTCTTTCGTCGTCCCAGTTACCCGACTCGTACTCCGGAATGTTGTAAGGTGATTTTCGTCGTTTTCCTGCTGTTTTCCGTGGATTCTTCTCTCCAAAGTTCTGGAGCTCCTTCACTGACGATCCAGATCCAACGGCGGAAAAAAGAATCTGAAGATGGAGACCAAAGGTGGGAGCTTCCGGAGGAAGGGCGTCGACGTCACGAAGAGGCACCAAATGGTGGTATGTCGACGCCCACCGGGGCCACGAAAAAAAACAAAAGAAAAGAAGAAATACGACAATTCCGGACCCAACCACTAGATGGAGGAATAATGCACAGCATAGTGAATCCAGAAAGATTCACGCTGCAAAACTATCAAGCGACACTGTGGTCTTTAGTTCGGCTCTCAGAGATTCATTATGTGCAAATCAGCTTCCCAGAAAGGATTGCACCAGCAGAGGGGAAAAAGTGTGCTCCTCTTTCCAGACTTAAGCAAGCATACACTGGTGTGGGCGTTAAGGCAGAAGATCTGGGACTCAGCAAAATTGAGTTTGGCACAATAATACAACATACGTTTAATGAATGTGGAAGCAGCACATGCCTTTTTAAGTGGACTTAAGTCGGGTACTTGAATCTATGCAGTCTTCAATTGCATGCCATAACCGACAGTTTACACCACTTCTTGCTGCTGTTTCCATAACAAATACTTTTTATGGGACAAGGTTGTTGGCATTGTGCCCAACCCTCGACCTAAAGGACCAGTGGATCGCCCTTTGTCTGGTCTCTACCCTTTGACCTGTCCGGCTTGGGAGACCCTGTGAAGAGACAAGGCTCCGGCCAGCATAGCTCTCCGGGTCACTGAGACATTGAAGCCCCTCTACCACTTTAAGGTGGTGATCCTAGGAGGAACCACTCTATCCCTCTTAATGTCACATCAGTGCGAGACAGGCTTGGAGAAAGGATGTTCAAAGAATATTTTTCTTTACACTGTTTGAGTTGTAGTAGATCATTTCTCTTTCTCCCCGTTCTTGCGTTCCACCTTCTACATACCCTTTTGTCTTTCCCGGTTCCTTTACTCCCTCTGCTGTTCAGTCTGTTTAACTTTATATGGTGATTGCATGTTTACTAAACATATAGAAGTGTCCTTGGCTAGACTAAAATGGCCAATGATCTTGCCAATAACTTTGGGCCAAGTTACTGATTGGTAACACTTTGGGGAATACAGTGTACTCGTACTGGGTTGATATGTACTTACCAATAAAAAATGATTTAAACCTAAAATCCAATTATGTATTTTGTTTAAAAAAACAACTATGCCACATGAGCTAACTGGCCAGCTGGTATACTATAACCAATAATCAGCAGCAATGAGACCCCTCACATTACTAGAGAAGTTCCTACAGGGCCTCTTGACAACACGCCACTTGATCTCACAAATCCACAACACCCTGCAGGCCAACATTTCTGAACCATGCCCTCCTTACAAGAGGGTTTGGGAAGAGGACCTGGGTGTGGTATTAGATGAACAATGGGAGACTATCCACACCTGTACAACCAATTTCGCAAAGCATGCACAAGGGACGGAAGTACGTTATAAAATGATTTACAGATGGCACTGCCCTCCAGCACAACTTCACATAATGAATTACTACAGACCCAGCGACTGCTGGAGAGGATGAGGAGGGATGAGGACCATTTATCATTTCCTGTGGTCTTCCCCACATTTAGACCAGTTCTGGAAGGATGTCCTGACCGGTATAGCCACCAAGAAAGGGAACCCCATTTTTACTGACCATGCATCAATCCTACTGGGGCTACCTCAAAAGAATACAAATCCCTTTCACTCCCCCAAAAGGGAAGATAATCTCCCACCTTTTCCTAGCAGCAAAACAGACCATACTGAGCCTCTTGGGTAAAGGCCTCATCACTAACACCACACCATGGTTACACAGGATATGGCAATCACTAGCCTACAGAAAGATAGCATATGATCTAAAAGACGCATCAAATAAGTTTAGAAGAACTGAAGTTTAAAAAAATCTGGAGTGGGAGGAATTGTGGTTGCCATTGAATGCTGTTAGTATGAATACCATATTCAAAGCTTTATTCATTGCTGTGATATCATGCAACTAAAAAGCAACTAACCACATCTTCCCCCAAGCATTCAGAAATGAAAAGCTGCCCATCTATAATTTAATATTAAGGTTACTCCATAGGCCATCCTGAACTCCTATTCCCTCTTCATGTGACCTATATTTTGAGGAGTACCCTTTTGAAGAATTCTAGCATCTTGCACAACAAAGGTATGTTTCAACATTTGAAAGCAGATTGTACCATCCCTCTTCATTCCTCCAGCCCAGTGTACACACACTCAAATGTCTAAGCCTCTTCTCAAAACTCTTCTTGTTTTCTACAAACCATTCACTAGCACTGCAGCCCTTCTGACTCTTTTTCTACATATTCATCTTCTTGGAGAGCTGACCTCCATTCCATATAGTAATCCAGATGTGGTCTATTCAAAGATGTGTACACTGATAGTGCAGTCTTCATTTTTATGTCCAGTTCCACCAGCATTGCATCCCAGTGTTACTTTTAACCTCTCCAAGGCATCATCAGATAAAGAGCAAAACTCATTTCGCCTCCCGAGGTCATCGCATATGATAATTCCACAATCACTCTCTTGTTAGGTAACTTTTGGGGGCACCTTCTTTGTCCAATACCAAGTAAACATTAACATCTTCAATCACTTCAAAGATTCTGATTGCTGGCCATACTGACTGCCACAACTACCTCCAGGACCACCATAATTGACACATCGACAAACCTGGAACATTGGTTACAGAGAAACCTCCACCTTCGGGCTGGAACGCAGACTCAAATCTGTTTCATACATGCTGGTGTACTACAGACAAATTCAAACGACTTCTGATCATTGGCAGCTAATTACCACATTCTAAAACTTAGCTGCCTTTTGTATCATCACAACTTCCAAATCAACCACCAATCTACCTGTTTTACCTGCCGGCGCACAACTACATCACTAACCTTTTGTCAAAAAATGCATCAGCAATTACCTCACCCAACACCGGGAATCCTAATTACCACCCAATTGACATCCTCAAACTACAACTGAACTACAGTCTCAAATTTTTAATCACTTAGTTCCTCAGAAGCCACCTATCCAACTGCCACATCAACCAGACAAAATCTCAAAACTGCAAGCATCTTCATGCACCCACCACTCCTAAAACCCCCATGATTGATCAGTTCAACTTTTACAGTCCCATTAACAGCACAATCATCTCAGTAACTGCCTAATATCCAAATTAATACCCCCACTGCAGCAACCTCAATCTTCATCTGTGTCAACTAACATCTTAGCTACCACCTATAAAGCCCAAACCATTGTATGGGCATGTGCCTAATTCATCCATTCACGATCAATACAGTTTCCCATTACCTACCCAAACTATCTTCCCCTTCAACACCCCATGTCATCCAACACAGCATTAACTCCCTTAGCTAATCAACACTACCTCACATCAACTTTCAAAGAAAAATAATCTATTTAATGTACAAACCTACAGTTCATATTCCAAAACGTGTCTACTGCCAACTATATTGTAAGACTTAATTAAACGATCTCATGAAACCAAATACTTGTGTTTGCATTTTATTTTTAAAAATTCCACTTTTGTACTACTTAAATTACCCTTCTGTAATTGTTTCACTCTATTTATTATTTCGTTCTCAAAATGTACACTTTACTGACAACCTCATCTTTTTCAAACCCTAATCAGTAGCATACACTATTGTGATGTAATGTCTTCTGCCCATCAAGGTGACAAACTCACGTTGTGGAGGTTGAGACTCAAATGGCATCATCATTTTGGGTCTCATGCCACGCCTTCCTGCCAGTGTAGACATGCTGTCTTCAGACTCGTGTCCTGAGGAGACAAAAGAAAGTCATCTGGTTACAACTCTGTGGTCCCCTTACCAACACAGACACCAAAGGACATTTTAGAATAATCACAGGAAGAAATAGTTGCACTGGTATTATGTAACTATAGACTGCCACATTCATTTTTCATATTGAGTTGTTCCGCTGGAATCTTTTGCTGCTGTTGATTTTGTTCTTATTTACTAAAGTATGGTAAACTTAACCCAATACCAATGGCATTGCCAAATCAGCAAACACATTCCAGTGGAACCAAACCATTACAATGAAATCAGAGAACCACTGCTGCAAGAAAGTACTCTCCATTCAATTTTTCGAATAGAGCTGACCCATCGTAATATCAAATGATCAAATGGATGGATTGCCTCAGAGGCAAATTCAGTAGCTGAAGCAAGTCTGCAGCACAGTTCTGGTAAACCTAACAGGAATCCTAGTAAAATAATGATATAGTTTAACGACATGACTGATAGTTTGCAAAACTACTAACAGCAGCCCAAGTCCTGTTCATACACCTAATACTTAGCTAATACCACAGGAGAAGATGCCTTGGACTGAACTGAATGAGACCACAGGCTCCTGGGTACCCAACCCAATTACAAGCTTAAACAAGTAAAGACACACACGCTACCATTAATTTGGAGATAAAATCCCTGCTCCCAATAGGAAAAACCTCAAACCACAATGCAGCACTTTCAAATGTTTTTGCACATAAGGGAAAGGTGCTCAGCACTTGGAGAGCTGCTTTGACCGTTATACTTTTCCCTAAAGAAAGTGAAAGATATATAGGAAAGCTTTGGCGCATGACCGAGGTATATTGAAAAGCTTGGTAGAAAAATGTGGGTTTATACACAGCAGTACTTGGTCCTGATAGACCTCTGTCCGGAGGATAAGCAGAAAAAGAGCAACCTTCCTTAAGGTTAATCTTAGGGCGTAATTACCAGTCAGGCTACGAGACCATGGGAGATCGTTTCCATGTGATCCTGAGTGATCTGTTGGTTCTGGACCGGAAACTACCAAGCTCCACAATAATTCTAGGTCTAGAAGCACTAGGGGCAAGGGCTGCAGGCAAAGTTGTAGCTTGTCTAAACACCAGACCCCTGAAAACGTCTTGGGGGAGCCGACAACGCTCACCCCACCATCTTCCAAGACTGGGGATTCCTCTCACAGACATCCAACGCTTAACCCTGGCTCAGAGCAGGTGGCAAATAGGAGGGTTAAACAGGCCAGAATTGGGAAACTCTGTGGAACATCACCCAGAATTAGATCATAGTTCTAATATATTTCGGCATGTTTACCGTGTGATTCAACAGTGCAGAGGAGTGGCACTAATTCCGGCCACACTGCACTGCTCAACTCTTAATCGGGACCTTAGTCTGAAAGCTACTTTCCATTATCAATTTACTGGTACTCTGCCACATAGTGGTGGGAATGGAAACTACCTCTACATCATTTTAAGAGTCTCCCATGCCAGTATGTAAGACGCTTTCCTGGTACGCTAATTTCCCTTCTATTATGCACACCTCACCACTTTCATTCCTGAAACATTAGCCAATCACTGTGTTTTTAGGTGACGGTCGAGGGATGGGCGAGAAGGTTTTGATTAGGTCTGGTAATTTTCTATGCTCTACTTGCAGGGAGATTCCACATGAACTGAGAAGGGGAAAGGCAGAAACATATAGCTTAAGTATTGCTAATCAGATTGCGGCAATCTTTTGGGCAAAATCTTGCCTCGCTTCTGGAAGAAGTCTCAAGAGCACAATTTGGCAGAATGCATGCAGCGTACATCACAAAACCACGCAGCATGTCTATAACGTGTACATACTCGGAGAATTCCTTTGATGCTAGCTGATCCTCCACCATAAATCATTTCAACCAAAGTAATGAGGGAAACCCTTCTCTAGGTTCAACTGTTCAATAAAGGAAAACCGATAGGGAATCACCAAAACCTGTCAAACAAGCTAATAACTTTGGTCACTACAGGCACTACAGAAACGCATCAACAATTACCTCACCCAATAGTGAGGAGATTTTATATGAGGGCCCGCAGGAGGCTACATTGGCAATGGTTATGTGCAAGGACCTAATGAAACATAACCCTGGTCACCAGCATTAATCCTCTATCACATAAAATGTGTAAAATTATCCAAACAAATAGTAAGATTTTAACAACAAGTTGAAATATACCTGTCCCAAGATTTGCCAATCACCTGACCTGCATCATCAATTGGCACATTATTGCGCAAAACAGGTTTATCAAGCAAGAATCCACATCTTGGCATTTACAATCAGTGAGTACTATCTCATATATATACATTGCTGTATGTGCACACAAACATTAACAAGCTGCCTTGATGAACAAGTTACTTACCTTCGGTAACGATATATCTGTAAGAAACATTAGTAGTGATAGATTCCTTACCTTAGAACATCCCCAGGCGTCAGACTGGATCCGGAAAGTTTTCGTCAGCATTACCCCTGCGCGTCGGTAGGGGCGTCGTGCGGCTCCGCGTCCGACGTTGGCGTCATGGTCGCCGAGATGACGTCGTGGGCGCTACTTGGACGCCGCCCACGCGCGCTGACGTCAGTTCTGTACACTACTTTCCACGCCAGGAACGCAGAGCCATGCAAGATACTGACCACTGGTGCATTGAAATTGAAACTAGGGCCGAGAAAGGGATGACCTTAACCCTAGAAATCAGTTTGCAGAACGGGGAGGATGGGTGGGGCGGTAAGGAATCTATCACTACTAATGTTTCTTACAGATATATCGTTACCGAAGGTAAGTAACTTGTTCATCTGAAAGAAACACATAGTGATAAGATTCCTTACCTTAGAATAGATACCCCAGCAATACCAACCCCGGTGGTGGGTCTGCGAACTAAGATCACACCAGAATGTCACGGAGAACAGAACGGCCAAAGAAGCAGTCTCTCCGGACTTGGCTGTCCAGGCAGTAATGCTTGGTAAACGTGTGCAGCGAGGCCCACGTGGCTGCCTGACATATGTCTTGCAGGGGGACACCACGTCCCAATGCAGTAGTGGCTGCAGTAGCTCTGGTGGAATGAGCACGCAGCCCCACCGGAGGTTCTTTTTTAGCCAAAGAGTAACAGGCTTTGATACACAAAACAACCCAGCAGGAGATGGTTCTCTTATGGACCGCCCGACCTTTCTTGGTGCCAACGTAGCCAACAAAAAGCTGGACATCCACCCGGAACTGCTGTGTGCGGTTGAGATAAAAAGAAAGCGCACGTTTTGGGTCCAGACGGTGGAGCCGCTCTTCCTCTCTGGAAGGATGCGGAGGCGGAAAAAAGGTGGGCAAGGTAATAGTTTGCCCAATGTGAAAGGCCGTAACCACTTTTGGCAAAAAGGAAGGACAGGGCCTGAGCACAACCTTGTCCGGATGGACTGAAAGGAAAGGCGGCTTACAGGAAAGAGCCTGGAGCTCACTCACTCGCCTGGCGGAAAGTGATGGCCACCAGGAAGGCAGTCTTTAACGTCAAAAGACGATGAGGACAGTTGTGAAGGGGGTCAAAGGGAGCACACATCAAGTACGTCAGAACCAGATTCAAGCCCACTGAGGCATCACAAAAGGAATAGGAGGAAAAAGGTGAGTAATGCCTTTAAGAAACCTATTTACAACAGGGGACTTGAAAAGAGAAGGCTGATCAGGGAGCCTGAGAAAGGCCGAAATAGCAGAAAGGTAGCCCTTGATAGTGCCCAGAGCAGAGCCCTGCTGGACCAAAGAAAGAAGGAACAGTAGAACCTCAGAAAGAGGGGCAGAAAGGAGATCCACAGCCTTTGCTGTGCACCATGTCACAAACTTGTTCCACCTGCAGGCGTATACCACTTTAGTAGAGGGACGCCTGGCTGCCAGAATAACGTCACAAACTTCAGGAGGCAAGTCGAAGGGAATCAACTGCCGCCGCTCAATCTCCACGCAAAGAGGTGGAGGCTGGACAGGTTCGGGTGGAGGACCGTCCCCTGCTGCTGCGACAGAAGATCCTCCCGAAGAGGCAGTCGGATCGGGGGATCGATGCTCATACTGAGTAGCTCGGGATACCATACTCTTCGAGCCCAGTCCGGAGCCACAAGAATGACTTGGGCCCAGTCGCGCCTGATCTTCTTCAGCACTCTGGGCAGAAGTGGTATAGGCAGAAAGGCGTACAACAGACCGCAACTCCACTCGCGAAGAAAAGCGGCGCCGAGCGAGTGCCGCCTTGGAAATTCCAACGCGCAGAACTGATGACATTGTGCGTTCTCTTCGGTGGCGAATAGATCTAACCAAGGCTCTCCCCACTGCTGAAAGAGACCTTGCGCCACCTCCGAGTGAAGACGCCATTCGTGATCGAGCATGCACCTGCGGCTGAGTTCGCCGCCCTGGCGTTCAGAGAACCTGCCAGGTGTTGAACCACCAGGGACATGCCCTGATGTTCCAGCCATGTCCACAGACGCAGAGCCTCCTGACAGAGGGTCCACGACCCCACCCCGCCTTGTTTGTTGCAGTACCACATGGCGGTGGTGTTGTCTGTGAACACCTGCACTACTCTCCCCTTGACAGAGGGAAGGAATGCCTTTAGTGCAAGCCTTATCGCCCGCAGCTCCAAAAGGTTGATATGGAGCCGGGACTCCGCCCGGAGACCAGAGGCCTCTGATCTCCGCCTCTCCCATGTGGCCGCCCCATCCCAGGAGGGACGCATCCGTCACCACTGTGAACTCCGGTTGGGGAAGGGAGAGGGATCTGCCGTCGACCCAATGCTGCTTCGTGAGCCATCACTGCAATTGTTGTGCAGTGCCCTCCGAGATCTGGACGTGATCGGACAGGTTTCCCTGATGCTGCGCCCACTGGAACTTCAGGTCCCACTGCAGAGCCCGCATATGCCACCTGGCATGATTGACCAGCAGGAGGCAGGAGGCCATGAGGCCCAGCAACCTCAGAGTCACTCTGACCGAAACCCGGGACAAGGGCTGAAAGATGGGAATCAGAGCCCGAATATCCCGGACTCGCCGTTCGGGAGGATAGACCAGAAACTGCGCCATGTCCAGAACTGCTCCGATAAAGAGGAGCTTCTGGGAGGGAATCAGGTGCGACTTCGGCACATTGATGGAGAACCCCAGCAAATGCAGGAGGTCGGCCGTAGTCTGGAGGTGGGAGACCACTGTCTGGGGCGAGCCCGCCTTCAACAACCAATCGTCGAGATAGGGGGAAGACTGAGACCCCTGATCTGCGCAGATGAGCTGCGACCACCGCCATCACCTTGGTGAACACCCGAGGCGCTGGTAAGGCCAAGGGGAGCACGGTAAACTGAAAGTGCTCGTGGCCTACCGTGAACCGCAGGTAACGCCGGTGGGCTGGCAGGACGGGGATGTGGAAATAGGCGTACTGCAAGTCCAGCGCTACCATCCAGTCTTGTGGGTCGAGAGCAGACAAGACCTGAGCTAGAGTGAGCATCTTGAACTTCTCTTTGCGGAGGAAGCGATTGACGTTCCGGAGGTCCAAGATAGGACGCAGGCCTTTGTCCTTCTTGGGCACCACAAAGTAGTGGGAATAACAACCACGACCTACTTCGTGCGACGGAACGCGCTCGATGGCCCCCTTGGCCAAGATGGACGCAACTTCCTGCTGAAGAAGAACCAAGTGATCCCCCCGACATGCGGTGGTATTGAGGTGGCATGGCTGGGGGGGTAGTCTCGAAGGGGAGGGAGTAGCCCCTCCGGACTATCTCTAAAACCCACCTGTCCGAAGTGATGGTGCGCCAGTGGGGGAGGTGATGGCGGAGCCTGCCGCCCACTGGCGTTTGATGGGCCTGAAAGTTCGGACTAGGAAGGTTTGGAGGCAGTGGTGGCCGGGGTGGTGGTGGACTGACCCGTCCGCTGGCCCCTTTGTCCGCCACGGCGGAACCCGCGGCCGCGCTGGGATGACTGCTGCGCCGGCCTGTGGCTCTGTTGCGAACGGTGCGGGGCGCCCCTTCCTGTGCCGCGAAAGGAGCGAAAAGCGGAAGGCGGAGGAGTGCGGGCTGCCGAGAGTCCCAAGGACTTGGCCGTAGCCCGTGAGTCCTTAAACCTCTCCAACGCGCTGTCCGCTTTGTCGCCGAAGAGGCGACGGCCATCAAAGGGCATGTCCATAAGGGTGTTTTGGACATCCCCTGAAAATCCAGTGGTTCTCAACCAGGCGTGACGGCGAACCGCCACCGTCGTTGCAATGGGAATGATCCTAATTTTTGGACTCTAGATTGGTGGCCAGATTCCCTGGGCCCCCTTCCCGCACCCAACAGGAAGGTTAAAAACCTAGGTATGTGGGTGGACCAGAAGCTCAATTTTAAAGACCAGGTTAACTCGGTGGTCTCTGCTACGTCTTTCGCTCTGAGGTCATGCAAGAAAGTTCTGCCACTGTTACCTACAGAATGTCGTAAAACAGTTATCACAGCTCTCACTATGTCGAGACTGGATTACTGTAATAGTCTATACTTTAATATTCAGGAAGGCTCTCTGCAGAAGTTGCAACTCCTTCAGAATGCGGCTGCTAGACTGGTGTCGGGCATCCCAAAATACACTTCAATAGCGAAGGAAATTCGGAAATTGCATTGGTTGCCGGTAAGGAAGCGTATTATGTTCAAGGCAATGTGTCTCGTTCATAAAGCACTGTATGGAGCCGGGCCGGCCTATTTAAAAGAGCGGCTGTACTGGTATACGCCAAACAGACTACTGCGCTCATCTGATGCCAAACTGGTTTATGTGCCATTTGTAAAAAAGGCCAACTGGGGTGGAAAAAGCTTTGTAGCTAATGCAGCCAAAGCGTGGAATAAGCTTCCCCTATATCTTAGTGGTATATCGAGCCTTTTGGCCTTTCGAAAAGCTTTAAAAACCTGGCTGTTCACTGATTAGAATGATTCTGGTTCAATCCTTGGGTAAGATTTCACATAGCGCCAGGACACCTACGGGTAACAGTAGCGCTCTACAAATGTTATAATAATAATAATGGATCTGCCCAGTGAGTCGGCGGTGTCTAGACCACAACGGATCATGAACTTCGCTGCGTCTCTCCCCTCTGCAACAGCCTGGGCGAGAGCAGGCCGGGCCTCCTCCGGACACTGGGGCAGCACATTCGCCACCGTATCCCACAGACAGTGGGAATAACGGCCCAAGAGGCATGCGGTGTTCACGGACTGCAGCGCAGAGCTGGTGGCAGAGAAAATCTTCTTCCCAAACTGATCCAGCTTCTTGGATTCCCTATCCGGCGGGGCTGAAGGGAAGGCGGTTGGGGAAGCAGAGGCTTGGACAACCAAGCTCTCGGGGGTGGGTTGTTGGGAGAGGAAAATGGGGTCAACCGGAGCCGGGCGATGGCGTTGGACCACGTTCCTGGTGTGCCTGGACCACGTGCCCAAAAGAACGTCCGAAAGGGCTTGATTAAAGGGCAGCAGCGGCTCCGCAGAAGTAGCTGCTGGCTGAAGCACCTCTGTCAGGAGGTTAGTCCCGACGGCCACAGTAGGGAGCTGGAGGTGTAGGGCCTCCGCCGCCCTACGCAACACCACTGCATAACTGGCTCCCTCCTCCGTAGCCACGGTAGGAGGAGGCAGCATGCCAAGGTCTGGTGAGGTATCCAGACCACTGGCGTCCCCAAATTCCTCAGCCCAGTCCTGTTCAGACTCACAGGCTGCAGCGAGAGGGTCGTCCGACCCCTCCCAGTCCTCCCCTTGCTCCTCAGGCTGTTCAACAGGCCTAAAATAAGGAGAGGGGCATGGGGATAGAAATCCCCAAACGGCGTCGAGAACGGCATCGATCGACGCCGGACCGCCGCCGCGTCCACTTCGGGGCTGAATCTGAGGTCGACGTCGTCCCGAGGAGCGGGCGGCATCAGGATCGGTGCTGGTGGAGTCGACGTCGGTGGAGGCGTAAACAAGGTCAACCGGCGTCGACCGGGATCCAGGCCTGGATCCAAGGGTGTCCTGCGGCGCCGGGGCCGGAGCCGCCGGCGAGGAAACGCGAGGACACCCATGCGGGACCGCGGGGCCCGAAGGCGCACTGGCGGGACCCGACGGCCCAAAGTGGCGAGCCATGGCCGACAGGAAGTCCTGTATCTGGGCCGGAGTCGCCGACGACCCCGGGAAGGGCGGGTAGTCGGGCGGCGACTCCATGGACTCCGCCGGAGCCGCGGGGGTGGCACCACCCGTACCCTCAGCCGCGTCGAGTGACCGGCGAGGGGAAGTCGGAGAACGATGACGTTTCTTCGACTTCTTGTGCTTCGCCTTACCTGACCCCGAGTGCGAAGACTTCGATCCCGACGATCGCCGATGATGACTCCGCGCACGGTCCCTCGACCTCCCTCTGGACCGGGACTTCTCACGGCGCGGAGCCGACTGCCGGGCTTCAAGCAGATTTCGGGACCGCTCCCGCAAAAACTTCGCGCCATGGACCGGCAGTCGGGGCACGACTTGGGGTCGTGGTCGCACCCCAGGCAGAAGAGACACACGCGGTGCGGGTCCGTCAGCAACATCATCCGATGACAGTCCTCGCAGGACTTAAACCCGGGCATCCCTAACTGCACCAGGAGTCGAATCGACTCGAAAAGGGTGAGAAAAAGATCTAAAAAAACTTTGTCAAAAAAGACTAGGGGTACCGCTCTCTCCGGATCTGCGCTTGCTGTCGCGGAAAAAGAAAGAACTGACGTCAGCGCGTGTGGGCGGCTTCCAAGTAGCGCCCGCGACGTCATCTCGGCGACCACGACGCCAACGATGGACGCAGAGCCGCACAACGCCCCTACCGACACGCAGGGGTACTGCTGACGAAAACTTTCCGGATCCAGTCTGACGCCTGGGGATATTCTAAGGTAAGGAATCTATCACTATGTGTTTCTTTCAGATAACTTCGCTCCATCTTACCCAACCTGCACCAGGACCAAAACAGCATGCCAAAACTTTGTGTTGATCAAACAGTTCAAACGTTAGAAGGGGTGGGAGTGTCCAAAAACAGTTCTTCGGGCGCTAACTGGATTTTCCTACTGAAGATTTTTCTCCATATGTAACTCCGAAACTTATGTTAAAAACATTTATGGCGTTTATTCCTTCATTTGGAGCATTTTCATGATTTGGTGAAAGTATGCCTAGCCATTTGAGAGATAAACGCCAGAACAGGATTGTCCTGTTCGTGCATCAAACTATGCTTATTTTTCAAACAATTTACAAATTACTAGCAGTAGGTTGCAAGTACAGAGAATGCCATACTACACATCTGCAACACTTTGCTCAGGAGCAGTGAGCGCTCACAAGACCTACCCACTCCACTGTTCATGAACATTAGGAAGAAAAACAAAAAAAACAACAAATAAATGCAGCAGCAAACAAAATATGCATTATTCATTTGTTGTGCAGGCCTGGGAGCCAGCCATACTTAAATTGCTCTCTCTGGCATCGCTGTCAGGCTGGGAGAGATCTACGAAAAAGGCCTTCAACGCCTACCACGTTTAGCCTGGCCAGGACCGAGGGTTTCACATGCACATCAGGTCTCCTGGCCAGGGTGTTTTACAAATTCACCCTTATGGCCTTCCTGAGCGTCGAAGAGGAGGTGTTGCCTCTGCCTTGCTTAATGTCCAAAGAGGAGTGGGCTTTTGATCCCCAAACACTTCGCACCTTGTCCACGCGCAAGGAAGAAAATAAATGACCACTACCCAACCTGCAACACACAAGTGAGAGTTAACAGACGCTTCAGAGGGTACATGGAGGGGATGCAGGACACAGAGGGGCATGCTAAGTTGGGTGGGGCACACACAGGGGCTGGCAGCAATCAGAATATATAAGACACCATCTGAGGAGCTGCTTGGTGGAGAAGTACAGGGGAGGCTGCAGGGGTTGCAGAGGTGAGACGGACATCGGAGGGGTAGTGGCACAGAGGAGATGCAGGGCAGCATAAATAGGACAGGGTGGCAACAGAGGGGATACAAGGGGCAGAGGCATGTCAACCATCATTTGTCCGAAAACCCAACATCATAAAACAACACAAGCAATATCATATGTCAACACACCTACATGTCCACACACGACACATCATATGCCTACACACTCACTATCAAACTCCATCACTCAGACCCAGTGTCGTAGGTCAACTGATCTACCACACCCACTGTCATACACAAACAGAAACCATTCTACATCCAAATAATCATAGAACACATCTACCATATACCCACAAATGCAACATGACCCATCCAGAGAGCAACCCTCACATATAGATACAGCCACCAACCTGCTTTCTTTTCAAATCAGTTCCTACTTTAAGTAGTCTTTCTTGCATACTTTTCTAGTTCTGTTTCCATAATATGATCTCTCTCTCTCTATATATATATATATATATTTTTTTTTTCTTTAATGAGAGCATTTATTCTGGCCTTGGGTTACAAAGGTCACTTTAACAACTTCTACGCACATGCCATGAACTGGTTGAATGCAAGTATACCACAATTAAGAGAGTGCAGAGTCAGGGTAATAAGATATTTGCCATATTCTTTGCAAATCCGGAGACTCATCAGCATAAGAATTGTCCCATCGCATGAAGGGCACACATGGCTGTAAGAATGCCTCACCACCTTGTCACAGATTATTGTGACCAGTTGCACAAGTTACTAACTTGTGTAACGATATATCTGTAAGAGACAGTAGTTAGTGACAGATTCCTTACCTTAGAATATCCCCAGGCGTCAGGCTGGATCCGGAAAGTTTTTTGCGTAGCAGTACCCTTGCGCGTCGGTAGGCGGCGTCGTGCGGCTCCGCGTCCGTCGTCGGCGGCGTGATCGCCGGGATGACGTCGCAGGCAGTACTTAGACGCCGCCCCTGCGCGCTGACGTCAGTTCTGTACACGACTTTCCGCGCCAGGAACGCAGAGCCATGCAAGAAGCTGACATAGGTGTCTGAAAAATACTAGGGCCCTGAAAGGGATGTCCTTAACCCTAGAAATCAGTTCGCAGAACGGGGAGGATGGGTGGGCGGTAGGAATCTGTCACTAACTACTGTCTCTTACAGATATATCGTTACACAAGTTAGTAACTTGTGCATCTGAAAGAGACACGTTAGTGACAGATTCCTTACCTTAGAATAGATACCCCAGCAATACCAACCCCGGTGGTGGGTCTGCGAACAAAGATCAGACAAGGAAGTCCCGGAGGACAGAACGGCCAAAGAAGCCGTCCCTCTGGACCTGACTGTCAAGGCAGTAATGCTTTGTAAACGTGTGCAGCGAGGCCCACGTAGCTGCCTGACAGATATCCTGCAGCGGAACACCGCGGCCCAAAGCCGTGGTAGCAGCCGTTGCCCTGGTGGAATGGGCACGCAGCCCAACAGGAGGCTCCTTCTTAGCCAAAGAATAGCAGGCTTTGATACACAAGGTTACCCAGCGGGAGATGGTTCTCTTGTGCACCGCCCGACCTTTTTTGGCGCCCACGTAGCCAACAAAGAGCTGGTCATCCACCCGGAAATGTTGTGTGCGGTCGATGTAAAAGGAAAGCGCACGTTTTGGGTCCAGACGGTGGAGCCTCTCTTCCTCTCTGGAAGGATGCGGAGGCTGAAAGAAGGTGGGCAAAGTGATGGTCTGCCCAATGTGGAAGGCAGTAACCACCTTTGGCAAGAAGGACGGACGCGTCCTAAGAACAACCTTGTCTGGATGGACAGACAGAAAGGGAGGTTTACATGATAGAGCCTGGAGCTCACTCACCGGCCGAGCGGAGGTGATGGCCACCAGAAAGGCAGTCTTCAGAGTCAGAAGACGAAGAGGACAGTTATGTAGAGGCTCAAAGGGAGCGCACATAAAGGTAAGAACCAAGTTCAAGTCCCACTGAGGCATCACAAACGGAACAGAAACCTGTTAACAACAGGGGACTTGAAAAGGGAGGGCTGATCAGGAAGCCTGAGGAAGGCCGAGATGGCACAAAGATAGCCCTTGATGGTACCCAGGGCAGAACCCTGTTGGGCCAGGGAAAGAAGGAACAGGAGAACCTCAGAAAGAGGGGCAGAAAGGGGATTCACAGCCTTTGCTGTGCACCATGCCACAAACTTGTTCCACCTGCAGGCGTATACCACCTTAGTGGAGGGACGCCTGGCTGCCAGAATCACATCACAAACTTCGGGAGGCAAGTCGAAAGGAATCAACTGCCGCCGCTCAATCTCCACGCAAGCAGGTGGAGGCTGGACAGGTTCGGGTGGAGGACCGTCCCCTGCTGCTGCGACAGAAGATCCTCCCGAAGAGGCAGACGGATCGGGGATCTACGATCATACTGAGTAGCTCGGGATACCAAACTCTTCGAGCCCAGTCCGGAGCCACAAGAATGACTTGGGCCCGGTCGTGCCGAATCTTCTTCAACACTCTGGGCAGAAGTGGTATAGGCGGAAAGGCGTACAACAGACCGCAACTCCACTCGCGACGAAAAGCGTCGCCGAGCGAGTGCCGCCTTGGAAATTCCAACGCGCAGAACTGATGACATTGCGCGTTCTCTTCGGTGGCGAATAGATCTAACCAAGGCTCTCCCCACTGTAGAAAAAGTCCTTGCGCCACTTCTGAGTGAAGACGCCATTCGTGATCCATCATGCACCTGCGGCTGAGTTCGTCCGCCCTGGCATTCAGGGAACCTGCCAGGTGTTGAACCATCAGGAACATGCCCTGATGTTCCAGCCATGTCCAGAGGCGCAGAGCCTCCTGACAAAGGGTCCACGACCCCACCCCGCCTTGTTTGTTGCAATACCACATGGCGGTGGTGTTGTCTGTGAACACCTGCACTACCTTCCCTTTGACAGAGGGAAGGAATGCCTTGAGTGCAAGTCGGATCGCCCGGAGCTCCAGAAGGTTGATATGGAGCCGGGACTCCGCCGGAGACCATAGGCCTCTGATCTCCGCCTCTCCCATGTGACCGCCCCATCCCAGAAGGGACGCGTCCGTCACAACTGTGTGCTCTGGCTGGGGAAGGGAGAGGGATCTGCCCATGACCCATTGCCGGTTCGAGAGCCACCACTGCAACTGTAGTGCAGTCCCCTCCGAGATCTGGACGTGATCGGACAGGTTGCCCTGGTGCTGCGCCCACTGGAACTTCAGGTCCCACTGCAGAGCCCGCATATGCCATCTGGCATGATTGACCAGCAGGATGCAGGAGGCCATGAGGCCCAGCAGCCTCAGGGTCATCCGTACCGAAACCCAGGATAAAGGCTGAAAGATCGGAATCATAGCCTGAATATCCCGGACTCGCCGTTCGGGAGGATAGGCCCGAAACTGCGTCGTGTCCAGAACTGCTCCGATGAAAAGGAGCTGTGGAGAAGGAATCAGATGCGCCTTCGGCACATTGATGGAGAACCCCAGCGAGTGCAGGAGTTCGGCCGTAGTCTGGAGGTGGGAGACGACTGCCTGGGACGAGCCCGCCTTCAGCAGCCAGTCGTCGAGGTAGGGGAAGACTGGAACCCCTGCCCGGCGCAGATGAGCTGCGACCACCGCCATCACTTTCGTGAACACCCGAGGGGCACTTGTAAGGCCAAAGGGGAGCACGGTGAACTGAAAATGCTCGAGGCCTACCGTGAACCGCAGGTAACGCCGGTGGGCCGGGGATGTGAAAATAAGCATCCTGCAAGTCCAACGCTACCAACCAGTCTCCAGGGTCGAGGGCAGTCAAGACCTGAGCTAGGGTGAGCATCTTGAACTTCTCCTTCCGGAGGAAGCGATTGACGTTCCGGAGGTCCAAGATAGGACGCAGACCTTTGTCCTTCTTCGGAACCACGAAGTAGCCAGGGGAGTAGCAACCACGTCCTACTTCTGGGGTCGGAACATGCTCGATGGCCCTCTTGGCCAAGAGGGCCGTGACTTCCTTCTGCAGAAGTACCAAGTGATCCCCTGACATGCGGTGGAATTGAGGTGGCATGGCTGGGGGGGTGGTCTCGAAGGGGAGGGAGTAGCCCCTTCGGACAATGTCCAAGACCCACCTGTCCGAGGTGATGGGACGCCAGTGGTGAAGGTGATGGCGGACCCTGCCCCCTACTGGCGTGCTGTGCACCGGAAAGGAGGGACTAGGAGAGCTTGGAGGCCGCGGACGGGTTGGAGGTGGTGGCCTGACCCGCACGCTGGTTGCCCGAACCGCCACGGCGGTATCCACGTCCTCGGCCACGCGAAGACGCTTGCTGTGCGGGCCGGTGGCTGGGCAGCTGACGTGACTGGGCGCCCCTTCCGTGGCCACGAAAGGGGCGAAAAGCAGAGGTGAGCGGAGGGCGTACAACAGAAAGGCCCAGGGACTTGGCAGTAGCCCGTGAGTCCTTAAACCGCTCCAGCGCATGGTCTGCCTTTGAACCAAAAAGACCGACTCCATCAAAGGGCATGTCCATGAGTGTATTCTGGACATCACCCGAGAAACCAGTTGTTCTCAGCCAGGCGTGGCGACGTAGCGCCACCGTCGTTGCAAGCGATCTGCCCAGCGAGTCGGCGGTATCAAGGCCACAACGGATGGTGTATTTAGCCGCATCTCGCCCTTCCGCAATGGCGCGGGTAAGCAGTGTCTGGACCTCCTCAGAACACTGCGGCAAAACAGCAGCCACCGAATCCCACAGGGAGTGGGTATATCGGCCCAAAAGGCAAGCGGTGTTGACGGACCGCAAGCCAGCACTGGAGGAAGAAAAAGCCTTCTTCCCAAATTGGTCCAGGCGTTTGGATTCCCTATCCGGAGGGGCGGTAGGGAAGGCGGTTTGGGAGGCAGAGGCTTGGACAACCAAGCTCTCAGGGGTGGGATGTTGGGAGAGAAACAAGGGGTCGCCCGGAGCAGGGCGATGGCGTCGGGCCACGTTCCTATCCACAGGAGCCCCTGTGGTGGGTTTGGACCAGGCACCCAAAAGAACGTCAGTGAGTGCATCATTAAACGGCAGCACAGTCTCCGAGGAGGAAGCCGCCGGCTGAAGCACTTCTGTCAGGAGGTTAGTCCTGACGGCCACAGTAGGCAACTGGAGATGTAAGGCTCCAGCTGCTCTACGCAACACCGTTGCAAAATTAGCTCCCTCCTCCGTAGCCACGGGAGGAGACAGCATGCCAGTGTCAGGGGAGGTGTCTAGACCACTGGCATCCCCAAGTTCCTCAGCCCAGTCCGGATCAAACTCACACTGTTGTGTGAGAGGGTCCTCAGACCCCTCCCAGCTCTCCTGGTCCTCCTCTTGTTCAAAATATGGAGGAGGAGGGACATCTGGGACCCAAGGTCTCATCGGCGCCGGAGCCGGCGTCGAGCGACGTCGGTCCGGCTCCATGTCCGGAGCCGGAGAGAACCGGGGAACGACGCCGTCCGGAGCCCCGGACGGCGTCAGGAACGGCACCGGGGACATCGGCGGAGGCGTGGTTAGGTCAACCGGCGTCGATGGGGGTTGCGGTACCACCGGAGCCGGGATCGAGGCCGGAGCCGAGGCCGGGATGAAGGCTGGTGGGACAGGCGGCGCCGGGACCGGAGTCGATGGCGGCGCCGGGGCAACCCCATCAGGGCCCGCGGGGCCCGAAGGCGCACCGGAGGGACCTGAAGGCCCGAAGAGGCGGGCCATGGTCGACAGGAATTCCTGTATTTCGGCCGGAGTCGCCCCCGAACCTGGAAAGAACGGGTAATGCGGGGGCGGCTCTACAGGCATGTCCGGGGCCGCGGGGCGGGGACGGTGCCGACTGGGGCCTCAGCCGAGTCGCGAGACCGGCAAGGCGAAGTCTTAGAGCGATGACGCCTCTTAGACTTCTTGTGCTTCGACTTACCGGAGGAGCGCGAAGACTTGGACTCCGACGAACGGCGGGGACTCCGCGACCGGCCCTCGACCTCTCCCGGGACCGGGGCTTGGTGCGGCGCGGAGCCGACTGCCGGACCTCGAGTAGCTTTCGATACCGCTCTCGCAAAGCCTTCGGATGAAGTTTCCGGCAGTCAGGGCACGACTTCGTGTCGTGGTCTCGGCCGAGACAGAAGAGACACTCGAGATGCGGGTCCGTGATCGACATCATGCGACCACAGGCCTCGCATGGCTTAAAGCCGGGCATCCCTACGACACCTAGGAGTCGTGAAGACTCGATGAAGAAACAGTGAAAAAATTCACAAAAAAGGTTAGTCAAAAAGTGACTAGGGAACTGCTCTTCCCGGATCTGCGCTTACTGGCGCGGAAAAAGAAGAACGGACGTCAGCGCGCAGGGGCGGCGTCTAAGTACTGCCTGCGACGTCATCCCGGCGATCACGACGCCGACGACGGACGCGGAGCCGCACGACGCCGCCTACAGACGCGCAAGGGTACTGCTACGCAAAAAACTTTCCGGATCCAGCCTGACGCCTGGGGATATTCTAAGATACACTGTTTGAGTACCACGGTTAGCACTCAGAGTAACAATCCCTGCACACCATAAATCATGCGACTCACCAAGCCAACACTTACCGCGGTAGGAATTTCGGCGTTGATGGATTGGGCCATCCATGGCAGTATCAACAGGAGTAACATCCTGGGAATTGCGAGGTATTGGGGTGTCTGTCATAATTGGGTTCGGGTCGGGTGATTTGTCAGTGGGTTTCAATTCCAACCTCTCGTGGTGAATCCAGAGGTCTGGAGGCTTCACATCCTTGGAGCTCCCTTTGTACTTATGAGACCCGTTCACAGATTTACATGCTGCTCTTTTCCTATTTAAAATAAACATGTAAAATAAATAACAAAGAAATTTAGGACACACATCACAGAAAAAGTTAACACTTACGACCCATATGGCAGCGGTCATTTGAGGCAGAAGTTTAAAATTATGAAAAATTGCAAAGCAGTATTGTTGGAAGCCTGCCATTCTGTAATTTCACCTTATCTGAATTTATTGGAGGGATGCCGAAAAAACACTGCTATGGAGCTAGGAGGTAAAGGGTGTATTGGAAGCAGAGAAAGAAAGACTCAGAAATAAAGTTGAGAGCATAAAAGAAAGTAAGTTTGGAAACAAAACAGGAAAAGGGTGGAAGAAAGTCGCAGAGTTGCTCATGAGCAGTAAAGCTGAGAGGATGAAAGTAGCAAGGAGACAGTCAATTAGGATAAATTACGGATGTAAGAGGGTGAAGGTTGTGAGCATGACGGGAGAAAGGAGGCAAGGACACTGAACGATTAGGTTGGAAAATCACACCAGAAACTGCTACTTCTGGTATTTAGTCACTTTTAATTAATTGTTCTCTGCCGGAATCCAGCAGACCATCCCAGTAATCCGACAGCTTTTTACAGGCAAGAAGGTATTAAGTTTAGAGATGAGAGATAGTGGGGTGGAGGGAATGTTCTGCAACTACTTCCAAATAGTTCCACATGGTACTGGAAAGGTGACCTCTTAATATGGTAACTTTCTCCTGCACAATCCTTGCCCAAAATATGCCATACAATAGCAGTAACCATACATTTTCATGGGCGCTGCTTCACCATGCGCGATGCCAAGAAATCTTGCCTATCTATATGCAAGGCATTCAGGGAAGAACACCTTGAGACTAAACACAAAAACAAGAAGCCAGGATTCAAATCAACCCGCAGAAGTCTCCAAGCATTATAACCTACCCAGCCTCTGACAGCACCCACCAGATCCAGTAAATCTAACTGTAATACTAACAGAAAATTATCCTTCAATAGGAACGCTCTGTCACTGGAATTGAAACCATTCACTTTATCTGTATTTACTGGTGCTGCTGTAATAGTTTGTGAAAGTAGGGCACCAAAATATATACCTACAAAGATAAATCTGTAAAACTATTCAGAGTCAAGATATTTTGCACTGTTCCGAGATCGTTCATATACGCTTAATTTTTAAGATATGCAAAACATGCTCTGCAAAATAGCAGAATAAACAAAATAAAATGAGCATCATAATTCGCTAAAAATAAATGACAAACTGTAAAAGCTGAAGGACGCAGTTTACAAAAAGAAATACTTACTAAGTATTCACCAATAATTTGGCGATTCAACATTAAGGCATAGATCAAGAGCGTGAACTTTTTTGATTCTGGTAGGATTTGTTTCTTGGTAATTAACAAATCGTTGATTTATAGAGAAATAAACAAAGGAGAAATATCTAACACACGTATATTGTAAAAGTGGCAGATAATTCCAAGACTGAGAGATGTGAGATACCTCTGATACTTCTCTTAAATGCACCCAACCTTTTCATTTTGAGAAATTTCACAATATGCTTATCACAGTCATTAATCCTTTCTTCATGGAGAAAAACTTATAATCACAAAGGTTTAGAGACATGAACCAATGCTCATAAACGCACCTTTCCGATGCAATACAGGTGAATTTTGAAATGTTGCATAACATTGTGAAATTGTTCAATAGGTGAAGACACCTGCTGAAGTTCACTGAAGCAATGTGAAAGTCACACTGGTAACCAATGTGAATCCTGGCAAGTGCGAATTATTTTAGTTCCTAAAACTAAATTATTTTGGGTTAAGATGGGATCAAAATATAACTTCGAAATTAATGCAATAATTTGGTATCTTAATGCATCTGCATAATGTATCTGGGGGCACAGGCATAACTTTAGGATGATGCTATGCAAGCATGTTACTTTTATTTTATTCCTGAGTTCATAATTTGCTTCATCCGGAATTAATTTCTAAAAGGATGCTAATATTTACTAACTGCTATGCTCCAAATACTGGCTTATAATAAAGAATTACTCAAAGACTTAGGGTAACCTGCATTGTATGTACAACATTTGTCGAATGTTATTGATGGAGGACATCATAACATTGAAGATGCAACCATTTTATTCCTTTACATATCAACTGAAACAACTTTCAAGCAAAGGAATCTCTCCCAAAAACTCTTCTTGCTTAAACCAATTTAACTGGCAGTTTTTAGCTAGAATTCTGGAATTTATGGGTTTTTACGAGAATCCCACTCAAACACACTGGAACACAGGAATGACAGTCTAATGGCAAGTCTCTGGGCTGGGTACATGGGTATGGGGGCTGGGAATGGCTTTGCTCGGAAACACAATCAAATAATATGTCTCAAAAGAAGGGCATGAGGCCAAATAGCAACCGTGCTAGGCAGTCCACTACTGCATCTGCGGTGCTAGAAATGTAACTAAGGTTTGGTGTTGTAAGTGGAGCGAGATAGGTCTGATATCCCTGGTGGAGCATCAGTATCATAATCTGCAAGGTTTCATACTTTTTCTGCTGACAGGATGACGAGCGGAGAGTGCACATGATAGCGACTACCACTGCGATGAGGACCGTGATGGCAGCAACACAGACAATGATGATCAGCATGATATTGTTATCCATGCCAGTGGGGCTCCCATGGGGGCTGTTATTGCCTGTGTAGACAGAAATATAAAAATGTTTTCAGTGCACCAACTAGCAGCCTTGCACATTACAAATATATGTCATCAGCAGAGACCATATTACATTCCGTCAAGGCATGTGCAGCACACGTTAAGGCATTCATTAGCATACAAATGTTTTAAGAACATTCAGTACCCCTATAACATTCTAGTACAGGCATATCATTCAAGTGGCAGTGAGCAAGGACTGAAGGGAATTGAAACGCAGATTAAGTGTCAACAACTCTACAGGGAGACACTTCGTAGCAATGATTGAAACTTTCACAGAGACCAGCTAGACGTGGTGATTGGAACACAATCATCTTGGAAGGTTATTTCAGCGAGATTAAAATGCTAGAAAACAAAGACCAACACCACAATAAGCAGGTTAAATGTTTTTAAACTTCTCCTGGACCTGTTAAGGATTAAAGACAGAAACGTACATGAACAGTAACTAAAGAACAAGGGGCAGGACATATCAGCAGTTTTAATGTCTTGCTATCCACAAGAGCAATGAATAAGAGAGATTGGTATAAACTTGTGTTTCTTTTGCTTGTAGGGCAAGATCAATTACTTGTAAATTCTATTCAAGATAATGTTGAACATGGAGCGAGTGGGCTCATAACATTGCTGGCCTTTGGTGAAAAAAGGAAAATGGGGGCATGTCAATGAAAAGTTTGTAAAAACCTGATGTAAACAAAGGCTGCATGCCCAGCCACCTCAAGTTACGCACCTGAAAGCAAGCAAGAATTTACAGGTAGAGGCAAAGAGCAAACCATACTTTTACAGGCTCAAGGCACTCCATACAGAGGATCATTTGTATTTTGAAAATATGCAATCGCCCACATTCTCAGAAAAGAAACCGGTGAGGTTAATAAGATAGAGGCCTCTGAAAAAGACAGTTATCACACAAGTTCATATCATGAAGCTAAGACCTACCTCAAGGTTAGTGAGGTTTTATGCCACTCTCCGTTAACATACTCCCTACTTTAATATACACATGCCCCACCAGTCGCGGTCCTGGTAGGAGTGCCGGCCGGGCGGTGACGTGGGGCGGGGGAGGGGCAGGGTGGGGGGTAGCAAAGTACGGATTTCGGACCACTACAGGTAAGTAAACATTTAAATCAATAAAACGAATTTCGTTGTGAGCGCTGCATCGCCAAATGCGATGCAGTGCGCGCTACGAAATTCGTTTTATTGATTTAAATGTTTATTTACCTGTAGTGGTCCGTAATCCGTACTTTGCTACCCCCCACCCTGCCCCTCCCCCGCCCCACGTCACCGCCCGGCCGGCACTCCTACCAGGACCGCGACTGTTCCCCACCACCCATGGACCTCGAAGGCATGATTCAAAGAAAAGGAACAGCATCAGAGAGACATTACCGCTGGTGGATGCTCTGTTGTCAAAACCCATATCTGGAGGTCGAATTCCTCTTCCCTGTGATCCCGAGGCTAAAGAAAAAAAAATTGACTGTTAGCGTGAATTTTATTAGTACCTCAAAACTCACAAAGACAACATTGGAATACCAGGGGCCACCTCTAAAAGAGATAAATGTAATCTCGAAAACAGCAACTCCAGTTTTGATCCTTGCTTGATTCTTTACAGTCCCAAATAACAAGAAAACTTGCAAGTTTTAAGTATGATTCATAAAGCACAGTGTCTGCCAATGAATTGGATACATGAACACACAGAATAACCCAACAGTAATACCCTAACTGCCCCCTTGGGCAAGGGCGTTCTGGAAAAGCATTATGCAGTAAACTCGTCCATTACAAATGACCATACAGGCAAAAGATGCCTGTGGTGAAATGACAATTGTATTGTAATTGCATTTATATAGCGCTTACTACCCCATTACCAGGCGTCAAAGCGCTTTTTCGGTGAGTAGCACGCTACTCCGGAACCCATAAAGGATTAGTATAGTGAAATATGAAATTAATTTGAGCGGTGGATATGTTAGTCTGTTATTTGGATCGGAAAGGATAGTGGAGGGATGGAAGAGGGAAGGGTTTGCGTTTATATAGTGCTTGCTACCCCTGATGAGGTGTTGAAGTGCTTTTTGGCGGGTATCACGCTACTCTGGAACCCAAACAGGATTAATGGGAAATTAGTCTGGGGAAATATGAAATTCATTTGAGCGGTGGACATGTTCGTCTGTTATTTGGATCGGAAAGGATAGTGGAGGGATGGAAGAAGGAAGGGTTTGTATTTATATAGTGTTTGCGACCCCTGATGAGGTGTTGTAGTGCTTTTTTTGGCAGGTAGCACGCTACTTCGGAACCCAAACAGGATTAATGGGAAATTAGTATAAGGAAATATTAAATTAATTTGAGTGGTTGACATTTTAGTCTATTATTTGGATTGAAAAGGAATAGTGGAGGAATAGAAGAGGGAAGGGTCTAGAAACGTTTTTTTTCCTGCTTTTTTTTGGAGTTCATAGCAGCAGGAGGAGGTTTGGGATGAGTTAAGAGGAGGTGGAGAGGGAAGAGTCAGAGTGAAGTTTTAGAAAGGCTTGTTTGGGATATATGAATAGTAAAAGATATGAGATGATGCAAGCAGGGGTAGGAAGGAAGAGTCTAGAAAGAGTTATTTTGGGGATCATAGTAGTGGTTTGGGATGAATGAGAGAGTGGAGGTAGAGGATATATTGAGAGGGTGAGAAATAGGGTAGTGCATTGGAAAGAATAGTAGAATGAGGTTTGAGATGGGTCAGAGAGTTGAGGTAGAGGATATATTGAGAGCGGTATAGGGTGAGATATAGGGTAGTGCATTAGATATGCAGAATTAGAAGCTAAGTAATAAATATAAAGATACATAAGTACATGGAAGGTATATATATGCCTAAGGAAGGTAATATATGAAGAGTAAAGTTGCATTTAATAAACTCAGACTTTCAAGTGCTGTTGTACTTTAAATGAATTTATTTGTTTTTTATTTTTTTGCAATTCAATAGCGAAGCAATTGTAGATAAATAGTTATGATAAAAGATTTAGGGCCAGATGTATGAAAGTATTTTGCATTCGCAAACAGTGCGAATTGCAAAATTCTGCCATTTGTGAATGCAAAATGGCCTTTCCTTATGTATGAAGAAAGGCTTTGCATTCGCAATTTAGGCAATCGCAATTTTTTGCGATTACCTAAATTGCGAATGCAAATAGGGAATCGCAATTTGTGAATCCCTAATGCACAAGTACGAAGCCTTTCCTAAATGTGAACTGTGCATTTAGGAAACGCTAATTACCATCAACTTCAAGATGATGGCAACCATGTGGGAATTTTGAAAAAAGGCACAAAAATGCATTTTTTTAAAAGTGGCATGTTGCGCAAACATGCCCCTAGGCATGTGTGCGCTTTTGTTATATCAAAGCCAAAAGAACTTTGTCTATACCTCCTAGAGCATATTCTACTCGTAAAATAGGAGCATCCATGGCTTTTTTAGGTAACATTCCCAAAGCTGACATCTGCAAAGCAGTTACCTGGTCCATGCCACACACGTCCACCAAGCACCTTTGTGTGGATGTATTAGCACGACAACAAGCTAATGTAGGACAGGCAGTCCCAAGAACACTTTTTCAAACAACAGCAACGCCCACTGGTTAGCCACCGCTTTCGGAGTGCACTAATGCAGTAAGAATAAAATGTTCACAACGTAAACAGATGGTTTAGAATAGCCTTTAGAAATCTATGCAATGATTAGGGTGAAGAACTGTCTAAGAATGTAATTTTGTCCTGTTCAATAACAGATATCAAAAACGGAACATTTGGGACTTGTGCAGTGGCTAACGACATCAACTGGGTAACAACAAGGAGAATGCAGTGGCGGTTCCTCCGCTATGGCGGAAGAGCATCGCCCCCCCCTGCCAGCCTCAAAACTTGAAAAATAAAACAGGTTTATTATCGTTTTATTTTTCAGATTCTAAGGGTAGTGCGAGTCTTAAGGGTGGAGCGAGTCTTAAGGGTGGTGCCATCGCGAGGGCAGTGACGAGAGGGACTGGTGGGCACTGCTTTCAGTGCGCATGTCGGTTTGGCCGGCCGTCTCAGGACAGCCAAACCGACATGCGCATTGAGCTGCCTCCAACCCAGCTGCGTTGCCTGGTTAGAGACAGCAAGCACCGGCTCCCAGTCTCTCAGAGAGCGCAAATTCACAGTGCTCAGGCCAATCCTGATGCTGCGTTCAAGCATGAGAGCAGCGTCAGGATTGGTCGCTGGGAGTCTGGGAGCCTGTGCTGCAACGAGGACATGGACCAGAAAAGCGGCGGGCAGCATGTAAGTTCTTTTTTCCCTTATTTTTTTTAATGTTTCCTTCGTTGTCCGTCTCCCCTCCATCCCTGTTGTCCACCCCCCTGACCCCGCCACTCCTCCTGTACACCAGCTGCTACTGTGGGTAGGCAGTTCCTAAAGAAACGAAGAACAAAAACACAAACAGGTCGGTGCTTAAAACTGGAGGGCCCGGATGGGGGTTATCTGAATGCTCAGGAGCACTCACACACCCAGATGGGTGTCATGCTTCATCATAGGGCATTGCTGGCTGGAGTCACAACTGTAGGCAGAATTGCAAATGTAGCAATTAGCTTTTAGACAAACGTCTCAGAAGCTGCTCGGGAGCGGCTAGGCTGAGTCCCACAGGTGGGGAGAGTCAATAGTACTTGCTGTGTCCTGACGCAAAGTGAGGATGCGCACCTACCCCATCTCAGCCACCTTTGAGGTGAGGGGCCGGAGAACGGGGCAGGAATAAGTACGTGTGCATCTCAGTAACAGGTGTGCAGAATTGCGCCTGTCCGCAGCCACGCCTGGAGCGTAATACTGGTGCAAAGAAAAGATGACCCGATGCGGGTGCTATAACAAAAGGGGGTGAGTCCGTAAACACCCCTTCCTTATTACAAAGATCATTCCAGGAAAAGAGGATAAGGTGTGGCAACTGCAGATGTGGGGGTAACTGCCAAAAGAGTAGCCACTCTAAATATTTATCGCGGTCAAAAGGATGCCCGAGAGTGGTACTTTGTGGCAACATGAGCGCCATGTTGGATGCAACGCTGGAGAGGGACAGTCTTGCCTCAACCTGTAGAGGGAAAACCAAGGTCACAAATACCTTGATAGCCACGTAATAAGCTCTGAATGGGGCGGAGAGTGTTGAGAGCGCCATATTAAAAGACAAACGTGGTGGGGGGCCGTAGTGGCAGTAGCCTCAAATTGGGCTTTATATGGGGAACTTGTTGTGCAAACAAGATAACAAGAATGAAGGGGCGGAGTATCCCCTCACTGGATGGAAGGATCAGTATATGTGAATGCATCAAGTACAAACAAACAGTTCATTGTGTGCCAATGACTCCGGTTATTATATGAATCAAGACACTTATAACGGTGTCTGTGTGGAAGGACAACCAACGGGAATCATAAGTACAGTGTACATAGGTGTGTTGTACATTGAAATTAAAGTGAACATAAGGTATGATAGATGTCTCAGTCTGTAGGTGGCTAACTAAGGCGTATAAGGGGATAGTCATGGAGCAGGAGGTCAGTCATCCAATTCACTCTACGGTATATCCTCACTGAGGCCGACCTTATGGATCATACCCGGAATGTGTTGGGCTCATGAGGGAAGGCCTGAAACTGCACTATATCCACAATGGCTCCAACTAAGGGGAGCCTTTGCGAAGGAGTTGGTGTGACTTTGGCACATTGATAGAGAACCCTAACGATGTCAGAAGGTTCGCTGCCATCTGGAAGTGGTCTATTACAGAGGCGAGCCTGCCTTCAAGAGCCAGTCATGGAGATAGAGGAACAATCGCTCATTTCGACCTCCAAAGATGTACAGTGACTACTGGCATCATGTTCATGAACACCTGAGGTTCACTGGTTAGGTCGAAGGGGAGCACATCAAATTGGAAAAGCTACTGAACTACCTTGAGTCACCGGTAACTCTGTGGGGTTGCAAGATGGGCATATGCATTCTGCAGGTCGCCAGCTACCTTTCAGTTGCCCAGATCAAGGGCAGACAGAACCCTGGTCAATGTGAGCATCTCGAATTTGTCCTTCTTCAGGAGGGCATTCAGGGGGTTAAGATACAAGATAGTACGAAGGCATCAGTCTTTTTTCGGCGCCAAGAAATAGCAGAGAATAACACCCAGTCCCCATTTCTGAGGCCAGCACCTTCTTTATGGGCCCTTTGAACAAGAGGGCTTGCACGTCCTGCTGTAAGACTTTCAGGTGGCTCTCTAAGAGCTGCTCTGATGTAGGTGGAAGATATAGCAGTTTGAAAAGTAATGGCAGGGTGTATCCGTGTTGAACAATTTATAGGACTCATCTGTCTAATGTAATCTGTCACTACGGTGGTTGTGAGTTGCTAATGGCAAACTGGTTTGGAAGTTTTTGCCGCAAAAATGGGGGTTGATGGGGGGGCGGAGGGGTACAGAGAAGATCGGTGTCCCTGTTCACTAATGTCCTGTCTGCCAGATCTCCACCGCCTACCCCTAAAGGGCTGGGTTGGGTGCTGAGGCAGTGGGGGGACCTCCATTGTTTATAGTCCAACCATCTGTAAAAGCTATGAAAGGGATGGGTTTGCTGAGAGAAGAGCCTGGTAGGAGCCGAAAGGCCCGTAGAACGCGACATGGCCTTTCCTTCCTTAAAACGTTCCAGTGCAGAATCTGCTTTCCCACCAAATAGACGAGACCCGTCAAATATGATATTAATAACAGAGGTCTGGACATCCCCAGAAAAAAACCACAGATCTCATCAAAAATTTAGACTAGACCACACTGGTACGCACTGCTTGGCCTCATCAATAAGTCGTGTTCAAGCCAGACCAAGTGACATACTTAGCCCCATACTGGCCATACTGAATGGTTTGTGCCAGGGATGCCAAAATGTCAAAGCCATGTCCCAAAGGCCATGCGTTTATCAGCTGAGTAAACTAATGGTGTTCACGGACTTCAAAGCCAAGGTGGCTGAGAATAACAAATGTTTCCAGAATGCTTCAATCCTTTTGGACTCTGTTCGGGGAGTTGTGGAAAAGAGTCAGGATTCTCTTTGCTGGTATAGCCCTGAAGCACCAGACTCTCAGGAGTGGGATACTGAGTCAGAAAATCGGGATAGCCTAGCGCCAGCCTGTGGAGTCTGACAATCTCCTTTTTTGCGAGTGGAGTGGGCTCTAGGAGGAAGTGGCAAGGTAATCTTAGCCTTAGCACAGCACGTCTGGATGCACTTTACTATCCATCTTGCAATGCCTGATTTGGATAGGGCTTTACCTTTGTGGGGTTTGGAGAAAGCAACAAAACCTGTTGTGTTTTTCTCAAATGCTTAGTTCTGTCAATGTAGTACATGAGGGTTTGCTTAACATCCAAAGTATGGAGCGCCCAATCAGGGTGTGGGGAAAAAACAGGGAATTCAATGGATTGGATAAGGTGGAACTGAGAAACCACTTTAGAGAGGAATTATGGGTTGGTGAGGAGGACAACCCGCTCTCTGTGGACCTGGAAAAAAAGTTCTTCGAAGGTTAGTACCTGAAGCTCACTGACACATCTGAGTGAAGTGATGGCAACCAGAAACGCCACCTTCCAAGATAGAAAATGAGGGGGGAGGAATAAAGGGGATCGAAAGGAGGACCCATCAGTCTTGTCAAGACAATGTTGAGGTGACAGGCGGGGGCAGGTGGAACCAGAAGGAATTACCCTCTTAAGACCCTCCATAAAAACCGGATGACTGGAATTCTGAAGAGCGAAAATGTGTTGGTCTGTTCTGAAGATAGGTGGCGACAGCAGCTAAGTGTAGCCGTATAGAAGTGAAGGCCAAACCCGATACCTGCAAGTGAATTAGGAAGCAGACCATATCCTGCACTTTGGCTGAATCTCTTCTACTTGCACATAACCGGCCCGGGTGGTAGGCCTGCGTGTTTCCTTGAGAATGCTCATGCATTCAGATGGAAGATTATGGTAACCAAACTCTAGGAACTCAGGAGCCAGATTGCAAGATTGAGAGACCTGCGGTTCCGGTGCCCAATTTCGCCATGGTTCTGCGTGAGAAGGTCAGGCCTGTTGGGGAGCCTCTGGTATGGAACCACCAAGAGCTTGAGCAGAGTCGTGAACCAGGGCTGGCAAGCCCAGGTGGGAGTCACCAGAATGACGGTGAGAGGTGTTTGCCGAAGCCTTAGAACCACAAAGGAGAGTCGTGGGAGAAGAGGAAAAGCGTAGGCAAATACACTTGACCAACTCATCCATACTGCATTGCCCCTGGAATGTGGGTGTCCATATCTGGAGGTGAAGCTTGGGCATTTGGAATTTTCTGCTGTGGCGAATAGGTCTATCTCTGGGAAGCCCCACTGGAGGCAGTACTGGAGGCGGACTTGTGGGTGATTTTCTCACTTGTGGACTTGTTGATGTATCCTGCTTAGGAGATTGTCCACTCCCAGAAGGTACTCTGCTAGCAGATGGATTTTGTGTCGGAGAGCCCACCGCCAAATGCTCTGGGCTCGTTGAGAGAGTTGGAGAGATTGGGTGCCCCCATGCTTTTGAAGATAATACATGGCTGTCATGTTGTCTGTCTTGAGGAGGACTACCTTGGCAGTCAGGTGGGGAAGGAATGTTTTCGATGCCAGGTGAACAGCTAGTCGTTTCAAGTAATTTATGTGGAGACCCTGGTGGCTGGCTACTCACTGACCTTGGACAGTCAGATCCTGTAAGAGCGCATCCAATCCTGTAGGGGAGGTGTCTGTTATGGTCCTCTGCGGAACTGGGTCGATAAAAGGCCACCTCTGCAACCGGTTGTTAGTGTTCCACCACTGCAGAGAGAGCGACAAGTGTTACAGCCGATCAACACTAGATTTTCCCAATGACGCTCGAGACCACTGGTGTGTTAAGCACTCCTGCAACGGACACATCTGTAATCTGGCATGGGGTACTATGGCAATACAGGAGGCCATCATGCTGAGGAGGTGGATAACTGTCATGACCATGACTTGTCAGTCTGGTTGGAAAAGAGGAATGAGTGTTTGAAAAGACCGTTTCCTGGCAGCATTTGGATAGGCCATACCAACCTCCGAGTTGAGGGTTGCCCCCAGGTAGGGCTGGATGTGGTGGGGTTGGAGGTGTGATTTTGTGGCATTGATAGTAAAACCAAGTTCGTGAAGTAGGTTAATGGTGACGTGTGTTCTTGCGGCATTTCTGAGGGGTGGCACTCTTGATGAGCCAGTCGTCCAGATAAGGTAAGACGTTGACGTTCTGCCTGCGCAAATGAAGGCAACAACCGTGTGGCACATGGCGAAAACCCTGGGCGCTGTGGTGACTCCGAAGGGGAGCACCTTGAATGCTGGTAGGTCATGGAGGCATCTGGGGAGGTGGACTTTGTGCCTCCATGAAAGAGAGTGGAACAAAAGAAGCCATGATTAGCTGGCGTTTGAAGGGCGCCTAAAGCCTTTGCCGTCTCTGTATCCTTTTTGATTTTTTCCAGCATCTGGTCAACTTGTAGGCCGAACAGATGTTGACAACTAAACGGCAAATTGAGTACATTTTGCTGGACGTCTGGCTTAAAGCCGGAGATACGGAGCTAGGCATGCCTGCGCCGAAGGACATTGGAGTTGATTCCCCTCGCAGCACTGCCCGTGGCATCTAGGGCACAGCGTATGGTGGTATTAGAGACCTGCTTCCCGTCAGCAACAATTTTGTAATCCTCCTTTCGGTGCTCCTCTGATAGAGGAGCACCTCCCTCTCATCCCATTGGTCATGATGATAGCTAGAGAGGAGGCTGACAGAAATGGCAATCCGCCATTGGTTGGCCGATTGTGCAGCCACTCACTTGTCCGCTGCATCAATGCCCTTACTATCCTTGTTTGTTGGAGGGGCATCACCAGCAGCTGGCGAGTTAGCTATCTTACAAGCAGTAGTAACCACCTGGGAATCGGATGGGAGCTGGCCCAGTAGATCAGTAGGGGACGCCTTATATTCATGTCCACCCTGGGCTTGATAACCCTGGCGTGGACAGGATCCTGAAACAAATCAGGGGTGTGATGGAGCATGCCCCTGAGCATGGGGAGGTACTGGGTGGAAAGGTGAGTGGAGGAAAGGGTTTCAAAAAGGAAGTCCTCATGCAAAGGCTCAGTATGGAGATCTACCTTACGGAAGGAGGAATCCCTACCAATCAGCTAATGGTACGAGGTGGACTTATCGGGGGTAGGGTTGTGCAGGGTAGAAATCTGGATCTATGTTACCTAGTGGATCAGCATCATAGGAATCACAGGGTTCCCCTTGTAGAGATGTATCAAAGGTATTCCCTTTCCCCTGTGTCTGAGTGAGGAGACCCCCTGAATTGTGCAAGACTGCGGTTTGCATGGTGAGGCGGGCAGAGAGGGTGAAAACTGTGGAGAGGGGCGGGGTGGAGGAGGAGAAAAAGGCAACTTATCTGCCTTCTTGCACTGCTTGGGAGGAAGTGCCAAGTCCAAAGGTTCCTCAAAAGACAGCTGCCGCTTGGAGAGTTGAGCACCAGAACCCAGAGGGCGGGCTAGGATGCGGCCCATATGGGGGTGGATGAGATGTTCCTAGCTGGTGTTGAACTTCTCTTGGAGCTTGTGGAGGATCGGATCGACAGCGTCTGAGCTGAGGCTGGTATCCATGTTGGCATCAAGATTCTTGGCTCCGAGGCCGTTTTCGACTTAGACATTGAAGGTGTCTGCTCCAATGGGCGGGTCGGTGCCGAGTGTGCTGGCGTCTACTTTTTTCTGGGCCAAACCGAAGCTGGGCATACGTCTGAAGGTGGTGTTCAGTGCTGACCATGGTCCAATGGCAGTGGTGTCCCGACAGCTATCCCTGAGGAACCAGAGCAGCAGGACGATCCGTATCCTGGATCTGCTCGACATACGAGCAGTGGCGAGGGAAGTCTGCACTTATAGCAGGCTGCGCTGGAGGGAAGTCCTCGATCTCCAAATCGGAGCTGGACCTATCAGCGGGGAGAAGGTCCCCCTCATCTGATGCCTACGGTTGAGGGTGATGTAACCCCTCAAGATCTTCGGAGCCGATGGGGTCCGGTTTGTCGACTTCACTCCTACACGACATCTCGAGACGTCAAGCTCAAAGTTCATGGAGGGTCTTCTTGGAGCAGACGGAACAGCAGGCCTCGCAGGTAACCTCGTTATATTTGGGAGACAGATACAAATTACAGACCTGATGGAGGTCAGTCCGAGGGCACTTCGCGTGGCAGCGATGACAGTAACGAAAAGGCATCCATTCTATTACCGTTGCGACATGGTTAAGGGACAGGAGACAGAAGGAGGCCCTGAAGGGCGAAGGCCCACGTGGGCCGAAGTCGATCCAAAAGTAGCCCGGAGAAGCTTGAGCCATCGACCAGAGACCAATGGAAAACGTGTTCGATAACAATACCGATGGGGGGTAAGAACCGTGGAGAGCGAACAGAGGACCGCGACGGTGTCAAACCAGAGCACACGTCAGAACCAGACAGCGGAAAGAAAACAATCTAACAATGGAGTCGATGACCATGCGTATTATCAGCAAGAGGAGTCGTCGCAGCACCTCAGGACTCGAAAGACTTCTTCGAAGAAACAACTTGCACACATCTGGACCCAACCCTAGATGGCAGGAGTATGCACAGCATGTGTATCTACAGCCACATATGCCTCAAACATGAATAGAGCTGCATGAATGATTGTGCCATTCTGACTCCGCTCTACAGTTTGCCGGTTTCATTTTTAGGTTACTACTGAGCCAACAGATTAGTTTTTGACTTTTTAGAAACGGAAGGTAGCACATTGCTCATAGCTGGTGAGAAGTGTTCACACGTCATATTAAAAGCAGAATTGAGAGAGAAGAGATTAGTATAAGGAGCAAGGACCCATTGAGTCAAGGAGGGAAAATTAATATTGTGGACTGAGATCTTATAATCACCCTTGGGTGGTGGAGAGAGAGGTAAGAGGGAGCTGAAAGTCCATCAGACATTGTCTGACCAAGCAACTAGATGGATGGTGTCAATCCTCATATAAACATTTATAGTGAAAACTGCATCTAGTGTGTGCCCTTTGCTTTGGGTAGGGTTGTGTACTGAGTGAAGCCCATATCAAGACCGGTGGTATTCAAGAAGGCGGCGACCCATTGGAATCGATATTGAGACATATAGTCTACTGATACTGTAATAAAGGATGAAGTCATTGAGAACAGACACACCACTTCTTTTACGCTGTTTATATTAGTTACTGGATGACAGAAGCAAACAAGAATAGTTTTGGTGTGTTTATAAGAGGTAGTTAGATTAAAATGCAAGACACACACAACCTGAAACAGTGACAGGTTAGGATGGGTATAAAAGAAAATGTTCATTTGTTTGATGACGTCAGCTGAGGCCTTGAGAACCACTGTGACATAATTCACAGGATGGCCCCTTCAAATGAAGTGTATTTTGAAGTGGATTGCCAATCTGCACACAAAAGGGATTCGATTATTACAGAGGGCAACTCATATTGGAACAAGTACAATGCTTATCATTTGGTGGTGGCACTTGAACTGCATATTCACAAATAAACGTGCATACAGCACAAGCTAATTGTACGTCAGGCCAATAAAGAATAGCCATCCCCATGATCTATGGAACTTGATCATAATCCCAAAAGAGATTAAACACATTATTGAACGAGGAACTAATAAATTAAAAGACAAAACTAATTGACACATTAATTCCAAGGTGGAAAAATAACTACGAGGGTGGTGTTAAAAATAAAATAATTTCGTCGTTCCCACACCTTTGAGTTTACTGGTATAATCATCTCCTGAAGCCAAAATGATGTTTAGAAACATTTTTTTTTTAAATATTCTAGATTTAACCACGTGTCAGAAGTGCAAAAAAGCTGTACATCTACGAAAATGATTTGGTGTTAAACTAACGTTACGATTGGATATTGGAATATCTAGCAAATTAAATGTCCTAAATCTAAACTACATGATGCTCACGAAATGTGAAAAATTTCGCATTATTTGAAATTTGTAGATTTTGCGTTACGTGACAACAGCAAAGGTTTGTATTATGTAATTTCAGGTCACTTTTTGCTCACGTGAAACGGGTTTGAGCAGACGCTCTGCTTGAACAAGTCTCCTAGAGTACCTCGTTTGATTTTTTTGGTAACGTTAATCCGTCACGTGTACCAGCTAATCCGTCACGTGTCACAGTTCACGTAATTTTGTGTAATCTTCGCACACCGCTTATTTAAATCTGTGACTTGTAAACTGTACCAAGAGTTCTGCAGCAGGTGCCTTTACACTTTTAAAGACCAAGGTTCACTTTATGTTCACAAACCAACTGGTGCATTTTTGTCCTGGGGCTGACAAGCTTTTAAGGCCCCAAAACACCTGCCTCTAACCCTGATCCCGATACAGACCTAGTACTGGTGATGCACGTGATGTACATGGGTAGCAGTGACCCGCCCCAGGACCATCTGTTTTGTGTGCAAACTGGCACCGCTCATAGCCACAGGCAAAGCATTCTGAAAATGCCTTTGTCATGTGAGGCAAATCTGTATCAATCTTGCCAAAACAAAATATGTTCACCTATGTTTGCTCCGTGATGCCGGGGGCAAGCAGCGCTGAGAAGTGACAGGACGACTGCAGGGGGGTGTGTGTGTGGATGGCTCAGGGTGGTCTCGCAAGTGGCATTTTAAACTCCAATTCAAACAGGACATTCTTAAAGGCAGGGACACAAAAAACTACTGTCTGATGTCCACGCCCAGAGTGAGTGGAGGCCACTGAGACCCACTGCGGGAAAGGTTACTGTCCAGGGAAAGTGACTGAAGGGCACGGGCACGCCCTATACCCAAAGCACCTAGAACAATGCCAACCACTATGCATTTTAGGGGAGCGATTTGTGATGTCAGGTGACACGCCATGAATAGTACTTGTGGGTGAGCAGCAGTTGCGATTCTAATTACAATTTTAAAAAAAATCTATTTTTCTAGGTTCGAGTTAAAACCATAACTTTCAATTGACTTTAGTTTTGGAAGGGAACTTCAATATTATTTGTATATACATCACTTAACTATAGCTCTTTAACAACTTTTTATTCCAGTGAATTTAGTGATTTTGTAATTATATACACCGACTCCTTGACAGAAACAAAACCCTTGTGTGGGCCCTCAGCGCTGCACAGCAAGGTCTGGGGAAAGGGGCAATGGCCAGTGCCTGCTCCCAAACGCTGTGCACAACCCTCGACGGTGAACAGTCTCCAGTGGAAGGGAGCACCCATGGGGCCCTGCACCAAGAACCAGACCTACATTAAAGTCCAGCTCCTGTACCACCCTATAGCGCCAGGACACCCCGCTCTTGGGTTAACAGAGCTTTAGAAGTATCACCCATTCATTCTTTCATACCACTCACACCAGTTGTGCCTGCCACCCAGGCCGAGGACAGTTGCACTGAGTACTTCTTACTCTATTTGTTTTTGCAGCATTTATGAATCCTGAAAAATTGTAGCTGCGAATTCAAGGCAAAATGCCAGTTCATAGGATTCACCAATCCAAGACTGCATCTGCAAATCCCGCAGTGAAACCAGGAGCTTTAGTTACATTTTTGTGGTCATAATCTCAACTCCTTGAAATGTTCTTCCTTTTCCAGCCCCCCCCACCCCCACAGCCACCCAACCCCCAAGCTACCTAGGGTCAGAGATGTTGCTCCCGACGACTTAAATGCCTCCTTCACGGTGCCTGGCAATCTGCAATGACAGCGGCAACAAATATTTTCAGTCGCGACCAGCCGAGGGCCCAAATGTTAACCTGTCCATTCGCATTTATTTATTTTTTCTAATTCACTATCCACGAACTAACTGTCGAGACATCACTCTCATTTATCCTATGGAAGCCCAGGCAACTTTATGTACAGGCAATTACTCAAAATCTATTCAACAGATTAATGGCAAACCAGGGTTTAGCCTGAGAGATCCAGCCATCTGCCAAGTTTGGTGTAGTTTCATTCTACAGTTTTGGCTGAAGCAGGGAGCAAAAACACCTATCAGTCCTAAAATCAAAAATGCTCCTTTGTGACAAACACTACTTTTTCACCTCTGGACAGATCTGATTAAAACTTGAACAGAAGATGCAGTAACCAGGCTTTTAATTTTGTGGCGATCCGTCAAACATTGTAAAATGATTAGCAAACACAAAAATATCTATTCCTAAGGAAAGTGAGATTCAGCCGTAACTAGAGTTCCTATTTCTAAATCTAGAATATATATTTTAATCAAAACATCTTATTTTTCCCTTTCTGAACTATTTGTATTGAGTACAACTTTGCACTTTAAGTAGTTCCGATACTTCAAATGCATCTTTCCTTTTTTATCAAGAAAATAATTTGCTCTTTCCCAACATGGCTTTTAGTAAGATAATTGAAACTTTTATCACTACGGTCACTTTTGTATGTCCAGAAAGTTTTGTCATGCAGAAATCAGTGCTTCATTTTAACTAGCTCTAGGTAAAAAACAAAGCACTTTCCTAAGGCTTCCCACTAGTATACAAAATAATTTCCAAATAGTACGCTTTAGTAATTGGGGGCATGGGGGAAGAATTGCTTCCAAGTGTGGAGCACTGCTTGCAAATTGTATTCCAAAATCATGCGTAAGAGTGAAGAATTAATGATTGCGAACTTATAGTTTCTTACCTGTCGGTGTAGTTTTGCAGGTTCAAGAATTTTCTGGATTCATATGCTGTGCATTATTAAGCCATCTAGTGGTTGGGTTTGGAATCTGCTCCCAAAAACGTTTGTCCAACTACTATTTTTGTGTTGCTTGTTGGTGGATGTCGACTTACCTCCATTTGGTGGTGTTTGCGGCGGAGTCGTGCTTGCTCCGGAAGCTCCACCTTTGGTCGCCAGCTTCAGATTCTTTTCTTCTTTACCTCCCCTCTCATCTTCTTGGCAGGGGAGGGTGGGATCGCTTGTGAATCGAGAACATCCTTCAGTCTGCAAAACTACACGACATTTTGCAGCGCAAATCTTTTCTGGATACACATGCTGTGCATCGACTTTGTAGCACTTTTTACTACAGTGGAGGCTCAGTTGAAGATGAGCGCTGATTTGGTAAAAACCGATGTTGTAAGACCTTTTGTCCTACTTAAGCTTTTTTTATTCATCTGAATGTCCAGACAGTAGTGTTTGGTGAATGTGTGCACTGATGACCATGTTGCTGCCATACAAATGATTTGGAGTATTAGCTAGGAAAGCAATGGTATCTCCCTTCCTTCTTTCTTGTTGTGTGCTCACCAGGATTGCTTTGTAGTGTCACACCTGCATTTCTGTGGCATAACTGAATTTTTTGTGCAATCCATCTTGCAACTGAGTACTTTGTAACTGGCCTTCCCTGGAAACTGTTTGCAAATGACACAGAGTAGCTTTGTTTTCCTGTCAGCCTTTGTCCTTTCAATATAAAACATTACTGTCCAACTTGCATCTAGAGTGTGCAAGGCTCTTTCTGCATGAGTCTTTGGTTTCTGAAAGAAACTTGGTACCTGAATACTTTAACTTATGTGGAATTGTGAAATAACCTTTGGCATGAATTGTGGGTCCGTTCTGATGACAATCCTGTCTTTGTGTTCTTGAAAGTAAGGTTCCTGTAACATGAGTGCTTGTAACTCACTAACTTGGCATAGTGTTGTTAAGGCCACTAAAAGGCAGTATTTAATGTGAGCATTAGTAAAGTTTCCTTATGTAATGGTACAAAGGGCGATTTAATTAATTGAATGATATTTAAATTCCATGTGGGAACTGGCACCCTTTTTGGGGGGTACAATTCTTTTTGCTCCTTCTAAGAACCGTTTGATGACTAGTGACAAAGAAACTTCTTTCAGTGTGACTCCTAGTCTATGCCACTATTGCTGCCAAATGTACCTTTAGGGACGAATAGGTTAGATTACACTCTAAAAGGTGTGTTAATTATCTTAGCACTGTTTTTTCCCTAGAAATTATTTTCAAGAATCCTTCTTTCTTATACCATGGTGAGTATGTTTTCCATGTCACTATATAATACTTTCTAGTTGTTGGTTTTCTTGCCTCTCTTAAGACTGCCATTATCTTATCTGGTAGCTTTAAGTATCCGAACTCTAAGTCTTCAGGAGCCATGCTGCCAGACTTGAAGACTCTAGCTCTGGATGAAACACTTTTCCTTTTTGCATTGACAACAGGTCTTGTCTGATTGGTAGGTTGTGAAACATCCCCTGTGACAAGTCTATCAGCACTGAGAACCGAGCCTGTCTTGCCCGCTGTTGTGCAATCAGTATTAGTGTCATGCTGCTTATCCTGCATTTTGCACCTTGTGAAGTAGTGGTATTGGGGGGGGAAAAGCATGCACATATTTCCCAAACCAGTCCATCAACAGTGCATTCCCTACTGATCGGTGACACTGTTGTCTGGATGCGAAGTGTTGGCATTTTGCGTTCTGGGGAGTTGCAAAGAGATCGATTTCTGATGTTCCCCATCTTTCAAAAATCTTCAAGAGTACTGTATGGTTCAGTTCCGACTCGGGAGACCATGAAGCTTGTCTGTTCAGTCTGTCTGCTTTTGTGTTGTCCTTCCCTGGTAGGTGAATAGCCAAAATGTCCATTTTTTCTTTGGTTAGCCCAGATCTACATTTTTTGTGCAAGTTTGATAGTGGTAGCGACTGGGTCCCTCCTTCGTTGTTTATACAAAACATGGTGATTGTGTTGTCTGTTTGAACCAATACTGATATCCCCCAGAGCTTCTTTTGAAAGGCTTTTAAGGCTAATTCTTGAAGTTGATGTGCTGTACTGTTATCCTGGTCCTTCCAGACTCCCCCGACTTTGTGATTGTTCATGTGTGCCCCCCATCCCTTCTGGGAGGCGTCTGTTATGGTCACAGTAGGAGTTGGCTGTGTGAAATTCCTTTCTTGTAGTATATGTGATCTGTTCCACCACGCTATCTTTTCCTCTATTTTCTGCGCGGCAACCAATAGATCTTCCCAACTCCATGTTGATTGTGACCATAGACACTGCAACCATTCCTGAAATGGTATAACGTGAAGCCCTGTGTTTGGTATTAACGGAACGCAAGGAACCATCATTCCCAGCAGCTTCACGTGCTCACGGTCAGAGCTTGTCCCTTCGGGTAGAGCTGTGTCTCCTTCAGAAGTGCTATTGTTCTCTTCTTGCTTGGTAAAACTTTCCCCTGTATTGAATTTATTCTTACACCCAAGAAGATCTTTTCCTGCTCTCGTCTGGGTGATAACTTTTCTCTGTGAATTGAGAACTCTAGTTGAAATAGTGTTGTTATCACCTGTTGCATATGCTGTTTGCATTTTTTGTATTAATTTGCTCTCACCAGCCAGTCGTCCAGATAGGGATAGACGTGTTCCCTGCCTCCACAGATGTGCTGCTACTGTTGCTAGGCACTTTGTGAATACTCTTGGTGCTGACTTTATTCCACAGGCCAATACTTTGAAATGGTGGTGTTCCTTGTTTACGATTAATCTGAGGAATCGTTTGTGCTTTGCATTCACAGGGATGTGTAAACAAGTGCCGTTTAAATCTATTGTGGCCATAAAATCCCCCAGTTGTATTTGTGGTATTACCTCCTGTAGTGTAGTCATTTTGAACGTTTGAGTGCTTATGAATTTATTAAGAAACCTGAGGTCTAGAATTGGTCTGAGCGACCCATCTACCTTTGGAATTAAAAAATATGTTAAGTAGTTTCCCTTGTTTCTTTCCAGTCTTGGCACTAACTCTATAGGCCCTTTTGTCAGCATCTCCTCTACTTCCTTGAGCAGGTGGGCTGTCTCTTGTTTTGAATGTACCTTTTTTCTTGGGGCTTTACTTGGAGGTACTTTGTTTAATTCTATGCAATATCCAAATTGTATTAGTTTTAACACCCATTTGTCTGTGGTGACATTCCTCTATTCTTGGAGTACATTTTGTAATCTGTCTCCTACTGGTGTTGAGTGTAGGAGCTCTTGTGTCTGAACATTTGTTGCACTCTTGGGTGTTAGCTGAGTGCCCCTTGTGAACTGTGAACAGTCACTTGCTCGCTACCCCTCCTCCCCTTCCCCGGTGGTTGTTCTCTTCCGCATGGACGACCGCAAAAGGACCGTTTATCTTGTTGGTGCTGCCAGCTGTGTGATTGCTGCTGCTGTCCTGGCTGGTTACCTCCCTGAAACGACTTATGTTTGGTGAGATGTTGCTGCCTGGAAGGAGCCTCTTCCTGCAGTTCTTCTTGATCCTCTGCGCATGTTACCTCTGAACTGCAGAGCCCTTATTGACTTTGCAGTCTTGTTATCCTTCTTCAATTGATTCAGGGTCTCGTCCTCTGCACTCCCAAATAGATGTTCTCCATTGAAGGGGGTATTTAGTATATTAGCTTGTACCTCCGGTTTAAAACCTGAGATTCTTAGCCAGGCGTGGTGTGTCTCGGTGATCCCCATCATCATCATCATCATCTGCCTTCCTGATGTTTCTGCCGCATCCAATGCTGATTTTAAACATGTATTGGCGATGTTCTTACCATCTTCCACCAAGTGAGCTGCCCTCCTTTGGTACTGCTGTGGGAGATGTTTCATCAGCTACCCTATTTCTTCCCATTGCTGGTAGGCATGGCGATTTAGCAGTGCGTTGGAGTTTGCGATTCGCCACTGGGTTGCAGCACTTCTTTCTACCTTTAATCCCATGAGGTCCATTCTTTTCCTCTCCCTATCTGGAGGAGGTCCTGTAGTGCTTGGGACATTGGCTCTTTTCCTGGCTGTATATGCTATAATCGAATCTGCCAGGACAGTTCCTTTTATATAACTTGGGTCTCTTGAAGAATGTTTGTACTTCTCAGTACTAGGCGCAACCGCCTTACATGTAGCTGGTTCCTTGAAGACAGCCTTTGCATGATCCAAAACACTTGGGAGCACTGGTAAAAATTGGCTCCTTGTTTGTGTAGGCAGAAGAGTTTCAAGAAGAAAACATGATTGTTGCTTTTCCTCTTTCAGTTGTACACCATATCTCTCTACTGCCTTCTTTATTACCCGAATATAGATCGCAATTTCATCAGGTAGTAATGGTCTTGAAGGGTATGTGTGTAACCCTTCCTCTGGCGAGTCTGTTTCTAGATCTTGCCATTCTATCTCCTGAAGCCTCAGAACCATGTAAGCTTGTTCTTCCTCCACCTATTTGATGATTTCTTGTTCTTGATCTTCTCGAGGCTAAGGAGTTAGAGGGGGCACTAGCTCCTTGAGGTCTTTGTCCCTTTGCTTTTTCAAAGTCGATGCTTGGAATTCCAAATATTTTAGCACTTTCGTTGAAGTCTTTCTTCCTTTGTAGGATATTGGCCATTTCCGCCTCGAGTCGTCTCCTCTTCTTTTCGATCTCGGCCTCTTGTTGTTGGCTGTTGAGATCTTCGTGCGTTCATTATCCCAACTAATCTTTAGAAGACAACGTATTCGCTGAACCGTGTTGTTCTGCCTTTGACCTCTCCTGTTTCGACGCCAAAGTATCTTTTCCTCCTCAGTTCTTCGACATCTTGGATTTTGGCGTTGTCCTTTTCGAAGGATCCGAGGGTATCTTTATCTTTGGACATGCTTGCGGTCGTCGAGTGTTTCAACGCCGACGCAGTCTTCAAGCTTTTAGCCACTGATTTTTGTGTCTCGGCTACAGACTTTAAGGACGCTGAGTCCCTTACCTCTGATTTCAAAGTCTTCTTACCGCTTTGGTCGGTGTCCACGTACTGGATGTCAGTCTCAGCATCCCCCTCTGGGTCTTCGGCAACGTTCTCCTCCTCATCGCTAGATAGGCCCAAATCTTGTAGAGATGGTGTTGAGTGTTGGCTCTGCATTGTATTGTGGGCTGTTCTCTGCTGCTGTCTTACCCTCAGTCTCTTTGGGGTAAATACTCAACAGGCGTCACAATCTTCACTAGGATGATCCACCGGCAGGCAGAGGTCGCAGACCGGGTGCTGGTCCTTTTTTGTAAATTTATGGTGACAGTTCTTGCAAAACTGGAATGGTGTCTTCTCCATCACAGAGTACAAGGAGGCACATCTTCAGCATTAGTCAATGAAAATACCTTGCTTTAGTCCCAGAATGTCTCGTGGTATCTTACATCGCTGACTCCTTTGCTCTGGTGGAATTTTGGGGATTCTGCACAGATTTTCGGCAAGTTTCTTCTTCAGGTTGGTGGAGGTCCTCCTGAATGCATACAGACACAATGGAGGAAAAAAAGAATCTGAAAATGGTGACCAAAGGTAGGAGCTTCCGAAAGAAGCACGACGACGTCACAGGGAGCACTAAATGGAGGTACGCTGACACCCACCAACAACAAACACAGTAGTAAGAGAAACGTTTTTGGGAGACCATTCTGGACACAACCACTAGATGGCGGAATAATGCACAGCATGTCAATCCAGAAAAGATTCATGCTGCAAAAGCCTTACTTCACTCTAGAGTCCATGATGGAGAAGTAATCTTTACTTAACTCTTTGTAGGTCTCTATCACGGGAGCCTAGATCACATACATAACCTTCTAGAATATCTCCCCAACACATATAAAAGGTTCTCTCTGTTCTCTTCTCCATTTCTTCTCAAATTACAACTGAAACAGGAGCTCTTGGTGCTGAGCATTAATCTATGGGTGAACGACTGTTAGAACATGACCTACTCATAAAAGGACAACGACCATGCTTAGCTTGTGGTGATCTCATCTTGAAAATCATTACCAAAAAAAGTGAGGCAGAATTAATTTGTTTTAACAATGATTAATTACAAGCGTGTTCCAGGACCACGTTGATGAATAAGGACTAATCTAAGGTTAGGAATAATAAAGAAACATTTGATAGACATCTACAAAGATAAGGAAAATGTTACTTACCCTGTAAGCATCTGCCCATAGTGTGTCATGCTGTACATTCAACAGTGTTCTCTAGTGTTGGGCTCAAACATTACAACTTGCTTTTCTTTGGAGAAGCTTTGAGTCACAAAATGTGCTGCGACTCCTCACTTAGTCTACAATGTGCATGGACACAGACTCCAATTAAGACTGTTTTTGTCTCTGTGTGAAAGGTGAAAGTGGAGTGTAGATTAAGATTACTATGATGGGCCGTGTACTTTGTAAGTTGTTAAATACTGTGAAAGTGAGAGGCATATGCCAAACAATGCCAGGTTCAACGATGGAGAGTGGGTGCATGAGACTTTACAGCACTATACACCACAAACAGATGCTTGCAGGGTAATATTTTTCATTGGTAGTACGTGTGGCTGTAGATACGCATGCTCTGCATCAGTGGTAAAGCAGTGTCCTCCCAAAAGGTGGGAGCGGGCTGATGATGCAGATGTTTGGAGTAATGTTCTCAACAAAGTCTGGCCAACCATAGCCTGCTGATAGGCTAGTATGTCCACAGAGTAATGTTTTTTTATAGGTGAATGGTGTTGATCAGGTATCTGCCATGCAGATGTCTGCTAAGGAGATGTTACTTGGAAAATCCACAGTGGCTCCGTTCTTACATGTAGAGTGTACAATGATTATACATTTAGTTTTGACAGAGCAAGTTTGGATGCATGTGACAATACACCTTGCAATACCTGTCTTGGACATGAGGTGACCTTTTAAAGGTTTTGTAAAAGCTACAAAGAGCCAGTTAGTTTTGTGGTAGGACTTAGTCCTGCCAATGTAATAAATGAGTGTCTGCATGATGTCTAAGGTGTGCAATGCCTTTGCCACTACTGAATTCGGTTGTGGAAAGAATACAAGCAGCTCAGTAGCTAATTTGAAAAGGGGAGTCTGCTTTGGGCAGGAACTGTGTACTGATTCTAAGGACAACCCTGTCCTTGTGCACTTGAATGATTGGTTCCTGAAAGGTGATTGCTTGTAACAAACTGATATGCGTGACAGAACGTATTGATGTTAAAAAGGCCACATTCCAAGTAAGAGACTAAGCTGTAAGTGAGGAGGAGTTCAAAAGCCAGTCCATAAGCCTTGCGAAAACTACATTAAGGTTCCACACTGGGGCTGGAGGTGTTCATGTGTGTATCACTGTTTTGAGTCACTTCATAAAAGCCTTAACCACAGAAATTCTGAAAAAGGTTGACTGTTCCCTGTTCTGCATGTGTACCGTACAACGGATAGGTGAAGGCATGTGGAAGTACAGGCAAGACATACCTTCTGGAGGTGCAAAGGTATTAGGTAATGTCTTGCACTTTGACCTTGAAGGGGTCTAGTTGCATGGCAATGCAGTAGTGGACAGACTTGTCCACTTGGCTGCATAACAGTGTGTAGTGGGTCTACGCGCCTTGCGCAAAAACGTCATGCACTCTGGAGGGAGGTTTATGTAGCCAAGGTCTAAGACCTCAAGTGACAGATTGCTATATTGAGCTGTTTGAGGTCTGGATGCCTGATTTAGCGTTGTTGTGTGAGAGGGCCTGCCCTGATTGGCAGCTTCTCGTGAGGAACGATGGACATCTCTAGAAGCACTGAGTACCAAGACTTTCTGCCCCATGTTGGCCCCACCAGGATGAGGGTCAAGGACATCTGCCTCATTTTCCTCAACACATACAGGACAAATGGGAGAGAAGAAAAGCTTAAGAAAATATACCAGACCAGTTCATCCATAGTGTATTGCATATGGATACCTGGAGGCGTTTTCTGTGATGCGAAGAAGTCAATTACAGGGGTTCTCCACCACTGGAAGTGCCTGTGGAGGACTTGCGGGTGTAGTTACCATTCCTGGACTTGTTGGCAACTGCTCCTTAACAGATACACAGTCATTGTCCACCCCGGTTGGCATTCCACCAAGAGCCGAATCTTGTTGAGGTTTGTGCAGTGCCAGATCTCCTGTGCTAGGGCAGACAACTGGGGAGTGGGCAACCCCTATTTAGGTATTTAATACATGGCTCCCATGCAGTCTTTAGGAGGACCACTTTGAATGAATTAATGAATAAATAAAGGGATTTGTAGAGTTCACAGCTGCGCCAGGGAGTATCCCAGCACTGGCACTTTGCTATGACCAGCTGGTAAAAGGCTTTGAGAGCTAGACGGATGACCAGCAGTTCTAGCTAGTAGACATGTCTACCCTGGCTGCTAGTGGCGCAAGTACCTTGTAGAGTCATGTTGCTGTGATGTGTACACCATCCAGTGAGCGATGCGTCGGTGTGAACAGTCACCTGTTGGAAAGGGTTCAAGAAAGGCTTGCCGAGCATCAAGGTTCTGATGTTCCACTACTGCAGAGAACGGCGAGCATTGGCCTGTAACAATACTAGATATTCCAGCTGACCCTCCACTTGTGACCATTTCCTCATAAGACACTGCTGGAGTTGGTACATGTGTAACCTAGCGTGTGACACTTGTTATGCAGGATGCTATCATACCCAAGAGCTTCATTACAGTTTTTACAGTTAGAGACGAAGAGTACTGAAGAAGCAGCAGCAGTTCTTGGAATGCCATCACCCTCTGTTGGTGGGTTATGAGTCCAGGCAGGGCTGGATCTTTTGGGGTTGAAGGTGGGACTTTTTGCATTTACGGTGAACCTTTGGCTATGAAGAAATGTTAGAGCTGCCTGCATGTGTGGTAGTCATTGTTGCCTGCTGCTGCTCTTAGCCATGTTGTCAAGGTACAGGAGAACACAGAAGCCTACCCTTGTAGATGAGCTGCCACCCAGTGTCAGACACTGGGAGCTACAGTGAATCCTTAGGGAAGAATTGTAAATTGGTATTGTTGTTCACTGACCACGAACTGAAGGTACTGGAGATGAGCAGGGTGCTTGGGGATGTGGATGTATGTCTTCTCGAGGTACAATGATGTCATGAACCCCCCTTGGCACAGCAGCGGCATAAGTTAATTATACAGAGGAGCCCTGCTGAACTATTGTCAACAACCACTGATCTGAGGTAATTTTCTTCAAGCGAGGGTGAAAATCTGTGACCCGAAGCCCCCCACCCTCCTTCACCGCTTCCCCCTCAGTGGTGTGTGATTGGACAGAGAGTGGGAGAAGAGAGTTGCAGCATGAGCGAGTCAGTGCTTGGAAGCAGAAGCTCCTTTACCAGAGCCACCTCTGCCCCTGCTCTTGCCATTGCTATCCTGTAAATATCCCTTGAGTATCCTCTGCCTGCCTAGGACTTGTAAACATCTGCTGTATGTGCAGCTAGGTTTGTGACAGGCGAGAGGGCAAGTCAGTGGTGGAGGAAGTAGTGGCAGTGATTGTCTGGGTGTTAGATGCTGGAGTGGAGGACTTGTTGTCTAGTCCTTTTGGCGGAATGGTCCAGTAATCAGCCGATCTATGATCATTCCATACCAACCAAGGAGAAACCTCCGCTCGGGGTCCTCTTCTCTCACCTTACTCCCAAGAATAAAGAAAGCTAGATGTGGCAGGCGCTCCTTTTCCTATAACTCTGCCAGACTATGGAACGCTCTCCCCCCCCATAAACGGGCGGAGCCTAACTTGCTGCCCTTTCGTAAACTCCTAAAAACACTGCTCTTTAACAAATGCACTTAATTACCTGACCTTCTCTGTCTGTCCGCGTTCGTCTGCAGCGCTGGGATGCCTCAGGGTAGCTATCGCGCTATATAAATGTTTTTTTTCATTTCATTTCCTTGTGCTTCTTGGGCACCAGATGTGGTGACTCGAATGAGAGCTCCTGCTCTGTCAGCATCCGTTTCTTGGGAATTGAGGACAAAGTGGTTGAGGCTTTTCCTGAGGCAGCTGTGGTGGATTAAGAGCCGCTTGTGTCTGGAGTCGAATGTTTATGCCATGATGGGAGTCTCGGATTCCCCGATCTTGGCGTCGAATATGCCCACTTGGAGCTCAGTCTTGGAGGTGTTCTAAGTGTCAATTTCGGCCTTTGAGCTTTGTTGCCTTTCTGAAGAGAAGGGGCGATTATCATTGAGGCTTGACAACCTTTGCTAGGAGCTTGCTGGACTCCAAAGCCTTCTTTCGGTGCCATCCGGAGCTTGAGAGGAGTCGGAGGCTGAGACTTTCTTTCTGCCCTGCTAATGGCTCGCTGACCATGGGAGCAGTGCTCTGCCTTGGTGTGGGGGTGCTTAAATAAGCAGGGTTACGGCACTTGGCTTTGCGCTGGAATAATACCCACGCTCCTCAGTGCCTTAGTGGTGTGTGTCCCTCTTGATGTCAACTCTTAGAACATCCCGTCCTGATCTTCATCGGAGGCTCTGGAGTCTCAGGCCTCGGTCCAGTAGGTGGGTGTAGAGTGCTGTTGCCAATTAATAGAGATCAACTGTGCAGTGATTGTTATCAGTCATCAGTTTAAAAAAGTGGAGCAGCTTGCCCCAAAAATCCTGCAAGGATCACTTTTCGATCTCAGAGCTATTGCTGAACACGTCCAAACCTGATGGCAGAAAAAACAATCTAAGGTGGAGTCGGTTCCATGTGTATTGTACACTAAGGGAGGAGTCACAGCACATCTAATGATTCGAAGCTTCTTTAAAGAAAAATATATTGTAATGTCTAATCCCAACACTAAACGGCATGAGTATGCAGAGCATGTGTATTTACAACCAAACATGCTACAAGCGTAATGTTTCCTAATCAAATATGACAGTAAATTAGTATTTTTAAATACAGGACTTCATGGTCTAACTATGCTCTAATTTCTACAATTGTCTGATGTAACTTGACTTTTATAATTTGAGAGTTAAATTTAAGTCAGTTTGGTAGCTAGTTCACGTGTCAGTACAGGACAAGGAAGTTGTGCATTACAAGGCTAATTGTCGTCATTACAAGGCAAATTGTCGTCTGTGTATAATGTGGCAGAGAACAACACAGGGTTAACCAGAGATTGCATTGCATTATCTAGAAATTACTCTTGATAGAGATGAGCATGGCAATATATTCTAGTACCAATATCTTTCTCTAACATGCTAAAGGAGGATAGATGTAGCAGCCAGACACTGTCTGCTCTCATCACTCTTGTTTCAGCGAAGCAGGTTTACAAACCAAGTTCAAGGCATCTCAAATTTAGGAAAACAATTAAACCTACAACAAAGAACTCGCAGAAGCATGACAAATTCGTTTTTACATGAAATGGTGGCATTTTTGAAAAACAGCTTCATGCAAAAAAAGTGTACAGAAGGTAAAGATGGAAAAAAAAACAATCTCCCTCTTTTGAAAGCACTTCTGGCAACAGTGAAGTAATGGCTTGGTTTGTTAAAATCATCACTGTAAGACGAGGGTGTGATAGTGGAGACAAAGCATTGCATTACCTTGATCATTGGGCATTTTATCAGAAGATTCGGCTACCAGGATAAGGCCAGCATGAAAAATTTGAGAAACAAAGAAAAGAGGTCAATCTAATTCTGTAAGGATATTACTACAGGAAGCTGATTTTCGACCAAGTGGCAGAGGTGGTGATGTGCAAACATCAAGCCTACCATTATGAAGATACAAAGAGACCAGTCCTACCAAACACACCAAACAGTGATTATCTACAACACCAAACCTAGCATTTTGACAGGTTAGAAATAGTAAAAAGTGTTTACCTGTAAATCTGAATATCCTTCCCCTCCCATACCTTCCTGGGAATACTGGCAAATCACACAGAAATCACAAATTATAGTATGAAGCTAACCCTAGAGGTAATTCTACAGGTAAGACTGTTTTCTGCCAAAACATCTACCTCATTCATTTATCCTGACCCCCACATCATATTGAGCATAGATAACTATACTGCTTCAACTCCAATGGGATAACGAGTGCATCAGATGTGAATCTATAGAACAAACTAACGCCTGGGGACTAGAGTTAGATTTTTAGGACGCATGCAAGCATGGAAAAATGATTTAAAAATATATGTCAAGTGTTAGGCAAACACGCATCCAAGGCACATGCAACTCTATAGCACTACAAGCAGCAAACTGATTGTGACCGGTAAGAAACCTTTTGTTTGCTTCATGCGTAGCTGTAGATCACATGCTTTGCAAAGCCTGAAAGCTTTACCTGTTCCCTGCAGCTTGCAGGCAGAAGTGGAAGATGTGAAAAATAAACATTTGGCTAGCTTGTTATTTCGGGCATGCCTGAAGCACAAGTTACTAACTTGTGTAACGATATATCTGTAAGAGACAGTAGTTAGTGACAGATTCCCTACCTTAGAATATCCCCAGGCGTCAGGCTGGATCCGGAAAGTTTTGCGTAGCAGTACCCTTGCGCGTCGGTAGGCGGCGTCGTGATCGCCGGGATGACGTCGCGGGCAGTACTCAGACGCCGCCCCTGCGCGCTGACGTCAGTTCTGTACACGACTTTCCGCGCCAGGAACGCAGAGCCATGCAAGAAGCTGACATAGGTGTCTGAAAAATACTAGGGCCCTGAAAGGGATGTCCTTAACCCTAGAAATCAGTTCGCAGAAGGGGAGGATGGGTGGGGCGGTGAGGAATCTGTCACTAACTACTGTCTCTTACAGATATATCGTTACACAAGTTAGTAACTTGTGCATCTGAAAGAGACACGTTAGTGACAGATTCCCTACCTTAGAATAGATACCCCAGCAATACCAACCCCGGTGGTGGGTCTGCGAACAAAGATCAGACAAGGAAGTCCCGGAGGACAGAACGGCCCACGTAGCTGCCTGACAGATATCCTGCAGCGGAACACCGCGGCCTAAGGCCGTGGTAGCAGCCGTTGCCCTGGTGGAATGGGCACGCAGCCCAACAGGAGGCTCCTTCTTAGCCAAAGAATAGCAGGCTTTGATACACAAGGTTACCCAGCGTGAGATGGTTCGCTTGTGCACCGCCCGACCTTTTGGCGCCCACGTAGCCAACAAAGAGCTGGTCATCCACCCGGAAGTGTTGTGTGCGGTCGATATAAAAGGAAAGCGCACGTTTTGGGTCCAGACGGTGGAGCCTCTCTTCCTCTCTGGAAGGATGCGGAGGCGGAAAGAAGGTGGGCAAAGTGATGGTCTGCCCAATGTGGAAGGCAGTAACCACCTTTGGCAAGAAGGACGGACGCGTCCTAAGAACAACCTTGTCTGGATGGACAGACAGAAAGGGAGGTTTACATGATAGAGCCTGGAGCTCACTCACCCGCCGAGCGGAGGTGATGGCCACCAGAAAGGCTGTCTTCAGAGTCAGAAGACGAAGAGGACAGTTATGTAGAGGCTCAAAGGGAGCGCACATAAGAAAGGTAAGAACCAAGTTCAAGTCCCACTGAGGCATCACAAACGGAACAGGAGGGAAGAGGTGTGTAATGCCTTTTAGAAACCTGTTAACAACAGGGGACTTGAAAAGGGAGGGCTGATCAGGAAGCCTGAGGAAGGCCGAGATGGCACAAAGATAGCCCTTGATGGTACCCAGGGCAGAACCCTGTTGGGCCAGGGAAAGAAGGAACAGAAGAACCTCAGAAAGAGGGGCAGAAAGGGGATTCACAGCCTTTGCTGTGCACCATGCCACAAACTTGTTCCACCTGCAGGCGTATACCACCTTAGTGGAGGGACGCCTGGCTGCCAGAATCACATCACAAACTTCGGGAGGCAAGTCGAAAGGAATCAACTGCCGCCGCTCAATCTCCACGCAAGCAGGTGGAGGCTGGACAGGTTCGGGTGGAGGACCGTCACCTGCTGCTGCGACAGAAGATCCTCCCGAAGAGGCAGACGGATCGGGGGATCTATGCTCATACTGAGTAGCTCGGGATACCAAACTCTTCGAGCCCAGTCCGGAGCCACAAGGATGACTTGGGCCCGGTCGTGCCGAATCTTCTTTAACACTGGGTAGAAGTGGTATAGGCGGAAAGGCGTACAACAGACCGCAACTCCACTCGCGACGAAAGCGTCGCCGGCGAGTGCCGCCTTGGAAATTCCAACGCGCAGAACTGATGACATTGCGCGTTCTCTTCGGATGGCGAATAGATCTAACCAAGGCTCTCCCCACTGTAGAAAGAGTCCTTGCGCCACTTCCGAGTGAAGACGCCATTCGTGATCCATCATGCACCTGCGGCTGAGGTTCGTCCGCCCTGGCGTTCAGGGAACCTGCCAGGTGTTGAACCATCAGGAACATGCCCTGATGTTCCAGCCATGTCCAGAGGCGCAGAGCCTCCTGACAGAGGATCCACGACCCCACCCCGCCTTGTTTGTTGCAGTACCACATGGCGGTGGTGTTGTCTGTGAACACCTGCACTACCTTCCCTTTGACAGAGGGAAGGAATGCCTTGAATGCAAGTCGGATCGCCCGGAGCTCCAGAAGGTTGATATGGAGCCGGGACTCCGCCGGAGACCAGAGGCCTCTGATCTCCGCCTCTCCCATGTGACCGCCCCATCCCAGAAGGGACGCGTCCGTCACAACTGTGTGCTCTGGCTGGGGAAGGGAGAGGGATCTGCCCATGACCCATTGCCGGTTCGAGAGCCACCACTGCAGCTGTTTTGCAGTCCCCTCCGAGATCTGGACGTGATCGGACAGGTTGCCCTGGTGCTGCGCCCACTGGAACTTCAGGTCCCACTGCAGAGCCCGCATATGCCATCTGGCATGATTGACCAGCAGGATGCAGGAGGCCATGAGGCCCAGCAGCCTCAGGGTCATCCGTACCGAAACCCAGGATAAAGGCTGAAAGATCGGAATCATAGCCTGAATATCCCGGACTCGCCGTTCGGGAGGAGAGGCCCGAAACTGCGTCGTGTCCAGAACTGCTCCGATGAAAAGGAGCTGTGGAGAAGGAATCAGATGCGACTTCGGCACATTGATGGAGAACCCCAGCGAGTGCAGGAGTTCGGCCGTAGTCTGGAGGTGGGAGACGACTGCCTGGGACGAGCCCGCCTTCAGCAGCCAGTCGTCGAGGTAGGGGAAGACTGGAACCCCTGCCCGGCGCAGATGAGCTGCGACCAACGCCATCACTTTCGTGAACACCCGAGGGGCACTTGTAAGGCCAAAGGGGAGCACGGTGAACTGAAAATGCTCGAGGCCTACCGTGAACCGCAGGTAACGCCGGTGGGCCGGCAGGACAGGGATGTGAAAATAAGCGTCCTGCAAGTCCAACGCTACCAACCAGTCTCCAGGGTTGAGGGCAGTCAAGACCTGAGCTAGGGTGAGCATCTTGAACTTCTCCTTCCGGAGGAAGCGATTGACGTTCCGGAGGTCCAAGATAGGACGCATGTCCTCCTTGTCCTTTTTGGGCACCAGAAAGTAGTGGGAGTAGCAACCACGTCCTACTTCTGGGGTCGGAACATGCTCGATGGCCCTCTTGGCCAAGAGGGCCGAAACTTCCTTCTGCAGAAGCACCAAGTGATCCCCTGACATGCGGTGGAATTGAGGTGGCATGGCTGGGGGGGTGGTCTCAAAGGGGAGGGAGTAGCCCCTTCGGACAATGTCCAAGACCCACCTGTCTGAGGTGATGGGACGCCAGTGGTGAAGGTGATGGCGGACCCTGCCCCCTACTGGCGTGCTGTGCACCGGAAAGGAAGGACTAGGAGGGCTTGGAGGCCGCGGACGGGTTGGAGGTAGTGGCCTGACCCGCACGCTGGTTGCCCGAACCGCCACGGCGGTATCCACGTCCTCGGCCACGCGAAGACGCTTGCTGCGCGGGCCGGTGGCTGGGCAGCTGACGTGACTGGGCGCCCCTTCCGTGGCCACGAAAGGGGCGAAAAGCAGAGGTTAGCGGAGGGCGTACAACAGAAAGGCCCAGGGACTTGGCAGTAGCCCGTGAGTCCTTAAAACGCTCCAGCGCATGGTCTGCCTTTGAACCAAAAAGACCTACTCCATCAAAGGGCATGTCCATGAGTGTATTCTGGACATCACCCGAGAAACCAGTTGTTCTCAGCCAGGCGTGGCGACGTAGCGCCACAGTCGTTGCAAGCGATCTGCCCAGCGAGTCGGCGGTATCAAGGCCACAACGTATGGTGTATTTAGCCGCATCTCGCCCTTCCGCAATGGCGCGGGTAAGCAGTGTCTGGACCTCCTCAGAACACTGCGGCAAAACAGCCGCCACCGAATCCCACAGGGAGTGGGTATATCGGCCCAAAAGGCAAGCGGTGTTGACGGACCGCAAGCCAGCACTGGAGGAAGAAAAAGCCTTCTTCCCAAATTGGTCCAGGCGTTTGGATTCCCTATCCGGAGGGGCGGTAGGGAAGGCGGTATGGGAGGCAGAGGCTTGGACAACCAAGCTCTCGGGGTGGGATGTTGGGAGAGAAACAAGGGGTCGCCCGGAGCAGGGCGATGGCGTCGGGCCACGTTCCTATCCACAGGAGCCCCTGTGGTGGGCTTGGACCAGGCACCCAAAAGAACGTCAGTGAGAGCATCATTAAACGGCAGCACAGTCTCCGAAGAGGAAGCTGCCGGCTGAAGCACTTCCGTCAGGAGGTTAGTCCTGACAGCCACAGTAGGCAATTGGAGATGTAAGGCTCCAGCTGCTCTACGCAACACCGTTGCAAAATTAGCTCCCTCCTCCGTAGCCACGGGAGGAGACAGCATGCCAGTGTCAGGGAGGTGTCTAGACCACTGGCATCCCCAAGTTCCTCAGCCCAGTCCGGATCATACTCACACTGTTGTGTGAGAGGGTCCTCAGACCCCTCCCAGCTCTCTTGGTCCTCCTCAGGTTCAAAATATGGAGGAGGAGGGACATTTGGGATCCAAGGTCTCATCGGCGCCGGAGCCGGCGTCGAGCGACGTCGGTCCGGCTCCATGTCCGGAGCGAGCCGGGGAACGACGCCGTCCGGAGCCCCGGACGGCGTCAGGTACGGCACCGGGGACATCGGCGTCGGCGGAGGCGTGGTTAGGTCAACCGGCGTCGATGGGGGTTGCGGTACCGGAGCAACCCCATCAGGGCCCGCGGGGCCCGAAGGCGCACCGGAGGGACCTTGAGGCCCGAAGAGGCTGGCCATGGCCGACAGGAATTCCTGTATTTCGGCCGGAGTTGCCCTTGAACCCGGAAAGGACTGGTAATGCGGGGGCAGCTCTATAGGCATGTCCGGGGCCGCGGGGGCGGGGACGGTGCCGACAGGGGCCTCAGCCGAGTTGCGAGACCGGCAAGGCGAAGTCTTAGAGCGATGACGCTTCTTAGACTTTTTGTGCTTCGACTTACCCGAGGAGCGCGAAGACTTGGACTCCGACGACCGGCGGGGACTCCGCGACCGGCCCCTCGACCTCTCCCGGGACCGGGGCTTGGTGCGACGCGGAGCCGACTGCCGGACCTCGAGTAGCTTTCGAGACCGCTCTCGCAAAGCCTTCGGGTAAAGTTTCCGGCAGTCAGGGCACGACTTCGTGTCGTGGTCTCGGCCGAGACAGAAGAGACACTCTAGATGCGGGTCTGTGATCGACATCATTCGACCACAGGCGTCGCATGGCTTGAAGCCGGGCATCCCTACGACACCTAGGAGTCGATCGAAAAGAAACAGTGAAAAAATTCACAAAAAAGTTAGTCAAAAATTGACTAGGGCACTGCTCTTCCCGGATCTGCGCTTACTGGCGCGGAAAAAGAAGAACTGATGTCAGCGCGCAGGGGCGGCGGCTAAGTACTGCCCGCGACGTCATCCCGGCGATCACGACGCCGACAACGGACGCGGAGCCGCACGACGCCGCCTACCGACGCGCAAGGGTACTGCTACGCAAACACTTTCCGGATCCAGCCTGACGCCTGGGGATATTCTAAGGTAGGGAATCTGTCACTAACGTGTCTCTTTCAGATTGTCCACACAGGAATGTTTAGTGAACATGTGAAGAGTTGACCTAGTAGTAGCTTTGCAAATGCTTGCTAAAAGAATGTTTCCGTTGGGAAGCCATAGTGGCCCCAATGTTACATGCAGAATGTGCCCTAGTTACAGATGGTAAAGTATTTTTGCCTTAGCATTTTACAATCCACCTAGCTATTCCCAACTTGGAGATTGGGATGCCAAGGTGCTCCTGTGCTAATACAACAAATAGCTGTTTTATTTTCCTAGGGGACTTGAGATCTATATTGTACTTTGTAGATAATACCCTTACATGTAGAGTATTGTAAAGACCTTTCTATTGGGGACTGTCACTGCGGAAATAACAAAGGCAAGTCAACAGACTGATTACCGTGGAAAGAAAATAAGTTTAGGCAAGAAACAATGGATGGGTCCTCAGGACAACCCAATCCTTTTGAAAGTGAATAAAAGGTTCTTCCATGGACATTGTATGCAATTCACTGACTAAATTGTAGTGGACATGAATTGGGGGGCTTAAATGGATGTCTCTTAAGTCTAGTTGGGACTATGTTAGTTTCCCACCTGTTCCTTCATGGAAACTTGAGGGGGTGGAGCCTTTTTTAACACTTCCATAAATGCCTTAAAGGCTTGCATTCTGAAAATAGTTTCACTATGCTTGCTTTGGAGGTATGCTGTAAATGCTGCCAAATTCAGTTGGAAAGCAGAGTATGCTGACTCTTACAAGTGTAGTAAGTTACATGCAATATTTAGTACTTTGACTTTTATGCAAAATATTTTATCAATTTACAAATCTCTTCCATTTGGCAGCGTAACATGCTTGTGTTGCAGGTATCTTGGCTTCCCTCATGATTTCCATACATTGATCTGGAAAGTGCAAATATACAAATTCTCAAAGATTTTCAGGTGCACATAATCACATAATTTTGTGACTTGGAATTTGAATGCAGCAGCTGCCATTTGTTTTATGTAAGCAGGTCTGTACATATCTACAGCTTCTCTTGGGGGTGTATGGACATATTGAGAAGCAGAGAATCAAGCTTGCCTCTCTCACATATGGTATGAGCGTTAACGGAGGAAACATAGATAAATATCCTTGAGCAGCTGATCCATAGGGCACTGCCTAGGGAATGCAGGTGAGGATACCAGGATGTAAAACTTTGTCATCTGGCATTCTCATATGTTGTGAGCAGGTCAATCGTTGGAGTGTTCCAATGCTGGAAGTATTCATGAGGTACCTTTGGACTGATCTCTCATTTATGTGTATGCTGATGAGGCCTGCTGCAGTCCACTCCAGAAGATGTTTTGCCAAATCCTTTGTGCAATATGGGCCAGCTGTGTTAATTGTGTACTACCTATTTTTGAATGTGACATATCACCGCCTATTCAACTAAGAACTACTCCGTGGTGAATCTGAGGCACAAAAACACAAAGGGATAGCTAGGCGGCCATAAGTTCCAACATAGTGATGTAAAAGAGATGTTCTTGCAGAGACCACTGACGCAAAACGGTGAGGTGTAGAATGTAAGCACCCTAAACTATGACAGTAGCATCTGTTGAAGGTCACCTGCGGTTGAAGGTTGAGAAACAACTTGCCCAGTATTAAGATCATTGGATTTCACAATTGTAGTTTGTGCTGAACAGTGGACTGTTATTACCATTTGTTCCACCCAGTTGCTTGTGACTATTGTGTAGACATATCAAAGCGCAACTGTCCATTTGTTACTAACATAATACAAGAGGCCATCATACCTAGTATCCTCAAAATCATTCTTCCCGTCAGAGGATGTGACATGTAGTAAAGGGGAATCAGCCTTTTGAATGGCATCACACTGGACTGGGGTAAGTTTTGCCAGTCAATCCACTGAGCACGGCTGACAAGAAAGCTTGCGCTTGTTGGATACAAAGATGTGGGTTTTTTCCTGATAGACTTTGAATCGTAACTGAGGGCGAAACAGTATTTGCTGAGTGCAAGTAAGGCACTGTGCTTGGCTGCGCCCATTTATCTGCTAGTCAGACAATGGCTGGAAATGACTGCATTGTTAATGCACGGCCACAACTTTCACGCCTTTGGTAAACACCCTTTGAGCCATTGTGACGACAGACAACCGATCCATCATATGGTAATGTATTCCGCTTACCAAAAACGTTAGGCTCTGGCATTAAGCAGGATGAAGGGTATATGGACATAGGTATCATTGAGATCAAAGGTTGCCATGTAGTCCCCTTGTTGAAGAAGAAGCAAGACGTCTTAAAGTATGCTCATCTATTAAAGACTGGATGCGACTTAACAATTGAGCACTCGGAGATCGAAGGCAGGCAGCAGAATCTTGCGTTTCTTCAGAATAAGAAAGCAAAGAGAAAACACCCCTTTTCCTTGCTGTTGTGAAGGGATGAGCCCTTTGGCTTCTTTTTGGAGTTCTGCTTGGACCTAGTCCATCATACAAAGTTCTGGAGCCTGTAGGAAACTGGGTTTGTGTTGCAGTAGTCCCCTCACTTTTTGTCTGGTATTTGATGTAACTTTGACTGAAGTGCATTGGGTTCCTGCTAACCAGGTCCCCAGTGCCAATGTTATTTCCCAAAAACAAGGTAACTGGTCAATTGATCCCCAATAAGCCAGGCCGTTAGCACCTCTGTAAGTCCCTAATAAGTTGTACCCTAGTACCTAGGTACTAAAGAGGGTCTCTAAGAGGTTCAGCACATTTTGTGCTACTCTAAGGGACCCAGCGCCAAACTCATGCAGACTGCCACTGCAGGCCGCGTGACAAAATGCTCTAAAAAGAGAAAACACAACATGGCACACACCCTGTGTGCTGTGTCCCCTTACATTGCATGTAATATTTATAAGCCGCCCCTACAGCAGGCCTTACAGCCCTAAGGCAGGGAGTATTATATTACATGTGAGGACATATCTGCATGAGTAGATATACCCCATTTACTGACAATACAAGTGAACAGAGAAGCCATCTTAAGGTACACTGGTCAAACAGTTTCCCAGCTACATAATGGATTCACTGAAACCTATGGTGTTTGGTAACAAACACCTCGTATTAATAAACCCAAACTGATTCCAGTGATGGATTTATTAATACATGCACCCAGAGGGTATGTTAGAGGTATCCCCTAAAAACCTACTGACCTCTAGTGTACTGGCTGACTGGTCCTGTCCAGCCTGGTACCACAGACGCGTTTCTGACCCCCTGGGGGTGAGAACTCATGCTCTCGGAGGTAAGGAACAATGCCTGCTCTGGCAGGAGGTGTGCTCCAAGCAGGATGACTAGCAAACAGCATATCAGGCAGGAGGCTTCAAAGGCCTCCACCGCCTTAGATATGTGACCTTAGCTTCCCCCAGACAGGGGACATGCCACTCCCTTGCCCAGGGCCATTTTGGCACCCGGACAGGTGGGAAAATTAGCTAGTCAGGAAGTGTGTTCACCCTCAGGCTAGTAGCACCCCTAAGGTGGGCTACCAGAAGTGAACATTACTAGGAAAACTCCACTATCTTGGGTTTTGGTGGAATTAGGTCCTCTGGGTCAGGGTTATGCCCACGTCCCACAGGTAGTGGTGATATATATAGGGTGTAGTCACCCTAAAGGTAGGTAGCCCATTAGCTGCTACCCAACACTCTCTGGAACCCCCCTAAATACAGTGTTTATGTGGCACCCCTGATGCCAGGACTTCAGATTCGACAGACAAAGAAGGAGTGGACAAAGAATATTGCGGACACATGAACAGAGGAGCAACTGCTGAATTGGCGCCAACACTGCCAGATGCACCCGACCATTGTTGAGGCACACACTGGTCCTGCCACTGTGCAGACTCAACGGAGCCCGGAGGGCTGCCAGTGCTTCTTAAATCGCCAGAGAACTCTCTTGGAGTAGAGGAACTATTCCCCTGCACCTGCAGGCACCAAAGAAGCAAGGTCCGGTTCGCCGTCCTGCTGCTTACCGGGACTACCGACGCTGCAGCCGCCCGGGAAAAGGGTCACTATACTCCCCCAACAGGTCAGATCCATCCTCCCTCCAAGGGTGAGGATGCCAGGACTGACCGGAGCCTCACAGACCAAATACCTGGGACACTGGACCCCTTGCAACAACCAATACTTGTTGTGCCCAGCCTGGACAACACCGATGAAGACCGATCTGTATGTCGAGGGACTTCAGGGACAGTGAGAACCCCATCGCAAGTGGCCCAGCTGTCCTTTTTTACCCCTTTTCTGCAGAACCAAGACAAACAGTGAGCCTCCAACCGCCACCTCAAAGTGCCATTGCACCCGCGCCCCACAGCCTGAGTCCGAGGGAGGTGACGGTGCCAATGGGATCCTGAGACCCTAAAAAGCTGAGCCCACCCTTGAATTTGCCCAGACTGGACTCCCAGTCGGCGCCTGCAGCCTCTTTATGAAGGCCCCCTCAACCGAGAGTGTCTCCTGCTGCATGATCCCGACACCTAAAAGTATCACTACACCCCAGCCCCACGGAGAAGTGGACCAACAGTGTCCCTACGTACCCAAACATCTTAAGGACTAGGCGTCATGTGGGTTCGCCCGGACTGGCCCCCCCAGCCTTAGCTTGGAGCCTCTTTACAACCGGACCATTCCCCATTGAAGTGAACGGGGCACCCAACGCTGAAACACACCTCTGCACCTGGTCGCCCCAGTTCTGCCCGAGGTGACCTGTTGGTATTGCCTTGGACCTTGACCCATACTCACCTTAAGCCCCGGAGAAGGGTCCCGTAAGTCATTGACAAGTGCCCAGATGCAGGATATATTTTCCCCCCCATAGGATAACATTACAGCTCCAGAAATTGCACTATGTGAACTTTTGAAACCTGTAAAAATTCCTAACTTGAAAAGTACTTACCGGATTCCAATCATCTTGGTATCTACATTCATATAAAAGTCTGTGCTATTTTTTTTTTAATACATTTGTGTCGGATTGCTTTATTGAGTGTCTCTCTCACTTATTGCATTTGTGGCTGCAATAAAAGCTTAGCACTACCCTCTGATAAGTCTAACTGCTCGCCCAGACTATTACAAAAGAGAGCATTTGGGTTATCATTTGTGCCTCTGTAAACCAATTGGAGTTTACCTGGACTCTATACACAGTGTACCTCGTTTTGGTCCACTATATAAAGAGCTAGTTTCCTACAGAGCCAAGCTGTATGTGTGGGACAGGGGTGCCTTGATCTTGGGCACCCATTGCCTTTCCTCGTCGATTTACATGGAAGTCTCTTCTTAATATTGCCAGAGCTTCGCCTGATGATCTTCCAGAAAGAACTTCTGTTGTGGCTTGTACTGGGTTTTAGATGCAAAGGAACCTTCTTTGAAGGCTGCTGTCTCTTCCCTGTTGACATGTTTTTTAATTTATATTTTCGCTAGAATCTCATAGATCTGGGGACTGAGAGAGATGGATTCCAATGAGTTGTTTAATCTCTGGTCTAAAGCCTGAAGCTTCAAGCCAAGCATGGCATGGCTTCTGAGTAAGATGCTAATACTGACTTGTCTGGAAACTGTATTTTCTGCATTCAAGGCACAAAATTTGAGATGACGTTGCAGTCTTGAACAATCTCTTTTGCTCTCTTTCGAAAAGTGTCAGGGAGGTGTTCAATTAGCTCCTCCATCTCATCCCACTCATCCCTATTATGCCTGTCAAGTAATGTCATGGAGTCTGTGATACACCATTGTGTAGCAATTCCCAAGGCGACCCTGTTTCGCTGCTGCATTGATCTTCATACTTTCCCTGTCTGGATCGCATGTGCCCTGTATGTGAGCTCATTTGCGTGCAACCACCAGGAAATCCCATTGGGCCCATGGATGAAGAGAGGGACTTGTGTTGCAAGTTACATTTTTTTCTCCTCCAAAGCAGTAACCACCTTAGTCTTGATGGGGTCTTTGAAATTTTAAGTAGAATATTTAGGATGGTTTTTAGCATGAGAAGGAACGGAGTAGACCGTTTAGTTTTTTAAAGGGTTTCTACCAACAAATCGTTCTCTTAACATACATTGGAACTTTATGATTTGCAGCTGCTCTTGCAATAACAGACTGATATGAAGTGGAATCATTTAGCAACATAAACTACAGAGACAAGATTACAGAGATGAGTCACCATGAGGATCCATCCAGAAGTTCTGCCAAGCATCCTCCTGATCAACAGCCCTTAAGCCCTGTCTCTTTATTAGATGACAGTGGGTCAGAAGAATGTTCTTGATTAGAATCTGACAAGGAATTATCTAATGAAACCTATACTTGGGATAGAGGTAAAATTAAGTTTTTTTTTCCTTGTAAATAGGGTAAGCTGTTAATTGCATGTGCATGTAGCTGCACTGGTAGGAACGTGGTCTGGACAGGAGTTGGCAACATCTTGGAGGCGAGTAGCGACTCAAATTCAATCCTTCTTGTTTTCTCAATTAAATATGCTGAGAACTCTTCACCACTGGGCAGAGACCCAGAGTCTACAAAGTGATGGTTAGGTTTGTATACGGCTTGTTGTTTAACGATTTTGAATAATTGTTAAGGAGACCCCATTCCTTCTTTGAATGAGTTACATCTACCTTGGGGGTTAGTAACTTCATAATGGTTAGGGACCAGAATTACAGTCACAAACCATTGGTACATAAGGTACCAATTCTGTATTTGGAAGGCACACCCACAACAGGCCCCTTCCAAATACTGCCTCTGTATCAAGTCGCAATCCAATTTCAGGAGTTAGTACAAATAGGAAACTTTTTTTTAGGGCACAAACTCCTACTCAAGTATTTGCAGCCACAGAAAAGTAAGTACATCTGACTATTAATAAGTTCCTTGAGGCACCGTAGAACCGAAGTTGATTAAAAGCTAGCTTTTCGAGAATTTTTGCATGGTAAGGTAGTAAAGAAAAAGGTGCAATAATTTCCAGGATCATCTTGGAATAAGAAATAAAAATTCAGAAAAGGTCTCACCATAGCGGACTTTCAAGCCTCTCGAACCTTAACTTGGATAATAGATTGATTAAAAAGAAAGAGCAGCTCAGTGACCATTTGAAGAGCCATATGCTTCATTACTGTGGCAGGACAGATACTGGTAGGTGAACATGTAGATCTAGCAGCAGAAATAAGGTTAGCCACTTCTGTTTCAAGGATGGATGCATATAGGGCGAAAAGGCAATCGAGTCAACTTTGTTTTCTGTTCTGATCTTATTGTTTTTATCAGTGCAAAAAGATAACTTTTCACACAAGTCTTGTGAAGCATTTAAAAGTTTTAAATAGGTGAAGGCAAAGATAAATCTTTAATCATAGCAAATAATTCTCTAGCTAGGTTTGGGGTAGTAGTAGTGATGTTTAGTCAAATGTTCTAATAATATTTAGATAGCGATTGCCAGTATGATAATCTGGCTGAATAATATTTTAATCTACATTTACTCTTAGCTCTCCAAGTTTAGATTTTTTACAATGGTTAACACCCGGATTACACAACCTCCTATATAGCCACGTTTTGCTAGGTGCCACCTACCTTTAGGGGTCCTGAACTGAGCAGCCTCAGACATAGGCCCCATGCCCTTGGAGTTGCGAGCTTGAATCTTGAAGAAATATGTGGTGTCAAGGGTCAACTCCTGGATCTGGTGGGTGAGTCTGTTGCCCAACACTGGTTCAATGACCCAGTCGTGCAGCTCAGCATTCACATCGGTGCTGTAGTAAATAATATATCCTACAAATTGAACAAAAGGAGAGATGTTAATAGGACAGGAGAATTACGTTGCATGCATGAAATGCCATTACAGGCCACGTGATCAATGCAAAATTTGAGTTTGTGCAAAAGGCCAGCTCCTTACTGACCACACTACGTATTGGCGATGCTTGGAAAAATCACATCTGCCCAATGTCATGTTTAAATAGTGGACCTCCTGGAACCCTTACAATCGTTCTTGAATCCTGAAAACTAATTTTTCTGAATCTTTCATACATCAACATGTCTGCCATGTTATGGTCAGCAGATTTTCCACATTTTTTGCAACAACGCTCCTGTTCTCCTTTAACATTCCTCGGGTAATGCCTCAAGATAACGACAGAATTTCACAGAGTCCACTGCGGAGCCCCAAAAGCACTAAAGAGTCCTCCGTGGCTTGAACAGTACCGTAAGAAACACCTTGCGAGGGGAGAACCTTATGTAGTGTTGCACTATCACCACTGAGCCCTGCAAGTTCTGTAGAGTGCAACATGATATGATGGGTATGGGAATCACCATGTTCAGACACAGAAGCCACTGGCAAGCTTTCAAAGTGATGGGGCATAAAAACCAACCTTTTAAGCACTTCTTTGTGTTCTTTAATGACCCTTCCACCATAAGGGCTGGCAGTTAATTTATTCTCAGAAAGGAAGTGATTGCAATGAGAAAAGTAGCATGACAGCAGCACGAAAGAAACCGCAGTGGGCAAAATGTGGCGGTCCCATGACCTGGGTAAGAACAATATTGCGGTCCCATGAAGTGAATGGTGGGATTCTAGATGTAATGTCTCTTAAGGACTTTCACTGGTATTTTGACTACTTACTAGTGGTCCCCCATTTTGCAGGTAAGCTGGTACATTGGCTAAATGCACCCTTATTAAAGAGTATGCAAAGGCTGCTTTTTCTAAGTGTATTAAGCATCAGATGATGTCTTGAACCGAGGCCTATAAGGGCTGCTTGTGGAGACTGGAGCAGTATGGGGCAAACGGTTTCCAACTGGCTGCGCAATAGGCCTTTGTGGTGAGCTTATGGGCCTCCTTAAGAATTTGCAAGACTCAGGGTGACAAATCGGATGATTCAGGGCTGTAACTGTGGGATGTTGCAGCGGTCTCTGATGTCAGCGTTTGATGAGGTCTCAGTGTAGACGTAGCTTTTCGTGGGAATGTATGGAAACTTCCAGAAGTACAGTGTACCAGGGCTCTCTGGCCCACGCAGGTGCTATGAGGATGAGCATCATGGCTAATGCCACATTTTCGTTACTACATACAGCATTGGTGGGAGTTGAGGATAATCGTTAGCAAACTTGCTAAACAATTTGTCCATGGAGCATAGCCTTTGGCATATGGGTACCTTGAGGCAAAAGTTTGGAATTTTGTATTTGTGTGTGGCAAAGAGGTAGACCACAGGATTCGTGCAGTGGTAGAAGCAGTGTTGAAGTACCTGAGCGTTAGTTTCCAATGTATGTGTTTGTTGATAGGTCCTGCTCAGCAAGTCTGCAAAGAAGTTGTTCACTCTTTGGAGGAGGAAATGATGGTGAATTGCCTAATGCCAGATTGCCTGAGCTAACCTGAGCCACTGTGGTGAGTTAGTGATACCTTGTTTCCAGAACAAAATGTGGTCATGTGGTCTGTAGAAATGAGCACTGTTTTGTTGCAAATCATATTTTTACACTAAGTACTACCTGGACTGCCATAATTTCCAACACAGTGTGGTGGAGACTCTGTTGATGAGTAAACCACAGATTTTGCATAGTCAGGTGGCTCAAATGTGCTCCCTACTCTTTGAGAAAGAAGTCTTTATTGATGGCCACTTGTGGCTGAATGACTCGCTCAGTTGCTGCACCACCACAGTTTGTGCTCAACACTGGCTCCACCAATACTAGATCCTTCCACTGGCAAGGCTCATGACCACTGCCTTGCAAGGCACTTCTGCAGAGGGTGCATATGTAGCCAAGCACTTGGTACTATAGCATGGAAGGTGCCATAATTTCCAACAGTTCGATTATCATTCTCACTGTCAAAGGACAATGGGGAAGCAGTTTCTGAAATGCTATCACTCTCTTGTTGTTGGGTATGCTTTGCCTGTTACTTTACTTACTATGTCTCCCATGAGCAGCAGCATTCATTGAGGACTAAGATGAGACTTTGGTACTGACTATGAACCCTTATGTGTAGAAGAGGGACACGCTGATTGAGTGTGAGTGATGCACTGCTCTTGGCTTTTGCTCTTTACCAGGCAGCCAGCCAGGAGTGTAAAGACATGAATAGTGCTGCGCCCTTGATGCACTGTGACCACTCCAGACATTAGTTAACACCCATGAGGTAGCCGTGACCCCAACATGTAAAACTGGGAAATGATAATGCTTTCAACTGGCCACAAAACCGTGGTACTGGTGGAATATTGGATTAATAGAGATGTGAAAGTAGGTGTCATTGAGATCGAGGGTCGCCTTTTAGTCCAGGACACACAAAAAGGGTATGACATTTTGTAGAGTTGTCATCTTAAAGTGCTCTTACATGATGCAGCTGAGGTGTAGTATAGGCTGAAGCATCCAGCAATGCCTGTACATCTTCCTGCTGCAGCCTCTGGTGTTCTTGGCTGATGCTGTGGAACCCTACTGTAATATTGGGTGATGTGGTATGAAACTCCAGGCAATATTCATAGGAGACGACGGAAAGTACCCACTTGTCTGAGGATTTCTCTCTGCAATGGGGAACATGTAGCTTTATACGGCCCCAGACAGGTGCTGTGGGATCTGGGGTAATGTGTGGAAATTCACTGGTTTGAGACACATGTCCTTACCTTGGGAGCCTCTGGCCTTACCGCATGTGTTGCCACCAAAAACCTCTCTAAGGTAGGACTTGGCTGGCTGGACTGACTGTCTCTCTTGAAAGGACTTTTATGGTTGGTACGGATGGTGTTTTGAGCTGGCCACTGCCTTGACTCAGAAACCCTGACCTTGCAGTTTGGGAATGCAGTGCCCCCATATCCTTGTCTGTACCGGTGTCCTATATATTTTTTCAAACATTGAGTCAATCTGAGAAGTTGTTGCTGGACTTCTGTTTAAAGTTCAGATACTCCCAACCAAGCATGTAATCGAAGGAGAAAGCTGCTATTAGTTTCTCTGGAGGCAGTGCCAGCTGCATCCATGCCACACCTGAGGTTAGTGTTGGAAGGAATAGGTTACCCTGAAAGCATCTGTTCGTAGCTTGTAGTGGTATAGATTCACATGCTCTGCATACTCCTGCCATCTAGTGTTGGGCTCAAAGTTGCAAGTTGTTTTTGCTTGAAGAAGTTTCTTCAAGTCACCAAAAATTCGAGATGTGCAGGCACATGCAGCCAATACGGCGGTGCCGTGGGGAAGCAGGAGCCACGGCCTATGGGTAACGAGGACCAGCCTCGCATCGAAAGGAAGGGTCAGTGCGGGCGACGGTGCCCCCGGCGGAGGAGCGCTTAACTGAGGCTATCCACATCGTTGTTTTCATTTGGAGGCGCTTCCGATTCCAAATAATGCTGTGCGACTCTGACGCACAAGTTACTAACTTGTGTAACGATATATCTGTAAGAGACAGTAGTTAGTGACAGATTCCTTACCTTAGAATATCCCCAGGCGTCAGGCTGGATCCGGAAAGTTTTTTGCGTAGCAGTACCCTTGCGCGTCGGTAGGCGGCGTCGTGCGGCTCCGCGTCCGTCGTCGGCGTCGTGATCGCCGGGATGACGTCGCGGGCAGTACTTAGGCGCCGCCCTGCGCGCGGACGTCAGTTCTGTACACGACTTTCCGCGCCAGGAACGCAGAGCCATGCAAGAAGCTGACATAGGTGTCTGAAAAATACTAGGGCCCTGAAAGGGATGTCCTTAACCCTAGAAATCAGTTCGCAGAACGGGAGGATGGGTGGGGCGGGAAGGAATCTGTCACTAACTACTGTCTCTTACAGATATATCGTTACACAAGTTAGTAACTTGTGCATCTGAAAGAGACACGTTAGTGACAGATTCCTTACCTTAGAATAGATACCCCAGCAATACCAACCCCGGTGGTGGGTCTGCGAACAAAGATCAGACAAGGAAGTCCTGGAGGACAGAACGGCCAAAGAAGCCGTCCCTCCGGACCTGACTGTCAAGGCAGTAATGCTTTGTAAACGTGTGCAGCGAGGCCCACGTAGCTGCCTGACAGATAACCGGCAGCGGAACACCGCGGCCCAAGGCCGTGGTAGCAGCCGTTGCCCTGGTGGAATGGGCACGCAGCCCAACAGGAGGCTCCTTCTTAGCCAAAGAATAGCAGGTCTTGATGCACAAGGTAACCCAGCGGGAGATGGTCCTCTTGTGCACCGCCCGACCTTTTGGCGCCCACGTAGCCAACAAAGAGCTGGTCATCCACCCGGAAGTGTTTTGTGCGGCAATATAGAAAGAGAGCGCACGTTTTGGGTCCAGACGGTGGAGCCTCTCTTCCTCTCTGGAAGGATGCGGAGGCGGAAAGAAGGTGGGCAAAGTGATGGTCTGCCCAATGTGGAAAGCAGTAACCACCTTTGGCAAGAAGGACGGACGCGTCCGAAGAACAACCTTGTCTGGATGAACAGACAGAAAGGGAGGTTTGCAAGATAGAGCCTGGAGCTCACTCACCCGCCGAGCGGAGGTGATGGCCACCAGAAAGGCTGTCTTCAGAGTCAGAAGACGAAGAGGACAGTTATGTAGAGGCTCAAAGGGAGCGCACATTAAAAAGGTAAGAACCAAGTTCAAGTCCCACTGAGGCATCACAAACGGAACAGGAGGGAAGAGGTGAGTAATGCCTTTTAAGAACCTGTTAACAACAGGGGACTTGAAAAGGAGGGCTGATCAGGGAGCCTGAGGAAGGCCGAGATAGCACAAAGATAACCCTTGATGGTACCCAGGGCAGAACCCTGTTGGGCCAGAGAGAGAAGGAAAAGAAGGACCTCAGAAAGAGGGGCAGAAAGGGGATTCACAGCCTTTGCTGTGCACCATGCCACAAATTTGTTCCACCTGCAGGCGTATACCACCTTAGTGGAGGGACGCCTGGCTGCCAGAATCACATCACAAACTTCGGGAGGCAAGTCGAAAGGAATCAACTGCCGCCGCTCAATCTCCACGCAAGCAGGTGTAGACTGGACAGGTTCGGGTGGAGGACCGTCCCCTGCTGCTGCGACAGAAGATCCTCCCGAAGAGGCAGACGGATCGGGGGATCTACGCTCATATTGAGTAGCTCGGGATACCAAACTCTTCGAGCCCAGTCCGGAGCCACAAGAATGACTTGGGCCCGGTCGTGCCGAATCTTCTTCAACACTCTGGGTAGAAGTGGTATAGGCGGAAAGGCGTACAATAGACCGCAACTCCACTCGTGACGAAAAGCGTCGCCGAGCGAGTGCCGCCTTGGAAATTCCAACGCGCAGAACTGATGACATTGCGCGTTCTCTTCGGTGGCGAATAGATCTAACCAAGGCTCTCCCCACTGTAGAAAGAGTCCTTGCGCCACTTCCGAGTGAAGACGCCATTCGTGATCCATCATGCACCTGCGGCAGAGTTCGTCCGCCCTGGCGTTCTGGGAACCTGCCAGGTTTTGAACCACCAGGAACATGCCCTGATGTTCCAGCCATGTCCAGAGGCGCAGAGCCTCCTGACAAAGGGTCCACGACCCCACCCCGCCTTGTTTGTTGCAGTACCACATGGCGGTGGTGTTGTCTGTGAACACCTGCACTACCTTCCCTTTGACAGAGGGAAGGAATGCCTTGAGTGCAAGTCGGATCGCCCGGAGCTCCAGAAGGTTGATATGGAGCCGGGACTCCGCCGGAGACCAGAGGCCTCTGATCTCCGCCTCTCCCATGTGACCGCCCCATCCCAGAAGGGACGCGTCCGTCACAACTGTGTGCTCTGGCTGGGGAAGGGAGAGGGATCTGCCCATGACCCATTGCCGGTTCGAGAGCCACCACTGCAACTGTCTTGCAGTCCCCTCCGAGATCTGGACGTGATCGGACAGGTCGCCCTGGTGCTGCGCCCACTGGAACTTCAGGTCCCACTGCAGAGCCCGCATATGCCATCTGGCATGAGTGACCAGCAGGATGCAGGAGGCCATGAGGCCCAGCAGCCTCAGGGTCATCCGTACCGAAACCCAGGATAAAGGCTGAAAGATCGGAATCATAGCCTGAATATCCCGGACTCGCCGTTCGGGAGGATAGGCCCGAAACTGCGTCGTGTCCAGAACTGCTCCGATGAAAAGGAGCTGTGGAGAAGGAATCAGATGCGACTTCGGCACATTGATGGAGAACCCCAGCGAGTGCAGGAGTTCGGCCGTAGTCTGGAGGTGGGAGACGACTGCCTGGGACGAGCCCGCCTTCAGCAGCCAGTCGTCGAGGTAGGGGAAGACTGAAACCCCTGCCCGGCGCAGATGAGCTGCGACCACCGCCATCACTTTCGTGAACACCCGAGGGGCACTGGTAAGGCCAAAGGGGAGCACGGTGAACTGAAAATGCTCGAGGCCTACCGTGAACCGAAGGTAACGCCGGTGGGCCGGCAGGACGGGGATGTGGAAATAGGCGTCCTGCAAGTCCAACGCTACCAACCAGTCTCCGGGGTCGAGGGCAGTCAAGACCTGAGCTAGGGTGAGCATCTTGAACTTCTCCTTCCGGAGGAAGCGATTGACGTTCCGGGAGGTCCAAGATAGGACGCATGTCCTCCTTGTCCTTTTGGGCACCAGAAAGTAGTGGGAGTAGCAACCACGCCCTACTTCTGGGGTCGGAACATGCTCGATGGCCCTCTTGGCCAAGAGGGCCGTGACTTCCTTCTGTAGAAGCGCCAAGTGATCCCCTGACATGCGGTGGAATTGAGGTGGCATGGCTGGGGGGTGGTCTCGAAGGGGAGGGAGTAGCCCCTTCGGACAATGTCCAAGACCCACCTGTCCGAGGTGATGGGACGCCAGAGGTGAAGGTGATGGCGGACCCTGCCTCGACTGGCGTACTGTGCACCTGAAAGGAGGGACTAGGAGGGCTTGGAGGCCGCGGACGGGCTGGAGGTGGTGGCCTGACCCGCACGCTGGTTGCCCGAACCGCCACGGCGGTATCCACGCCCTCGGCCACGCGAAGGCGCTTGCTGCGCGGGCCGTTGGCCGGGCTGCGGACGTGACTGGGCGCCCCTTCCGTGGCCACGAAAGGGGCGAAAAGCAGACGTGAGCGGAGGGCGCACAACAGCAAGGCCCAGGGACTTAGCAGTAGCCCGAGAGTCCTTGAAACGCTCCAGCGCATGGTCTGCTTTCGAACCAAAAAGACCGACACCATCAAAGGGCATGTCCATGAGTGTATTCTGGACATCTCCCGAAAAACCAGTGGTTCTCAGCCAGGCGTGGCGACGCAGCGCCACCGTTGTTGCAAGCGATCTGCCCAGCGAGTCGGCGGTATCAAGGCCACAGCGGATGGTATATTTAGCCGCATCACGCCCTTCCGCAATGGCGCGGGTAAGCAGTGTCTGGACCTCCTCAGAACACTGCGGCAAAACAGTTGCCACCGAATCCCACAGGGAGTGGGTGTATCGGCCCAAGAGGCAAGCGGTATTAACAGACCGCAAGCCAGCACTGGAGGAAGAGAAAGCCTTCTTCCCAAAGTGATCCAGGCGCTTGGATTCCCTATCCGGAGGGGCGGTAGGGAAGGCGGATTGGGAGGCAGAGGCTTGGACAACCAAGCTCTCAGGGGTGGGGTGTTGGGAGAGAAACAGGGGTCGCCCGGAGCAGGACGATGGCGTCGGGCCACGTTCCTATCCACAGGAGCCCCTGTGGTGGGTTTGGACCAGGCACCCAAAGAACGTCAGTCAGTGCCTCGTTGAACGGCAGCACAGTCTCCGAAGAGGAGGCCGCCGGCTGAAGCACTTCAGTCAGGATGTTAGACCTGACGACCACTGTAGGCAACTGGAGATTCAAGGCTCCAGCAGCTCTACGCAACACCGTTGCAAAATTAGCTCCCTCCTCCGTTGCCACGGGAGGAGACAGCATGCCAGAGTCAGGGAGGTATCCAGACCACTGGCATCCCCAAGTTCCTCAACCCAGTCCGGGTCAAACTCGCACTGTTGTGTGAGAGGGTCGTCAGACCCCTCCCAGCTCTCCTGGTCCTCCTCAGGTTGAAAATATGGAGGAGGAGGGACATCAGGGACCCAAGGTCTCATCGGCGCCGGATACGGCGTCGGGCGACGCCTGCTCCGGCACCATGTCCGGACCCGGAGAGAACCGGGGAACGACGCCGCCCGGAGCCCCGGACGGCGTCGGAAACGGCACCGGGGACATCGGCGTCGGCGGAGGCGTGGTTAGGTCAACCGGCGCCGATGAGGGTTGCGGCCCCACCGGAGCCGGGTCGAGGCCGGGACCGGAGCCGAGGCCGGGACGAAGGCTGGTGGGACAGGCGACGCCGGGACCAGAGTCGACGGCGACGCCGGAGCAACCCAATCAGGCCCGCGGGGCCCGGAGGCGCACCGGAGGGGACCTTGAGGCCCGAAGAGGCGGGCCATGGCCGACAGGAATTCCTGTATATCGGCCGGAGTAGCCCCGAGCCCGGGTAGGGCGGGTACTGCGGGGGTAACTCGACAGGCACGTCCGGGGCCGCGGGGACGGTGCCGACAGGGACCTCAGCCGAGTCGCGAGACCGGCGAGGCGAAGTCTTAGAGCGATGACGCCGCTTAGACTTCTTGTGCTCGACTTACCGGAGGAGCGCGAAGACTTTGAATCCGACGAACGGCGGGGACTCCGCGTCCGGCCCATCGACCTCTCCCGGGACCGGGGCTTGGTGCGGCGCGGAGCCGAATGCCGGACTTCAAGGAGCTTTCGAGACCGCTCTCGCAAAGCCTTAGGATGAAGTTTCCGGCAGTCAGGACACGACTTCGTGTCGTGGTCTCGGCCGAGACAAAAGAGACACTCGAGGTGCGGGTCCGTGATCGACATCATGCGACCACATTCCTCGCAGGGCTTAAAGCCGGGCATCCCTACGACACCTTAGGAGTCGTGGAAGACTCGTTGAAGAAACATTGAAAAAATTCACCAAAAAAGATAGTCAAAAAGTGACTAGGGCACTGCTCTTCCCGGATCTGCGCTTACTGGCGCGGAAAAAGAAGAACTGACGCTCAGCGCGCAGGGGCGGCACCTAAGTACTGCCCGCGACGTCATCCCGGCGATCACGACGCCGACGACGGACGCGGAGCCGCACGACGCCGCCTACCGACGCGCAAGGGTACTGCTACGCAAAAAACTTTCCGGATCCAGCCTGACGCCTGGGGATATTCTAAGGTAAGGAATCTGTCACTAACGTGTCTCTTTCAGATGCAGGAAGCAGGAGAAGTGGATGGTGAACCACGAGGAGAGAGAGTCCGTCAAGTCATCATCCAGGCTTCCATCATGTCTAGGCTGGACTATGCCAGTTCTCTCTACCTGGGGGTTAATAAGGCTGAAATCCTTCGTCTGCAGAGGGTTCAAAATCCAGCTGCTAGAACTCTTCTTGGCCTCCCTAGAACTTGCCCTACGACCAACGCCATCCGCCGACTACATTGGCTGCCGGTGGCGAGGTGTATCGAGTTCAAGTCCCTCTGCATTGCCTTCAAAATCATGAACTTCTCCTCCCCAGATATCCTGGCGAACCGGCTTTCACCCTATACACCTACTCGCCTACTACGATCTATTGGCCAGCATCTGGCGGTTGTCCCTCGGGTGAGGAAGGTGCGTGCAGGAGAACGCTCCTTCTGCACCCTGGCTGCAAAACTGTGGAATTCTCTTCCTGCGCACATCCGTAGCATTGACAACTATCTGGCATTCCGCAAGGCCATTAAAACACACCTTTTCCCTTCGTTTTAGGCCTTGTCTTCTGGTAGTAGCCTCCCAACCTCCGTCTGTTAGCGCTGGGACGCCCCTTTGCTGAGGCAGCTGCGCGCTATACAAACCTGTAACATAACACACATAACAAGGTATCCTGTGATTCCTCCCTTAGTAGGGAATCCACCTGGGCACCAACTCCATTGTTTTTGTTTTTTAAAACTGTTTTTATTTTCATTTTTTGGTATTTAACAAACAACCAAAACATCAGCATGGACATTTGGTACAGGACAGGTTCAACATCATGTACATTAAGTATTGCCACCAATATAACCGAGGGTACATTCACGTGGTAGCTCCTCCCACATCTCTCCCTCTCGCTCCCATCCCGCATCGGGAATGGTCCAGGCACTTTATACATTCTTGCTATATTGCTTAGCTATTGTGGGTCTAGCGTGGTGTGTTGTGTCATATGTGTCCCATGCGCCATCATTTCTAGGCCGTAATACTGCAGCCACGGCTGCCAAACCTTTCCGAACTTCTTGGGGCACCCTCTGGCCATGTATGTCGTTTTTTCAGCCCCCATGTAAAGGTCCATACTGGCCCGCCATTCTGCCATGGTGGGTAAGTCCGCCCGTCCCCAGTACTTAGCAATATCACGCTTTGCCACTATGAGGCCTAAGTTACTCAATAGGAGTTTATATCTGGGGACGTCAATGTCAGTGGGGATGCCCAAGAGGATATATTTAGGATCCATAGGGATCTGGGTTTCTAGTATGCTATTTAGTTCCTGTATTATATGTAACCAGTATCTGTGTATTAGTGGGCATCCCCATAAAGTATGTATGAAGGAACCGCTGTCTGTTTTGCAGCGTAGACAGTCAGGTGTTTCTGCCCTGCCAATCGTGTGGAGTCTCACTCGATCATAGTAAACCCTATGCATGACCATAAACTATCAGTCGCAGCCTGAGCTTAATCGCTACCTCGCTTGGGTGCATCAATGCAGCTTCCCAGTCGATATCTTCTAGAGGGCCTGTAGTTTCTTCCCAACAACTTCTGAGTTTTTGCAATCTATCGGGTATATTATTTATCAACGTTTTGTACGTCCAAGAAACCGCCTTCGAGGGTATCTCTTCCTGCAATAATCGCCCTTCCAGTGGTGTATACTCAGGGATGTCTGTAATATCGGGCTTTTGTATTCCCCAAGCGTGCTGGAGTTGCATGTACTTGTATCGCTGTGTGATTGACGGACTATACTCTGCTTGGAGGTCTGTGAAAGTAATGAAGTTCCCTTTCCTGATTATATCTCCTAATGTCGTGATCCCCACTGTGTCCCAGTTTCTAAAGCCCCGTAGTTTTGCTAGCTCCGGAAGCCGTTTACCTTCCCACAGCGGTGTAGACCTGGTCAGTCGTTTGTCCCACTGCATTTGTCTTTCCGCCCCTTTCCAGTCTTCAATCATCCTCTGTGTTGCCGAAAGCAAGCCTCTCACCCCCGCGCCCCCATATATGCAATGTAGATGGGAATGTTTTTGGAATTGGAGCCTTTCCAAGGCATCTGTTGGGTGGTCTCCCGGAGCACGACCCCATTCGTTATTAACTATTAAATGTGCTGCCCGATAGTAAGCTCGAATATCCGGCAGAGCTATGCCTCCGTTATATTGACTGCGCTGTAGCGTTTGTAGTGCCACTCTGGGGTGTCCCCCATCCCATAAAAAAGTGCACAATTCGTCGTTTATTGCCTTAAAGATCATTTCTGGGATCTTACAATATGTGTTCTGGAGTATATATAATAATTTGGGGAGTGTGATCATCTTGTACATGGCCGCCTTCCCTAGCAGCGTCAGAGGAAGACGCCTCCACCTGACCACATCCTCTCGGAATTCAGCCAGGACATGCTTGATGTTATGAGTGAGGCAGTCCGTCACATTTGTAGAGATGTATAGACCTAGATACTTAAAGCCTTCTTCAGTGACCCGGAGGCACTCCGGAATTACATGTGAGTCTAAGGGGCCTCCTACCGGATAGAGACTTGATTTTCCCCAATTAATGTTATACCCTGCATGTTTACCATAGTCCTTTACTAGTTGGAATGTCAATGGGAGTGTCGTATCTGGGCTGGTGACAAAGCAAGATGTCGTCCGCATATAGGGAGATTCGCTCATCTCTTAGCTGGCCTTCGTCGTCTTGGAAACCCCTTAAGCCTGGATGGGTTCTGATCTGGCATGCCAATGGCTCCAGGACCAATGTGAATAATAAGGCGACAGGGGACAGCCCTGTCTAGTCCCCCGTTGAATTAGAAAGGCTGCTGATTTGATCCCATTGACTCCAACTTGTGCTCTGGGATTAGTGTACAAGAGTTCCACCCATGTCCGGAATTCCGGTCCAAATCCCAACTTTACCAGGACCTGTCTCATGAACGGCCAATGGACCGTGTCAAAGGCCTTTTCTGCGTCTAGGGATAAGAGCATCTGTGAGGTAGGCCTCTCTTTCACAGTGTCTAGCCAATTGGCATAAAGCCCGATTGGTCCCGGTGAACCAGTGAGGTAATTACTGGTAGAAGCCTCGTCGCTAGGATAGATGCGAAGATCTTACTTTCGACATTTAGTAACGAAATAGAGCGGTAGGAGCCGCATTTGTCTGAGGGTTTACCGGGTTTCGGTAAAACTACCACCGTGGCCAGGCGGAGATCTGGCAGTAACGTCCCTTCCTCCCGTGCCGCCAAGAACATGTTTAAGAGGTGGGGTGCTAATAGGCTCAGGTTTTGCTTAAAAAATTCAGCTGGCAGCCCATTTGGCCCTGGTGTTTTCCCCGATATTTGCTTGGCTATGGCTTCCTGTACTTCGGTAAAGGTGAGTTCTGCCTCCAAGGCATCTCTGTCATCTTGCCTCAAAGTGGGCATATCTATGTTGTCAAGGTAGCTTGTTATTTGTGTCTCCTCCACTAGTGGTCTAGCCCTGTAGAGGTCCGCGTAAAAGCGTGTGAAGGCTCCTGCTATAGTGTGCTCAGTCGTATATCGGGTGTAATCATCTTGGATTTGGGTCACCCAGCTCACCTCCCTGTCCTTTCGACTCAGCCAAACCAAAAGTCGTCCCGCCCTATCCCCGGCTTCATAGAGCCTATGCTGTGTGGCCTGTATTTGGGTCTGCACCTCTCGCTCTGCCAGGGCGCCGAGCTCCCCACGTGTGACCACCAGTTGTCGTACTATAGCCGTGTCGGTTTCTGGGGTTATACTCTGCTCGAACTCCAGGAGTTTGCGCTCCAGAGTTTCTATCTGTCGAGTATCTTCTCTGCGTTTGCGAGCAATTACATCTTGTATCCTGCCTCTGAGTACTGACTCCCATAAAGTGGCAGCCGTGGATACAGAGTTCTCATTTTCTTGGAAGAATAATGTGGTCTCTGCTCTTATGGCTCCCACTAATGCCTTGTCTTGGAGCTCCTAGGCTTTCAGTCTCCATCCTGGGCGTTGTCTGGGCCCACCAACTCCATTGTTAAACTGTTTTCCTCACAGCAGGTGAGTGTAAGTATGGAGTGGTTAGAAGAGAGAATATGGTGGCAAAGCAAATAGTGTATAAAGTGTATAAAGTATTATGCTGCAGAGATGTGCAAACAATACACTGACTCCGGGAGGAGGGTGGGCTCTTGTCAATCTACTGCAGTACAAGCTACGAACAGATGCCTACAGGGTAAATAGCATATTCCATTGTAGCATGTGTGGCTGTAGATGCACATGTTCTGCATACACTGTAAAGCAGTACTTTCCAAAGCAGTGACTAGTCAGTGGATGGTGCAGATGTCTGAAACGGAGTTCTTAATATTGTTTGGCCAACTTGTTTGCTTGTTGACGGGCAAGAATATTCACACACCAGTGATTGGTAAAGTGGTAAAGTGGAGTTGACCATGTAGATGTCAGTTTGTAGCTATGGGAATATTCCCTAGAAATGCTGTGGTAGCTCCCTTTTTCCTCGGGAGAGTGGGGATAATTCTTTTGGATTACAGGTAACCTGTTTGGTTATACTTAACAATCCATTTAGCTATGCCAGCTTTTGATATAGGGTGAATTTACGAGGTCTAGCAAAAGCGACAAACAGCTGTTTAGCCTTGATCTGTCCATGTAGTACATTAAGGCGGTTTTAACATCTAGAGTATGAAGAGCCCTTTCTGCTACAGAGTCTAGGTGAGGAAAAAAAACTGGTAACTCAACTGATTAAGGTAGAAGAGGGACCACCATAGTAAGGAATTAAGGGTCCATTCTAAGAACAAACCTATCAGTATGAACTTGGATAAAAGCTCTTGCAAAGTGAATGCTTTTAGTTCAGTTATTCGCCAAAATGAAGTGATGGCTATGAGGAAAGCCACTTTCGAAGAAAGAAATTGCAGAGGACAGAAATGCAATGGCTTATATGGGCGAACCCATGAGTCCTGTGAGTACTACATTGAGGTTCTAGAGAGAAAAAGGTGGAATCACTATTTTAAGGCCTTCGATAAAGGCTTTCATGATGGGAAATTATGAAGAAACAACAATGCTCTCTATTTTGCATAAATGTAGCGATGACTGCAAAGTGTAGTCCTATGGAAGTATATACCTGTAGGTGAAGAAAACAGCAGACAATGCCTTGGACCACCGGTTTAAAGAGGCCTATATTCTTGGAGTTACAAAAGTGGACAAATCGTTTCCACTTTGCCATATAGTAGGTCTCCGAGCTTCATTCAGGATGTCCATGCATTCTTGTGGGATACTTAGATTTTTTTGTAAACAGATTTTATTAGGCATTTATAGTACAAAAATCAATATAGTATAATCTGTTGGTATAGGCATGTGTGTCAATACACAGTCATTGTTAGCAGTTATGTGGCTGATCCCTGCTGTACCGTGTTTTGTGTCCAGGCCCTAGATTCTCAGTAGGTTCATTTATAATCAACTTCACATCCCACATTGATATGCCATGCAAGTTACAAAAAAGGAATCCCCCATCTTCAACTTTATTAACAACCCCACCTACCCTGCCCTTTCCCCTCCCCCCAGACGTGCCGTGAATTCCCTTGTTCAGGAAACTTTCCTAGGCCTATTCTGTTGTAATTGCCATCCCAGAGGTGTAGTATCCATGGCCTCCAGTTAGTTGCCGATAGAGGAACACTACCGCACTACATCTCACCCCGTACCTCTTTCCACTGCAGTTTACCAACCCCCTACCTATGTGGCATCTCCATCACCCTCATCTGTAGTGTCATTCAGCTGCTTAAGATGCAGCGTCAGAGCTTCCAAAGCCCTGGCTGCATCCAGCGTCTTCTCACACCCATTCCGCCGGGCATCTCTAAGCCGTGCCGTTCCCTCACTGCCTGCCCAGCGCTCAAATTCCCTTCTCCACCTGCCTATATTAGGACCACCTCTCGCCTTCCAATGGCTCGTGATATCCTGTTTCGCTAATAGCAGTCCCAAATCCTGAAACTTACTAGTGACTTTATTTTTGGCAGTGTGTGGAAATCTGTGGAGTAGGCAATGTCCTGGATTCAAGTGCACCTCCTTTTCAGTAACGTCTGCCAACACCTCCGTCACTTCTCTCCAGAAATGCTCTCTCTCTGGACAACGCCAAAATATGTGAAGGAACTCTGAACCTATTTCCCCACATCTGGGGCCAGCCGCCGTTACCATATTAAAGTACTTGTTTAGCCTTCCAGGGGTGAGGTACGCCCTCTGGAAGACGTAAAACTGTATCAGTTGGAATCTAGCATTCCTGGAAACCTTGCCAACCCTCTCCTTGAGCTCTGTCCACCCTTTGTCTTCTAATGGCTCTCCTATATCCTCCTCCCACTTCCGCTGCAGCTCTTGAAGCGGCAGGAGCGTTGTCCTACTCAGCCTTCTATATAAACAAGAAACTGCTTTAAATGTCCCTGCCGCCGATACCACATAATGGCGCCCTGCATTCAGAGGAGTTTCAGTGAAACCGCACCCCCAATGTTTACGGATTGCTGCTGTCAGGGCCGCATGAAGCAAAAAAAATCGCCCCCAGGTAACACAGATGGCCCTCCTTTTGCGGGGTCCATGGGATCCTCCTCCTCGTCCGTCTGGGTGCCCCCACCTCCCGCAGTCGCCGTGCTCTGGCCCCTTCGTTTAGTGACTTTCCCCATGGGCGCCTTCCACTCGTATCTACTGCTCACGAGCCTCCTCGGCTTGTCCACAGGTCCCCCCCTGTATAGTCACTCCCCGGCGCCAAATGCTTGGTAAGTTCGAGTAAGTGGTGCAAGGATGTCCTTCACCTGCGCCCGCAATGAGGGCTCACACCGCCAAGCTCTAGCCACCCGTTGAGGTACAGCAGCCAATAAGCGCCTCGAATGGCCCCTCACAGGGATCCGCTATACCATACGCTTCCTCCCTCACTCCGCCGGGGCCTCACCACTCTCCCTGATATCTTGCTCGGGGGGCTCCGAGTCTCTCAGACCCCACTTAGATCTCCACTGATGGCAGCCTCCGCCCCGGTCCTTTACTCACAAGGGCCGTGGCTCACTTCATCTGCACGGCCCAATCGCCGTATAGGGCTTCACCAGTGGGTCCCAGCCAACCTGTCCGTCCAGTCAAGGCTGGCCCCAATGGTCTGGGGGCCCTTGTGTCTCTTGATGCTGCTATACACACTCCACCTAGGCTGCTGCACATGAGGGTCCCATTGCCTCTGGATCCGGTGCAATCCGCCACAGGAGAGGGCTTGGAGTCCTTCCTTCCTCTCGGTGTCTTCTCTTCCCTTCAGGGACCTCTCATCGGGTCCCAACAGGCTCTCCAATGCCCTCTGCTGCGGACCTCTATACTGTGAAGGGGAAGGGAACTCACCGCACACTCCAGGGACGCTGCAGGGGTAGAGAATCTCCGTCCCCCCCCCGGGAGAGTGCACTCCAGTGCGGAGCCCGCCGTTGGTCACGCCCCACTTGTGCGTACCGAGCCAATCGAGCTGCTCTCTTTGTTCACAGGGCACGGCTAATCTTGTTATTCTGCCGGTGGTGAAGCAGTCCCGCAATAGCTCTCCGGGAGTTCCGGCAGCAGCGCTCCTCGCTGCCAGCTCCTCGCCGCGCTCTCCCACTAGTACGCAAGCTCCGCAGCCCGTCTTCACCTCACAGGCGCCATCTTGGCTACAGTGTCTCAGGTTCGTCACATTTCCAGTGACCGCCGTGCTTGGCGTTATACCGCAAATCACCTCTTCTGCTTGCAGCCACAGATGCCCGAGGGGGTCAGCCACTAATTACGCCTCCGTCGGGGGTGCCGGGGGTTCAGGATAGTGATAAACGAGGAAGCCCGGGGTCGGAACTCCGAGACCCGCTTCCTCCTACATCGGCGTCAAGCCACGCCCCCCCTTGTGGGATACTTAGATAACCAAATTCTAACACCTCAGGTGCCAAATTGCTCAACCGAGTTGCCTGGTGGTATGAATGACTAAGTTGCCTTGTTCCTGAGTGAGAAGGTCCGCCCTGTTGGGGAGCCTCTCTGGTGACTTGCGGCTACAGTTCCCACTTGTGGACTTGTTAATGCGTCCTGCTGAACAGGTCCTCAAATTTGTTATCTAACGCTGTGAGGTACTCCGCTAGGAAGAGTATCTGACGGTGGATTGCCCAATGCCAATTCTTAGATGCCAGTGCTGACAGCAGTGGCGAGTGAGTGCCACACTGTTTCTGTAAGTAATACATGGCAGTCATGTTGTAGGTTTTTATCAGTACCACCATGTCTGGAATGTTCTGCAACAAAGCTTTGAAGGCCAGCTGGAAAGCAATACACTGGAGGTAGTTGATATGAAAACCTTATTTCTGGGGTGACCGCAGACCCTGAACTGTGATTGTATTAAGATGCGCACAGCAGGCAAGAAAGAGAAGCTTCTGTGGGGATGGTCACCTACGGGATGGAGTCTGCGAAGTGCCTGCCTTGCAACAGATTGCTGGTACTCCACCACTACAGAGAGCGAAGAGTATTGGCCATTATCAGTACTAGATCCTGTAGATGACCCTCCACGTGTGACCATTATGCCGAGAGGCATTCAGCAAAGGGCGCATTTGTGCAATCTGGAATGGGAAACTGTTGCATTGCAAGACGCCATCTTTGTAGGATATGCATTAATGTTCTGACTGGAAGGGGACAATTTGGCTGAAAAAGAGGGAGCAGCTGCTGGAAAGCTAGTATTCTGAGGATTGAGGTAAGCCTCGCCCGTGATGGCAGGACTAACCCTCTAAAGGGTTAAATCTGTAGGGGCTGAAAGTGGGACTTGGTAGAGTTTATTGTGAATCCCAATCTAGGAGATGGCACCCTGGGTGTGCGCTAGACTGCTACCTGCCAGCACTCTTGATCAGCCAACCATCGAGCTAGGGGAAGACGTGTGACTCCCTTCCAGAGGTGGCCAGCTATGAATGCTAGGCATTTTGTAAACATACCCTGAAGGGTAAAACATTAAGGGTTAAAAAACAAATCCTGAAGGGTAACCCCTTAAATTGTTATGTTGACCACTTACCACGAAGAAAAGGTAGTGTTAATGAGCTGGCTGTACTGGAATGTGAAAGTAGACATCCTTAAGATCTAGAGCAGTCAAAATCATGATGCTGCAGCAGGGGGATAACATCTGGAAGGGTTGTCATATGGAAATATTCTGAGAGGATGTATCAGTTGACAGGCCTGACGTCAAGGATCAGGTCTGATCGAGCAGTCTTTTTTTGAAATTAGAAAGTATAGGGAGTACATCCCTGTCCTTGCTGTTGGAAGACCACGGCTCCATGGCCTCTTTGAGCTGAAGCGAGTGCACCTCTTCTTGAAGGTGTAGATTTTCGGTGCTTAAGGTGAGTGCAAGGGATGGAATGTTTGGTGGCGTTTCAAGTTTGGTGGGTGGAAAGGAGAGCTAGACAATATCAGTGTTGGACTGAACCCAGCAATCTGAGTTGATTTCTTCCCAACAAGGAAGAAACCGCTATAGCCTTTACCCGACAGGTTGTGATGTGATCAGGGTGAGTGGGGGGTATGAGTGGCAAGTCAATGTTTTGAGGTGAAGGCTCCTTTAGTGGGAGTCCCTCTACTTTTACCTCTGTTCGAACTGCCCATGTATGAGCCACACATGTAACCCCTGTCTGCTTGCTGGTAAAAAGAATGATGCAGGCATTGGAAGGATTGGGGCTGCTTTGTTGCCAACAAAAGGAGGCCTTGGTTGATGGTGTTTGGAGGGCCACCATGGTTTTGGCTATTTCGGTATCTTTTATTTGAATTTTCTCCAGCACTTGGGTTCCTTGTAATCCTCAGGGGTGTAAGGATTGCGGCTCCCTGTATGACTAAGATTGAGGAGACCCTCGTGTGAAGGAAGTGATGTTGGAGTCACTCCTGTGGAGGAGAAGTAACTATGTGACGAGAAGGGCTATTTGTTTCATCCTTGAAGCGCTTGAGTTGTATTGGAGAGGCTGGTAGTGTGTCCAGTGTGGGCTAGTTCTCAAGTCAGCCTCCTTTTTGGGTATCAACTTCGAGGCCTTTGTGTCCTTGGAGGAAATCTTTCAGTGTGAGGATCAATTCAATTTTACTGCTGCCTCATTAATTTTCTCCTACAAGCTCTTGAGGATCGAAAATTGTCATAGCCAGAAGTGGAGTCTCTTCAAAGACAATTTTTTGGGGAGCAGACGGTGTCTTTGAGCCGGCTTTGGGGCTGACACATTTTTTAGGTCGGAAATGGGGAGTCTTTTGGTTTTGATGGATGCTGCGTCTTATCAGTGCCGGGAGACCGATGGTGATCAGATCAGAGGAGATGTGCTCCACCTCGGTGTGTGGCCGTTTGCGAGATTTGTGTTGGGGTTCAACTATACTCATGATCCTTGGCATCAATTTGGTTTGAGGTCCCACTTGGTAGATGGTCGAGTTCTTCTGGTTGAGATGTCTGATTGGATTATTTCTGGGCTGAGCTGCTGTGCACACAGGTCTTGGGACTAGACATCCTCGTTACTTTGCCTTGGCACCAAGTGAATCAGACTTACCAAAGATTTGGGGCGTAGCATCCGGATTGGAGCTGCATCGTGATGTGCGACAGGCATCAATATATACACTACCGAAGGGTCTTTTTTACAGCAAAAAGTTAAGCAGAAGGCACACTCAGTGCGAGTCAGTCCAGGGATATTTCAAATCATACTGAGGGCACTTTTTAAAAGGCTCATGTTCCATCACCCTTAGGAGCTCTCTCTAGTCGATGGAATGAAAGGAGACAGAGCCCCGATAGGGTGTGGGTGCCCTGCTGTCGGGGCACTTGGGTTTTGAGTATTTCGTTCTAGTCTTACAATTTCTGTTAGGCTTCGACAATTAAAAACCAAAAGCAGGTACTGATAAAGTGCTTCTCTGAAGTTTTTCCCAGTGGGGTCCCAAAACGGGCATTCCGAATGCATCAAGTCCAGGAGCCATTGGTATGCGTCTGATCCAGATGACCAGACAATTTAACAATAGAGTTGTGCCTATGCACATTCACTACCAAGGGAGGAATTACAGAATTACTTGTAACTCGAAGAAACTTCTAACAAAAATAACTTGGTAAGTTCGAGCCCAACAATAGATGGTCGAAGTGTATCCAGAGCATGAATACCGGCATCCATTAATGCTAGGAATATTATTTTTTCCTCGTGGACGAGTTTCGTTCCACACTGCCTGTAGGCCTCTGAAAAGTGTTTTACTAGCTGCTCTAGCTCCTCCCAGTAGTACCTATCATATTGTAGCACAACTTAGTTGGCTGAGTGCCATAGACCACAGCGACTCTTTTGGTAGCACCATCAAAACACTTGCTCTCCTGGTCAGGCAGAGGGTTGCTCCTTGTACTCTGAGCAAAACCCTTTTTTTGAACAATATGGACCACTTGCAAATCTGGTGCAAATGCCCAATGAAATATATTGTATTGTATTGTAATTGCATTTGTAAAGCGCTTACTACCCCTGACGAGGCGTCGAAGCGCTTTTTCGGCGAGTAGCACGCTACTTCGGGACCCATAGAGGATTAGTGTTGAATTAGTATAGTGAAACATGCAAGTAAATTTTAAGTGGTATATGGGGCTCTTTGGCGCCACTTTGAACTTTTTCCTTAACCCTCAGTGTGACAACCCTAGTTTTGACAAGGTTTTTAAACTTTCTAGCTGAGCGATTCAGCATATTTTTTAAAACAATCTTTGAAGCATCAGGAGATATTTTACAGTATTGGAGAACGTTTCAATGAGAAAGTTCTCTTCCTGATCAATATCTAATTTCACCTAAAGAAAGGACTGCTGCACACTGGATGCCTATGTGGTAGGAAGAGGTATTGTTGGGTGGAGAGGATTTCACTGAGTATAGATCCAAAGACAGTTCGTCTTGGGTTTCGACATTATAATAATGACCGGGTACGTCTGCCATCTGTTGGAATGGACTTTCTGGAAGCTTCAGTGAGATCCGCAATAGAGGCAATATCTGAGGTAGTGTGAGCAAAGTGAGGAAGGGTCGTGGCATGTGTAGGTGACGTGGTGGGCTTGTCACTGTACACCTAGTTTTCTTAGCACCTGAAAATGTCCTTAGCTCTTCTGAGATTGCGCCCTGAAATGTAAAGTTTTTTGGCGTGGGGATGGTGTAGGTTGTAGTGTTCAGTCACAGGGTCTATGTAGCTTCTACTTTGCCTCAAATCAGGCTGCTTGATTTTGTCTTCAGGTGGTGTCACTTCACTTGGTGCAGAGGTCAGTGCCAGTTTCAAGGTCGACTCAAGTTCTGATGCGGGTAGCTCTTGCTCTCGGAGTAGAGATGGTGTTTCTGGGTTCAAGCTCTGGCTCTCAATGCTTCTCTGGTGCAGAGATGGCTCTTGAGCAGTGACTGCTGTGGCCTGCAGAGGCCTTTTTAAAGGTTGTTTAGGGCTTGAAGCTGGAGTGAGTGAAGACTCACGTAAGATCAAACCTCAAGAAAGGATCGTTGAGGGCTATGAAACTGGAGGTGTAGCCTTTATCCTGGGTGTGAGTTTCACTGGGAGCTCTACAGAAGCATTTTCTCGGATGGCTTGGTCAAATAATGATATATGGATAATGTTACTTACCCAGTAAGCATCTGTTCTTGGCATGTAGAGCTGTAGATTCACATGCTTTGCATATTCCTGCCATCTAGTGTTGGGTCCAGATGTTTGCGAGTTGTTTTTCTTCGAAGAAGTCTTTCCTAGTCACGACGTAAGGCGACTCCTCCTTTCGGTGATAGTGCGCATGATCATCGACTCCAGTGTTGGATTGTTTTCCCGCAAGAGGGTGAGAATGGAGTAAGTAAGTGGAGTATAGAGATGTCCATGCGTACAAATGTATAATGAAGAACTGCAGCAACTACAGGTACCCAGGAAGGCGGGTGGGTGCATGTGAATCTACAGCTCTACATGCCAAGAACAGATGCTTACTGGGTAAGTAACATTATCCGTTCGAGGCATGTGTGCTGTAGATACACATGCTTTGCATAGACTACAAAGCAGTATACTCCCAAAGTGGTGGCTAACCTGCAGATGTTGCAGTTGTTTTAAATAGTGTTTTAAGTACAGCTTGGCCTACATTAGCTTGTTGACGTGCTAACACATCTACGCAATAGTGTTTGGTAAATGTGTGTGGTGTAGACCATGTAGCTGCCTTACATATGTCACAGCTAGAGGATTGTTACCTAAAAAGGCCACAGAAGCCCCTATTTTGGAAGTGGAATGCGCTCTAGGGGTTATGGACAAGTTCTTTTAGCTTTAACGTAGCATGTTTGAATGCATTTAACAATCCATCTTGCAATACCAGATTTACAGATGGGATTGCCTTTGTGAGGTGGAACAAATGCAACAAACAGTTGTTTTGTTTTGAGAAAGTCCTTTGTTCCATCTATGTAGTACAATAAAGGTCTTTTAACGTCAAGCGTGTGAACAGCGCGTTCGGCTACAGAATCAGGTTGAGGAAAAAAGACTGGTAACTCAATCGATTGGTTTATATGAAAAGCAGAAACCACTTTGGGAAGAAATTTAGGATTAGTGCGTAGAACTGCTCTGTCTTTGTGTAGCGGAAAGAAGGGTTCTTCTAAGGTTAATGCCTGTAGCTCACCAACTTTCCTCAGTGATTCGATCGCAATGAGGAAAGCAACCTTCCATGAGAGAAATTGCAAGGGGCACTTATGCAATGGTTCAAAAGGTGGACCTATGAGCCTTGTAAGAACAATGTTGAGATTCCAAACTGGGGCAGGAGGAATCCTTGGTGGTATAACTCTCTTCAACCCCTCCATGAAAGCTTTGATTACTGAATAGCGACAGATGTTGCCTGTTCTGCAAATACGCAGCTACTGTTGCAAGGTACAAACAAATAGATGTATAAGCTAGTCCAGTTTGCTGCAAGTGTAACAGGCAACATATAATGTTTTGTATAGAAGCATCTAAAGGATTGATTTTGTTGTTATTGCAGAATACAACAAATCTTTTCCACTTTGCTGCATAGCAAGGTCTGGTGGTAGGCCTTCTTGCTTCTTTTAGAATATTCATACAGTCTGGTGGTAAATTTAAATAACCAAACTCTGACTTCAGGAGCCAGATCGCAAAGTTCAGTTCTTTGGGATTTGGATGTCTGATTTCTCCATGGTTCTGTGTGAGAAGACTGGAGGTGAGGTGCAGCTTCTGATGTAGAACTAGTGACAGCTCCAACAGGGTAATGTACCATGGCTGACGGGCCCATGTGGGAGCTACTAGAAATAGTATGATGGAAGTTTGCCTGAGTCTCCGAACCAGACACGGAATGAGCGGAAGAGGTGGAAAGTATAGGCAAATATCCCTGACCAGTTCATCCACAGGGCATTGCCCTTTGACAGCGGGTGTGGGAACCTGGAGCTGAAGCTTGGGCATTTTGCGTTTTCTGCTGTGGCGAACAAGTCTATTTGTGGGAATTCTCATTGTTGAAAGTAGGGAAGGAGAACTTGGGGATGAAGTTCTCACTCGTGAATTTGCTGTCTCCTAATGCTGAGAATGTCGGCAATTTGATTGTTCACTCCTGGGAGGTGTTCTGCCAAAAGATAAATCTTGTCATGGATTGCCCAATTCCAAATGGCTTGAGCGAGTCTTGATAGTTGGAGAGAGTGTGTTACCCCTTGCTTTTGCACATAATACATTGCTGTCATGTTGTCTGTTCGGACTAGGACAGTTTTGCCTATAAGGCGAGTTTGAAAAGTTTTGAGCGCCAGAAATACTGCTAGAAGCTCTAGATAGTTGATGTGGAGGCTTTTGAGTTTGTTGCTTCACAGGCCTTGTATTGTGTAATCTTAGAGATGAGCACCCCAACCTGTCAGAGATGCGTCAGCTGTGAGCACGATCTGTGGAACAGGGTCGATGAAAGGCCGTCCTTTTGATAAGTTTTGTAGGTTTCACCACTGCAGAGAGCGATGGGTACGGCCGTCTACCAGCACTAAATCGGTTAATTGACCCACGACTGATTCCACTGACATGCTAAGCACTCTTGTAGGGGACGCATGTGAAGTCTTGCATGGGGTACAATTGTGATGCAAGATGCCATCATTTCGAGCAGTTGCATGAACACACTGGCTGGTAAGGCTTGGTTGAACTGAAACTGTAGTATGAAAGCCTGGATATTGTGAATTCTGGCTACATTGGTAAAGGCTAGAGCTTTGACTGTGTCTAGAGTGGCTCCTAGGTAAGACTGCATCTGTGACGCATTGACCGTGAAGCCTAGTTGATAAGTAGGTCTATTGTGAACTGTGTGTGTTGTAGACAGTTTTGGTAAGTGCGAGCCAGTCGTCTAGATGGGGGAAGACATGAATATGCGGTCTTCTGAGATGAGCCGCGACTACTGCCAGACATTTGGTAAATACTCTGGGCGCAGTAGTCACTCCGAAGGGAAGTACTTTGAATTGGTAATGCTTGCCTGCTATCACAAATCTGAGGTATTTGCGATGAGCCGGATGAATTGGAACATGAAAATATGCGTCTTTTAAGTCTAGAGTAGACATAAAATCTGCCTTCTGTAAAAGTGGAAGTACCTGTTGAAGGGTCACCATGTGAAAGTGTTCTGACAGTATATAATGGTTTAACTCTTTGAGATTCAGAATCGGTCTTAGGGAACCGTCCTTTTTGGGAATGAGAAAATACAGAGAGTAAACCCCTGAGCCCTGATACTGTGTTGGAACCGGCTCTATAGCTCCTTTCAGTAAGAGAGATTGCACTTCCTGTTTGAGCAATTGTAGGTGTTCAGGAGACAATTCGAGAGGTCGAGGTGGAAAGTTTAGAGGATTGCTGGTAAGATTCAGGCAATAACCATGTTGGATAATTCCAATCACCCATTTGTCTGTGTTACAGTTTGCCAAATAGGGAGAAATTGTTGAAGCCTTCCCCCAACAGGAGTGGTAGAGTCAGGGGGAAGCGTGGGCAAGTCACTGCTTATTAGGGGAAGGGGAGTTACGGGTGTGTTGCCCTTACCCTTAAAGTTGTTCCCTCTATAACCTCCTTGAAAAAAGCCTCTTGAGGGAGAGGACTGGCTGTTACCTTTGTAGGTGGAGGTATTTTGGTCTGAGGATTTAGTTTTGGACCCCCCTCAGCAAAAGGAACAACGAAAGGAGCCTCTGTTTGAAGGAGACTGGAGCGCTCCCATGGACTTGGCCACTTCAGTGTCCTTTTTCATTTTTTCTAATGCCTGATCTACTTCAGGACCAAAAAGATGTTTTTTGTCAAATGATGTGTTAAGAATGGATTGTTGGACCTCGAATTAAACCCAGAGATCCTTAAGCAAAATGCTAGTGTTGACCTCTCTAGCCGCAGTATCAGCAGCATCTAGAGCACATCTTATGAAATTAGCTTACCCTCATTCACTAAATCCTGCACTTTAGCTTTATGCTCATCTGGGAGATATTGAAGCAATTACTCCATTTCATCCCAGTGTGCCCTGTCATACCTGGCTAGAAGGCCCTGTGTATTTGCAATGCACCATTGATTTGCAGCTTGAGCAGCTATGCGTGTGCCAGAAGCGTCTATTAACTTAGACTCCTTATCTGGTGGAGGAGCATCCCCTGATGTTTGGGGATTAGCCCACTTACGAGCATTAGACACTACCAGTGAATCTAGTGGCAAGTGGCCCTTGATAAATACTGGGTCGGTTGGGGAGGCTTTATACTTCTCGTCAACTCTAGGAGTCCAGATGCATGCTCGTACTGGGTCCTTCCAAATTTCATCAGCGTGTCTCATCATGCCCTTAAGCATAGGAAGTGTTTGTGACGACCTATGTGTGGTTGCTAAGGTCTCAAACAAAAAATCTTCTTCTAATGATTATTTGTGCAGTGCCACCCCATGATATTGTGCAGCCCTGGCAATGAGTTCCTGGTGGGATACATTGTCGTCTGGAGGAGATGGCTTGCCTGGGTAAAGGTCTGGGTCATTATCTACTGGAAAATGTGTCCCCCCCCCCCATCATCAACATCGTTGTCATCATGGTGAGATTGTGGAGAATCCGGAGGTGTTATTTGCAAAGGATTTGAAGGTGGAGAAGGAGGTGGTGGAGGGGATGATGGTGGTGGATGAAAAGGACTGGTAGCAACAGATTTCCTTTTTAAAGGGATCTCGTAAGGAATGTCCTCATCAGGAAGCGTATGTTTCTGGGGCAGCTTGGTATGAATATGACCAGTCTCGGGCTTAATATACAGTCTCTTTTGCTTAGGATCCGTTCTCGGTGGAACAATGTCTAAATTCAGATCCGAAGTAACCTCTTTAGTTTTCGGCGCAGACGTTTGCTGGCCTTTCAGTACGGAAGATTTCGGCTCCGAAGGCTGCTTGGCTTTCGGTATGGAGGATTTTGGCTTCAAGCCGGATTTCCTTATGGAACCAGAGGGCTTCGGTTCCGACGAGGACTTTTGCCGACTCGGTACCTCGCTGGAAGGCTTGACGCTGTTTCGGAGCCTGGCCTGGAGGTGGGGCATCAGAAATGTTGTCTCGGTGCCGACCTTGGCCAGAAGACAGAGGCGGTGCCCAAGCCTTGTGCTTTTTGGGGGCGATTTGAAGAGGCGGTCTCTGTTCTCACGTCACCTTGTCTCTTCGGCGTCGAGGTCTATCTCGAGCTCCGAGTCGGAGTCCTGCACCGAGAAGGCTTCTTCCTCCTCTGTCGCTGATATGCTTCAACGTCTTCTTGACCAGAATCTTCACCGAAGATGTCCGGCGTGTATTCGATGCTGGAGTACCAGAGGACCCTTCCCTTTCAACATTCCAATAAGTGACTTTGAAAACTTTGATGCCAAGCGCAGTTGATGGCTTTGGAGAGCCTCAGCACTAGATCCTATAGCACACCCACCTCGTATCGTTTCAGACCCGTTGGCCTTCTTACATCTAAAAACTAGGCAGGCTGATCACGTTGATTCCTTATCGTCCCTCAGCAGACAGAAGTTACAGACCTGCCCTTGAAATCTTCAGTCTGATTTGGCTCCGAAGCGATCGACGGGTGGTTCGATGTTTATGTTGCATATAGCCATTCTGAGGAGTCAATGTCAAGCATTTCTTTTTTGTTGCATGACAGTCTCTGAGCTTTGAAAAATACATTCGAGCCCCAAAGCACAGACAAAACAATCTAGGGTGAAGTCTATGTCCTGATGCATTGGGGGTTTCGGGAGAGGTATCATGAGTCAACTCAAAACCTCTAATTTAAACAAAAGAAACCTGTAACATTCACGCCCAACACTAGATGGTAGAAGTGTGTGCAAAGCATGTGATCTACAAAAGCACGTGCAACAAACAGCAACTTTCCATGTTAATGCTTGTAGTAAACTAGAATGTAGGGGTTCAAAAGATGTACCCAAAGGTTTGTTTATGGCATTTCTGAGATTCCATGTAGGCACACAGAGTTTACCAGGTGGGATTACCATTTGTGGCTCTTCCACTTTAACGACAGTGTTTTCTCTGGCAGAAACGGCCTAGGTTTCATACATAAGTAGCACCATTTGATAAGCATACTTTATAGAAGTTAAGGCTAGACCTGCCTACTTGAGGGAATGAAAATACTGCACAATCAGCAATGGAGTTGCAGTGAGTGGATCTACTAAGTAATGCTGACAATAACGAACAATTAATTTCCACTTTGCACATAGCACACCTGTGTTGTGGGATGTTGTATCTTTGTGAGAATACACATGTGCTCTAGAGAAAAACACCAACCCTGACTTCAGGAGCCAACTCACTATATTCAGATAAACTCTGGACTGGAATGGAATGTTCATTTTGGCCGTTGCTAACAAGTCTGTTCAAACCTTGACCTTGCTGTACATTGTATGTAGATCTCTATTAACTGAAAGTACAATACCAGTCTCTCCATTCTAATGTAACTGGAATTATGATCATGGGCATTTTTTCATACAACTGCTAGCATCAAAGATAGAGGTATATAATAATATCCCTGAGCAGTTTATCCAGAGAGCATTCCCTCGGGACTGGAGGCATGGAAAGCTAAAAAACGAAGTTAAGGCATGTGACACGCAAGAGCCCAGTGACCGGTATTTTACGTGATTTGTCAGAAAAGCAGAGAGTGGCTTCCTGCTTCTGAGCATAATACATAGCTTCCATGAAACCTATACGTATTTGAACATTCATGCATTATAAATGTTTTTGGAAAGTTTTGGGGCTCGAAACCCTGATTTTCTTTCTAACACTGGTGTGGAACAAGTTGATCAACACGAGTCCATTTACTTCCAACTATGAATTGGGATTGATGCATATGCAGTTCCTGAAAGGAGGTGTCCATCATGACAGTGATGTGAGGTTGGGGAGTGTAACCATATTGCAAGATTGTGTGCATTCCATAGCAGCATGTGCCTAATCGGAGGCAACAACAATATTAAAATCTGCCAATTCCCAAACCTTGCGCCTGTTGGGTCTCCAAACACTTTTGCAACAGCTGTATATGAAGGTGTAACTAGGGAGTAACTGCATGCACAATGCTATCATACCCAGCAACTTCATCACTCTCACCATAGAGATTGTAAAGTCTGGAAAATTGGACTGAATCTCTGAAATGCCTGTAACTGTTTGGTGTTGAAAACGCCTTAGCCACTAGGGTACTGATTCTTGAGCTCAGATAATTCTGTATTTGATAGGAGTTGAAGATGGGACTTGTAGACATTAATTGTGAATCTAAACTGATGGAATTTTGGTACTGTTACTTTTATATGAGACATGCATTTGCTCAGCCGTCTTCCCTTTTGCCAGCCAAATGTCTAGACAAGATGAGATGCCACCAAAATGAAAATTCCTTTCCACATATCTTATAAATCTAAGTTATAGGCGGTGACTGGAAAGCATTAGTATATGAGAGTAGGCCTCCTTGAGTTTGAAGACTGCTAGGAAGTCACCCAGCGGGATCATTTTATGTAATGACATCATTAAATAATTTTTTTGAAGACATTTTGTAGTTGCTGCTGAAAGGACTGTGGACCTTGAAATGCTTACCATTTAGGTGGATCTTGAAATGCTTACCAACGTGTTTCCTGGCACTGCTCAAACGATCTCTGGTTTATCAGGGCATCCAGGGACTTAGGTGCGGTCTTTCTTAAAAATATCTGGAGCTTCATATATATGCAGAATGAATAACTGTTCTCCACTGAAAGGTAAATCTAGAAGATGTTGCACCTCAGAGTGGAAACTGGAAATAAGGAGCCTTGCATTGTATTGTATTGTAAAATGATGCTGGTTTTGATTTAGCACAAAATCAACTAATCAATGGAAAGAATATTTGAATTAATCTCAGCCACTGGCGATTCCTCTGGCCATACTCCAGAGCATCGTTTTTTATCCACAGTGCCATACTGGACAGAGAACCGCCTCATGCAAATCAGTCCTTGTCCTGCTCCAATAGGAACAGTCCAACCTGAACTACCAGGATTCCTCAGTGCTCCGACCTGAGTGTGAAAGGTATGTCCAGAGGTGGGTCCCATTTTCACTGTGCCACTGCAACCAAGCTGCACTAGACTCGAGAACCCCAATTAGGTTAAAACTGGTGTTTGGTTGCTTGTGTTCATGTTCAAAGCAAACTTGGCTAGACAGGTTCGGATAAATTGTTCCTACCGGAGTAGGACTCAGACTCATTTGCATATGGCTGGGTGTAATCTAAGTTGGCATAGAGGCAAAAAAAAGACTGAGATGCAGATCTGAGTAATTACCAGTGGTTGAGATTATTTCAAGCATTCCATCCTTCACTTTTTTGTATTCCTTAGAGCGACTGGAATGCCCAAACGTGGGTCATGTGCTCACTGTACTATTGGTTCCATGCTGCACCGGACTGAAGAGGCTCAACTAAGCAGAAAGTGGTCCTGGGTTGCTTGCTTTCTGGTATGGAAAGGACCTGGGTTGGCAGGTTGGCCTGGATTTGCATATGGGTGGATTTAATTTGAGGTGGCTTAGAGGGTTAAAAAAAAAAAACGAAATGGGATGCGGATGGAGTAATTACCTGTGGCTGAGATTAATTCAAGCATTCCATACATCACAGTGTTGAATTAGCAGCATGTAACCGCTATGTTTAATAAGTTTCATACCCTGTTTACAAAATAGTTCCGGAAGATGCTGGAGTAGATCTTCCTTTGACTGGAATTGGTCATAATGGCTGTGGTGTACCTGGGAATTTGCAATGAGCAAATTCTAAAAAATGGATTGCAACTACTGCCATCACTTTCGTGAACACCCAGGGCTAAAGAAAGGACAAAGGGCAGGACAGTAAACTGAAAGTACACTGACCCCACCACGAACTGAAGGAAGCGTCTATGGCACTGCAGGTAAGGCACAAGAAAGTAAGCATCCTGCAAGTCCAACAAATCGAGTCTCCTAGACCAAGAGCGGGAAGAAACTTGGCCAGTCAACGTCTTGAACTAATCCTTCTGAATGAATGTGCTCAGAAATGGAAGATCTAGTATCTGCCTAAGTCCACAGTTCTTTTTTGGAACCAAAAAGTACCTGCCCGTGCTCCCCTCAGGAGTTCTATATGGCCCTTTTGGCCAGCAGTGACCGAACTTCCGAGGCAAGAAAGGAAATATGATCTGCTGTAGTCTGAGCAAAAACAGGTTTGACAGGAGGTGGAGCAGATTTAAAAGGGACAGGGAACCATGCTGAACAACCTGACGCACACTTCGGTCTGAGGTAACTGAACACCAGTTGTGCAGGTAAAAACAAATTCTGCCTCCTACATGGTGTCCATGACTATGGGAGGGGAAATCAAAACTGCAGTCGCCGCAGGCAAGGAGGACTGCTGTCCTTACTGGTGGCTATGGCCTCAGTTACTACCACATCCTCGGGCTGTCTCTGCGGTGGGTGAAACCCCAAGAGTGTCCTCCAAACTTTCAGTAATTTGGTGGAATTGATGAGCCATTGATAATTTAAAAAAAATCCCAAAGAGGAAGCCATAGCATGGCTCTCTTTCGAAGGCTCCACTGAAGAATCAGCTTTTTCCTCAAAACCCTCCAGTCATCACGTTGCATATCCATAAGGGATGCATGCAGGTCTCACTGGTGCCCATGGTGTGACCTACACAGACTGGCAATCAACACATACTCAAGCTGGATCCTGTCCACCCTGAATTGTTAGTGAAAAAACATTCCTGAATTCATCATGAAGGTCTGGCAAGATCTCGTTGGTCATATCCCAAAGGGCATGTGCATAGGATCCCAGCCGGCATACAACATTCAGGGAATGCTAAACTATGGAGCAAATTATTTTTTCAAATGAGACAATGCGCTTACAGCACTGCCAACCTAGTAGAGCTGTGAGAAATGCTTTGAGGTTAACTTTCCTGGTAAAAGCCTGAACTACCAAGCTCTCATGAGTCGGGTCAGAAAGGCCGGTTCACCAGGGGCAACCCACTGGCATTGTGCAAAGCTAGATATAGGCCAGCATCAGTGGAATGGGGTTTGGAGCAATTATCCACCGCCTCGTCAGGCGGGACATTTGGAAGGCCTTCAATGACGTTCAAATCTGATAGGAACAAGGCTTCCAGCTACAGTAGTAATTGTGCCAAGGAAGAGGCTGGCAATTGTCCAAAGATGGGGGTTGCACATTGGTTATGGCATAGTGTGACAAAGGCCTGGTGCAGGAGGATGTCAGCTCTGGATTGTAAACAAGTATCAGGGTCGGATCCAGCAGCAGAAGTACAGGAGTCGAGGCCAGCACTGGTGCAGTGGAGACCAAAGGGGCCTTTGATTCCAGAGTGGAGGCCTGGGCAAGTGCCAGTAGGGACCTGGACAACGGGTCAGTTGTGGCAAGTGCAGGATGCACCGGCAGTAGTTGTGCAGTTCGAGGACCAGAAGTTCTCCAGAGGGCGCCGGTATCATCTGAAAAGGTTGCAGCATGGCCTCTCTAAAGTTCTCCATCTGCTGCAGAGCGGACGAGCACCCTGGGAAGTTGGGCCGCATTGGGAACAGCCTTGGAGATGGCTTCGAAACAGATGGGGGAGCCTTTTGAGTGAGGTCCTTTGAGTTTTGACTCTGTGATTTCTCCCAGGTGTGGCAGTGTTGGGACTGCTTTTGTTTACAGCAAGGCTTCATCTTTGACTTACCTGAGGGGGGGCGAACTGGAGCAGGACTTCAATTTGGAGTGGGAGAGAGTATGTTGTTTGGAGCATGACCGGCCTCACTTCCTGTACTCTGAGATGTACAGTTTAGCCTGGTGCTACTAGATGGCCCTACGGTACACTAGCATTAGCATTTGTTGCAGGGCTCTGAGTCATGCCTAAACCCCAGACAGCACAAACAACAGATAGATCAGTAACCGACATGCATTTTGCAATCACAGAACGGTCTGAAGCCTGTGGTCTTCAGGGAAGGCATTTCCCCATCACACTGCCTAAAAAACGATTTTGGAATTGTTGAACCACTGCAAAAAATTTGGGAGTGAATCTCCAGATCCATGTTAAAGTCACAGAAATAAAGGAACTAACGTCAGCACACCACTGTGACACCTTTATATGGTTCTGTGCTGTCACTTTCATAGGCAGTGTGAGGCCGGTGTGAAGTCAGGTTGCATCACCTATAAGGAGGCTGGACCGACTGCTAGACAAAGTTCAAGATGCAGGTTGATACTGGGAGAATTCAAAAGGTAAGTAATCTGAGGGTAGAGGCATTCTTTTGAAATAGTTTTAACAGTCTAAATGATCATATCACTTAATCCCTTCATTCATTTCATTTTTTAAATTAGCCTTAGTTTTTATGTGTGAATATACATTTAGTTTCCTTAAATGTAACCTGCCTTAATAGCTTATATTTGTGTTCTAAACCTGTCAAAAGCACATACCCTTCACCAAATCAAATCTAAAACACAAGATTGAAAAGACAAATGAGCAATGAGAAAGCTATGTGATGCATTCTGCAGCAGATTAGTTCTCCATTAAACCTTGCTACAGAAATGAATTCCAGAACAGTGGCTACCTGGTTGTAGGTTGCACATCATGACTCCAGTTAAGTCAAAAGAGCAGAACATGAAAGACCTCTGAAGATCAAGTGACTAACTCAAGAAGTGAGAAGATGAAATATCCATGAGAATGTGACTGCCCCTTGTTTTGTCAAATTATGATTCACAGTGCTAAGAAACAATATTCCTACATCTCACACTTACCCGTGATCTTGCCATTGGCCTCAGACGGGGGTTGCCAGTTTACAATTATTGTGCGCGGTTTCCCTTCTTTGTTCACCACTGTGACATCTTTCGGTGGCGATGTTGGAACTGGTGGGAATAGAAAATATTAACAGTCATGCGTAAAAGAAGGTACATATAGGAAGCTGGCTCTTTAAATAGTGGACCAAAAAAGAGGTTCACTGTGTAAAGAGTCCATGCAACGCTTGTTGGTTTACAGAGGCAAAAATGATAACACTAAATGCTCTCTTTTTAGGCTTTTCAGAAGATAGTACCAAGCATTTGTTGTATTCACAGAAGCAATACATAAGAGAGACACTAAAGGATAAATCCAAGACCAATTTTGAAAAATAACTTGTGCTTTTATATAAATTTTGATACAGAGAACTTTTTTATCAGGTAGGTACTTTTTTAAAAATTGAATTTCACAGGTAAGTAAACAATTTACTTAAATGCATCTTTACGCAACAATGCTTCCCTATGTGAGAATGTGCTGCATACAGTTATTCACTGTCAGTTTCTGTGGGTCTCCTTCGGTACTTAGGGTCGAAGGGGGCAAACGTCCAAAGTACCATCAGCAGTTACTTGTTACCTACCCTTGGGCATCCGATGTAGAGATGCTGGTCTGGTTGGTAGCTGTGCGTGCTACACCGGTGGAAAGAAGGGAGGCCACCTAGAAACAGGCTGCAAAGGGGGCCTGGGGTATAAGTCTGGGAGCTCCCAACGGGTGGCTCGGGTAACAAGGGTCCTGGGAAGAAGGGGACACAGTCGGTTCGTCGGTACTTGAGCTGGGGTGCTCGGGCGTAGAGTGGATAGGTCAGCTGGGCTCTGTGCGTCCTACGGCCTTGCGGTTGTCAGTCTCGCCGGTTGAGGATGCAAAATCAGGGCAGCTGAGCGACTCTGGAGGTAGATCTCTGCAGTGCTGACGTTCCTGACGTCCCTCGATGGCTGCTCGGTCTCGGTGTGGTGGGAACCAGTTGAACTCTCAAGGGCTCTGTTTGCTGCAAGGGGTCCGGTAGCCCGGGTATTGGGCCTATGTGTGCCACTTGGTCCTAGTGTCCTCTCACTCGGTGGTGGGACAGGTCTGAGATTTCAGAGGCACAGATACCTCTTCCTGGGGGGCTGCTGCGTCGGGCTGGCCAGCGAGCTGCAACTCGGTGAACCAGACTTTGCTTCTTTGGTGCCAGCAGTCTGCAGTGGAGGAGCTCCTCTACCCAAAAGAGATTGCTGGCAATTTGCGAAGGGCTAGCAGTCTCCCAGGGTTCTTGGAAGATGTTCAGCTGCAGGACGAGTCACTGGCCACAATTGTTGAGACTGGTGCAGGCAGGGTTTGGCGCCAAAAGTCCACAGCAAGTCTTCAGTTCTTGTTTTTCTCGCAGCTCTTCTTTGTCCTCTTCTTCTGGATCCGTCAAATCTAAGTTCCTTGCATCAGGGGTGCCTCCTAAATCTTCAATTTAGGGGCGTTAAGGGGAGTGACAGGTAGTAGCCAATGGGCTACTTACCTTTAGGGTGACTACACCCTATATATGACCACTTCCTGTGGGAAGTGGGCATAACCCTGACCCAGAGAACCTAATTCCGCCAAAACTAAGAAAATGGAATTCTAAATTTCGTGTTCACATTAGGTAGCCCACCATAGGGGTGAAACTAGCCTGAGGGGAACCATGCCTCCTGACTAGCTAATTTTCCCACCTGTCCTGGTGCCAAATGGGCCCTGGGCAGGGGATGTAATTTCCCTTGTCTGGGGAAGCCTTAGGTCACATATCTCAGGCAGCAAAGGCCTTTGAAGCCGCCTGCCTTGATATGCTGATCACTTAGCCATCCAGCCGGAGCAGGCATTCTTTCTGCCTTTAGTGAGCGCGTGCTCTCACCTGCAAGGGGTAAGAGACCTGTCTGTGGTGGCAGGCTGGTCTACACCAGTCAGCCAGTACACTAGTAATCGGTAGGTTTTCGGGGGGCACCTCTAAGGTGCCTCTGGGTACATGTATTGATAAATCCATCACTGGAATCAGTGTAGGTTTATTAATACGAGAGGTTTTATTCCAAACATCTCTAGTTTCAGTGAAGCCATCATGTTGAGCCCAACCCTATTTAACGCCTATGTTTCATCCTTGGCGAAAATTGGTAGAAAATGGGGAATTGGCATTTGCTCTTATGCGGATGATACCCATCTGATGGTGGCTCTTGAGGAAAAATCTGAACTCACCAAAACTAACCTGCATTTCTGCCTCTCAGAGATGGCAGAGTGGATGTCTGAGCATTATTTAAAACTAAATGCAGGAAAATCAGAAATCCTGCTCTTTGGGGGCGCCAATTTAATTTGGAACGCCTCTTGGTGGCCACAAACTCTTGGTGCTGCTCCAACCCCCAAACAGAGCGCAAGAAACCTGGGCATCATCATTGACACCTCTCTATCCATGAAGGACCATGTGCGGGCCCTTTGTGGGAAAGGCTTTGCGACTCTGAAATTACTAACCAGACTTTTCCCTTGGATTCCACTAGAATGCAGAAAAACGGTCACACAGGCACTGCTTATAAGTCAGCTTGACTATGGAAATGCCCTGTTCGTGGGCATGACTGAGTTCCTTTTCACGCGGCTCCAGGTGCTCCAAAATGCTGCAGCCAAACAAGTATGCATTAAAAGCAGACTAAGTTCCGCATCAGCGTGCATGAAAAAATTGCATTGGCTTCCAATACGACAAAGAGCAGTATTCAAGCTGCTCGGTCATGCACACAAAGTACTATATCTAAGTGGACCCAGAATTCTCCAGGGAGAATTGAGTTCTATGTCCCTTCAAGGAGCCTTCGGTCACTCCATCAAGCATTAGCCAGAACTAAACGCATCAAGAAAGTGAGGACCGGGGGACGGTCTTTCTCATACTTAGCAGCTCAGAGATGGAATGAACTCCCCTTGGATCTACGTCTTACGACCGATTACCTGACGTTCCGAAAAAAGCTTAAAACTCATCTGTTCCCGAACAATTAACAACCATTAATTCTCCTATACCAGCAGCCAAGCATTGTTGCGACCAGCGCCTTGATATCCCTTGGGATGAATGATGCGCTCTACAAATAAATAAATAAATAAATAAATGGGGATCTCGTAAATACCAGTGTCCAGCACATGTTCTCAAAATGGCTTCCCTGTTCACTTGTAATATCTAAGAATCGACTTAGACATCACCGGGGCATATCTGCTCATGCAGAAATGTGCACACATGTAGTATAGTGCACCCTGCCTTAGGGCAGTAAGGCCTGCTGTAGGGGAGGTGTGCCATGTCGTGTATTTACTTTTCTCTGCACCATGGCACGCAGCCTCTAATGGAAGTTTGCATATTGGTGCTGAGTTGTCTCTTAGGGTTGCATAATCCATGCTGCAGCCCTTAGGGACACTCTTTAGCCTCCTTGCCCTAGGTACCAGGGGTACCATTTACTAGGGACTTACAGGGGGTGCTAAAGGTATTGCCAATTGGGGGAACAATTGTCCAGTTTTAGGGAGAGAGAGCGGGCACTGGGGTCCTGGATAGCAGGAACCCAGCGCACTTCTGTAAAAATTGCATTAGATACCAGGCAAAAAGTGGGAATGACCATGTCAAACAAGGGCACTTTGCTACAGTACACACTGCAGAAGTTCTGAGAGGCAGTAAGAATTTTAAAAAGTGATCTGAGGGAAACAATAGTCTCTGCAGTGGTACGCTACTTACAGCGGGCTTGGGATATTAGATCTAAAGGGCTTTCTGTAGGGAATCTGTAACCTCCCATGATTAGAGAAGGTATAAATTCCATAAGGGCTCACAATAAAAGCTCTTGGCACCAGTGGGATAGATCTAATATTGTAGTGCTTTCCAGACCAGATTTATTTTATCCTATAGAATAATTGCGAGCAGGACATAAAATTCTAACTTGTATCCTATTGCTGCTATGTGTATGTTTTGAAAATAGGGGACTACTAGGTGTTACTTGATAACTGCAGCGTAGACTAGAATAACGTATGCTTTATAGTGGTCATTTTGATTTTGCTCCAGATATCGATTATGTCATTTGATGTTTTGTCTATTTTATTTGGGTTTAACTAATTGATTGTGAACCATGTGACACTGGTACGACTCCTAGGATCACGAAAAACTCCTACTGGCATGGACTTTTCAGACAACATGACGGACCCTTTTTAGCCCACTTTTAGGACTTTGAGGTTTTTGTTGTTAATGGTTCTACTTGTCTAAGCAGGAGGATGCTGCATTTGTTAGGACCCTATTTGATGTCTATATATGTGACATTGTTCCTTGTATATATCAATATCTGCAATTTTAATATGTATTTTATCTGCAAGTTTATGGTAATTTGGACGAAATAAAGCACTACTACCACAGCCGAAGTTCTTTGTTTTTGATGTAGAGTATTTCTGCCATCTGCGCTAGGTCTGTGTGATCTGTATACCCTTTGAAGTAGCAAAATCAGAGAGAGGGGAAAGATAACCTTCATGGTGATTGTCATTTTGTTTAGTCTTTAAAAAATCTCCAGACCTTTATTCACGAGCATCCCTGCATACGTTATCCCCGTTTCCCTTATGCCTCAGTCTTTCCTACCAAAATTCTACATAATTTATTCAGACTTGTGAGTTTGCAGCAATTAATGTGCTCTGAGGATGTGGCGGTGCGAGTTGTGGACAGAGGGAGAGCAAGGACTAGAAGTGCCAGAATCAGCATAAAAGTAGTTTTTTCATAGTTCTGCTCGTCTTCCTTTCCAAATCGTTGGACATCTCATTGTGCAGCCTAAAACACTAGGTGAGTGAAAGCGTATACCCTCCTATAGCTGTGAAGAGAATTTGCAGAATTTGACTCAGTGGTACACTGCAGGGTTACATAAAAACTGCGAGATTCTGCGGAGTTCCGCAAATGGGCAGAAACAGGCCTGTTGCGCTGCTCGTGGTCTGATTTAGCGGCAGGAGTGCGTTATGTGCTAAACAATTAGCGCAAACCTCACCACGCGGCGTGCCAGAGGGTGCAGGTACTCAAGCTGATTTTGCTGCCGCTCGAGTAGATTTTCTAACCGAGTGGCAACCTTCTGACTAACATTTGTGACCACTCGCATTAGAAAACTCTTGCCGGATGTCCTCCTAGCACCCAGGAATCGCGCTAGAGGACGCCAAATCTCTCACACTTGCCGACTAACCGTCACAGAGCCAAATGCAAGAAAAAATACTGCCACGTGGTGATTGGCAGAATTTGACCAGAACTCAGTGTCAGAATATTTTGCCCACCTGGACCCTCCTGCCCCATATACAGATCACCTTTCTTGGAATAATCTCAGTTCTGTTTCTCCAGAAGCCTGCATCGTTGCCAGTTCTCCACCTGGCTGCACCAGGGCCCCCCAAGCTCTCCACATTTGTGCAATATTTCTTTTTGCAATAATATATATTTTTTGGCAATAATGACACCTAAACCCACAAAGGACATCTGATAGCTGTCTAAGTTCCTTCCAGAATATTTAACAGAGCTATTTTCGTGGTAAGGGTTATAATGTAGTGTGTTATTTTGAACAATGCCCTCTCAAACCCCTTCCAATATTTCTGGAGTATTTAACAGCTTCAGATCAAGGGGGAAGCAAGTCACCTGTAGCTTCCTCGCATATGGGGGATTTTTCTCTACTACGCACCACAGTTTCTCTATTGTATAGTATACTTGATATTAATGTTTAAACTGTACTAGCCTGTATTGGGCCGAAATTGCTATCTCTCTGGGTGCCATTAGTGCCGTCTGCCCCTTCCATGTCACCTTTGGTGATATTTTTGGCAAGATTTGCACTTTGACTGAACAGAATGTTTAAAAGTCCTGATCTGTAGAGGTCACTTAGGAAGCAGAGGAGTCTTAAGTCACAGGATGCAGAACAAATCTTAATGAAGGCTCTATAGGATCTGTGCTCAATGCGTTATGGAGCATGTTACAAGTGAACATTTGTCAGCAAAACTGGAATGGTTTATGGACTCCTAAAAGGAAGGTATCAAAGACTGGGTGAAGTCCTGTGGTACCGAAGACAGACAAAACTACTGCCTGACTGGTCCACAAAGCCGACATGTATGGCACCAGTAACAATTTCCGATTTTGTTCTCTGCTTTAACTTTCTTCTATGCTTTTTGTGTTTCTGTGCAAAAAGAATCCTATATCCTGTTCTGTTTCTGAAACACAAACATTTATTTTTCAAATCTCTCCCTCTCCACCAACTTGCTCTGCAGCACATTTGGACTTGTACAGAAAGGCGTTTTTCCAGACTACTCCTAGCAGCTGCACCAGTCCCAAGTAACGCTACAATTAAATGGTACAGAGACATGGGGAAAGCAAGCTAAATATCACCTTAAATGGATTTTAACAGAGGCCAATCCACCTTCTTAAGAGACTTACTGCTAAGAATCTCATCTACCCAAATGTTTCCAGATTGTGAGTGGTGGAATTCCACTGCAGGAATACCCCTCCACTGCAGCGCCTTGCAATTTTATATACTTATTCATTTATGCATTGTTAGAATGCTGCTCAACCACAGGGTATCACAGAGCTGTACACATCAGCAAAACTGTGATGTTTGCACCTCTGACACTGAATAGGTTAAAACATTTCAACACAGTAAAAAAAAAAAAGGACTTTTTTTTTTATTCTTTGGGAAAAAATTATATTCTCAGCACATCTAGTGTTGACAGGAAGCCAATTCCACAATAAAGAGATGGACTGGAGAGGGTTTGAATTCCAGCTTTGTAAGTTCCAGGAGTTTTACCAGTGATGCTTCAAAACACTGTCAGGTACCATACAAACCGAAGTTGCTCAACTCAGTGTTTTCCCAGTCGGGCGACTCATTGGTACCAATAGGCACTGCCAACTGAATACCTCAAATGTCACAGCTTTCTTGCAGATACAAAGTCAAGGGTCCCCTTCAGTACCCATCACTTAGACACAAATGAACAGACTACAGAATCTTATGATATCGGTTATTAACTTATTTCATGATGTGTATATTTAATTTTATTGATGGATGAACTTTACTTGTTATTTGTATGGATTAATGTATTTGCTTCATAAGAATCACAGTGAAAATATTTTGTATAAGAAAATAATTTTAATAAATGACATTTTTACATATAACTATGTTCAGTTTTTAGATAACAGAGTGATTGGGAGTAAGGATATATTGAGCCTGAATGAGATTCTATAAAAGGAAAATGCTACTTACCCAGTATGCATCTGTTCTTGGCATATAGAACTGTAGTCTCATATGCTTGTGCATAGATCGCTATCTAGTGTTGGGTCCGGATGTTTGCACTTTGTTTTTCTTCGAAGAAGTCTTTCCAGTCACGAGGTAGGTGACTCCTCCTTTCGGTGATAGTGCGCATGGGCATCGACTCCATTGTTAGATTGTTTTCCCGCAGAGGGTGATAATGGAGTTAGTAAGAGTAGTAAAAGGAGATGTCCATGAATGCATGTATCTAAGTAAGATATTACTGCAACAGGTATAGGTACCCGGGGAGGCGGGTGGGCGCATATGACTACAGCTCTATATGCCAAGAACAGATGCATACTGGGTAAGTAGCATTTTCCGTTCGAGGCATATGAGCTGTATATCATATGCTTCTGCATAGACTACATAGCAGTTATCTCCCAAAGGGGTGGCTAACCTGTAGCTGTTGCAGTGGTCTGAAATAGTGTACGTAAAACTGCCTGGCCCACACTAGCTTGCTGTCTTGCTAACACATCTAAACAATAGTGTTTTGTGAATGTGTGTGGTGTAGACCATGTTGCAGCTCTGCAAATGTCATCTATGGGTATATTTCCTAAGAATGCCATAGAAGCCCCTATTTTGCGTGTAGAATGCGCCCTAGGTTGAATTGTTAATGTGCGTTTAGCTTTAATGTAGCATATTAGAATGCACTTAACTATCCACCGTGCAATACTGGATTTTGATATTGGATTGCCTTTATGTGGTGGAGCACAAGCAACAAAAAGTTACTTGGTTTTCCCCAAAGGTTTTGTTCTTTCTATATAGTATAGTAATGCTCTTTTGACATCTAAGGTATGAAGAGCACGTTCTGCCACTGAATCTGGTTGAGGAGAGAACACAGGCAACTCAACAGATTGGTTGATATGAAAAGCAGAAATGACTTTAGGTACAAATTTGGGGTTAGTCCTTAGAACCACTTTGTTTTGATGTATTTGTAAAAATGGCTCTTCTATTGTTAGTGCCTGAAGCTCACCCACTCTCCTCAGATGTGATGGCTATGAGGAAGGCTACCTTCCAAGTGAGGAATTGTAGTTTGTGCAATGGTTCAAAAGGTGGACCCATGAGTCTTGTAAGAACTATGTTGAGATTCCACACTGGAGCAGGTGGAAGTCTGGGTGGAATGACTCTTTTAAGTCCTTCCATAAATGCTGTAATTGGAGGCACTCTAAAAAGAGACAAATTTGTCAATTTTGAAGATATGCAGCTATTGCAGCAAGATGTAAGCGTATAGATGTGTACGCTAAATTGGAACGCTGTAGATGTAGTAGATAGCAAATGAAGTTTTGAATTGAAGCATCTAGCGGATTGATTTTATTGTTGTTACAGTAAATGACAAACCGCTTCCACTTTGCTGCATAGCATGCTCTTGTGGAAGGGCGTCTAGCCTCTTTGATAATGTTAATGCAGTCTGGCGGAAGATTGAGATAACCAAACTCTAGGATTTCAAGTGCCAGATCGCAAGGTTGAGATGACTGGGATCTCGATGCCTTATCTCTCCACGGTTCTGAGTGAGAAGACTGGGAGCAAGGCGTAGTTTTTGGTGAGGAACTACTGATGGCTCCAATAGGGTTGTGAACCAGGGTTGACGGGCCCATGTGGGAGCAACTAGGATTAGTGTCAGGGACTGCTGTCTGAGCTTCCAAACCACTAATGGAATCAGTGGGAGAGGCAGAAAAGCGTAAGCAAATATCCCTGACCAATTTATCCATAGCGCATTGCCTTTGGACAATGGGTGTGGATACCTGGATGCGAAGTTGATGGGGAGTCCACATGCCCTGAATGGTATGTTTTTGAAGATGAGCTCCCCAACCAGTGAGCGATGCGTCTGCTGTTAGCACTATCTGTGGAAACTGGTCGACGAATGGCCGCCCCTTGGAAAGGTTTTGCATGTTCCACCACTGCAGAGAGCGATGGGTGCGGCCATCCACCAACACTAGATCTGATAACTGACCTTGAGCCTGGTTCCACTGACGTGCTAAGCATCCTTGTAGGGGACGCATTTGGAGTCTTGCGTAAGGAACTATTAAAATGCAAGATGCCATCATTCCTAGCAATTGCATGAACAATGGAGCTGGTAGTGAGTGTTGAGGTTGAAACTGCGATATTAGAGTCTGTATGTTGCAGATCCTGACTGGGTTGGGACACGCCAGAGCTTTTTGAGTGTCTATTGTGGCTCCTAGATACACTTGTGTGTTGGATGGTTGGAGATGAGACTTGGTGAGGTTTACAGTGAACCCGAGGTCGTGAAGCAGTTGGACTGTCTTTCGAGTGTGGCGTAGGCAGCTCTGTTGCGAGCTGGCTTTTATTAGCCAGTCGTCTAGGTAGGGGAAGACGTGAATGTGCTGTCTTCTTAGATGAGCCGCGACTACTGCTAGACACTTTGCGAAAACCCTGGGTGCTGTGGTTACTCCGAATGGGAGAACTTTGAATTGATAATGTTGGCCGTCTACCATAAACCGGAGGTATTTGCGGTGAGCAGGGTGAATGGGAATATGGAAATAGGCATTCTTTAGATCCAGAGTGGACAGTAAGTCGCCGTGTTGAAGGATTGGGAGATCCTGTTGAAGTGTGACCATGTGAAAGTGGTCTAATAGGATGTAGAGCTTTAGTTGTCTGAGGTCTAATATGGGTCTTAACGAGTCACCCTTTTTGGGAATTAAGAAGTACAGGGTGTATACCCCGGTCCCTTGTTATTGTGATGGGACTGGTTCTATAGCTTGTTTTCCTAGGAGAGAGAGAACCTCTTGCTTTAAGAGTGAGAGATGTTCCGGTGACATTGCATGTGGTCGTGGAAGGATATTTGGGGGATTGGCTGTAAGTTCCAGGCAGTAACCATATTGGATAATTTGCAGTACCCATTTGTCTGAAGTGATGGAGTTCCAGACAGGGAGAAATTCGGAGAGACGTCCCCCGACAGGAGTGGAATGATCGGGGGGTACAGGAAGGAAGTCACTGTTTGTTGTTGGAGGGGGAAGAGCGTGTGGAGTTGCCTCTGTCTCTTCCCTTGCCATTGTTACCTCTAAAACCTCCTGTGAAATAACCCTTTGGTGAGGGGGATTGAGTATTACCCTAGTAAGAGGAGGAGGTCGTGTCAGTGGATATGTTTTTAGAGCCACCCCTGTAAAAGGAGCGGCGAAAGGAACCCCTATTGGAGGGTGACTGCAAAGCCCCCATGGACTTTGCGACCTCTATCTTTTTTCATTTTTTCCAGCGAGGTGTCAACTGCTGGTCCAAAGAGATGTTCCTTATCAAAGGGTTGGTTGAGGATGGAGGTTTGCACCTCAGGTTTGAAACCTGAAATTCTCAACCAAGCATGCCTTCGTAAGAGTACGCTGGTGTTAATTGTATGGGCTGCTGTGTCCGACGCATCTAAGGCACACCTGATAGAGGTATTTGTAATGAGCTTACCCTCTTGAATAAGGTCACTAGCCTTAGTCTTGTGTTCGTCGGGTAAGAACTGCATGAGTTTCTCTAACTCATCATAGTGAGCCCTGTCATAACGAGCTAACAAAGCTTGATTATTGGCAATACGCCAATGATTAGCTGCTTGTGAAGCTACTCTTTTGCCTGAGGCGTCAATGAGCTTGGACTCCTTATCTGGAGGAGGAACTTCACCTGATGTTTGGGAATTGGCTCTCTTGTGAGCATTAGAAACTACAAGAGAGTGTAAAGGTAACTGACCTTTGATGTATGTAGGGTCGGTGGGTGCGGGCTTATATTTTTTCTGCACCCTAGTAGTAATAATTCTTGCCCTGACAGGGTCTTTGAAAATGTCCTCAGTGTGCTTTAACATGCCTTTGAGCATAGGTAATGTATGAGTGACTCTGTGAGAGGAACTAAGAGTTTCAAAGAGGAAATCCTGCTCTAATGGTTCTGAATGTAACTCCGCTCCATGATCTTGAGCAGCTCTATTAAGGAGCTCAACGTATCCAATGTTATCATCTGGTGGGGAGGGCCTGGAGGGGTACAAATCTGGATCAGTGTGATAATCCTGCCAAGGATCAGTGTCTTGTGGGGGATCTTGGTTGTCATCCCCATCATCTTGTGGGTTAGGTGAAGTTGGTGGTGAATTTTCAGGTGAAATAAGTAAATTGGGATTAGTGGGAGAAGTAGGTGGGATGTAAGGAGGGGAAGGGTTAGTAACCACACTTTTCTTCTTTAGAGGAATGTGGTAGTCCTCTGGTAAGTCCAATTTCCCCTTTTTTGGTAAAGTAGCCTGAATATGGCCTGTATCAGGGTGAATCACCAACTTTTTCTGTTTCGGATCCGAAATAGAGTGATCGGACAGAGGCTCTTTTGACGGAGTCTCTTTTTCCTTGGTTGCCTGTTTCGGCGTCGAAGGTTTCGGCTTGGTCTTGTGTTTCGGTGCCGAAGGTGTTGGGTCGGCACCGAGACGAGGCCAGTTCGAGCCCGAACCGGAAGGCTTTTCTTCATGTTTCGGAGCCGGGCCCGAGGGCGGGGCGTCGGAAACATTTTGTCGGTGCCGACCTTGGCCCGAAGGCAAAGGCGGGACCGGAGCCTTTGTCTTAGGTTTTTGGGGGGGCAAGGGGTTGTCTTTACTCACGGTACGCTGACCTGGAGTAACTTGCTCCTCTTCTTCGACGTCCGAGTCGGCCTCGGACACGGAGAAGGTTTCTTCTTCTTCGGCTCCTTGGGTATGATGTTTGGAGTCGGAACCTTCGCCGAATATGTCCGGTGCGGAGCCGCTTTGCTATTGCATCTCGTGACGTCGAGCCCGACGATCACGAAGAGTCTTTTTCGATCTGAAGGATCGGCACGCTTCGCAGTCTTTCTCGACGTGTTCCGGGGACAGACAGACAGGTTGCACACTTCGTGCAAGTCGGTGCATGGAAATTCAACACGACACCCGGGACATAACTTGAAGGGAGTCCGTTCCATCGACTGCTAGAGCGGTCGGCGCAGGTAGGCCCGACGGCCTTCCACGAGTTTTCCGATCGAAGATTTTAAAATTGAAGCGATACGCAACGAATGGGGAACCGCGATCGATGACAATACCGTCAAGGGCATGGATTGCGCGTCGAAGGGGTCTGAGAAACGGTGCCGAACCAGAGAGCAGCAATACACATCCGAACCCGATGGCAGAAAAAAAACAATCTAACAATGGAGTCGATGCCCAGGCGCACTATCACCGAAAGGAGGAGTCACCTACCTCGTGACTGGAAAGACTTCTTCGAAGAAAAACAAAGTGCAAACATCCGGGCCCAACACTAGATGGCGATCTATGCACAAGCATATGATCTACAGCTCATATGCCTCGAACATCATTTTTCTAAGGTGCAATCCAAAATCTCTAAATATGATCACATGGCACATCCTAAAGAACACGCACACTGTCAGTAGAAGTAACAACTCTGGCTCCATGCGTGTTACAAACATTACAGAAATACAATTCCAGCATAGCACAACAGCCACTCCTGCAATATTCTGCACTTATCTCAGAATGGTTATTTCTTGAAAACAGTCAATGGCTTACTATTATCATGCTGACTGAGTGAGGAGAGATAATTCATGAGTAGAGTAGAATAACATACCTAATTCAAATGTTGTACCATGGGCAGTCATGCTCCATGTGCTCGACCTTCTACCTTTGGTAACCATTACAGAAAATTCATACAATGTATTTGGTTTTAGTCCAGTAACTAAATATCCCAGAATTGTTGTGTTTGCCATCTGAAAAACAAGGAAGTTACAGTAGATAGATACGTGATCTGTAATAATAATCATGATCATTGCCAATTTTTAACATTTGCTTTGTTCGAGGACTTGTCAGTGTCTCCATTGACACCTTACAATACACAGTCTGCTATGCTCAATCCCACCAGTTAATGTTTACTTAAGGAAAACGTGTACATCTTAGACACCATGTACATTGTTGGTCAACAATGTCTTTTTCCACAAATGGACACTTATGGTTCCTAGACAGGCAGACAACATTCCTACCTTTAAACAGGGATGAAGCTGTCTGCATACAATTATGACCTCCACATAGGTCGCCAAATTCCACCTCTATACATAACCTCTTAATACCGATTGGCTCTACGCTTCGGTGTAAGCTACTTGCCTCTCCACCTCAACACATATTCTGCTTGTCATTGCATATCCTCAACTGAGCGTGCTTCTACAAAGCTACTTTACAATTTACATTTGGGCATATTGGACGTACACCTCTGCCCAGACCAACTAATCTCCTCCACCAATTCTCCTCCTGCTCCCTAATGTTATTCTTTATTTAGAAATATGCACAGCTGCTGTTTCTTCATTTCCTACTCACTCTGTGCATACCTGGTTCCACTTTCGCTACTTTGTGCCAGTCTTTTGTACCCGTTTTCTCTCTAGTACTTTTTGTGCAAATATGCCCCTAACAGTTTCTCCCACTTTCATCAGCTGATATTGTACAGCCTCTTAAGCAAATACCTTTACTTACACACAGCTCTGTTACCTTACAGCAAAATAACCTTGCACACACCTACTTCCTCCACTTAAACCAAACTTCTCTATATGCTGCAGACCAAATACCAAAATGTTGCTGTTTGTAACCATATGCACATGCCAGTCTGGTCTCCTTCAAAAAAGGCTCATCTGCATACAATTGTCTACAAACTCTCTACACAAACCCCTCTTCCCCTCTCCACCTTCTACACAGACCTCGTTTCTGCTGCTGCCCTTAATCTGCTCCTTGAACATCCCTCCAGCCTAACCTAATCCTCACCTTGTACTTTGTGTTGGCTGGAATGTTCGTTTTCCAGCGAACGGTATAGAAGCGGGCATCATTGTTCTTCTGGCTCTTTGGCAGCGAGTTGTCCGCCCAGGAAATCCTTATCGTATCATGGGTGAGTATTGAAGCTTGAACTCCCACAGGAGGCATCATAGGGGTAGGATCTGGCACTGGAGTGTATGGAGCATTAATAACAAATGAATCAACTTCGGATGTGTCTGGGCAGACGGGAAATTAAGGGGAGAATGGTGGGAAACAAAAAGGGCAGGAGAACAGGGCCGGAGAGAGCATGTATATTTTGGGGGAGTAAGGCAAGAGAAGTGGGATTGATAGGAAGGGAAGGAGGAGACAAACATATGACAATACAAAAAGTGGGACAAATTATCAAACCAGAACGAATAGCAATAAAAGAGAAATACGAGAATCCAGATGAGGTGAAGGCAAGCAGAGGAGAGAAAAAAAGAGCCTGGAGTTAGTAAGCAGCATTAGTACAGAGAGACTCAAAAAACATCCTCAGACTGCCCTTTCCACTATGCTATCCCTTCTGCAGCAACACGCCAGATCCCTTATAAACTGGTCCCTAGACTTGCCAATTACTGAATACATTTTAGTTCATGTTGGTGCCTGTGCACCAAGCTCTGAAAGTGAAGGGTGTATGCATAAAACATGCCACCTCCAAGAGGGCTGAACTCCCCGAGACAGGGCAGAGACGCATGCTGAGGCCATACGTTACTTAGCAAGGCACACTCCATAAGCAAGACCGACTCCATTATGGGAACAAGGCGAAATAAATTGGTTTCTCATCCCTAAGGGTTTGTCAGAAGCCTTATGTGGCAGCCAGCACTACACAAGACATTCTTTAGTAATTGAGAGAATTAGACCAGCACTCTTCCATAAAATGTATGTGTATAGGCTGTAGGAGGAGTGAAGTCTAACTATCCTCGGGAGGGGTTGGGCCACTAAGAGTTCTGTGTTATGAATACATAGTACCACAAAATGGATTCTTGGGACATTCAATGTTCCATAATACTAAATTCCAGAAACATAAAGTGCTTTTTTCATTTCCAATGTTACTTCTGTCCTTTTTTCTGAAGATTAACAGCTGAAAGTCAACACTAGGCAGCAGCCATCCTTCCCCCTTCTAGCTATTCTCTAGACGCACTTTAAGTAAAAGAAGATAATTTTTGTGGAGCACACCTTGCAATAGATCCACAAAGTAACAAAGCAGAGGGCCCTTTCTGAGAAGTGAGTATCAGAAGACCTTCTGTGCATGGACAAAAAGTGTACATTCCCTGTAGTAGTAGTGTCCAAGGGGCATTTTATACTTTCACATACCTGTATTGGTTCTGGTCACTGCGCTCTCATAGAGAGGAATTCCTTCACCCACATTATTGTAGGCCTTCAGAGTGATGACGTAGTGTGAACTGGGATCTGTGGAAGACACAATGCATGCACACAGAAAAACATTATCCTGGATGACATAACATTGGCTCTGGATGACAAATCTGAACAAAATACATGCACTGATCTTGGAGAGTTGCATGCAGAGTATTCAAGTGGGGTGGAAGCGGGGCAAAGGGAAGACTGGATTTTCCACTGAAAGCCACGTATGGAATTATTGGAAAGCAAGTATACAAATATACTGCTGTGTGTCCATAGCCTATGGGTACTGCAAAGAGGGGAACTAGATACACAGCATGGCTAAAGGTAAAGCTCTATGTCTGGGTACCCACCAGGCACAGTTGTGGGTAGGAAGACGGGCACTTCATGTGGTGAATGTCTGCTGCAGGTATGAAGACTATGTACAGTACATCACCCAGTGTGTTCTGGGGGCGTCAAGGACCCACAGGGGATGAGTTCAGGGGAGAGACTTCACAAATTAGACAAATGTAAATTTGACATATATTGCTGACCTATGACAAAACGCTGAAACAGGTGCCAGTTCTTGAAACTTTCAAACTAAAGGCCCCTTTTCAAATAAATTCTTACAAAAGATAAGTCTTCGTCTTTTAGAGAGCTGAGTAGAGGTAGAAAATTTCACCTGGAATACTATGGTTCTCAATTCTGGCTGTTTATCCAATGTACAAAGTTATGTTAGCAGAAACAATAACAAAACTATGCATACTGAAACACAAAAGGCTGAAATCAGATATTTGGCAGCCAGAAATATATGCCTCATACAAGAGCAGGGTTAATGACTAGAGCGAAAGATCAGGAGCTTAAAGCATGTGACTGACATAAAAGCGCCACACTAGGGCTAGAAGACCCACAGGGATAACCAAGAAGGCCAATGCCTAGGATATGGAATATGGATTCTTATCTCTTGGGTACAAGTTTAGATAACCCGATTACTCAGTTCTGTGATAGAGAACAAGGAAACAATTTCTGTACTGTGCAATATGCATAAAAAATGTCAAAGTGCAGACCCTGTGTACTAATAAAAGCTGACTCTTACCCAAGTTTTCAATGGTGTAATAGCGCTGCTTGTGGTCCACCTTCATGGTTTGTGCGTGCGGGCTGCCAACACCATAGCCAATAGCATAGCCTCTGACCACGATATTCTGATTTTCTGGTGGTGTCCAGCTAACCACAATGCTTGTGATCAGGGGGCGTACATGAAGGGAACTTGGAACATCAGGCACACGGGTTTCTAAAAACAAGAGTCATTTAATTCAGAGTAAGAACAGATATAAATAAGGATTTCCCACTAAGCCACTTTACCTATGTTAGTGTGCAATTATTTACATTAAACCTGGTTTGCATTACATTCTTTTTACTAAAAGGCTGTAGTTTAATATCTCAACCAAACTCAATTTAGGTCACACAAAGTAGTACATAATGTACTTGGTGCTAACTCCATGAACAGCTGCCAAATGCCCACATGGGGTTTACAATGATGTAATTCCATGTTGGGATTTTATTGAGCCCATACAATGTTTAACGTGAAACTACAGTGCTATGGATTAAAAAGTTAGGCCTAGATGGAGGTGTCATGTTACAGGAGGCTACTTGTAATCTATCCCCATATTCTTGTTCAAATACACAAGTTTTTATGCCACCATGCCAGTAAGCAGACTGTTAGAAAACGAACAGGCAAATCCATAATGTGCAATGCCTGACAGGCCAACTGTGTCTAGCTTCAGTCAATCACCAATCCGACAAACTCAAATGCAAGCATTAAAAACACATAGAATTATGTTAATTAAATAAATGAACAGTGATGTTGTCACTACAGAAACACAAATTTCCAATCCCTGAATCATTTAGTTGACCAAGGGGGGACAAAGGGAAGGTAAAAGGAAGCTACAACAGAGAAATAATATATTGCCCAACATCACCTGGAGCTTGCAGCACCTTATTGAGCAATCTTAAGTCTATGCCACGAAGCTCCAGGTACCACTTGAGTTAGGATTGAATAATCTGGCATGGTATAAGAGCATTTCTGTACTTGTTTGTCTGCTTACCATCTAGATCACTCTCAAAGGTTTCTGCAGATGCCCACTCTGTGGCTGGTCCAGTGCCATTCACGGTCAATGCTGCCACACGGAAGTTGTACTCTGTCCCCCTTTCCAAACCTGCAGTCATCACAGAATGGAAGATACATTAGACATAGGAAGACAAGCACTCGTACAAACTCAGAAAGTATGAGATGGGGACAAGCATCCAGTTGGAAGACTCAGTTGTAGAAAGAAGATAGGAGAACAACTTGACGGCCATGTGAGGAAGAGAACTAGGGGGAAGGTTAGCTTACTTGCAAGAACGCCAGAAGTGGGGAAATTGCTAAAGTACCCTAGGTGTAAGGTTGGCGTGGAGACCAAGTAGATTTTGCAAGAGAAATAGAATGTTAGAGAGAGGATAACGGGTTAGTAATCATGGGGTTAGGCAGGGTGAAACTAAGTTAAGTTAGGGTGAAATAAGAGAGGTGTCATGCGTGAGAGGGATCAAAGGCAAGCAGGAAAACATGCTATTCCCTTCCTCAGACTTGTCCCACTGCCATGGCATCAAAAGCAAAGGAAAGTTAATATGCATTATCAATGCCCTGAGAGTCCCTAGGTGCTCTCCCAAAGTAGCCATAATTGTAATCATTACATGGTTAACAAAGGTCCTAGAGCTGCTAATTTGAATGCAGTCATGCAAAAAGTAAGGCATTTGTCTTCCTATTAAGCAAACAATGAGGATCAGGAACAGAATCACTAAATTAAGAGCTTTTTAGAGATGTGTATGGTCCTTCTACAAGGTCACAGCAGCTCCCAGAGTTTGGGAAGAGGAGGAAAACAAGCAAAATAATCCCTAATCGTTATTTGTTGGAAGCACAAAACTATGCACAGTCAGCTATTCATAAAAAAGAGTAAACAATCACACAGGGTACTTGCAGAGGAGCCATGTCAGGAGCTGAAACTATTTGATGGAACAAAAATAAAGGAGAGAATCATGCCAAATTTCAGAAGAAAGAGGTAATATATACGAAGGATGGAGCAGAGGAGCTTTATTTGGACAACACAGTAGTTCACATTAAGCACTGAGCTTTCCAGCTCAGGATTTCAGTAGGAGCTCCCCCAAAAATACGAAAAAGTAGGCTAGCCGCAAAAACAGCAGCGGGAGTTGGCAACTCACCGTCTATCTGCTGGAAAAGCTGTGCCCCACCAATGCTTTCAGTCACGTCACTTTTGCGGGACACCTTTCTGTAGCGAATTTTGTATCCGGTGATCTGACCATTGTGTGTGCCTGGAGGTGGAGGTTGCCAGTGGACAATGATACTCTGGAAAAGAAAGGCCAGAAAGCATTACACAAAACTACCAATAAATCACGGATTCCTTTATGTCCTAATCATAAAGACTGGCCCAACATGATAAGCAAACTAAACCAGAAACAAGACCACTTCTCACCATAGATATCAGATGGTAAGGCCACAACCACACAATATGTGCAGCTAGAGAAGCTGCACTCTGCCTGATCTTACTTGGAAGTACAATAGTGTATTTATATTACTATTGCCTTTGATGAGGACAGACATGCAGAGAGACAGACCATACTGTGGTAGAACAAAATGTAACACAATTGAGCCAGAATCTTAAACAGAGGAACAGAAAAGTGATTAAAAAAATAAAAACATGTACAAAATGCAATATCTTTATGGATTAACCATCAACATGGTGGAAAATTGTATGGATGTATACATGTCACTTTTTACGACTGTGAGAAGACTAGTAAACGTTAGTTGTGCTAAAGGCAGGCACAGAGAATTTCAGACTCATTCATTTCACTGTAACGTGTAAAGTTTATAGTTTTACATCCCTACCAGTGAATGCTCTAATTTCTCACAAATACTCAGGTAGTGCATCGGACCGAGGAAAAGCCAGCCCTAATTGCAGATAGTGTATATGTCTTCAGCAGAAGTGTGATAGCTGGTGTGATAAAAGTTGACTATTTTGAGACATGAAAAATGTGGGAAATGTTTGAGATCAGACACACTATTTCTGTGTAGTTCTGACAAGTCCTCAAAATAACGTTAGCCTCTAGTTAACTTGACCAGCTACTGCATCCACAGCACCATTAACTCTCATGGGAAGATATCTTTTCAAAAGCTGGTCACGGAGTATCTCTGTTTCAAAGTCCCTCAGTAGTGCACTGGCTTGTGGGCTAGGGACTGCACAAAAACAAATCTCACAACGGCACTTGAAACTTAGTAAATATGATTTTTTTTGTCCCAAAGAGACCTAGTATCCTTGCTAAACCTTTGAAACAATGATGAATTTACACGTAAGCGTTCTATAAATGTGGATTGAATGATTATCACAAAAGATAAATAAATTTGAATCTGGGTCTAAAAGAAACTATTGCCGAGAACAAATTAGTATTGGTTTGCCATCAAATTTCAGCCTTACGGTCTGATAAAGACGACAGCACAATAATATGGCACTACTCCATACAACAAAAACATAAGCACATCATTAAATAAAGTCTTATTGTCAATGAGTGCCTATCATCAAAAGTGTGCTAGCGCTTATTAAGTAAACCCAATATACTCTTCATAAAAAAAAATGACCAAAACTATCCATAAAAAGTAAGCATTTTTGGGACATTGCAGGAACTAAAAGAAACTAATCATGTGTCTGTATTAATGGATTTGCAGCTTGAGACTCTTCTACATACGCATATCATATTTCCTCAACTGCCCCCCCACCCCCCTCATTGGGAAGACTGAAATTTGCATGCAAATCTAGATGAGCTTCAAGTTGCAAAACGGTGCTTTCTTTTGCAGCGCGAAATCTCTTCTAGAATCACATGCACATATAGCAGTATTAATTCCCCAAAAGGCAGGGAATAGCCATTTTGAATGCTCTGTAAGACCCATTTGCCAGATGCAATGGATCGCCAGGCTTAGAAGAAATGTTGGAACCTGCCTTCCCCCGCCATCCCCTCCCCCCACTGGTTTGGCATACGAAACTAAAGGCAAACTAAAGTGACTTAGAGGCTGTCATAGCAGAGGAAGCGGAATTGGAAGAGTGATGCCCCTGTAAGCCTGCACGCTGCCTGCTAAACCCACGTTCACGTCCTCGAAAGGACTGGGGTGTCTGCTACATCACTTGTTGGGATACCTGCTTCAGTCTATATGTCAGCTCTCTGAATTTGCCTTAATTTCCTGAATTGATGCTGGAATTTTTGAAAGGGTTTAACAAATCTCAAAAAGCATGCCGCAGCTCTACGATCCTTAAAACGCTACAACACAGCATCTGCCTTCTCGACCAAAAGGCAGGACCCATCAAATGCATATCTATGAGGGAGTCCTGGACATCGCTGGAGAATCTTGTGTAATGCACCCACTCGTGACAACGAAGGACAATACCAGTACCAATTGCCCTCTCTAGACAATCCGTAATATCCATACCATTTCAAATAACTTTGGCACGTTCTGTCCATAATGGATTGTGTGGGCAAAAAAGGCCCCAAGGTCTTCCACCTAGATCTCGTTGTCCCAAAGGTCATGTGTGTAGCGGCCCTGCAAACTAACAACATTTAAGAAGCACAGTGCAAAACTGGCTGAACACAACATGCGCTTGCCAAAAGTATCAATCCGCTTGGATTCCTTATCCAGAGGAGAGGTAGGAAATGTGTTAGGGTTCACCTTACTGGTCAAGACCTATACAATAGGACTGAGTGGGGTGATTGGTGAGAAAATACAGGATAGCAGACGTCAGTTTGTGACATCCGGTTATCTGCATATTCGCAGGCAGGAGCAAGGCCACAGTCAAATGGCCAACAAAGTATCAGTTAGGACATAATTAAAAGGAAGCCAGGGTTTTGAAGTTGCTGGTCCCTGCACAGAATCTCAGTTAGAACATTTGTTTTGGTCTCAACTGAGGATAGCTGCAATTCTAGTGCCTAAGCTGCCCTCTGGACCACCACTGCAAATGGGTAACTTTCTTCCATTGGAGGTCCAAATGGCGAGTCAAACTCCCTTATCAGGCAAGGGTGCCCAACCCACTGGCATTTTGTAATTCTATTTATAAAACGTTATCAGTGTAGTGAGGGGGAGCAAGCCACCCCAAATCACTATCAACATAATCACCAACATCTTAGGATGTCCCTAGCTCTGGCATAGGATCAGAGTCGGAATCAAAAAGACAATGGAGCCTCTGCTAATAGGCGTGATGTAAAAGATGCACTGGGTTAAAATCAGGTTGCATGACGATGAGTTGCGCTTTTATGATTTCATAGTGATATTGATCAGTCTCGAGCCAATAAATTTGGTGCCTGCATTGGGTCATCCTCCAGCACTGGTGGGTTCGGCATTGGCGTCAACGTAGCGGGAACCGTCATGGATCTAGGGGCCAGAGTAGAAGTCTGGACCGTCATTGGTATGGGTCTAGTAAAGGGACCCAAGCGGGCAGACGAACAGCACCATGAAAAAATTCGTCAGCAGAAACCTGACTGGAGGCCTCTGCAGTAGCACGGAACCCAAAGGAATGCCAGAGGGAGCTGGAAGCAAATGAAAATGTGCGGCATGGCCTCCTTGAAGGCATCCATCTGCTGCGGGGTCAACAACAGCCCGGGAAATTCAGGGCAGGTCGGGACCAGATCAGGAATCTGTTCTGGTGTCGAAGACCTTGAGGGGGTGCCACTAATATTGTGACATTCTTGCACTTTCTCTTTGCAATCAGAACGGCGGGATGGGTTTGAGACGCATGTAGTTTCCTAGTGCTTGCACTTGGACTTCGATTACTGGAGGATTTGATCGGCTGCGAGTCCACACCTGTGACTTGGACTATGACCTACGCAAGTGCTTTGTCTTCCTTTGTTGTACGGCATACAGCTTCATCTCCCGGTCTCAGATTTCCTTTGGGTGCATGAGTTTGGGTTTCACGCAATGTAGAGTCGTGCCCCGAGCCGAGAAACCACAGGCACACCTTGTGTGGATCTGTGAATGACATCTGCTTCATGCAGTTGCGGCATGGCTTGTGTACCACACTAGATATCTTTTAATTTCAAGGTCTAACCCTTTCTGGTGATGGTTCACATTCTTCCCTTACGATATTAAATGCCTTCTCTGGTAACTGCAAGTGACGGAACTCAGAAGTCTCAGAAGGCACATCTTCAACTGCAGTTCCATTAGATTAGGTTTGAAAACCTTAGCTCCTTGCATGGTGAGCTTTTCATTCTGTAAGGGTATTTTTACACATATCCCATAATATATGTGCATCAGGAGAGAAACCATGTTTGCCGTGGCCAACTGGGAGTCGCTATAATCAAAGTCACGATGGGTGCCCAGAACTTCTCCAAGACTAGAGGTATTGGAAGAAAAGCATAAGCAAAAGTCCCATACCAGCTTATCGACTCAGGATGGTAATGCCTGAATGCGAAGGACTTGAATTTAGAATTTTCTGCAGCAGCAAATAGGTCTTTTAGTTGAATTCCCCAATGTTGGAACACTGCTTCTACCAAGAGTTGCTTAGTCCCCATTCATGAGAGCTTTTAGTTCACCAGCATAACACATCTGTGTGAAAGTTTTCTACGCCTGCTATATGGTTCGCCACCAGGTGAATGTTTCTTGCTTACTGCAAATGCTTTATGAGATTTTAAAGTGGGTAAGAGATTGTTCACAGAATGGAACAGTTTCTTACCTGTAACTCCAGTTCTCTCGTAGGGGTATTTCCATGATAAGTCATAAGCACTTGAATAGTCCCGCCCACGTGCTGGGACCTCGGAGCCCTTCTTTAGATATATCTTCTTAAGTGGGTATTTTTCGCCTTTCTTCAGGAAGGCCTGCAAAGACACTTAAGAGATAGAGAGACAATAATGCAGCCTAAATACATAGGCTACACTGGCCGCATCTTCATCTTGAAGTGAAAAAAGGTACCCAGTATACTATATTTTGTGGAATTTTTGTGGTGTTTAACACACAGAAGAATCCCTTTCATAAAACTCTTTTTTTCATGATAGAGATGAAAGGAGAGGACAGAATAGCCCTATAGGCTGCCATTATATGTCCTAAAAATATAAGCTGTGCCTTTAAGAATCCAGAGACCACCAATATCCCATCATGCACAGCCAGTGGCAGTTACTTCAGTTCTTTTTGAGGGCGATGAGAAATGAATGCATGTTCTATGCTATGGATCCCTCCGTCTAGTCCACCAGGGAGGAGGGAGGGTTGCTTATGACTTATCATGGAAATACACCTACGAGAGAACTGGAGTTACAGGTAAGAAACTGTTCTTTCTCTCGTAGGGGATTTCCATGTATAGTCATAAGCACTTGAATAGAATAGCAAGCCCATCCCTATAGAACGCTGTGGAAGAGACAGAGCAAATGATGTGCAGATTTAAGCAAATATGTTCCGAAGGGAAGCCTGCCCTACTGGAGCATTTGCCTTGGCATCAGATTCCAGGCAGAAGTGTTTAGTGAATGTATGAACTGATTTCCAGGTAGCAGCCTTGCATAACTCTGCAATGGGTATATTACGAAGCAAGGCCGCAGTAGCTGCCTTCCCTCTGGTTGAGTGAGTTTTAGGCTTACCGGAAAGAGGTTTATTAGCTTTTTGGTAAAAGAGTAAGATGCAGGAAACAATCCATCTGGAGATGGACTGCTTGGAAGTCGCTAGACCTGTATGGAGAGAGCCATAGTTTACAAATAACTTGTCAGATCTCCGTAGATCCTTACTTTTATTCAGCTAGAATTAAAAAACCCTTCTAACCAAGGGAATGAAGAGATCTCTCCGCTGGAGTAGATGAATGCTGGAAAAAGGTAGGTAAGAAATCGTCTGGTTCACACGAAACTCCGAAACCACCTTAGGGAGGAATTTCGGATGAGTCCTCATAACTACTTTAGATGCATGAAAACCTGTTTATGGCTCTTGACAGCAAAGTGCGTGGATTTCGCAAAACCTGCAGGCGGAAGTAATAGCCACAAGGAAAGCCATCTTTCAAGACAGATGCTTAAGAGAAGCCTTATGTATGGGTTCAAAAGGTTCTTGCATAAGCCGAGAGAGGACCACACATTAAGCTCCCAAGGAGGAGAATGACGTCCGGGAAATCTCCGATGACTGGAATTCTGAAAAAGGAAATTTGTGAAGGGCATTTCCTGTAGGCAGTTAGGGCTGCCAAGTGAACCTTAATGGAAGAAAATTGAAAGTCAGATTGTGCCAGATGGAGCAAATATGGAAGGATGACATCTTCCTGGCAAGAGGTAGGATCCTTATTCTTCGATGAGCACCAAATACAGAATCTTTTTCATTTAGGAGCATAAGCGGCATGTGTGGATGGACGCTTTGCTTCCTTGAGGATGGCCATGCAGGTCTGAGGTAAGTTCAAGTGTCCATACTGTACTAGCTCAGGAGCCATGCTGCCAAATTCAAAGAGGAGAGGTTGGGGTGCACCATCTGGCCTCTGAACTTGGTTGGTAGGTCTGATCTGCATGGAAGCCTGAGATGTGGACGGATGGACCGGTGAAGGAGGTCCGTAAACCACCACTGACGTGGCCACTCAGGGGCTATGAGTATCATTTGGCCCGTGACAGCGACAGTTTGATGAGGACTGCCGGGATTAGGGGAACTGGAGGAAAGGCGTAGAGAAATCTCCCTGACCAGTTGATCACAAGGGCATTCCCCCAGGGTTCCCGGTTGGTAGTACCTCGACGCAAAGTTTTGGCATTTGCTGTTTTCTGCGGTGGCGAACAATTCGACCTCCGGAGTGCCCCATCTTCCGAAGATATCGTGGACCACGCCGCCGTTTTAAGACCCACTCGTGGTTTTCCAGGAGGAGCCTGCTGAGAGAGTCGGCCTGAGCATTCTGAACTGGGAGGTGATTTGCTGTTATGGTCAAGTTTCTGGCTAGAAGCCACTTCCAGATCGTCAGGGCTTCCCGAGATAATGGTCTGGACCTCGAGCCTCCCTGCTTGATGAGATAGTACATTGTTGTTGTATTGTCCGTCTGGACAAGAAGGGAGTTGGAGTGGAGTGATGGCCAAAAAGCTTTCAGCGCCATATGAACTGCTCGTAGCTCTAGCAGATTGATGTGTTAAGTAGGATTCTCTGTGTGACCATTTGCCCTGGATTTGAAGTTGACCTGTATGGGCTCTCCATCCCAGGAGAGAGGCATCCGTGACTATGGTCTGAACAGGTATCTCCTTGTGGAACAGGATCCCTCGAAGGAGATTTGTGGGATAACACCACCATTTGATGGACCGGAGGGCATGCTGAGACAATTGAATCCGGTCTTCCCAATCTCCTGTTGGCTGGTCCCATTGGTCTTCCAGGCATTCCTGCAGGGGTCTCATGTGGAGACGTGCATACGGTGTGAGGAATATACAGGATGCCATTGAGCCTAGGAGCGAGGAGATTTTCCTCACAGTCGGTGAGACATTACCATGAGAGCCTGAGCCTTCCGAAGGATCAATAAGCGTCTCTCCTCCGAAGGACACCCGTTTGCCGTGCGAGTATCGATGGATGCTCCCAGATATTGCAGGCACTGCACAGGAATCGAGGTGGACTTTGCCTGGTTGACATGAAGACCCAACCGAAGGAGAAGATCGGAGGTCCAATTGAAGTGTAGCTGAGCCTCCTGATACCTGGATGCCTTGATTAGCCAATCGTCTAGATAGAAACTTTGTGTTTCCTCAGATGGGCCGCTACCACCGCCATGCATTTGGAGAAGGTCTTGGGTGCTGACTTCAGGCCAAATGGAAGTACACAGTATTGATAGTGGTTGTTCCCTACTGCAAATCTCAAGAACTTGCGATGTTTCCTTATGATGGGAATGTGGAAGTATGCGTCTTGAAGCTCGATTGTGGATAACCAATCTCCACAATGTAGCTAAGGGTAGATTTGGTGCAATGCTAGCATCCGGAATCTCTCTCTACGAATCCACTTGTTGGCCATCCTTAGGTCGAGAATGGGCCTGAACTCATTCTTCTCTTTCTTTTTGACAAGAAAAAATCTTGAGCATAGCCCGTGCCTTGTTGGTAATGAGGAACGGGTTCCACCGCCTGTTTCTGTAAGAGGATGTTCGCCTCTAATGGTAATTGGTGCTGTTGGGATCTGGATTGCTTCGGAGTTATTGACGGTGGAGAGCTGATGAATCTAAGAGAATATCCATTGCGAACAATATTCAGCACCCAATTGTCTTGCGTGATTTTTTGCCACTCTGCCAAGTAATGTAGGATGCTTCCCCCTATTGGATTGGGTAACGGAAGAGGGGAAGACAAGATTCAGGGTTTTGACCCTGCTGGCATCTTGCCTCCTTGAGCAGGTTGCTATCCTGACCTTCCTCTTGGTTGTCGTTTTTGATAAGGCTGATAGGAGCAATGGTACAGTTGTTGCGTACCTAACTGTCGGCCCCGATACCACCAAGGGGTTTGAACACTCTGTGTAGAATAGTGGCGTTGAAAAGGTCGGAAAGATTTACGCTGTTCTTTAGGTCTTTCCAGGCCAACAGCTTTCAACGTTTCCATTTCCGCCTTCATCCTGGCCATATCCTCGTCTGCGTGAGTGCCGAAAAGGGTTGTACCTGAAAACGTGAGATCTAGGATGCGCTGCTGTGATTCAGGCTTAAGCGATGTCAGTTGCAGCCATGAGTGCCGCCGAAGTGCCAGGCCGTGGCAATACCCATGTGCAGCAAGAAGGGATGTGTCCGCTGCTGCGCTTATTACTTGATTAGAGACCATAAGACCTTCTGTTAAAACCTCATTAAAGTCCTCTCTCGTCTCTAGGGAGGTAGTCCGCAAAGTGTTGTAGCGATTCCCACAGAGCCTAGTAAGGCTGTGGCACTAGCAGCTTTCATGGAAGTCGCTGCTGTGTTGCACACCTTTCTTCTCACTGAGTATCTTTCGGCTCTCTTTATCTGGTGGATCTGTAGATGTTGGAGCCGTAGTATGTTGCTTTTTCGCTGCCACCACAATAACTGAGTCCGGAGCTGCGTCCGTCCGTAGGAATGTGGGGTCCTGCTCTAGAGGCCGGTATTTCTTTTGCAGCCTGAATGGAGCTGACTTAATTGAAGAGGGTGTTAGAAAAAGTTCCATAGCCGGTTCTAAGAGGCCCGGCACCAGAGGAAGCAAGGGACGATAAGCTTGTCTCTGCTGAAGAGTCTCAAATATCACCGTAGTTGATGGTGTCGGACTGGACATTGAAATGTTTAATTTAGAAGCCCCACGCACCAGAACCTCTTGTAAAGTAGAAATGCCATCCATTGGTGAAATCCTCGGGGGAGCGGAGTCTGATAGCATAGGAGAATATCTTCCTGTACTCGAGGAGGAAGTGTCCCTGGTATGAGACATTCCACCGTGATGTCGACGATGGGAACAAGTAGAGGAGCGTCTATGGCTGTGAGAAGGATGCCTCGTGTGAGACCTAGACCTTGGTCTTTGTGGTGGCGGTGGTGGATGCGGCGGACGAGGTGGCGGCGGTGTCAGAAGTCTGCAGATGAGGTGGAGACTGCTGAGAAAGAGTCGGTGAGGGAAAGTTCTTAGATGGAGAGTAGGTTCGGGAGTACTCTGAATCAGATGAGTAAATTAGCCTTTTCTTTTTGCGCGCCTTCTGAAGCCTTGAAGAAGCTGACAGTTCCTGAAGAAGATCCATCTCTCCCCCTCGACGTCGATCTACTAGTCAACGGCAACCTTCGACGTCTCCTCGATAGAGAGCCTCATCTCGACGTTGATCAATGACTTCTCGGCGTCGACCGCGTCAGTGATCGGTCGTCTGTGAAAATTCCTGCCAGAAATAAACAGAAAACGTAGGAAAAGACCAAAGACGTCAAGTGAAGCAATTATTAGGTAAATCCTGATGTGAATTTTGAAGAAAAAAAAAACAAAATTTGGTAGAGCTCAATGCTCCAGGGTCCTGATAGCAGGAGCCGGAAAAAAGAACTGAAGTAACTGCCACTGTCTGTGCATGATGGGATACTGGTGGTCTCTGAATTCTTAAAGGCACAGCTTCTATTTTTAAGACCTATAATGGCAGCCTATGGGGCTATTCTGTCCTCTCCTTTCATCTCTATCATGAAATAAAAGGAGTTTTGCGAAGGGGATTCTTCTGTGTGTTAAACACCACAAAACTTTGCACAAAATATAGTATACTGGCTACCTTTTTTCACTTCAAGATGAAGATGCGGCCAGTGTAGCCTATGTATTTAGGCTGCATTATTGTCTCTCTATCTCTTAAGTGTCTTTGCAGGCCTTCCTGAAGAAAGGCGAAAAATACCCACTTAAGAAGATATATCTGAAGAAGGGCTTCGGCGTCCCAGCACGTGGGCGGGACTATTCAAGTGCTTATGAATTTACATGGAAATCCCCTACGAGAGAAACTGTGGTTATGTTTCAATTTGAATCTGAAACACTTTCAATGCCCTATAGATTGTCTTCAGCGCTAGGTAACTGATGTGTCTGGTCATCTCATGAGTGGACCACAGTCCTCTTATCCTGAGCTGTCCCATATGTGTCCGCAAACCAAATGTGATGAATCAGAAATGAGGGCTGCGATAGAGATGTCGTGAATGGCCGCCCCTTCAACATATTCACTTTGCTTCACCATTTTATCTCTTTGCTGACTTCATCTGTTACAATCACTACGTTCTTCCATCTGCCCATTGTGACCAAGGTTGTTCAACTACTCTTGAATAGGTCTCCTATGCAATCTCGGTTTAGGATAAAATGAACACAAGAAGCCATCATACCCAACAGTTTCACAACTGTCCTCAACATCGAAGTCTGATGTCTAGTAATGGCGAGCTTAGTCCTGTACTGCCTGAAGCCTCTTCATGGTAGGGTATGCTATTGGTTTCACTGGGTCCAAATCGGCTCATAGGAAAATGTTTCCTTCTCTGAGTCTGGAGAAGATTTTTCCAATTCACTGTGAACCCCAGCTGATACAGCAGCCTCACCACCTTCTGAATGTTTCTTTGACATTGTTCAAGAAAGCTCACCTTTACCAGTCATCCAGGTGAGGGTACACGAGTGGCCTTCCCAACTGCTAGCGTTTTATGTTCAGATTTTATGCCTAAAATAACACGAACTGATGATTCACCACCAACTGAGACATCTCCTGTTTGATTTGTGCATTGGGATGTGCAAGTAGGTTCCATTAAGTTTATAGTCACAAAGTAGTCACCATCCTGCAGAAACGGTGACTTCCTTGAGGGTGGTAATTTGGAGGCTTTGGATTTTAATAAATCTGTTCTCAAACCGCATTTAAGGGGAAATGAGAAAACAACACTTCCTGACAATACCAAGCTTCTACAACCACTCCCAAAACCAAGAGAGGGAGAGATTTTATAAAAGTAAAGGGACGAGGAACAGGAATCGGATTAATGAAGATTACTGGTAAGTAATTCAGATATTACCTCCTAATGCATTCCTCTACTTTACTATATGCAAGTATACCCAAGCATGAGAGAAAAAACACATTTGACATAAATCATGCCACAAATGTCTTTAATAACTTATTAGAAAAAGAATCAGCATGACCCAGCTAAAATTTGCTGAAGTTTTATCTCTGATTAGCAGTAAGAACCGCCTTACCAAAATCCAGCTCCGAACCCTGGGTTAAATTCAATTTGTAGTGATCAACAAATGTAGACGTGGATGCCCAGGTTGGCGCAGTGCAAATGTCTGAAAAGGAGAATCAACCTCTTCCTGGCTAAGAGGCAACCATACCTCGAGTTGACCGAGCCTGAACAGCCTTAGAATAAGAAATGGAAATTACCGCCTTTATCCACCAGGCCGAAAGAGAAGATTTCTTCCCCATATCTGCATGACCAAAGTTAACAAAGAGCGCATCAGTATTCTTAAACTCAGAAGATCTAGCCAGGTAGATCTTTACTGCTCTGACAACATCTAAAAGTGAATCAGAGAGAGAAAGGAGGACAGGAAGACCGATTTCCTGAGACTACGAAACTTTAGAGTTAACTTTAGGCACAAAATGAAGGCCAAGCCTCAAGCTTTCTCTCTAGGGATACCATTTCTATAGTGTCTGTTTGAATGTCTGCCTGAACCTGTGTATCTGGTCCTTTCAGTGCCCGTTTGGCGGCATTGTTGATGTTTTCTAAAACATTATATGCAACACCCATGTTTTAAAAGGTTACGTACCCACATGCATATAGTAATAGACCCCCTGCTCCCATGCGTTTAGTAAGTCCTTTATCCTACCCATAAGATGAGTTAAGAGTACGGAGGTGCGGGGGATGGGGGTGGAGGAGTGCAGCATTGAGGACGGAGGGGCTGATCCCCCAGAAGTGTTACTTCTGGTCTTGCCCTTGCCTCGAAAAAATGTATTTGGTTGCGGAGGTTGCTGCCACTGTTTAGCTTGGCTGAAATAACTATTTGCAGGATGCCTTTGAACCGCAGGATTTCAGAGTGGTCTCCCCTGTCCTCTTTTGTCAGGGATTACTCCCCTTTTAAAGGAATACTTGAATGACTGCAGAGCCCCCATTGCCTGTATCGTGTCAATAGTTTTGTTACGCTCTCTAGGATGTGGTCTACATCTGGGCCGTAGAGTGGTTGCCAATAATGGCATGTCAGTGATATTTGCCTGGACCTCTGGTTTCAAACCAACATGGTTAACCAGGCGCCCCTGAACAGTACAGTGCCCATGAAGAGTCATCGGCTGCTTGTGCCTGCCGAATTTATTGCCAATTCCGGGGACAAATTAGCAATGCCCTTCTCAATCATTGTCTTGGCCCTCTGGTACTCGTTAGCCAGGTGGTACATAGGGCCCTCCATGTCCTTACTGTGCTGATGAGCATACATGTTTCTGATCACCACCTCCAGTCTTACTTTCTTTGTCTGGTATTGAGGCTGGCGACATACTCCCCTCTCTGGCTGCAGAGACTATGAGGAAGTCTGATTTAACATGTGACTCTGTGTACTCAGGGCCTCGCTCGAAGACTTTTTTATATTTATTTTAACTGACAGCTTGGATAACTGTCTCGCGACTGCTCCAACAGCTTTTGGCCTTGGACTTCCTTAGAAAGTCTGATTTTTTTTTTTTATACGAGCCAAACCTTTGACCTACAGATCAATTTACTAAAGGTCCGAGTCCGCCTGGTGTTCATCCTGAGCTTCCTCAGCCATGAGCTTTATCAACCTCCTCTAAGAAACTCATGTCCTCCATCCACGGAGCATTTCTCTTTTGTCTTTCTAGTTGGGAAAACCATGCATTGGGCGGGTAATACTGTGTCCCTTTTGTGGCTTCCACCTCCTTCTGCCACTCCTGCTTCGGTGGAATGTTAACACGAGCTCTGAAGGGGGACAGTCCTTAGTATTTCATTGTTCTGTGGGATATGAATTGTGGCAGCTTGCTCTGGTTTGTCGCTGGGACGCAGAACAAAGAGGCTGCTGTTTAAACAGCACACAAGCATAGCATTCCTTGTATGGTCCTCAGAAAGGTACAGTATACAACCTAGATGTTGGTCCGAACTTGCAATGGCAGCCTAGCCTGAATATGAAGATCATACCCCTACTACCAAATGGGGTCAAGGAAACCTAGGGACTCCACCTGCAGAATATTTCATTTTCTCACTATATCAAAGTACACTCCTTCGTTCACTGTTCTCTCAAAGTCTCGCAATGAATTTTCGGTGATTTCATCGGGAGGAGTCTCTGAACGCCTCCAAATTCAACGGCGGAAAAAAAGATTGTGCTCACATTAGTGGGTATTGTGGGCTTATTGTTGACTTTAGGCGACACCACCAAGAGAAGGAACAAAATGTAATAATGCAGCACTTTCAAACTTGACCACTAGATGGCGGAATAATACCTAGCATGGATTCTACGAGCTATATCATGCTGCAAAAATAATGGTTGCTGAATGCTGATAACAGTTTGTTTTTTTAATTCAGAAAGTTATACTGACGCACCCAGGATAAAAATTGGACGCAAGCAAAAAGAACTACATGGAATCGAAAGCAGTGACATGACCTTCGGCCCACAAAACAGCCATAAAACGTTTAATCTGTATCTGACATGAAAGTGTACAGTTCTTGTTGCTTTGATCCAGAGATTCAACTAAAATTGTAAAAATAAATAGTTGTCACCAAGTATTGTAAAATCGAAGATTGGCAATGCCAATGTGCGAAAGTAAATTAAGAATGAGGATCAAATTGACAAATTAACAATTATCAGGGTGAAAAATAAATCACCCGTTACCTACCCAGCCGGTCATCTGACATTGTTTTTCCTCGTTTCCCCGTTGTGTTACCTTCCCTCCCCCCCCCTCCTCCCTCCGTGACTCTTTGATGTAATTGATGTAACTATGTAACCTGTAACTCGCTGATCCTCATGTAAAAGTCTTTTGTATACAACTTGTTAAGCCTGTAAACCGCTCTGATACCCTAACGGGTCAAATTCGCGCTCTATAAAACACAAAAATAAAATAAATTTAAAAAAATAAAAAAGAGCAAAAGTGCAAGGGGTACACAAATGGAAAGAATTTTAGAGGACATGATGGACTCAATCTAATGAGATCTACTCGATCTAACAAGAAAGCACTATGCCGCCTTCTGCAGAAGAGCGTGCACCTCCACCTGAAGCAGAGAGGTGTTCGCTGCCGAGGTTGTGTTCCCTTGGTGAGATGCGGGGAAGGGTGGACTGCAGTTCAAGGCAGCAGCTATGCTGTATGAAGGCCTGTACCCATTTGTCTGAAGTGATTTCCGGGATTTCATGATCCTCCCCCGACAGGTGATGTGTGGCACGTCACTGCTTAGCAGAGCCAGGCTCTTGTTGGAGCCTCACTTGCCTCTACCCCTATTGTTCCCTCTGTAAGATGCCCTAGTGTACCCCCTGCTGACTTGGTGGTGGTGAGCCTGCTGATGTCTCTGGTATAAGTAGCGATACCAAAGGGGATGATGGACGGAGCGTTTGAGCAAATCAAACACTCACCCCCAGTCAACTGATCTGGGTTTAATCCATCAACATTCTTTAGCTCACTCCACCACCCCAGTTCAGACATGGCCATATGCAAATCAGTCTGACCCTGTGCCTCATGGGAACAGTCCAGCCCGAACTGCCAAGCCATGTCTTCCCTGGACCGGAAACAAGTATCCTGGGACCGGTTTCTGGCTATTCAGCCGTCATCAGCCAGGCTAGCTTGAATCCAGTGGCAAAGTGAGCAAGGGACCCACGTCTGGGAATACCCTGCCAACTTAGGGCGAACAAAGCGATACCAAAGGGGATGATGGACGGAGCGTTTGAGCAAATCAAACACTCACCCCCAGTCAACTGATCTGGGTTTAATCCATCAACATTCTTTAGCTCACTCCACCACCCCAGTTCAGACATGGCCATATGCAAATCAGTCTGACCCTGTGCCTCATGGGAACAGTCCAGCCCGAACTGCCAAGCCATGTCTTCCCTGGACCGGAAACAAGTATCCTGGGACCGGTTTCTGGCTATTCAGCCGTCATCAGCCAGGCTAGCTTGAATCCAGTGGCAAAGTGAGCAAGGGACCCACGTCTGGGCATACCCTGCCAACTTAGGGCGAACAAAGCGATACCAAAGGGGATGATGGACGGAGCGTTTGAGCAAATCAAACACTCACCCCCAGTCAACTGATCTGGGTTTAATCCATCAACATTCTTTAGCTCACTCCACCACCCAAGTTCAGACATGGCCATATGCAAATCAGTCTGACCCTGTGCCTCATGGGAACAGTCCAGCCCGAACTGCCAAGCCATGTCTTCCCTGGACCGGAAACAAGTATCCTGGGACCGGTTTCTGGCTATTCAGCCGTCATCAGCCAGGCTAGCTTGAATCCAGTGGCAAAGTGAGCAAGGGACCCACGTCTGGGCATACCCTGCCAACTTAGGGCGAACAAAGCGATACAAAAGGGGTATAAGTAGGGCTGCTTAGGCGAGGGGATCTTAGCCCCATCTCTGGGTTGGTGCCTCTAAAAGGCGATGCTATATGCTGAAGCCTGGAGAGCCCCCAAGGATATCTTTTTTTTATCTATTTGAGAAGCTCCTTATTAACCTGCGGCCTGGAAAGGTGCTCCCCACCAAACAGGAGGATGATGAGAGGCTGCTCACCTCAGGCTTGAACCCGGGGTTATGGTGTCGGGCGTGGTGACGCTACAGTTGATTCTACAGGAGGCTGTGTTGTCGGCATCCAACATGCAACAAATGTTGACATTGGAGATTATTTTACCATCCAACACTACCTCCTCCCCTCTCTTCTGTAACTGTTCATGGAGATGTTTAAGGAGTTCCAACATCTTCTCCCACTGTGCCTTGTCATATCTAGATAGGAGAGAGACCGAATTGGCTATGCGCCAAAGGGCAGCTGCTCCGACCGCCACCCTCTTGCCCACAATGTATATTTCTTTTAATTCTCCTTATATGGACGAGGGGCATCGCCAGTGGCTGGGAAGATGTACGCTTGCGGGCAGGGTGGGCATCTCCCTAACCTACACCGGTTCACTGGGGGGGAAAAGAGTTTCAACTTCCTCCCTATGGTGACTACTCTGGTCTTGACGAGCTCAGATTAGTTCAATGGGGTAGACTTTAACATCCCTTTAAGTACAGAGAGAAAGTGGACTGAGTGCTTTGCCTTGCGAGCGCCTCCTTAAGGAAATCTCCCTCCATTTGGATTATATGTATGTCCACCTTATGGTACACAGCTGCCCGCTGAATAGCCTCATGGTATGCAGCTTATCATCGGGGGTGGAGCTCGGAGAGGACGGTGGTCTAGGTCAGAGCCACCTGGAGGATCCTCCTTGTAATCTTCACACAGGTCTTCAGAGGGCCCCCCACAGTGGCTGGTCGTGAGAATCAAATGGTCTGTAGGAACAGCCCTGGGGAGGACCTGAGACAGGGATGGAGGGAAGGAAGTGTGTGGAAGAGGGACAGGACAAGTGGCTCCGTTTCTTGGGTACAGTTTTCGGTGAAGGCGGCATGCAGAGAGGTTCTTTGTGGAAAGTACGCTTCCTCTTGTGAGGGAAAGGCTCCAAAAGTGGTGCTGGAGCTGGTAGAAGCAGCTTGGTATTGATATTGCCCGTGAGTCGGTAAATGAAGAGACTATTGCCTGGCATCCAGATCCTGTGATCTCTCCAAGATTGGGGTCTCGACATCCTCTTCCATGGGCTCCATTTTGCTGGAGGCTTCCTTTTAATTCGGGACCTCTGTGAGGTTTTGGAGCAGACTGTGGCTTTGGAATTGAAGTGGATTTTAGTGCCTAGGAAGCTTTTGGCACTAAAGGATGTGTGGGCAACGTCTAGGGTTTCAGAGCCAAGGTAGGCTTTGGCATCAACGCCGGCTTAGGGGTGGTTAATTGCCTTCGTTGGAGGCTTCTTAGCTCCCGAGGACTTTTCTCTGTGCCAACTGGAGCTGGAAGGCAGCAGTGGTCTGTGGGTGGACTTGCCTCAACTGCCATGCTCCGGCTTGATGCCAGACTCCTGCTGGAACAGTTCTATGCGTTGGCGTGAGGTGTAAATGTCTTGGGTTTCCCCTTAGATGCTGGTATATTCATGGCTCAGCATGGTTTTGATCCGAGGACCAGTCTTCGGCGCAGTGCTGACGTCGGCTGGCTGGTCGACTTTTCACTCAGTGAATGCGGCTCCGGGCTGAGTGACCATTGCGCAAGGGGGTAGCCCTGATGGGCCAGTTTCCTCCTCTTGCTGGTCCCGATGATGTCCAGGATACCGGTAAGGTCGTGTTGCTGAGTGGTGCTGTGCGCACGATGTTGTTCTCTGCGGCACTGAAGAATTTACTTAGTGCAGAAGACAAGGCACAAGGAGCAGGAGTCGTCATCATAGTCGGGGAGAGGTAGAGGTTGCACACCTGGTGCTGGTCAGTCCACAGGTATTTGGTGTGGCATCAAGGACACTATTGAAATGGTGTGCATTGCATTACCTGTAGCACATTTTCTGGCGGTGGTCAGTTGGAAATAGCTTTGGACCCACAAAAGGCTAGGCCTTGGAGCTTTTCAGTGACTGTGCTCCTCGAGGCAGGAAGGCTTTCTACAAAACCAGAGACCGTAACGTAGTTTCAGTAAGTAGACATCGACCCGATGAGTATGTGGAGAACATGGCAAACTCAGAGCCTACTCAGTGAAGGCAAAAAAAAAAAAAAAACAATCTGACTTCAAGTCTGCACCCATTTTCACTGTTCATCAACAGGTGGAGTAGTAGCATATCCGTGACTCGAGAGACTTCTTTAAAGTTACAAACGTCAGAGCCCAAAACTAGATGGCGGGAGTATGCTAAGCTAGTCTCCTTTCCTTGAAAGTGTCTAAGAAATAGCAAATCCATTGGCTTTTCCTTTAATTTGATACTTCTGTTGGCTCTTCAGAAGTCAACTCCATAATGATTTCTTGTGAATTTCTCACAATTCTGCAAAGGTTTCCAGTAATAGATAACCATAACTTGAATAGTCCGTGAAAGAGCAGAGATATTATGATTTAATGCCCAGTCTTAAAGTCTCGTTGCCATGCAGCACGTCAATTTGATTATTTACAATAAATATTACAAAGATAAAACAGTTGTAACAAACATTATGCTTTCTTGGAGAAGAAAGAGAAGGACGGTCTTCAATTCGAAAGTGTTGACACGAAACGTCCAGTCTAGCTTTGTATTTCCAGTCTTCATGTGCATTTGCGAAGGGTCTGTGGTAGTGTCAGCTCAACAGATGATCCCATGCAGAGGGAAACATTTGAGTCCAGCATCCTTAAATACATTCTTCCTATCCCACCCTCTTAAGTCCCACTATCCCAAAGTATTCTGCTTTACATCATAGGTTGGTTGAAGAACCAGGATGCCTGAAAGAGAGGCCCTTACCATGAAAACACCAGAACGGTATGGCCACGGAGCCCGCTTAAGAAAAATGAAGCAACCATGTCGATGGGTGGTGTTTTAAACCTTGTTTGTCTACTCCCACAAACTAGTTCAGATCACTCCTCAGCCGTTTCAGGATTCTTGGCTAAATCGGGGCAACTCTAAGACACTATATTTAGTTCAGTGGAATTGCCTGTTTAGTGCATATTTAAACTTTGACAAGAGTTGCTGCACGCGTCCCTTCACTGCTGGTCTTCTCAGGAGTGTAAATATTAGAGAAGGGAGTTGGAAGCTAGTAACCACTCATACATCAGTCTGACCTATAAAAAATGTTCTCTTGATCGGTATGCTATTTAGAAGAGGCCCTATGCTGCAGCCCTTGAAGAGACACAGTATATTATATAATGTGAATCAGAGCTCGTGAAGCAATATATCAGGTAGAAAAATCTTTAGGATCAGATTAAAATTTGCTTTCGGCAAAGAGCTACTATTACTATTATTTTAATGTAATTATACACTGCTTCATGACTGCTCCTGCAGAAAAAAACTCCAAGTGAAATATTATTTATAAACAAAAAATTAAAAAGAAACAATGTAATCCAGCTTGTTCACTGGTTTAAAAAAAAAAAAAACAACAGACAAGGTGCACAAGCAAAAATTGTCAATGGTACTGGCAGGCCACACTGTCTGCCTTACACGTTTTAAAGCTGTATGTACTGGGAGGCTCCGCGGGGCAATGATGATGGTCATTGGGTTTACACCTTTGAATGAGGGTCACTAATTAAACAGCTAGACAGCATGGAAAGAAATCAGGAAAGCAGTGCAACCAAAAATCACATAAGGGCAGAAAATGCAAATATTAAAAAATAATCCTATGCATTTAAATTTAAACAGTCACAAGCTGATAACATACAATGCGAAATGGCGCAAAATACCAAAAATAAAAAGGTGAGGCAAATAAATTACAATAAAGCAAATGAAAAAATTTAGACAAAGGAATGTGTAGATTAAATTCGGGCTTAAAAAATGAGAAGACAGAAGTATGTAAGTGAGGTATCACTCTAGGAATCTCCACCCCTTGCTCTGCCACAACTCCCTACGTACACCAACTTACTCAGTACATTTCCAGTTGTGAGGTTAAGGGACAAAACTATCAAGATGAGCACTCTTACCTTGGAATTACGAACTTCAAGAGTCAAATTTTGGGGGGCCGCGCTGGGAACTGGAACATGAAAACAGTTAGTTAGAATGACCCTATAAGACTTAGTAAATACACCACGTTAATGCTCGACTTCCACAATAAATGGGTCTTGGAACCTTCAAGAGGCTGCTCATCTGACTTAGCCTGCACAGAAGTCGGAAAAGTGCACCTAGATTTTTAAGAGGGAGCAGCCTGAGCATATGCATACAAGAAAAGTTTTAGGGAGAAAAAGGACTCTTCAATAAAGGCAGCTGTTCTCCAAAGCTAATGTGTGCTCAAACATGCCTCATCTGGTTCATGAAGGTGAATGCACCTTTATCAAGTGTTTCATTTTCGATGCAAAGTCAATGGAAACACTAAAGGTATCTCTGCCAAGGAATGACACAAAAACCTCACGTCTGTGCAAATCTATCACACACCCCCTCCCCCCCACCCCAGCCACATCCCTCATTAAAGTGCTAAGGACTGGAGCATTGCTTTGTTCGAGAATTGACCTCAATCTCCTCAGCAAAAAACATCTTTGCCTGAGTACTCAACCACCCTATAGAAGCAGCCTTGGAGCAGGTGAGGTCCAACTTGTGAAACCCATCTTCATGGGTTTCTCTCTCTTTTTCTTCATGGGTTCTTGAGATACATAGTTTACATGCAACACACCAGGAATATTAATTTGAGCCCATTTTTTTTTTTAATTTAAAAGGACCACTTTCTCCTAAGCCATGCAAGCATTATTTAACGTACCATCAGAGAGCGTTCTGACCACCACATCCTGTGTAGACACACCAGGCCCATGCTTGTTGTAGGCGACAACACGGAACGTGTACTCGGTGTACTTTTTCAGCCCATTAATAGTGTATGAGTGACCTCCGACATCAATATCCTAAAGAATGAAGGAGTATGATAAAGATTTAAATGCATCTATAATGTGGAAAAAGCAGATAGTCTTCATCCAAGCACCATTCCTCAAGTTCCACAGGTTCCACGCAGAGAGGCCGTACTAATGGCTATATAGTACTAAACAAGCCTTTGTACATATACCATCAACAATCTAATTCTAAAACTTCCACCAGGCCGACATGCTTTCTCATGACCCTATCCCTCTAATGGCCTTTTTTCAAGGTACTAATCTGCTCATTCTTGCTCATATGTCAGCCAGCCATGCAGTCTATGACTACTCCAACACTCCTAGTTCAAACATGCACATTCTGATTATTCCACCCTGCTCTCGCTCCGTGCCACTTCGACCAACTAACCTACCTTAACAACCAATCCCACCAGCTGATTTGCTTAGTTTCTTTCACATTCACTCCTTTTTAGTGCAATTCTACTTTTCATCATTTATTCTGTATTCACCTCCCTACTCTTAATTCTCTGTCCCACCATCCCAAATTATTCTGCTTTCCATCACAAGTCACCCACTTTGGCCCATTCAGCATGCTCTTTGGGCTCCAAACATTTATCTGTTCATTCTACATTTTCCCCCAAACACCTAGTTCAATAAAACACATTCCATTCCAACCAGCTAAATCTTGTGCTGGCTATTCCACTTCAGCACGTCATCACCATCTCAGTCTATTACTCAACACACAAGTCCAGTCGGTCTCCTCCTGCTTCATGTCTTCTCCCGATCCAACCTGTTCATTCATCTGTCTCATCTCACCACTTCAGCTGTCGCTTTCTTCTCTCAAGCATCTGTCTCACCCATCACCCCAAACTGCTCTTCTTTTGTCTCACCTCACAACTTTAACCTACTCATTCTTCTATGTCACCTCACCATTCAAACTATTTCATTGGTATCTCGATCCTCACCGCTGCAACCTGCTCAGTCTCCTGTCTCAACTCACCACTTCTACTATCTCATTCTTTCGTATATTCTCATAACTCCACCCATGCCATTCTTCTCTCGATCCTCAACACTCCAACTCTTAAGAACTATCTCACTTCACCACTAAAGCTATCTTGTCTCTCAACTCCCAACAATTTCATTCTTTTATCGATCCTCACCACGTAGCCATCTCATTCTTCTCTCGATCCTCAGTACTACAACCCGCTCAAGCTTCTCCTTGCTCACAAATGCAACCAGCTCATTCTGGTCTTACTTTTGGCCACTCACACCTGCTAAATTACATATCAAATCCTCATCAATCTGACCTGCTACAATCTTTTAGACTATGTGCCTCCCCCCTACTCTTTCCTAAAACAATTTTCTGATTCCTGTCAGGTGCTTTCTATGATATTCAGCTGATTCTTCTCTAACGTTTGGCAACACAACAAGTTGTTTTTGCTCTGTTGCTTACCAGCTCTATCTGCTTATTCAACTCTCCTTCCTCTGTACTCTAGCCAGGTCATGTCTCGATATAACTTGCCACTCCAAATTGCTCATTCCTCGCTAGCTCAATCACCCCATCTCCTCAGTTATATCCTAGTCCAGCACAGTTTTTATCACTTCTTAAACTGTAATTTCTATCTTGTACTCATTGTATATACACCCCTCAAACACTTCTCATATTATCCACAATTTTTACCTGCTCGTTTTCTGCCCCTTTCTCCATGTAGTACAGCTTGTAACTTTGAATCTCGCCATTGCCAGAGAGCGGGGTTTCCCAGCTTACTGTGATTGAGGTGGGAAGAGGGGAATAAGCTCGGATGTTGGGTGCCGGACCTGGAACCTGAACTGAAAAACAAATCAAACAAAAATATCTCAAAATTTATTTTTATTGCTCTAACATTTCATATAATATATTTATGTTTTAGAAGTACAGTGGTAGTGCTAAACCTCTATGTCAGGAGTCTGAGGGCACTGAATTAGACAAACATCTTTATTATTGAGCAACCGAATGGTAGCACAAACACAAGGCAACAAGACAAGGTCTATCTAAAAGGCAATTTTTACAGCGCGGTTCTCTTTTTTTCTATCTCATAATCCCTAGTCAGTTGACAACTGCTTTCTTTTGCTAACTGTAGTATCCTTGCCCTACGTATTAGGAACCACTGCTTAGCTTAACTGTGGGATGTCATGTCAGTGGAATGTTCGTGAGTGGCTGGAATGTTGAGTATTTCATCCTGGTGGGGTGTAACTTATCTACATCTTATCTTAGACTTATGTGGACTCTTGAGTCTGGTGACGAGATTAAAGAACTCAAGTGTGAAAGAAGAAAACAAGAAATAAGAATCAGATGCCCCACCAGTGTCTTCATCATCAGGCAGCCTCATGTTAAAGCAGAGGTTGAGAGAACAGCACTGTGAAGTGGTGCTGGGAATACAGCAAGCAAGTGGGTGCTGGGGAGGGACTACAGAAAAAAGCGGAGAGAAAAATCTGGAACAAAGCCCAGCATCGTACTGGAAGAAAAGCCTACTGTAGAGTTTTCGGGTCATGGTGAAACTTAAGATCAAAAGCAAAAATATGCTCCATCGCCACTCAGTATTAACTGTCGTGTCAGCAAACCTGCTGCTTGCTCGGGCCACTGAGTTGGCAAAAACAAGAAGAGACAGCTCCAATACAAAGAATGAAAACGTTTGACTGCTTTGGAAGTGGATAACTTACCATCATTTACTTGTAACACCGTTCTGTGCAGTTTTACAGGTTTATTTTTTAGTGCTTTTTAGATCTCGTTTGATACAGCGCATGTGCCGTCACCTGTAAGACATTTTGTTAGCTTAGAGTGGCCTTAGAGCCCTCCCATTGCTTACCATTGGATGGCTTCATTGTCACTCATTTGCTTGCATGTAATTTATTAACCTATGCAGGCTTCATGTCCTCTTCTTGTGTTTGACTCTCCCCTAGAGCATTGCCAAATTGCTTGTTTCCTTCCACTGCTGCTTGCGTTGTGGCAGCTACTTTTTTCCATTTTCTGGAAGCACCTTGTGTAAGTGCATGTGTCTCTTCGTCTGCTTGCTCCCCTCCCACACACGCCCTTTCATTGTGTTGTCTCCTGCCCACTTGCTGTTTGCTCTCCTGCACAACAACAAAAAATGCTATAACGCGGCCAGCGCTGCCAACGTCATAGCACTTTTTGTTTTTTAAACTTCTAGCCATGCCGCACAGAGAAAAAAATGTTCAATGGCTGTTATGCAGATCTTTGACTGGAGTGAGTGTTTGACATTGATCAGCATTCCATCCATCAGCTGTTCTTTTTGCAGCTGTGGTGCCTTACAGCATTAAGCGGTGTAATGTCTTATGCGGTTACCGTGAATGGGAGCAAACTGCTAAACAATGGTAGGTATTCTGTTGTGGTGCACTGGAGCACACAGCGGCGCAATGGCTGTTATTGCGCATGGGAACATGTAATGATGTGATGGCTGTTATGGTGCGTGGGAACAAATAATGACGGAATGGTTGTTAATCTATTGTAATGTATGGGAGCATAGATGTAAATGTTTTATGCTGTTGAGGCAGGTTGCACCACATTGCATTGCAGTGACAGCGATGCAGTTGTGGTGCATGGAAGCATGTATTGGTCCTGTGGTTCAATTAGATATTTTACCAGTGGATGTGCTGAATGTTATTGTTGGCTCTTAGTAAGGAATAGTGGTGAGTGTTGACTGCTACTTAGGTTGAAGGCTGAATGCATGGGAACCAAGATACATGGTAGTGGTATGATAGGCTGTTAACAGCAAAACCTTTACAGCATTGGTCTGGTGTATTTTTGCATACAAGTTATATCTAGGTTGCCTTCTGAGTGGGTCAGTGGGAAGCATAGAAGTATTACACTTATGTTTTTTTAAGGAAGGGGGTGTGTAATATCCTTTCCTAAGAATCACTGCTTAGCCTGGCTAAGTAATGTCATGTGACTGGAATGTGTGGTTAGATGGAATGTACCGTATTCATCCAGGGTCTCTGGCGGCGGCAGTGTCAGGTGGATAAGGATGTTGAGCAGAAAGACACTTTTGGTGGGGCATCATTTACTTACATCTTATTTTGATCTGAGACCTGGTTTAATAAATAAGCTACCTACATGGCTGTTGGAGTCTACACTTCTTTTAAGGATTCTACACTAGAATCAGTTGGGCGTCTTCCTTCAGCTCCAAAGTACTAGGATACCTTCAAAGATCAGCTTATTTGAGCAATTAAAGCAAAATGTTATCCAGCATTACTTCAACTTTAAATAAAGGAGGCTGTAATCCTCATATGAGAATGGATCTTTTTCTATATTCCCCATGTTGAAAAAATTAATTTCGTACTGAAGTTTGCGGACTGAAACATTTCCCTTCCATCCTCTACTGTTCTACCGTTGTTTCACTGCAAGCATCTTACACAACCTTCAATATGCTCTGCATATTTTTATTTGATTCTGCATGTACAAGAGAACATTAACTATGGTATTCATCCATTCCAAATGAGTATTTGGGTGCGTTACCTAGGATTCACAGGTACATAGTGTGCACCATTATGTGGTATGGATTGGTGGATAGCTCACTTTTTCTTAGGGAAAAGTGTAAGGAGTGAGGATATATATATAACTAGGATCCCAAAGAATGACCGCAGTGGGCCAAACAAGGGCACAGACTCCAGTTGAAGAAGCAATAAAGAGAATTTATTGTCTTAGCATGTCAGGATGACGCGTTTCGACCACAAGCCTGTGGTCTTGAGATATATATATATATATATTCCAAATTATTCTTGTATTTTACTGTGGGCCCAGTAAGCCACAGTAGATGAACAGTTGGCTAAACTGTGTAATGGCTTCAGTTGAATTTGAGGTGATATACAGTACACAAGCTCACCTTCAGGCTGTGTTGCCACCTTGAGTGGGATGGAGCTCTCTCCTGCACCATGTTTATTCAGAGCCACAACACGGAAGATGTAGACCGTCTCCGGCATGAGGTTCTGGATGGTCACCTGCATTTCCCCAGGATGGCTTGTGTTTTCCACACGGTCTCTTTATGAACAAAATTATTGTAATGAAGGACAGAGCCATAATTAGAAAAACCAAGCTGCAAGGAGAAAGAACTGCAGAGAAGACAAAGAGTACACATGGCATGGCAGTAAATGTATAACCTCTGCTCTTACTTCTAGAATTACAAGAAGGACAGAACAGCAATTAAAGCTTCCTCAAGTTTCACAAGAAGGCTCTAAATCAAACTGCCAAGAAAAAGACATCATCCCATAACATGTAAAGATCTTAGAAATAATCGCTAAAAACAATGGAATAACTATGGACTGTGATGACACAAATAAAATGTAGGACACTGAAGTGACCCTTGTAGGTGTAAGTACTATTGTAAGGTACAGAATCTATTCCGTCATTGTACCCAAGAACTATTTATTGGGTAAAAACTGAAATTAACCATTCAAAACCTGGCTGCTTACTGTCAGATCACCATTAGGGCTAGTAAGAAATTTCAGTCAACTTCACGCCTAACCAATACTTTTTTCAGTTATAAATTCAGATTAAGTGGTGGGTGCATATTATAGCCAACATACCGAGTCATAATTATCAGTTCAATGTCAATATTAATTTATAAAATATCACTGTTTGGGATGAAGTGAACTTAGTACATGTCCATTGCCAGGCCTTCAGCAAGACCAGCGTTTTTCCCTTTCATGCTCTTTCACTACAAGTATCCTCAATAAATGTAGGTAACAAAAGAAGGGGCTTCCTGCCCCATTTCCATTCCATCCTTTTCTGCGCGCTTTCACACACAACAGATGAGAAGCGAGAGCAGTCACCATACCCACTGAATAATACCCCTCTCCGTCAAGTGAAATTCTTCTGCATCGCATCTTAAAATATTCTTGATGAATCACTTTTATGAGTGATTCAAACTCTACATCTATCTCTCCGTCCTTAGCGAGTTTCGTGAAGGGCGAGGGGGTCACATCACCAGCGTCATTTGATATTGGTTATCCTTAGCAGAGCCGCAGCTTGGTCATGATAATCAAGTTCAATCTCCATATTCATAGTATGTAAATATGGTCTCTCCCTCTCTCTAAGGGTTATGTATGGCATCTTCTGTCCCCGACCCAATGGATTCTAAGCTATTCGTAAATTTAATTCTCTCAATCAGATGGTAGGGTACTGTACGTCCATGCACTACATTTTGCCCACACAGGCTTAAGGGGATTAGGGACTTGTGAATCAACTCCATTTACTATAGACTTTTTTAATAATGAAATATCAGTGGAAAAAAAACATCTGCAATTCCGTCAAACTTTTGCCATAAGAAAATTACTCTTAGAGGTGAGGTAAGTTCAAGGCTGCACATGCTTCCAAACACAGGCCGCTGTCTTTGTATTAGTAATTGTATGTTGAGTAGGGAATGCATTTTAAGAACTATTGTCCATACTTGTCTGGCAGGACCACTTCTACAAAGGGCAATGCAGTCTAACTACATGAAGAAGAGAAGTAATGCAAGGCATAGTTCATACCTGTTGATGCCTTCTTTGCCATAGAAGACAGAATAGGTGAGGTTTTCTCCTTGGGGCTCAGCAGGAGTTCTCCAGGTCAATTTGATGAAGCGGGTAGAGACGAGGGAGGCTACAACATCTCGGGGAGCTGACGGCAGGGGTCCGGTAGGCACAGGTGCTAGATGGTCAGTAGTGGCACTGGTCAGTGAGGTAGGAGGGAATGTTGGGATGGCAACATCTGGGCACGTGCAAATATTGGGACACAGGGAGCGTAAACACCACCATGATTTAAACAAACAAAAAAGAAGAAAGAAAAGAAATAAACAAAAACCATGATGGAAAACAAAATAAACAGAACTGAACGTGAAGGCCGAGGAGGTCATGCAGGGGAATGGAGACACACAGGTAAACCATAACTACTGGAAAACTAGGGGAAAAGCTCTGCGTGCTTTACGTAAGAGCCAAGGGGTCACACATTTAACTACAGTATGTACAGTGGGAGGTGGAGGAGAGAATGGTTGAAATGAAATGCTTTCACAAAACACAGAGTAAAGTTAAGTGTTCAATTAGAATACACATCAACTGATTATCCACTGAAGAGAAATCCTCATTGGGAGCTATAGAGCGTTACACAATCACAGGCCTCCCATGACATGCCATCTAAGACACAATTCATTAAGAAACAAAAATTAAAAATCCTAGGCCAAGGAATCTGCAAAAAAGCAGATTTTCTATAACAGTGAAACATAAGGCCTGAATGTGAGGCACACTTCGAGTACTGGAATGAGATTTTGTGAAGTCCAGGACCACTGGCAAGGCTATGTTGTCTGACCCATCTGTTGTCTGCTAGGGACAAGGTCTGTAAAAAGGGTACCTCATTTCGACAAGACTGCTCCGTGCCAAGTTAGGGCTGTGGGAAGCAACTATTTTAGGCAGACAAATGTAAATATGTCTAAAACAACAGATTCTCAGGTTAACTACCATAGGTATGGGCAGAATGTGTTAGGCACTCTTCCTAAGGCTTAAGAGAGAATGGTCTATTTGCACTGTTATGTTTGTAATGGACTTATGGACCACGCACATTCATATAGCACTCGATACGAAGTAGATCTATTGGCTAGAATGCTCTTGTGCTATCAACAGCAGGTCTGTAAGCACAGCGACTATGAAAGATCAGGCTGTGTGAAGTAAACTACAGTGTTTAGTGTACAACAATGTGAGAAACTCTTCGACGGTCAGGGTGAAAATCTTTGGTGGACTTTCACTGGCAGGGTTAGGCCCTATTAGAATATCCTTTCCAGGAAGAGGGTCCTGTCACAAAAGGAATGCCTATATTTGCAGAGTCAATGTCTGTAGTTGTTAATTTTCTAAAATGTTTGCTTTCTGTAACTAATTTTTTAATTTTGCTGAAGGCACTGTACCTGCCTCTGCCCCCATGTGCTTCTCTTTACAAGGACCAGTGCTTCTCTATTGTACAGATCACAATGGTAACACGAGAGTGGCTTGGTGGTACACGAGTCTACTAGTTTATGCATGAAGACAATGTTTTTATTAAATGTACCCACAGAAAGTGTCGGAAATGCATGTTCGCCACAGCGCCTGCAAAGCACGGTGCTTACTTACAGTAGTCTGAGGAAAAAACATTGATCTCTCTCCAAGTGCTTCTTTTTTCAGCACTGCTAGAACAGGACAATGTGCCACTTACATTCCGCTATGTCCAACAGCCTCTGATGATGCTTCAAGTATAAATTAATATTTCCAAGGTGACAGCATCAACATACCGCCTCGACAACAACGCACACAACAGCAAGGAGCTCTTCAACATCGTGAAGGAACTCTCCAACCCCAGCTCCAATACCAATGACATCCCGCCGTCGCAAGCCCTGTGCGATTCCCTCGCGACCTTCTTCCACCGCAAGATCGCCGACATCCACGACAGCTTCAACACCCAGACAGCCCCAACCAAGATCGATGCACCAGACCCGCCGCACACCATCGACCACGACCCCCTGCCAGCCTGGGCCAGCGTGAACATCGATGACACCATCAAGACCATGAGCACAATACACTCCGGCTCCCCGTCAGACCCTTTCCCTCACCACATCTTCAACAAAGCCAGCAGCTCCATCGCACCCCACCTGTGCAACATCATCAATCTCTCTTTCGAGACCGCGACCTTCCCAGAGAGCTGGAAACACGCAGAGATCAACGCCCTACTCAAAAAACCCAAGGCGGACCCGAGAGACCTCAAGAACTTCCGGCCCATCTCCCTGCTTACGTTCCCAGCCAAGGTCATCGAGAAGATCGTCAACAAACAGCTAACCCGATACCTCGAAGAAAACAGCATCCTGGACCCATCCCAATCAGGGTTCCGCAGCAACCACAGCACTGAGACTGCCCTCATCGCCGCCACCGACGACATCAGGATCCTGCTGGACAACGGTGAGACCGCAGCCCTCATCCTGCTGGACCTCTCCGCCGCCTTCGACACGGTCTGCCACCGCATTCTACGCGCACGCCTCCACGACGCAGGGATCCGAGACAAGGCCCTGGAATGGGCCACCCCCTTCCTCGCCGGCAGAACCCAGAGAGTCCGCCTCCCACCATTCCGATCCGAAGCCTCCGAGATCATCTGCGGCGTACCCCAGGGATCATCCCTCAGCCCAACACTGTTCAACATCTACATGGCCCCGCTCGCACGCATCGCCAGACAGCACGACCTCAACATAATCTCCTACGCCGACGACACTCAACTGATCCTCTCCCTCACCAAGGACCCCTCGCCGCCACATCCAACCTCCATGAAGGAATGAAGGCCGTCGCCGATTGGATGAAGATCAGCCGACTAAAACTGAACACGGACAAGACAGAGGTCCTCATCCTCGGCTCCAACCCCTCAGCCTGGGACGACTCCTGGTGGCCAACGACACTGGGAGCAGCCCCGACACCCACCGACCACGCACGCAACCTGGGAGTCATCCTCGACTCAACGCTCTCCATGGCCAAGCAAGTCAACGCAGTCTCCTCCTCCTGCTTCAACACCCTCCGCATGCTTCGCAAGATCTACAGGTGGATCCCGACAGATACAAGAAGAACAGTCACCCAGGCCCTCGTCAGTAGCAGACTTGACTATGGGAACGCCCTCTACGCGGGAGCCCCGGCCAAGCTCATCAAGCGACTGCAACGCATACAAAACGCCTCCGCACGCCTGATCCTCGATGTACCACGCCACAGCCACATCACCCCCACCTGAGGAACCTGCACTGGCTCCCCGTCGATAGGAGAATCTCCTTCAAACTCCTCATCCACGCACACAAGGCACTCCACAAGACTGGCCCAGCCTACCTCAACAGACGACTCCTCTTCTACGTCCCCAACCGCCAGCTCCGCTCCGCCGACCTCTCCCTCGCCACCGTCCCTCGCAATCGAAGATCAACCACCGGCGGCAGATCCTTCTCCCACCTCGCCGCCAAGACCTGGAACACCCTTCCACTAAGCCTACGACAGACCCAAGACCTGCTGACCTTCAGGAGGCTACTCAAGACCTGGTTGTTCGACCAGTAGCAGCCCTCCCCCCCCTTTTTTTTTCTCCCCAGCGCCTTGAGACCCTCGCGGGTAAGTAGTGCGCTCTACAAATTCTGTGATCGATTGATACACTATTTTGGGAGGTAATCTCCAACTTCATGTGTAACTACTGTGTAGCTAGTAGTAGAGTTCTATTTCCGATGTAAACAAATAATTTACAGTGAAATATACAATATAAAACAATAAGACACTTAGTTTAAAATATTACAGAAAAATATGGAAAACGGAATAAAAGAAAACCTTTAAAAAGCTACACAAACAATATTCATGTCAAGTCCACTTCAGATCCTGGTTTGGCTGATTGACTTAAGATAATTATATACTATGGAACGGATTTGAGGGAGCTACCAATCAATCTATTAGTAAGAGCACAGAAAACATACCGCAAGGCTTCATATATAGTTTTATACCACTTCGATCGGACAAAACAAAGGTATGTTTTTCGAAGTTCTAATGAATAAGGTCACAGAAGATGTACGTGCTCGATGGTCTTGTCCTGACCCTGAGATTATCGACATAACTCTTGTTTGTTAGAAGATGGAAGCCATGAGCCTTCAAATTGCAGAAGCGGAATATAGAGTAAATTAAATATTAAAAACATTTGTGTGAGGTTTGTATCGATATTTAGAGTCTAAATATGTTTCCCTATATTTCATATACGTGGATTGTAGGTAGAGCAAGTGTTCGAGATTGCCTAATAGCCTAAGATCTTTCACATAATTGGTGTTCTTTATTTTCAGCTTGAGCAACAGTTTGCGATGTGATCTTTCCATAGCAGAAAGTTCTGAAACTGGTGGTAACTACTGACTACTTTATTTGGTAAAATATGGTTTCCCAAGCCTACTTTAACAAGAGAATATACAATGTTATTTTAATCCGGTCAGCTGCAGTTCAGTCAAATAAAAACCTGTCTGTGCTTAATATTGTAGTTTTGCCATATCTAAGTGCTGTGAAACATAGAAAGAAACTGGGCTGGGGCTCACCCGACTAGGCAATAGACATGGTCACAAGCCTCCTTGGCAAAGGCCTGGTTTGAACGCAACCCTACTCAGCTTGCTAATAATCCTAAGTGCCCAATGTATTGGTTTGAAAGTGGAACAGTAACTTCCTTCCTAAAAGCCAAGTATTTGGGAAACTGCACCTGCTCTAATTTCTCAGTTACAAAGGAAGCAAGCAATGGGACAGTAGAGATGAATTATTAGTAAAAAGAAAGAACCATACAATCTTAGTTCTGGAAACTAATTTGAAGTGTGATTTGCTTTCTGAAAAAGTCGAAATTGGTAGTACCTCTTCTCTAGCGCCAAAATGTTACAGATATTCTGGTGCTGTAGAGAAGCCACCAGAGGCTGGTCTAATTAAATAGCCAGGTCTTTAAGCTCCTTTAAAAGTGAAAAATATTTGGCTTTTTAAAATCCTGAGAAAGGTTGTTCCACAATGGGCTCCTTCGACATGCAACATACAGAGGACGCAATGGATCACCTCAAAGACTTAAGCTCTGGCCCTTAGTGTTCTACCTCCTCAAACTTTCTTAACCCTTTTCTCCATTGTTCAGGTCTGTCCTCCTGCACTGTTTTTAAGACTTGACGCCGAGACAGATGCCAGTCCCGTGCTACAAAAGAGGTACTGATGCCGCATTGCAAAGAGGAGGATACCTTACTGATATCCCACACTGGCTACCACCTTAGCTGCATGATTTAGAATACGCTGCAATCTACCCAAGATTCTCCTCACTGCCCATATAAACAATGTAGAACAACAGTCCCCTGCACACGCTAACAGTATATCAATAACAATGTGACAAAAGCTTGAGTCTTTGCTGGAATATGCGCTTCAGTTTATTCACAACAGCATTAGCCAACACGTGTTTCGTCGTGCTTACGGTTGTGCGCAGCGACTTCTTCAGGGCTTAAATCCGGTTGTATTTCCGACCCGAACGGGATTCAATAGGGCCCAATGTTAGACACACAGTTAAGACTGCACATATCTTGTGTCCAGAAATAATCCCTCCTATTCACAGTATATGTACCCTGTATGTGTTTCCCAATGAGGAGTCCCTTAAATGAGGATTTAGTAGTAGTACAAGGTTATTCCGGCATGTACACGCCGGAAGCACAACCTACATCGAGTGGGTGCAATGCGTCACGGATTTTATTTTTTCATGCCTTTCATGCCTGAATAATCTTGCACTTGCACCTTGTCACATTGTTATTGATATAATACACTGCTAGCGTGTACAGGGGACTGTTGTTCTGTTTTACCAGTGGATATCCACACGTTGGGGAGGAGGGTGGCTCTCCCTACCCTTATGCATCTCAATCCTCACTCAGTACTAGAGTATACTTACCTGCGTATTGCCCAGGAGAGCCAATACCCTGTAGAACCACCTACCAAGCAGTTTCATATAAACAATGTATTTTAATAATGTAGCCAAGAGCAAATTACACTCTTGCTATTGTCACCATGTCCCTTTCTTCTAGGAAAGGGTGCAATTTAGCCAGTATGCTCATGCAGTGTCTACAAGAGCGGGTCCAAATTCAACCATTCACCCAGCAGGAAGCATAACAACCTTATTATTAGACACTCTAATAATGGTCTCTAAAAATCACACCGAATCACGGTCTGCCCCCAATTTAACAAAAGAACCAGCTGAAAGGAACCAGCCAGCACATCAGACTGCCTTGCAACCACAAACAGATGCTGCAGGGCACGTTTCACTGCCTTACGCTGTGTGCTCTGCGCTCTTTCTCAATCTGGTAAGCTGACCAGCCTGTCTAAGGGCCAGCTCTCTGCTGAAGATTTAGCTAAAAAAAAATATATATATATATTTACTTTGCTCACGAGGGGAATCTACCATACTCACTCAAAATGACCAAGTACATTAACTAGTCTACCCAACTTTGGTTAATGTCCCACGAAACAAACCAGCATTGACAGAGTCATTCTGACTTTTCACTTTGAACGACACTGGCTTCAGTACTCCAAGGATCACACTCAGGCCCCATACTGAAGCAGCTAAACGTTACCATTTGAACCAGCTATACAAATCTCTATTAACTTAATATTTTTAAGAAACTGTGTTTAGTGTCCAATACACGGATATCTATCTTTTTTGCCATTAGGACACTGTATTCTTTGGGGACCTACCCTGACTGTGGGGTCCGGAAACTTGCCTCTAAAACTTTCAAGGATTATACTTCGGTCATTTCTTGAGAGACAGGTTTGCTATATGCCCTATTAGGCAGCTGATGTGAAATCCTGATGATGGTTTTACACATACAATAACGGCGACGCTTTGTTATTTAACGCCCTGATGAAGTTCCAACCTGGAACGAAACGCGTTGGCTGATTGCCCTTTTTAAAAAATACTTTTGATATTCAATAAAGAAGATTATTTGGACTTATTTGGATTCCTGTGGACTTCCATTCTGGTGCACCTTCGTTTGTAAAAAAAATCTAGTGTCCAATAAGCCTTCCCCTAACAATGAAACTTACTCCGAATATGATGCCATACTGAAGAACCATCATCAGCCCCATGAATTTTCATAGTTTGCTTAAGAGAGATTAGCAGGATGGACCAGTGGGCCCATCCTGCTAATCACAACCTTTCTTGAGTCATCCAAATAAATATTAACAAAGGATTTATGAACTCTTCTCACTGCTCCTGTAAAAAGGTCAAACCATAATCCTAGCAATGACTCTGCTATGCACATTATAATAAATGGATTTCAGAAAATATAACAGCGTTGCAGTGTTATGACTTGGCCCCATTCTGCACTAACTACGTGGGCTGGATAGAGAGATGACTCTTTAGTTACGGACATCAAAATGATTTGAATAGGAATAAGGTGAGATTATATACAACAGGGGAAAGAGGGCAAGATTTGGACTCCACTAATCTCCAACGATATATGTCCTGTTCACACCTGTCCAGTCACAGAGCCGGGTTTAGGGCACTGTGGCTGGTGCATCGAACTGGCACTGACCTAAGGGGGGGGAGGGGGCTGTATTTAAAAAAGAAACTTATGGGTTTAAAAGCACAAGCTGCAGATTTCTGTGTGCCCCGCAGTTCTCAGAAAACCATAAAAAATGTCAAGATAACTGGTGATTAATGTTCCTGCTGGAGAGTGATCGAGGTTTGTCTAATGGCAGTTTTGACTCAAAGTAGCGCAGAGGGTTAATGTGCCTGTGGCAAAGACGTGCCCCATGCATATCACAGAACTAAGTGCGAGTGAACAATGAGTTGCGTTATTAAAAAAAAATGCATGTCAGACAGGGTCTATGGAGAGATAATGGTCATTGTTGGAGGGTGGTAGTGAGAGAATTTGTGGAGAAGAAGCTTACTGGGAGGGTGCGTCGCCAAAAAACGACTGTTGCATCGGGCACCCCCAGCGCTAAAGCCGACTCTGTAGAGTCATATCCATCAATGTGACCCTGTTCTCTAAACACTATCCAGAACTGTTGATATATGTACACAAAGTTTTCAATCTCCACCAAAACTAGCAAATAAGTGGTGATGGCGACGTCTCCATTTGCACGATTGTTCCATTGAAAACAGTTTACAAGTACTTTATCACTTCCATAAGAGTTGCTACTAAGCAGCATCCTTCAAAACCACATATGTCTTTCATACGTAATTTAGTACTGTGCACATCTTTACTAAAGTGCATCTCTGGCAGATTTGCCTGCTCTAATTCAGAGGAGGAAGCAGCAGCAAGTTGCTTCAACTAGGATCCCCTACATCCCACTTTCACCAGAATTTAGCAGGCTTGGGGCATTTGAACAAAAGGCTCTTTCTGGCTGTGCCATGGCTGAGGAATCCCCAACCTTTGCGTACATAGCTTCTTTCGGACAGGGCTATGAAATGTCCAAAAGTTTGATCATTTATCCAGTACTGTCGCCCTGCACTTTTCCTTTTCTATTTTACCTTTACTGCAATTTAAAATAATAAAATATAATTTTCTTTTTTCTCAGTTGGACACCTTTTTACAGAGCTTGCTTTATTTTATTAGTTTTTAACAAATGTTTACAACAATTTTGTGCTATGTATATTAGGTTGAAAGCAACAAAATTGTGCTTCACCAATGCCTAAAATAAAATCCTACACACAGGCATACAGTATGAATTAGCTTGTACATAATGGCGGGGCAGAACCCTCCTGCGCCCTAATCCGTAATTTTAGAGCATAAAACAGTGACAGAAAGCGGCACCTCTCCACATAAACACTTTTTTCAACATTTACACAAAGCAGACTGAATTCCTTTGTTGCGTGTACACAAACTAAAATTGGGAGAAACCTGGAGACGAGCATAATTCATGGGTGAGATGATAGGCTGAAACAAAACAGCCGATAAACCAACACAAACTTATTGCTGAGACTGCAATATAAGATATCTCAAGCAGACCCTATTTGAAACCCACTCAAACCTATCGTTTTGGTAAGCATCATCCTAAAAAGGTCGAGAGGAGGAAAAACTTGCATATCTTGCCAGTACAGGGTTACATTGAAGGTCACAGTATGATGCTCAAGTGACGGGAGATGAGGGACTGTCCTGTCGAATGGGTAAACACCACAGCAACAGAGAACTCCCCTCACATTTCTGTTTAGCCTAATTTAATAGGTGTTTAAATATACTGTGCTACCAAAAGGTCCAGAACAACGGTTAACAGAGGGGAACGCCCAAGTCTTCAATATCAGAGGAGCGTTCAAACGAACAGGATAGACAAGACGCACCACTTTGACACATTTATGCTAAGGTTTGTAATAAGGGCGCGCTTCTTACCACCAAAGTTGTGAGAAGTTCTCATTGTTCCTATTTTTAACTAAGCTCACCGTTTTTACTTTAGCCTCGCAAAGTTTTTCTGAGGGTTTTAATATAATTTGCACCGTTTAAATAAATGCCTCTGTCGTCGGAACCAGCTAAAATGGGTGCAGACTTTCTCAAGTTTACCCATCAGCAGTGCTTTTCCAACGTTATAAGAACATGAACTGTTTCTGAGAAGCATCTCTCATGCAGAATCATGTAGTTATTGTCAGCATACATTTTTGCAAAAGCAATTATTTTTCATGCAAATAAGGCAAAGTGTACAGGTTTGACAAAACCTGCTAAGTTTTTCACAGAAGTGCTTAAAAGTTGAGACACATTTGATGTGAGTGAAGAGCAGCACTCACCAGCGATGCATGCAGAGAAAGGCCTGCCCCCGAGCAAAAGAGAATCTGAGAATGGATGCTTCCCAGGTGAGGAGCACGCGGCTCCTAGAGGCCCACACACCGGTACAAGCTTGGCCTGCAGATAGTTTGGCCAAGGAAGCAATAAATGCACGGATTAAGGGGCGGGAGGGGGTCACTGTAAAACCTCAATCAGTAATCGATGCAGTGCAGGGACCCTGGGTTCCCTTACATGCAGTGCTTTAAATGTGCCGGTACTCACCGGTACTGAGTACCGGCACTTCTCAGTTTTCTCCCCCAGAGTACCGGAACTTATTTGCGGGCAAGGAGAGTACCGGTACTCCATGAAGCAGCAGGGCTCAGGCCCTGAAGTACGGGTACGTGCAACGTAAAAACTGAAAATTACCCTATCAGATGGTGCGTGTTTATGTGCTGCTCTGGCTGGCAACAGCCTGTGTATTTCTGCGCTGGGTTGCTCCTGCAGTGTTAGGTTCTCATCAGGCGCGCAACGCCCATTGGGATCAAAGGGCTTCAGACACCCCACTCCCCCATCGTGTGTGTGTCAGCCTGGCTGAGACAGCTTCCTGGGCACACACACTGCTGCACCCGAGTACTTCACAGGTCTTTAAAGATCAATTGCATTTTAAGGAGGCTTTGTTGTTTCTCACCCCTTCTTAGATCCCCTGCAGCTCCACTCTGCATACTGCTGGAAGAATCTTATGTGGCTATTGTTAAATTCCTGGTTCACAGCCACGCCCCCAGCCACGCCCCTAACTACCCACCCAGTCTAATTAGTGGGTACCGGCACTTCTAATTTCCCATTTAAAGCACTGCTTACATGGAATTAGTGCTCAAGCACATAGTCCAGAATTTTATGACGTGGCAGAGAACGTCACAAGAACATACATATTCCTTCCCCAGACGAAACTTGCAGGGGGCAAGAGAAAACAGATGAGACTGAACCCCCTGCAGCCTGAGAGATCAGTGGGAGATGAAGGAAATTGCATTTATATACCAATTGAAGGCAAGGAATTACGTCTTGACAGTGGGTTCTCCACATTCAACCAATCCTTGTACTCTGGAGGGATCAAGTCATGAGTGAAAAGCGAGAGTAGTCTTACTTCCAGTAAGTAGCCAATGGTGTATGAAAAGACAGGGCAATCTTTACCTCGCAACCACTTTAAAGTACAGCCAACACAATATGTTAATGGCATCTTAGTGCAATTAACAGACAGTAGCTTACCTCTGAAGAGTATTATGATAATCGTTATCTACATATCTGCCAATGTATATTTTAAGAGCCTATTAATGTCACAAACCTCTCTACAGGACATAAAAGGCAGGAAACAAAGCTTTCTAAATTATTTAAAAAAACAATTAAGCAGTGACCTTAACGTCTGCAGCCCCCACCCTTAGGCAGAGAAGAGTTTGGCCTCCACTGAATGCAGATGATACAGTGCAAAGTTTCCATTCGATTGGACACGTTCCAGGTCAAACAAGGGAGAGTGGGAATGGGTGGGTAGCTCATCTGTCTGCAGCACCTTTGGTGCCCACAGAGAATATTATCGTCCGTGCATGAAGAACCACGTCATTCACACACTCATAATGTATAGATAGGTTCAAAAGTCAGTTGCACCCTTCCTCACAACTGCCCTCCATTAGAAATAACAGGAAGCTGTACCGCTGTATCTGAAGGGACCACACCGACATTACAAAAAAAAGACCAGGAAACACGTAGGGTGTCCCCTCCAACAGGAGGAGTGTCTCCAGCCGACTCAGCCCTCCGAATATCTGCAGAGGATAGGAGGACAGAGAAAGGAAAAGGTCCTGCTCAGACCATGCTTTCCCACTGTTGCCTGTAAGCAGAGCACAGAACCTTAATGAATGACCCACTTTCGACCGACAATGAACTACTGAAGGATCCCCCAGGTGTGCATTGGAAAACGCTCTACAGCTACTTCTCCAACATACTTCTAGACAAATTACTCAAGTATCAATACAAGGCAGATTCATACAGAAAATGCTTGTTTTGTTACATGATTATTATTGTGCACAAACATGAATTCCCCCCTGGGCAGGGCCAAGCAAGAAATGCACAAAGGACTAAAGTATCGTACAAAATAGGATCCCAGGTCCTAAATGACTTTCTGATGACCAGTTTACAGAGGCTACAAGACTCACGTGCTAGCAGCATGCATTGGGATGGCCTTACTAACTTCTCACAAAGAGGCAAAGGACCGAAGGTAAGTTTTATATATTGGCAATGGGTAGGCAGCTGGCATCATGTGGAAATACATAATGGACTTTTACACCAGCAAAATGGTGGGACTGCACCAGCAAGAGATAGGGCCTCTATCCCCAGCAACCAATACCGACCGCCTATAGCCGAGCCAGTACAGTTCTGGGATTTTACACCACACTGAACCTTTAGCCAATTACCATATTGGGCCTTTAATGGAAACAGCACCACTGTGGGCCCAGTACTGCAGCCAGCACCACTGTGGATCTAGTCTCGCAGTCTGCACCACACTGGGCCCACAGCCAGCACCACACTGGCCCCCGCGCCACAGCCAGCGCCGCACTGGCCCCCGCGCCACAGCCAGCGCCGCACTGGCCCCCGCGCCACAGCCAGCGCCGCACTGGCCCCCGCCCCACAGCCAGCGCCGCACTGGCCCCCGCCCCACAGCCAGCGCCGCACTGGCCCCCGCCCCACAGCCAGCGCCGCACTGGCCCCCGCCCCACAGCCAGCGCCTCACTGGCCCCCGCCCCACAGCCAGCGCCTCACTGGCCCCCGCCCCACAGCCAGCGCCACACTGGCCCCCGCCCCACAGCCAGCGCCACACTGGCCCCCGCCCCACAGCCAGCGCCACACTGGCCTCCGCCCCACAGCCAGCGCCACACTGGCCCCCGCCCCACAGCCAGCGCCACACTGGCCCCGCCCCTCAGCCAGCACCACACTGGCTCCCGCCCCACAGCCAGCACCACACTGGCTCCCGCCCCACAGCCAGCACCACACTGGCTCCCGCCCCACAGCCAGCACCACACTGGCTCCCGCCCCACAGCCAGCACCACACTGGCTCCCGCCCCACAGCCAGCACCACACTGGCTCCCGCCCCACAGCCAGCACCACACTGGCTCCCGCCCCACAGCCAGCACCACACTGCCCCCCCAGCCCCTCCCCATCCCTCAGCCAGCACCACACTGGGCTCCCCCTTCTTGCAACCAGCACTGAACTGGGCCTGTAAACGAAGCACTGAAGTATACAAAAAAGTGATGGGTGCAATGCTTGCCAGCAGCACACTGGGCCCTGTTCTACAGCCAGCATCACACTGGGCCTCTAACAGAGCAGGCAACCCAGTGCTCTCTAATGCACAATGATCACAATGGGATTTCAAGCACAGCAGGCACTATAACAGAGACAACACCCCCACAGAGCTCTGTGCAATAGCCTCCTCCTCACAGGACTCTACTATAACCAGCAGTAGGATATGAGTCTTGCTAAGGAAGCACCAGCCAGGCCCTCTAGATCAGATAGAACCAGCCAGGGCCTGTAGGCCAGCCAGCACCAGCCAGGGCATACTGGTCACCCAACAGCAGTGTGTGCACTACCATGATCCCAGCAAAAGAAGGAGAGGCGCTATGCCACCAATAAGCACCAGAGAGCCTCTACACTACCTCTATGACACTGCCCCTATTGTCTCATCGTCCACCGCTCCGTGACTGGCCACCCACCCTGCACCCTCCTTCCCTGGAACCCACACTGCCATAACTTACCATGCTCCAGGATAATGAGCTGGGCTGCTGCCTGAGCATTCCCCACGTCATTCTTTGCGATGCACTGGTAGAATCCCTCGTCAGACTTCACCAGGCCCAGAACCTGAAGGTTGTAATCCTTCTGAAAAAGACAGACACGAGGAGTAGTTGAGGGGATGAGAGTACGGTATAAGTGAGTGCAAAGAGTAAAATCAAGAAAGGAGAACGACAATAAAGGCAAAAATAACTTTCTATGTGGCACCTCAAACATTGGCTACAAAGCGAACTTCGTCTGTCATAACAGTTGGAGACATTTTGTACCATTCAGAGTGACAGGTGGGTTGATCTTAATGAGAATTTACAAGACTGAGATCAGGAAAGAAAATCCAATTTAGATTACATTAAGAGCCTAATACACATACATACGTTACTTTAAAGCATACTACTCGTTATTCATAACAATTTTGTTGTACATTTCACCACAAAAGAAAAGTTGCTTAAGTCCTTTCACAAATGGTCCCCATATACTCAAAAGGCAGGAGCCACACACTGGTGTGGATTTCCTAAGCCAATACAGAAAAAAAGAAGAACTAAAGATAATAGTTGTGTATGTCTGCATGTGAGTTTAAAGAGTTACAAGATGTGAATTTATTCACTCATTGTGTTCACTGATTATAAGCTCAAAACTAGCAAACAAGGGGCGGCTCCTCCGATATGGCGGAAGAGCATCGCCTCACTGCTTTCTCGCAGTGCGAGAAGCCTAAACATAAAATGGTAATAACTTTTAGTTATTACCATTTTATGTTTGCTTTGCGGGCGGGCAGGTGGGCTGGGATGCGCTGTTCTCCGAGCAGGGCAGGGTAGGAGTGGTTTGCCCACTCCTGAGTGCGCAAAGACTGTTTGGTCAGCCCTTTCGGGCCACCCAAACCAGTCATGCCCACTTTCCCCTTCTCCATGCAGGCTGCATTGCAGCCTGCATGGAGAACATGCCCAACCCTCTAGCCCCTGGCTGAGCGCCGTCTCACGGCGCTCCAGACAAATCAGAACGCTGCATGCAGCGTTAATTGGCTTGGGGGAGGGAGCCTGGCTGCCTGCTTCCAGCAGGAGCAGAAAAGACGCAAGGTAGGTTTTTTAAAAATAATTTTTGTAAATTGTCACCCCCCCCCCTATGAGTGAATCCCACTCCGCGTGAATGCCCCCCTCACCGTGAACCTTCCCCTCTCCGCGTGAACCCGCCCCCGCGTGAACCCCCCACCACCTCCGCGTGAACCCGCCACCCCCTCCCACCTGCGAGCCATGCCGTCCGCTACTGTAGCAAACATAACCATGTAGAAGTAAACAGAACTCCATGAGCACTACCTGCCTTAACCCAACTTTAAACAGGGTATTTGTTTCAACGTGATAAGTTATATAAATTACAGAGTGGCTGAAAGCAGTACCAGAAAACAAGATTCTAAGGCCCTAAATAAGAGTCGGATGGAGTAGCATTCCTGTATGGAATCCCACTTTATGTGATTCTGAGTGGGCCAGTGTTCCAGCACCCGGTTTTCCCAGGTATAGTAACACCGCACAGAGTTTTAACAGGCGAATTCCACACACTAAAATCGCTGAAGGCACTGGTTGTAACAGCACACGTGCCTCTTTCCCATTTTTTTCAAGGCCTTGCTTAGTAGCTGTCTCCATATCTTATGTGAGCAACCTAAAAAAGCTTTCAGGAGTACTATATGTTGGTGAACAGGAGTAAATGTTTTGATTGAACAGAAATTGTGTGGTTCTACAAAAAAGTCCTTACCCTCCAAAACCTGCAAACATTTGTTTATCAAGTTGCCAGACCTCTTTTATGAAATCTAGCTATTCTAGTATGACAGAGCTTGAACTTTAGGTCAAACACTTGCCAATGCAATTCTACAAGTCTCCTAGATAATTGTGCGATTTGTTTTTACTCTCGCAGCAGCACACATGGGAGGCGGGCATTCAGGAGGGATGTGTTACTTTTTTGGATTCCCAGCCTAGGCAGAAAGTTTTTTTCTTTCTAATTCCTAGTTTTAGGATTTATGGGCTGGAGAGACTCCAAGATCTGACAAGTTAATTTAAATATTAATTGTAATTCATTATATAATTTTTAAATATTACATTGATAATGTTATATTTAATATACATCAAATAAAATTTTAATATAATTTACTTAATGCTACCCTTCCTTGAACCCCAATATGCCCTTAACCCTACCCATCCCTAAAGCCAAAAAACCCTTACTATTCCGTAACACTACAGTTTCCTGAACTCTAAAGAATCCTTACCACCCTTTACTCTAACCTTTAGTGATACCTAAGAACTTTTTCTACTGCTTATCGCTATCCTTTCCTGAACCCTAAAAAAATCGTACTCTCTTAACACTATCCTTCCTTGGACAGTAAAAACTCCTTATTACACCTTAATACTATTCTTCCCTGAACCCTAAAAACCCCTTACTACTCCTTAACACAACCCTTCCCTGAGCAGTAAAAACCCATTTTAACTCCTTAATAATACTCATGCTTGAACCCTTACTACCCAGTAACATTACAGTGAACTCCAAAAACCCCTTACTCCCCTTAATTCGACTTTTTGTGTTTATGTAGTATTGCTGTATCTTGAACATAGCTAAAAGGCAGCAGAACGCTGTACAGTTTTAAGAACAAGCATCATGTCAATGAGTGATACCCTCTACGGAGCCCTATAGCTTAACGTTACCCATCTATGAATCCTAAAACACCTTACAGCTCCTTAAAGCTATCCTTTCCTGAACCCTACAAACCCATACTACCCCTTAAGGCTACCGATCCCTGAACAAGCACTGGCAAAGTTGATTGATCTCGCCTTAGGTGGTACCGCGGAGGAGGGGTGTATTAAACGAATGAGCAAACAGCAACATGGAGGAGAGTTTGGGGGCGGAGTGCACAGAAGGACATAGACTAATATAAGCAAAATGGGATGGGGTGGCACAGAAGCATGCAGACGAACAAGAGTAACATGGGGGCTCAGAAGCACATGGACGAGATTGGGAAACATGAGTGCGGGATGGGGACAGAAGCGCACAGGTGTGAGAAAGCGACAGGGGAGCATAGAACCTCACAGGCGAGAGAGACAGCAGCATGTGTAGGGGACAGAAGTGCATCAGTGATAGAAAGCGAAATGGAGAGCAGAGGAGGCAAAGAAGCAAATGGAGACAACTGGAAACCACATGCACTCTCATGGAGTGCTTTAAAAAAAATAGAAAAAAGTAGCTTCTAAAATGAGTGCAGTGGAAGGAATCACAAGTACTTCGGCCGCGCTTCAGGGGAGGCACAAACACAATAAGAGGAAATAAAGCCCACAGAAGCGACCCAAGAAGTAGTAAGTAAATGAGAGTGATAATACAACCAACCAGTGGTAAGAAATAGGTGGGCCTAACTCCACTGCAACTTATTTATGCCTACGACCCCCTCCTGGGGTATAGGCCATCAACCCGGACTCTACAGTCATCTCTGTCCTGGGATTTTCTTTCAATCTGTCTCCGGATGTAACATCTCTTTGCAGTCAGCCTCGAGGCCTCAGCTCCAGTGTTTCTTAGCCTTCCTCTTTTCCCTTGAGGGTTCCAGGTCAGATCTAAAAAAAACAAAAAACTTTGGCACCCCTTAATGCTATCATTCCTTGACCCCTAAAAACGCCGTACAGTTACCCATCCCTGCATCCTAAAAAATACCACTACTACCTCTTAATGTTACCCTTCCCTGAGCCCTTAATACTACTACCCCCTCAACCTTAAAACTCTATTCTGACCCTTAACACGATCCTTCCCTGATCCCTAAAAATCGCTTACAACCTTTTCCTGGACTTTACAAACCCCTTAACAATACCCTTCCCTGAACAATACAGACGACTATCGCTCAACAAAACCCTTTCCTATACCTTACAAACTCCTTATTACTTCTCAACACTGAACCAGGGACTCTGGTAGGGGGAGACTAAGAAGAAATTCTGGGAAGAATTAGGAATCAAATAACTGATAACCCCGGTAAATTCTCAATTGTAGGGCAATCTTCCGGGTGCCACTTGTGATCTCTTTTACTTCTATGGTCACCTCTCTCACTGTCGTTATCAGACTCTGGAATCTGGAACTCTGGGGAGGACTTGCTGGATGATAACAGGGATATCATTATAAGGCCAGGGCATCAAGCTACACGAAAAAGCATACCTCTTTAAAGAGCTAAAAAAACATTTTAGGACATCAGTGAAAGCATTTTCAGAGCTACATTCACACTGTACATGTTTATGGACAGTGGTACTCTGCTGTATTGCCATTTGGGAGAAATGATCACTGCCTCACTAATAGAGTCATTTATAGAATGTCAAATATTTTACTGCTGTACAACAATTTGATAATATGGCTACCACAACCAGCTAGCATGACACATTTTTAAGAATTTAGCGAGAAATGTATGAGCATTGTTGCGGGCTGTTTTCCCGCAGTTATCGGTGTAAAATAAGCACCTTCGTCCTGCTTGTGCTCCGATACTAATAGGCACGGAATGCCCTACTTTTCTCTAAATGCAAAAATAGCTTTAAATGCACTGAAAAACATTTTCAACACATTTCACCTGAATTCTTAGAGCTTCCCACGTATTATAAATGACACCCAAGGTAGAATGTACGTGAATGACAAAATACATCAAGTATCTGTGACTGACTACTTTAAATTTTTCAGATTAATGGCCTTATCTAGAAATGGTAAACTTCCCTTTTTTAGGTTTGGCTTGACAGCACATTTGTCTGAAAGATGCATCATTCTGCCTTCCTGGAAGTGCATCCATTAAAATGCAAGAACGATTATTCTAAATCTGAAATATAAACTCAATTCTGCAGTTTGCTACATTCAGTTTTTCTTCTGTGTGCTTTCTACATTTTTTCTACTTTTTCACGGCATTGACAAAGTTTGACAGGCTTTAACGTAAAACAAAATGTGTGTATAAAATGCATGCGAACAGCATTTGAGAATGCCTGTGTTTAAATATGCTGGTATATTAAAGCCAGACCTATTGGCTTTGCCAAAGCTTGTTTTTTCTAGCCACGGGGAACATGCAGTGCTCCCCTCTGGCTCAATTAAGTTTTTCCTTCCCTTTCCCACTCCCTACACCCCTCCTCTCTTCACTTTCACCCATCAAAGAGGCCGCAACATACATTTACCGCTGGCTCAGAGCAAATGGTAAACGCACACATTAAACCCCATGGAAGTGAGAATTCTGTGAGGTTTTATCAATGGTAATTCCGAGCCCATGTTATTCCCCACTCCACAGGTTTAACTCATAGCAGCACGGTAATTTAAATTCCATTAGCTGAGGTTGCATTCCACCATTACCATGTAACACCTAATAAGAACCTAAGACTTAAGGAACCATAGCTTCAAAACTAAATGGGAGGTTAAAGAAACCAGAAGCTCATCTCTCACAGAAATACAAAACTTATAACCAAGGGCTCTAGAGAGCACCTTGACACCTGCTATACACCTGGCGTGTGAATACAATTAGAGAGAAATATCTTGCTATAAGTTCATGGATTGACAAGCACAGTAGAGGAAGACGTGTGGAATTTAAACAGTGTTTGTCTCTTTGGTAGTGTATACAAGCTTAGAAAAAAACAAGCATTGGCATTGCCAATAGGTTTCGCCTTTGGGATCTTATAAGTGTTTTGCCAGAGCTATTGGCTTTGACAATGTGTTTAAGCTCTGTTGTACAGCAGTGTAAAACGGGCCCGCCAACAACAAAGACACGGCCCACATACTGACCTGTCAGACCAGACCTCCGGGTTGCCCTGTAGGCCAATCTGACCCTGCCAACCACACTCTAAACTGGGATTTTTTAAACCCATTTGCCTAGTGCTAAAAACACAACCGCACTCCACGGTGAGCAAAGAGGTGTCGGATAAAAAAATGCCAAAGTTGGCTGTGTGACACTTGTCAGCTAGCGCCACCCGACGGTGATCTTGTCCATGGCCACTGCCAGGGAAGTCTGCCCTCTAATCGATTCCCTCCCTCGAGGCGAGGCGGCCCAACGGCAAACCATTTTGCTCCCCACAACAAAAGAAGCGCCTACGTGAAGCGCAAACGGCTCACGCGCAGAAAGCATATATGATGCGCAGCGTCAAAAACCACCTCGTACGTAACGTGCCGTACAAAGTTTGTGTGAGCATGTAGTGGTGGTGGTGGGGGGGAGGGGATGAATGGGTCACAGGGAAGCAACCCAACCAGGGCACTTGTTGAAAATGACAGTGTGCAAAAAGTCCCCTTGGGCGCGCACAGCAAGAATATCTTGCGCCACACAAGAGCAAACCCCAGCAGGATCACAAAGGGTTAATAAAACCCGGGCTACTGACGTTTGCCCGTCATTCATAACGAAGGGCAAGTAAGCAGCGCCCTCGTGACCAAAAGGCGGCACTGTGACCCGGGTGTATCCAGTAATGTGCCTTCTGGCTGGGCGCTCGGTTATATGCATTGCGCTGCACCTTAGACCGGGCTCTTTTCCACCCTCGATTGCAGAGGATGATCCGTGCAAAATATAATTATCGGGTGATTCTTTGCTCGGTGCAAATGTTTTGCTCTTGTCGCCCTGTGCAGAATTTCCCACTCACGATGTTACCCCCCCCGTTCCTCCCCCGCACCGGCGGAGTGTAATAAGCCCTGTTTCCAAAAGCATTTTATTAGTCTCACCAACAGATATTTGCCCACAAAAACAAGGTGAATCGTGCGCAATGTCAACATGCGCCCGTGCACACTTTTCCTCCCTTACGTTCATATAAGTTTCATTAAGTCTCTCGAGCGTTGCACATGGAAAGCTTCCGAGTCCCCGCCATTTCTGCACGCACGCGCTGGACTCCTGTTGCAACATGTGTGCTCCTGTGCAGATCGCGATGTCGCATGGCTCTGTCCCCTGCCTGCCTAGATCGGTCGCTCTAAGAAGCGGGGTAACGCCCTCTGGGTTGGAAATGTGGGGACTTTAACATTGTAGTGGTAACTCTGTACCCCCTTCCCTGTGAGTAAGAACATTGACGCGCTTACAGAAAGCTGCGCGCTCCATCGAATGGTGACACTAAGGTTACGTTATACTCACGACATATCCTGAACCTGGTGACAGGATGAATGATTAAGTGACCAGTAAGGAGGTGAACCATATGAAACCCCCATAAATGCCTCTAGAAGCAATACAGATCGTTAACAGTGATTGTGCGCCTTCACGGCGCTGTGCGTGTAACCTGACCCCAGAGGAGAGGAATGCAGCTGCCACCCTGCGCGCAGCCGCTGCTCGCTCCCGCAAGCAAAAGGCTGTGGGAGTGAACATTTGACAAAAAGGTGGGACATGCGCCCGCCTTTAGCCATTTGCAGGCTGCAAAAAGAAAATGACACAGGCAACAGCCAACCCAATGCGTGGGGGGGGTGAGTCAGACCCACACAAAGTACGTTTTGAGTGCTTAGAAGAAGCCTCGCAGAGCAGCGCATGCGCGCTGGCTCAGGCTCGACCTAAAAAGGCAAAATATTTTCCTAGTTAGCATTTGTTGGTGGCATGTAAAGCTGTGGACTCACATGCTGTGCATACTCCTACCATCTAGTGTTGGGCGTGGATATGTGCAAGTTGTTTTTCTTCGAAGTCTTTTGTGCCATAAGGAACAGGGACTTCTCTTGCAGGGAATGCGCATGGTCATCGACTCCATGGTTAGATTATTTTTCCACACAGAGGGTGAGGATGGAATGTGAAGCGAAGCAATGTATAGAGAAATGTCCATGCAAAGAATGGAAAAAGTGAGATAGAAAGATGACTGCAATGGTCACAGGCATCTTGGGAGGAGGGTGGGCGCATGTGAATCTACAGCACTACATGCCACGTACAGATGCTAACAGGGTAAGCAATTTATTTTTCGTTCGAGGCTTGTAGATACACAAGCTGTGCATAGCCTGTAAAGCAGTCCTCCCAAAAAGTGGTGGCTAGCCTGTGGAAGTTGCTGGAGTTTGAAAAATTGTACAGAGAACTGCCTGACCAACACTGGCTTGTTGGCGGGCTAGCACATCTACACAATAATGTTTTGTAAAAGTATGTGGTGTGGACAAGGTAGCTGCTTTACAGTTGTTAGCTATAGGGATGTTCCCCAGGAAGGCTACAGAGGCTCCTTTTTAGGTCTCGCCTAGCGTTGCAGCGCGCATGTGCTGCTCGCTCTGCGAGACATATTGTGGTAGAGGAGATTTCAGAAGGGGACTTGAAGCCCCGCCCATTATTTTCATTGGCTAGCGTCATTGTTTATGGTAAACGGTGGCCTCCGATTGAAAATGAGACTTCTTTGTTACCGCCCTGTCTCCTTTTGGGACGGCCCATCCGGATTGGATTGTTTGCTTGACGACTGTCGTGAGGGTATTTCTTATCTAAAGGAGGCGTGTACTGAAGGATCATGTTTCCGGAGTTGGTCTGTGAGCTCTACTTTCTTTAATGAGTTTTTCCCACTGCAGGCGCGCATGGCGCGCTTTCACTTTCCTAGCAGACCGTCACTTGTTGTTATTTGCAGCGCAGTACTCTTTCACTTTAGGGACCGCGCTTGTTTATTTAATTAATTTGGCGTTTAATTATTTTGCCGCGCGAGCCGCTTTAACTTTTGCGGCCGTGCTTGTTTATAGGGATAGCCTCGAGGGAAGCAAAGGAGGAACCCGAAGCAAGCTAAGAGGAGGGCCCGACACCTCCCACCGCTTCCCTCCCCCTGCCTTTACCACTGAGCCCCAGCGTGCCGGGTGTAGGCAGGATCAAGCGGCGGACCGTCCTCTCCTCCTGACCCACAGGTAAGCCCCACTCTCCCTTTCCAAACGCCACGGCAACCTCCGGGGCCAGGCGGCGGCGAGCGGCTCTCGGCCTCAGCCCCGCCGCTGCCCACAGTGCGTGTGTCTGCGATACCATGATACTGCATCAAACTGCGCTGCCGCATTTGCGCCCGAGGTGGCCCACCTAATCCCCTCACCCAGACCAGCCTCCCTCCGTCTTATTATTGATCAATTAATACGCTCTGGTGGCCTGGGCAGTTCACTAGACCCGACCCGCGTTGTGTGGATTTACCTCAGTCAAAAAGAGGTCAGTGAAATATACCACGTCTCCGTTTCTATTCGGGTCTCTTTGCCACTGGTGTTTACTTCTCACAGTGGGCACCGGAACGGTGTGTTTTCAGAGGCATCCTGCAGGTCTACCGCAGCAGGCATTTTACAAGGCACTGGCAGGGGAATACCTGCCCAGCCACCGCCAGGAAGGGCGATACAAACACAAGCTGCCCGTCATGTCACCCAGACGCACCTTCACAGCACAGGCTGCATGTCTGCATTAAATGACACCGGCGTGCGAGAATGTGGGTCGGAGCACAAGCCCCCCCCCTTCTCTTTCAGTGACGTAGCATACGTTCCATGGGCCCCAGGGAAAGCAAGGCACATGCACTCCAAGACTGGTATTTGGGTTGTGAAATAAAACAATTAGCGTTCAGGGCCCCGGTGCCACTACACGTGCTGTATCGCCGATAACTATACCCTTGGTGTTGTTTGGCACAGAAGTGTGACAGTTGGCTCTGCAGTGCTCGCAACTTAAGGCTTCAGCTCCGCCATCACGAAAACCTCTAAATATTTTATATTCTGTGAGTGATTTGCGCGTGACGTTGGCTAATTTAGAAATGCACATACTCCTTGATAATTGGCAATATGATGTCTCAAAGCGCTCAGTGACGTACTAATTGGCTAAGCAGAAGATCCAATAAATATTTTGGTCTAATTTATAACCAGGGAAAGGGTGTAGTGGCCAGGATAACGTTTTGTTAAAATAATGTTTTCACTTTTTATCTTTCTGACCACATAGTGAGGGTTAGTTTAGTGGCGAGTGTGTGAATGGGCCTTTGTTATATGCAGATGAGTGTTGCATGTATGTGTAAGGTGTATTTTACAGCTGGTAGACAGGGGTTTGATCAGATTGCCAAGTGATTCCGTGCACTTCTAAAGCTAAGAATTTCTGCACAGAATTTAGAGACGTGGTGGCTGTTGCTTACATAGACAGACTGACAGAAGAATGTATGAATGAGAGTGCATGATGTCATCTGGTGAGATGGCTAGAGAAACTATTGGGATTGGCTGCAGGAGTGAATGACCATCTCTTTTCTCTGGCAGTCTTGTGTTTCTTAGAGTGCCTGAGTTAATTTGACCTGTAATTTGACAGAATGTTTGACAGTGCATGGTTTCTATGTTTTCTAGGCAAGGGAAAGAACGAAAAGGCCTGGTTTTCATAATTATAGCAACCCTGTGTATTGTTTTCTGTAAAGTCAGTAATTCTTTGGAGAGCTCATGTTGTGCCTATCTTTCACCCTGTTGGAACAAGTGCAGGAGAGTGTTGTATTTTATCTAGTTTTGGCTGGTCCCTGGCCCAAGGGCTGATGTAGGACAGCTGCAGCTCCTCCCTCGTGAGCCAGTGGTGGACTAGGACCGTCCCACAGATTGGCATTTGGGGTCATATTTGGTACTTGTTTTTACCTATCTAAGGGGATATGATTTGGGTGTTTATCTCACCAAGTCTTGAAGATGCACCAATATAGTTCTACGGACAGAAGTGACATGGGGCTTCATCATCCTGTCCTGAACTGAGTCTGGGTCCATAATACTCGATGGCAGATGGTGTGAAGTAAATTTGCAATTAGATTGCCTTGATAGGGTTCTGAGAGTTTGGTCCTTGTACCAAAGAGTGATTTAGTTGAGCTGAATCCAGGTACCTCCAAATGTGAATTTTATGCCAGCAGAGATCCGCATGCTTGAAACCGGCACACTCATCCACTCCTAGGAAACTTTGAATGTTGTGAGATGGAAATAAACGTTCTGAAGTGTCTGATGAATATTGGTGATACCACGTAGATTTACAAAATAATTGGGACATCTGCAATACAGAATTACATAACTATGGACCTGTGGGAATATACAATGACCCTAGACCCTGATGACCAGACCATTAATGACAGTTTTGATTGGCATAGTTGGATGATCGGTGTATGGAACAGATTCATAAATTAAAATCGTTTTACAGAAGTTGTCTAATTAATTAGGATATGAGATAGGCATCGACGGGTTTTAAGATTTCACATAGTTGCATGTGAGCACAGTAGGTTGTGCGGTGGGTGTTCACATATTTCTTTTATGTTTATTTAGGATTAGCTTTCACAGTCACATGTTGTTAAACTACACAGGGTGTTTAAATGGATGAGTTTCACATGTGTGAGCCAGAATGGGTTTATGAACGTAGAGTGGGTCTGGAGCACAATTGTCTTGGCTTTATTGTGATTAAAAATACTTGGCTATGCTCCCTATTTTCGCAGTGAAAGATGTAAAAGTTTGGGAGCACTGTTAGTTTATTTATTTATTTTTTTCCTTTACGTTTGGTCTGTTTCTTTAATTCTCAATTGGGTTATTCTTTTGGTGGGATTCAGCATGGGGTTTATTGTTTACTTGGGGTTAAAGTATATATATTTCAGCACTGACATTCTGGGCTCTGTTCCTTTCCATTGCTTTGGTGCCTTCTTTCCCCCGCCCGCCCTACCTCCCGTTGTCTTTGCCTTTCACTCCCCCCTCCTCCCCTCCGGTCCCAGCGCGTTGTCCGTGCCTTTCACTCCCCCCTGTCCCTGCGCGTTGTCCGTGCCTTTCACTCCCCCCTCCCTCCCGTTTCCGTAATGTCCCCCGCCCTCCAATTCAAACACATACAGAATCTATTCACAAAGGATTAACACCACTCCAGACTTCTTGGCGCATCATTCTGTCTTTCAGACGAAAACAAGGTGCAAACGCACTTCAAACAGCTTCACACAAAAAAGTAGCCTAAAGGCAACATTAGAAGTTACTTTTTTCCCGTCATATAAACCACAAATACACGAAACAGTGGAGGAAATCTATATCAGCATAAATTGGCAAATATATACTACAAGCATAAGGTTAATACACTGAACGCTGCATACAGGAATACGCAGGTTACCACTGCCTACAAAGTATGGGTGTTGTGGAACAAAGGCATATAAAGGGTGATTGACTGTCCACATTATATTAATTCTTTTTCACCTCAACTACAAAACCCCCAAAAAATTGTCTACCATCACTTTTTCTTTTTTACTACAATAAAAGCTTTATTTGGGGGTTTAATATTTAATGCAATTTACACTTTTAAATTACAATTACATTTTTTTAAAACACATATACATTAATATTTACAATGCCAATAGCTCTAAATCAAACCATTGCGAGACCTATTGCATTTTCAATGCTTGTTTCTGAATGGAGTGGAAACTAGGAGGAATGGGCAAGGTCCTTTTAGCTTTAGCATAGCATGTTCCGGATGCATTTTGAAATCCATCTTACAATGCCGGATTTAGATAGGGTCTTCCCTTTGTGGGGTGTGGAGAAAGCAAAAAAGAGTTACTGTGTCTTCCTAAATGGTTTAGTTCTGTCAATATATTATATGAGCGCTTGTTTAACATCCAAAGTATGGAGAGCCTGTTCTGCAACTAAGTCAGGTTGAGGGGGAAAAAACTGGAAGTTCAATGGAATGATTGAGGTTGAACTGTGAGACTAACTTAGGGAGAAATCAGGAGTTGGTGCAGAGGACAACCCTATCCCTGTGTTTCTGGAAGAAAGGTTCTTTTAAAGTTAGTGCCTGAGGTTCACTGACATGCCTCTATGAAGTGATTGCGACTAGAAATGCTACCTTCCAAGAGAGAAACTGGAGGGGCAGCTGTGTAGGGATCTGAACAGAGGGCCCATGAGTCTTGCCAATACAATATTGAGGTTCCATGTCGGGCCGGTAGGACCCGAGGAGGAATGACACTTTTGAGACCCCCCCATAAAAGCTTCAATGACTGGAATTCTGAAGAGGGAAATGTAGTACCTGTTCTGAAGATAGGCAGCTACAGCAGTTAGGTGTAGTCATATGGATGTGAAAGCTAAACCACAAGTTTGCAGTGAAGTAGATAGCAGACAACATCTTGCACTTACTTTGTCTGCTAAAGGGTCAATATGTTTTGAATGACAATAGTAGGCAAACTGCTTCCACTGGCAGCATAACAGGCATGAGTAGTAGGCCTGCTAACTTCTTTAAGAAATCTCATGTATGTGGGTGGAAGATTAAGGTACCCCAAATTAAGGACTACAGGAGCCAGATTGCAAGATTGAGAGACCTGGAGTTTGGGTGCCTGATTTCGCCATTGTTCTGCGTGAGACAATCCGGCCTCTTAGGGAGCCTCTCGCGAGGCACCACAGAGAGTTCAAGGAGAGTAGTGAACCATAGTTGGCGTGGCCAGATGGGAGTCACCAAAGACATCTGCTGAAGCCTCCAAACCACAAACAGAAGTAGTGGGAGAGGAGGAAGAGTGCAGGCAAATATCCCTGACCAACTCATCCATAGTGCATTGCCCCTGGACTGTGGGTATGGGTACCTGGAGGCGAAGCGTGCACATTTGGCGTTTTCTGCCGTTGCGAAGAGATCTATCTCCAGGAGTCCCTTAAGCCGGAAGTACTGGAGGAGGACTTGCGGGTGGAGTTCCCACTCGTGGACTTGTTGCTGCATCCTGCTTAGGAGGTTGACAGAGTTGTTGTCCACTCTCGGAAGGTACTCTGTTAGCAGATGGATCTTGTGTCGGAGAGCCCATCGCCAAACGTTCTGGACTCAGAGAGAGAGCTGGGCAGATCTGGTGCCCCTTGCTTTTGAAGATAATACCTGGCTGCAATGTTGTCTGCCTTGATAAGGACTACTTTGTCAGTCAAGTGGAGAAAGGAAAATTTTCAATGCAAGGTGAACAGCTAGTAATACCATGTAACTGAGGTGGAGACCTTGGAGTCTGGGTTCCCACTAGCCTTGGACAGTAAGATCCTGTAAGGGCGCACCCAATCCCGTAAGGGAGGTGTCCGTTGCAATGGTCCTCTTCGGAACTGGGTCGAGAAAAGGCCACCCCCCTGCAACAGGTTGTTGATGTTCCACCACTACAGAGAGACAACTGCGGCAGCGGATCAACACTAGATCATCACAATGACCCACAGTTTGGGACGACTGGTGCGCCAAGCACTCCTGCAACAGACACACATGTAACCTAGCATGGGGCACTATAGCAATGCAGGGGACCATCATGCCGATGAGGCGCATGACTGTCATGACCATGATTTGGCGGTCTGGAAGAACTATATCCTGGAAGCGTTTGGATATGCTATGCCAACTTGGTGAACACCCTGGGTGCAGTGGTGACCTCGAAGAGGAGCACCTTGTAACATCCAAATATGTTGACAGATGGCCAAATATTATAATCCTTACTGCTCTTGTTCATGACATGTTAATACCTAGGGTAGTCACTAGCAAAACCGGACAGTCAACATTATTAATACAAAATTCCAACTACTCAGAATGTTTAGTTGCCTTTCACAAACAGGCAGAGAGACTTTACAAAAGGGGGAGAGAATGGAAACATCACAGGCCACATTCTGCAGGATACTACCGCAAGAGAACCAGTGTTCGAGATACAAACCATTTTTCTCACCAGTATGCAAAGTTGTAGTTACAAGCAGTTAAAACATATCACAAAACTTTGGAAAGAGTGGTGCAGAGAAACAGCTTTTAAAAAAAATCGGTTTTTGAGCTCTAGTGGTTCCACTGGAGACAGATTTGGTACTTCTCCATAAGTCTGAGGGTTTACAGATAGTGTGGATTGACATCTACCTGCCGGCTCTGCATGTTTCAGCGAAGCCACTTTCGCTGTTCTCCAGCAGTCTTTGATTAGGAGGACTGCCCCAGGGATTTCTTGGAGTGATTGTCTTTATACCAGTTGACTTATGAGTGTGAGGAAATTTCCTTTTCTGCGTCGTCATCTCCATTTTCTGCTGCATTTTCTTGCTGTTTTTTAGAGACTGCAACTGTCACCCAGATAGTGAATAGACCTAATGAGGTGTGAAAACTGCTACCAGAGCAGAGGCAATCACCTGGGTATTGGGGGTGTGTGTGTTTTTTTGTTCCCTTGGCAGGATGGCCAGTGCCCAGGAACTTGATTTACTTCAAAAAGGCCTCCCATGTCACAAGCAAATGTCAGATGACACCTGAACAGGCACCTTCATTTGTCCTTTCAGTCAGGCAGGCACAAAATCCAGTAGTTGAAAAGCTGCCCCCAGGAATGGTTTGGAATGACCACAGAAGAGGGGCTGCTCATTACCTCTGGGTGGGCACGCAGGCTCTGTACAAGAATGCATATTTGATCTTTTCAAAGATTAGATTACTTAGATTACTATTCAAGTTACTTTTTCTACTCAGTGCGTTATGCCTAGATATCACACTGGGACATTTCCAAAATAAAAGGTAAGTAAATCAGTTTTTGTAAGTATACAGTATCTTAAGGTTTCATACAATTTTCCAACTCCACACTTAGAATATTTTTCACAGAAAAGCAGTCAAAGCAATCCTATAGGAGGAAGGAAAATGCTACTTACCCAGTATGCATCTGTTCTTGGCATGTAGAGCTGTAGATTCACATGCTTTGCATAGCTTGCCATCTAGAGTTGGGTCCGGATGTTTGCACTTTGTTTTTGTTCGAAGAAGTCTTTTCCAGTCTCAAGGTAGGTGACTCCTCCTTTCGGTGATAGAGCGCATGGGCATCGACTCCATCGTTAGATTGTTTGCCGCAGAGGGTGATAATGGAGTTAGTAAGAGTAGTGAGATGTCCATGTATATATGTATCTAAGTAAGATGTTACTGCAACAGGTATAGGTACACGGGGAGGCGGGTGGGTGCATGTGAATCTACAGCTCTACATGCCAAGAACAGATGCATACTGGGTAAGTAGCATTTTCCGTTCAAGGCATGTGAGCTGTAGATCACATGCTTTGCATAGACTATACAGCAGTTATCTCCCAAGCGGTGGCTAGCCTGTAGCTGTTGCAGTCGTCTGAAATAGTGTACGTAAAACTGCTTGGCCCACACTAGCTTCCTGTCTTGCCAACATATCTACACAATAGTGTTTTGTGAATGTGTGAGGTGTAGACCATGTTGCAGCTTTGCAGATGTCATCTATAGGTATATTTCCTAAGAATGCCATTGGGAGCCCCTAGTTTGCGTGTGGAGTGCGCTCTAGGGGGAATTGTCAATGTTCTTTTGCTTTTGCATAGCATGACTGAATGCATTTGACTATCCACCTTGCAATACCAGATTTTGATATAGGATTGCCTTTATGTGGTGGAGCAAAAGCCACAAATAGTTGTTTTGTCTTACGGAAAGGTGTTATCCTTTCTATATAGTAAACTAGTGCCCTTTTCACATCTAAAGTGTGTAAAGAACGTTCTGCCACAGAATCTGGTTGAGGGAAGAACACAGGCAACTCAACAGATTGGTTGATATGAAAGGCAGAAATGACCTTGGGTAGGAATTTAGGGTTGGTCCGAAGAACCACTTTGTTTTGGTGAATTTGTAAAAATGGTTCTTCTATGGTTAGTGCCTGAAGCTCACCTACTCTCCTCAGTGATGTGATAGCTATGAGGAAAGCTACCTTCCAGGTGAGAAATTGCAGTTCACATCTATGCAATGGCTCAAAAGGTGGACCCATTAGTCTGGTGAGGACAATGTTGAGATTCCACACTGGAGCAGGTGGAAGTCTTGGGGGAATGATTCTTTTAAGTCCCTCCATAAATGCTTTAATGACAGGCACTCTGAAGAGAGACAGATGTTGTCTGTTCTGTAGGTATGCAGCTATTGCAGCTAGATGTAAGCGTATGGATGTGTATGCTAAATTGGAACGCTGCAGATGTAATAGATTGCAAAGGGTGTTTTGAACTGAAGCATCAAGCGGGTTGATTTGATTATTATTACAGTATATCACAAACCGCTTCCACTTTGCTGCATAGCATGCTCTTGTGGTAGGACGTCTAGCCTCTTTGATAATGTTCATGCAGTCTGGTGGGAGATTAAGGTAGCCAAACTCTAAGATTTCAGGTGCCAGATCGCAAGGTTGAGATGACTGGGATCTGGATGCCTTATCTCTCCATGGCTCTGAGTGAGGAGATTGGGAGTGAGATGTCGTTTTTGGTGAGGAACTATTGAGAGCTCCAACAGGGTTGTGAACCACGGTTGACGGGCCCATGTGGGAGCAACTAAGATTAGTGTCAGGGACGCCTGTCTGAGCTTCCGAACCACTAATGGAATGAGTGGGAGAGGCGGAAAAGCGTAGGCAAATATCCATGACCAATTCATCCATAGCGCATTGCCTCTGGACAATGGGTGTGGATACCTGGATGCGAAGCTTGGGCATTTTGCGTTTAGGTTTGTGGCGAACAGATCTATGTCTGGAAAGCCCCACATTTGAAAGAATGGGAGACGAACATGAGGGTGGAGTTCGAATTCGTTGATCTGTTTTCTTTGACTACTGAGGAGATCTGCAATCTGATTGTTTACTCCTGGAAGGTGTTCTGCGAGGAAATACATTTTGTGATGTATAGCCCATCTCCAGATGGTCTGTGCTAGTTGTGACAGCTAGAGAGAGTGTGTCCCCCCGTTTCTGTATGTAGTATATTGCGGTCATGTTCTCTGTACAAATCAGGACAGCTTCTCCTACTAGATGAACTTGAAAAGCTTTGAGCACTAGAAAAATCGCTAGCAGCTCTAGATGATTTATGTGAAGCTGCTTTTGCTGCAGGCTCCACATGCCCTGAATTGTATGCGTCTGGAGATGAGCTCCCCAACCAGTGAGCGATGCCTCTGCTGTTAGCACTATTTGTGGAACTGGGTCGATAAAGGGCCAACCTTTTGAAGGGTTCTGTGGATTCCACCACTGCAGAGAGCGATGGGTGCGGCCGTCTACCAACACTAGATCTGATAACAAACCCTGAGCCTGGTTCCACTGACGTGCTAAGCACTCCTGGAGGGGACGCATTTGAAGTCTTGCATAAGGGACTATTAGGATGCAAGATGCCATCATCCCTAGCAACTGCATGAACACTCGAGCTGGCAATGAGTGTCGAGGCTGAAACTGACAGAGTAGAGTCTGCATGTTGCGGATTCTGGCCGGATTGGGGGTAAGCTAGAGCTTTTTGTGCATCTATCGTGGCTCCTAGATACGCCTGTGTGTTGGATGTTTGGAGATGGGACTTGGACAGATTTGCTGTGAATCCAAGATCGTGGAGCAACTGCACTGTTTTGCGAGTGTGACGTAGACCGCTTTGTTGCGAGCTGGCTTTTATGAGCCAGTCGTCTAAGTATGGGAAGACGTGAATGTGTTGTCTTCGTAGATGAGCTGCGACTACTGCCAGGCATTTGGTGAAAACCCTGGGTGCGGTAGTTACTCCGAATGGGAGCACCTTGAACTGATAATGCTGGCCTGCTACTACAAACTTGAGGTATTTGCGGTGAGCAGGGTGTATTGGGATATGGAAATAGGCGTCCTTTAAGTCCAAAGTGGAAAGAAAGTCGTCTTTTTGTAGGAGCGGGAACACTTGTTGGAGTCTCACCATGTGAAAGTGGTCCAACTGAATGTATAGATTTAGTTCTCTGGAGTCTAGCATAGGCCTGAGAGAGCCGTCCTTTTTGGGAATTAAGAAGTACAGGGAGTATACCCCGGCCCCTTGATATTGTAATGGGACTGGTTCTATAGCTAATTTTTCTAACAGAAAGAGAACTTCTTGCTTCAGAAGGGTAAGAGTTCTTGTGACATTGTGTGTGATCTTGGGAGAATGTTTGGGGGAGTATCTGTAAGTTCCAAGCAGTAACCATATTAGATAATTTGTAGAACCCATTTGTCTGAGGTGATGGTGTTACAGACAGGGAGAAATTGTGAGAGACGTCCCCCGACAGGAGTGGAATGATTGGGGGGTGTGGGGGAGGGGGGAGGTTTAGCGGAATGAAGTCACTGCTTGTTATTTGCAGGGGAAGTGCGTGTTGAGTTGCCTCTGCCTCTTCCCTTACCGTTGTTTCCTCTAAAAGCTTCTCTAAAATAGCCTTTTGATGAGGGCGATTGGTTGCTGTCCTTGTAAGAGGAGGAGGGATTCTCTGTAGATATATTCTTGGAGCCACCCCTGTAAAAGGAGCGACAAAAGGAACCCCTATTTGAAGGTAACTGCAAAGCCCCCATGGTCTTTGCGACCTCAGTGTCTTTTTTCATTTTTTCCAGCGAGGTGTCAACTGCTGGGCCAAGGAGGTGTTCTTTGTCAAATGGATGGTTGAGAATAGAGGCTTGCACCTCAGGTTTGAATCCTGAGATTCTCAACCAAGCATGCCTGTGTAGCAGTACGCTGGTGTTTACTGCGCGGGCTGCTGCATCTAGGGCGCAACTGATGGAGGTATTGGTGGTAAGTTTGCCCTCCTGGATAAGATCATTAGCCTTAGATTTATGCTCATCAGGCAGAAATTGCATGAGCTTTTCTAACTCATCATAATGAGCCCTATCATATCGAGCTAATAAAGCTTGAGCATTAGCAATGCGCTAATGATTGTCTGCTTGCGACGCTACCCTTTTGCCCGAGGCATCAATTAATTTGGACTCCATAGCAGGAGGAGGGGCCCCACCTGTGGTCTGTGAGTTAGCTCTCTTGCGAGCGTTGGAAACCACAAGAGAGTCTAAGGGCAGCTGACCCTTGATGTAGGCGGGGTCAGTGGGTGCAGGTTTATATTTTTCTCCACCCTAGGTGTGATGATTCTTGCCCTCACAGGATCTTTAAAGATCTCATCTGCGTGCTTCAACATCCCTTTAAGCATTGGCAGTGGATGAGTAGCTCTCTGAGAGGAACTTAGGGTCTCGAATAGGAAATCCTCGTCTAAAGCCTCCTTATGCAGCTCCACCCCATGATACTGAGCAGCCCTGTTAAGTAACTCAATGTATCCTATATTGTCGTCGAGTGGTAAGGGTCTGGACGGATATAAATCGGGGTCATTATCCGTGTTTGGGTCAGTGTCAGTCATCCCATGAGTCAGTATCCTGTGGCCTATTCTCATCCCCATCCCCATCCCCTTCATCCTGTGGGTCAGGTGATAGTGGTGGTGGTGGTGAATTTATGGGTGTGATGAGTAAGTTGGGATCAGTGGGCGAAGGAGGTGGAATGTAAGGTGGTGAAGGGTTAGTACCCACATTTTTTCTCTTCAGAGGAATGTGGTAATCCTCCTGTAGGCCCATTTTCCTTTTTTCAGGCAATTTGGCATGGATATGTCCAAAGTCTGGGTGTATAACGAGCTCTTTCTGTTTTGGATCCGAAGGTGGAACGTTGGACCGAGGCTCTTTTGATGGAGTCTTTTTGTCTTTGGTTGCCGTTTTCGGCGTTAAAAGTTTCGGCCCTGAACCCTTCGGCTCCGAAGATTTCCTCTTCGATAACAGTGGCTTCGGTTTTGAGTGCCGAAGATTTCGGCTCGGCACCGGCATGGGGCCAACTCGAGCACGAGCCGGAAGGCTTTTCTTTGTGTTTCGGCGCCGGGCCCGAGAGCGGGGTGCCCGAAACTTTTTCTCTGTGCCGACCTTGGCCCGCAGGCAGAGGAAGGACCGGAGCCTTTTTGGTCTTGTGTTGTTGGGGCAAGGGGGCTTCTGTACTCGCGGTACGCTGACCCGGTGTAACTTGCTCCTCTTCTTCCATGTCGTAGTCGCCCTCGGACACGGAGATGTGTTGTGCTTCCTCGGCTCCTTGAGCATGTAGTTCTTCTGTATCGGAATCTTCGCCGAAGATGTCCGGTACGGAGCCGCCCTGATGTTGCATCTCATGACGTTGAACCCTACGGTCACGAAGCGTCTTCTTCGATCGAAATGATCGGCACGCGTCGCAGTCTTTCTATTCGTGTTCCGGGGATGAAACAAAGGTTGCACACTTCGTGCAAGTCGGTGCGTGGAAACTTGGCGCGACATCCTGGACAGAGCTTGAATGGAGTCCTTTCCACCGAATGCTAGCGAGCCCGGCGCCGCTAGGCCCAACGGCCCTCCACGAGTTTTCCGATCGAAGGTCTTTGAGTCGGGACGATACGCGGAGAATGGGAAACTCGATCGAGACAATACCGTCGAGGGTAGTGGATTGCGTGTCGAAGGGAACCCGAGAAACAGTGCCGAACCGGAGCGCAGCAATTCACATCCGAACCCGATGGCGGAAAAAAACAATCTAACAATGGAGTCGATGCCTATGCGCAGTATCACCGAAAGGAGGAGTCACCTACCTCGTGACTGGAAAAGACTTCTTCGAACATAAACAAAGTGCAAACATCCAGACTCAACATTAGATGGCAGGCTATGCAAAGCATGTGATCTACAGCTCACATGCCTCGAACATATAGTTATATGTTTACAGGTTAAGTACTTAGTTTTGGGAGTTGGTTTTCTGGGGTTAGAACAACGGTTCCTCCAGGGTCAAGGATGCACTCCAAGAGCACCCTCAGCGGCACTAGGGCGGCGGGGTGCTGAGGCCCAATATTATCCAATGCGGGATAGGGGGCCTCCGGTTGATGACTGCTCACGAGCAGGCCACAAGGTTGAGGTAGCAAAGCTGCGGCCTTAAGCTCAGGCCAAAGGGGGGTTCAAGTTAGCACTCAAGGTGCACCCAAAGCGGCACTAGGGCGGCCGGGTGCAGGGTGCTGTTTTGGCGTCGGGTGCCCTGTTACTTTCAGTGGGGATTCTCCGGTTTGAACAAACACTGCAAGCTCAGGCACGAAGATCTTCTGGAGGCGACCAGCGGTTGGAGAGGTAAGTTGAGATGTCGTGGGATGCCAGGACACTGTCGGGTGACTTTTGGCATCAGGTTTTTCTTACCCGCTATGGTCGAGGGGATCCCCCAGAAAGGGGCTGCAGGCGTCGTCGGGAGAATTGAGGTAGGTCAGGGATCATCAGATCCCAGGTCAGGATTGCCGGGGAAACCTCCTCGTGGTGTTGGGCCACTCGAACTCGGCCCGTGGGCGTCAGGTGCAGATTCGTGGATTTGGTCAGAGCCAGAATCTCTTGGTGAGCATCTGGTGCTCACGGGAGAAAGCACCAGGTTGGGGAAGGCAGGGCAGGTCCTCTGGGATCTATGGGGCTGCTGGCTGCAGGACACACCGGGATTCAGCTAAAGCAGGTCACGGTTTGGACAGGCCGGTAGGGCTGGGGCCAAGTCAGCAGGTGTCCTCCTCTTCTTCCTTCAGCACAGCTCTTCGGTCCATCTTCTTTTTGTTTCTTCTTGTCTGAGGAGGCAAGGTTTAGAATTGCCCCAAAATATTAAATTTAGAGGCATTTCAGGTACGTAAAGGTTGGTAACAATGGGTCCCTTCCTTGGGGAGGGTACACCACCTATTATGTCAGCCTCCAGTGGGAGGGGTCGTAAGCCTCACTCTGGTTAGCTGGGTCCCCCCATCTTCAAGATGGCGGGGACTGAGAATTGTGCATTGCCTCGCCTTCCCCACCTGAGGGGTGAGGTTGGCAAAAGTGGGCACACCTCTCCTCCCATCTTGGATTTCCAGCCGATTCTCCCGCCCAAAGTGGGGGTCAGAACCGGTGGGGGCCAGTTGCTGGGAGCAGCAAATGGCTGGGGCAGCTCACAAAGGCGGCAAACCTTTGAAGCTTCCCCTTCGCGGACCCTGTCCATCCTGGGGGAGGAAGCTTGGCACCTCTGCCCAGGATCTGCTTTGTTTCAGGACTCGAGAACGGGAGGCTCTCAACCCATGGGGTCCAGAAACAAGTCTGGGGGTGGCAGCTGGCGAGCAGCCAGTCAGCCAAGACACTAGAGTCAGGTCGTTTTTCAGCGGGCATCTCTAAGATGCCCTCTGAGTGCATTTTGCATTAAATCCCACACTGGCATCAGTGTGGGTTTAATGTAATGAGAAGTTTGATATCAAACTTCCCAGTTTTCAGTACAGCCATTATGGTGCTGTGGAGTTCGTAATGACAAACTCCCATACCATATATTCTTTATGGCTTTACTGCACTTACAATGTCTAAGAATGGACTGCTTACTGTCATTTGTGTCTTAACATGTGCAACGAGGCGAGGCACGTTCAACCCAGTCTGCACGCCAATGGGAACAAATTGAGAAACATTAGTACAAACGGTCAAATAATGGTGTGCAACGGCGACCCATTTGCACATTTATAATGAATTTCTTGCCTCAAACGCATGGTTGCACCCGATACAAACCAATGATAAAGTTCAAGATGAATGCATCACGTAACATCTTCACGAATAACGCTGCCTTAATTCATGGACATGGAGATAACTATAGGGATTCATGGACTGTTGTTTTGAGTTTCCAGATTGTGGTTAACGAATATATCGCATGAATATTTATATTGTGTTTAACAAACATGTACAATGTTTTTATTTATTGCATTGGCATCAAAGATGGTATTTTAAGATAGGGAGTGGTAAACATGGTGCTGACATTATTATATACAAAAAAGATAGAAAGGTTGACGATATGATTTTGGTTTCACTACTCGCTTTTATGGTTTTCTAACACGGTGGGTTTGATTGCAATGATTCGTGGGAGATGTAGTTATTGAGGTTACGAGGGAGGAATCTGGTTGGTGCTAAGGACGAATTAGACCTCGCAGTGTTCAGTCGGAAGTAATTTCACCTGACTGAACCTACGACATTGGTTGAATCAGTATTGAGGCAATGTTTAAATTGTGCACTTTGGAGAGGTTTAGGTCAGACGGTAGACATTAAAAAAGGAGAGCACCGAGTAGCCAGAACGACACTTGAATCATAAGCAGGTAACCTTTTTTTAACCAACAATGAGTTAGAGAGACGTCACGATGTTAATTTGGAATGATTTTTAGCACATAGTAGGGGTCTGGGTTAATTTCAGCACAAGGTTAATTTAAAGAACGTTAGGCAAACCGAGTTTATATTTAGCAATGCGGGTAGAATGGCAGGTTAAGTATCGAGGATGGAGTGGGGGAGGTCTCCGCTTGCGGTAAACTCGTGCAATGGACAGAACACTACGCATATATTGATTGAATTTCTGTTTTTGTAATTATTTAGGGGCTATTGGGCAGTGTCATGTTTCACATATCGTTTGTACCAATGTTGAATGTATTTAAGTACAATCAGTATAGTGCTCAAAGACAGCAGATTAACGTGGTTTTTATGTCATTTTCATATTTAAACAGCTTCCCCTGACGAAGGGCACAAAAATAGCCCGAAATGCATTGGGAATAAGTTTTTAGCTGCTAACATGAATTAAAGTCTCTTCGTGATGTGGTAAGAGGCCTGGATGGGCACAACCGCCTCATGTGAAGCAATACAGGCTTTTTGGACAGTGTTATTGTGATCAAGAAAGTGAAGTTGGAGAAATTGGGAAAAAAAACAGAATAAATTTGTTGAAAACGAAAAAAGTCGTGCATTGACTCTTTAAAGCTGTGCGATTGGGCCAGCAGCACAGTGTAGCTGCTTACTGCCATTTGAGACAGGGATGTGTGCCATGTCAACTCTGTACTTTGTTCTGCACCAAAACATGCAGCCTGCAATGGCAGTGTGTGTGTCAAGGTACAGGGCCTCTAAGGGTGGAACAATGTGTGCTGCAGCCCTCAGAGGCCTTCCCTGGTCACAGTGCCCTTGGTACTCGTGGTACCTTTTACAAGAGACTTACATGTGGCCAGAGAGTTGCCAATTGGGTGTGCAACAGTACAGATTTAGGGAAATAACATAGGCCTTGGGTACCAGGTTGGCAGGAACCAAGGACACACTTAGTCAAAGAGCATCAACATCAGGCAAAAAGTGGGGGGAAACCATGCAAAAAAAGGGCACTTTCCTACAACCATAAATATGTGAATAAAAAAAAACAATGAGAACTACATCCCATCAGAATCAAGGCAGTGTCACCTACTGCACTGTATAAAAAAACCTGAAAAGCCAAACACTGCCCCCGTAGATTTTCAGACCACTAACAAGGACCTTGCTGGTGAGCAAAGACTCTGACCTTGCTGATCTGAAATGTGGTGAACATACCTGTGAAAGATATTTATCAACCCTGATACCTCAAGATTTGCGCATACAGGCCACTGTACTAAAGCAAGCTCCTGATGAGACACTTTTTAGACTCTCCCATGAACCAAAGATGTAGAATGATACCAGTACTTTCAGAACTTTGAACTTCACTACTGATAGGAGTTGTAATACACACATTAACACTACAGTCACCAGAGATCCCTCTGCTGCAAGGCTTAATTTAGAACATGTACTGGCAAAAATAATAGGTTTTGTCTTTACAATGAGAGTTTCAAGCTACTGGTGCTGCCAGAGATTGTGTGTAAAATATTGTTGAAAAAAAGAAAAACATTTCAAAATGTAGGTAAAGGTAAAGCAAACGCATACCTTGAAGGTATAGCAAAACTGTACACTGAATTCAATATCTTCATCTTTTATAAATGGCATGTTTTTTCAATCTAGAAACTTGTTAATTTACAAAATAACTTTAAAGGAAAATTGTTGTTACAGTCTTATTTAATATGCTCCAGTCATTTCGTTCTTTGCAGGTCCTCTGCAATAACCCAAGGAGCAGATTTATCAGCAGCCAGAAGAAGAAAGACAGCTTGTTTTCAATCATGCAAATTACATCTTCTGGCACAAATGCCAAATGAGTGACTGCTGCAGCCAATCATTCAGGGATGATCAGGAAGGTGTCCTGGCATTCCAACCACCTCCAGAGACACAAGCCTTCTGGCATAGGACCCACTTGGTCCTGCTTGTTGCAGTACCACATGCCAATGGTGTTGTCTAGGAGTACCTGTACCAGCCTTCCCTCCAGGGCCAGACAAATTTCTCACAGCTCCAGTAGCTTGATGTGAAGCTAGCCTCCACTGTAATATTCGGTGGAGAAGAGAAGGCATGGCATAGCCTTTTTGAACAATTTGCAAGACCTATCTCCTAGACATAATAGATCGGCAACCCAGGAGAAAGTGCAGGATCCTGCCTCCCACTGGGTCGAAATGTGCCACTAAAGGCAAACTAAAGTGGTTTGTTGGCTGCTGTAGCAGGAGAAGTGGAGTTAAGGGACTGATGTCTCTGCTGGCCTGCACGCAGTCTGCTGGTTCCATGTCCGCAGGCTCATAAGGACTGGTTTGTTTGTTGCATCATCGAGTTGGAGAGGCTATCCCAGCCTATATGCCAGCTCTCTGGAATAGCCCTTAAATTTCCTTAACTGGTGAAGAAATTGTTTGGCAGGGGCCAACAGCCCAAAGGAATGTGCTGTAGCTTTGCCATCTTTAAAGCGTTCCAAAATGAAGTCCGCCTTCCCCCCAAAGAGATGAGACCATCCAAAGGCACATCCATTAGTGAAGCCTGCATATTGCCAGGAAATCCAGTTGACCTCATCCAGGCATGCCTAAGGAGGATAAGGCTGGTACGGACTGATCTGCCAATGCAGTCTGTAGAATCAAATCTGCGCAGATAATATCCTTAAAGCCTTGTCCTTTGTGTATCGTCTGTTCCAAAGAGTCCCAACGGGCCTGTGTGTGTGTTTATATCTGTGTGCACACACACGCGCCTTATTTCATACATGTAATAGTTACATGGGTGTAATACTGTGCCGGTAGTGGTAAGGCTTTTGGCATTTTTGAGCTCGGCATGGGTGGCACTATGCTAATCCTATACTTAAAAACTCTGCTAGAAAAAAACATTTGAAATGAGTCGTTTTACAGTGTCAATGGTGTTGCAGAATGTTCCATATAAAAGGAGCTGCTCTCCACCTTTAACTTGGGGGGTGGGGAGGAGAGAGAGACAGAGAGAGACAGAGACAGAGACAGAGAGAGAGAGAGAGAGAGAGAATATATATGGTCCTAACTATAACTACATATCAACAACCACCAGTAGGATATAGATATCTATTTATCTATCTATCTACTGGCGGTTGCTGGTAGGTAGTTATAGTTAGGACCATGTTTCCATAGGAAAAGCATTTTTTGACTTGCCTATAACTTTGCCGTCGTTTGACCAATCTTGATCCATCAAGCGGGGGCAGAGACAGGGTGGAAGCAAGAGGGTGAATCAAAAAAAAGTGAGTTTCCCATGTTAATACCCATAGCATCTTTAGACATGCCTGCAGCCCGAACCGCTGGATGCAATTCCACCAAATTTGGCAGAAAGGTAGATTTTGTTACGGAGATCACGCTTTTTGTTATCTGGTGTTAAAGGAAAACCAAATTTGTATATCTGGGCATAGCATAAGCACAGATCTCTTGGGGAGATCTGATTGGCTGCCAACACTTTAACCAGGAAGTGTTGGCGCCATCTTGGGACCAATATACATGCTAGCACCCCATTGAAATGCATTGTAGTGAGTGGCAGGTTTTGAGTGTCACAAAAAGGAGAACGTATAAAGGGTGATAACAGATTTTAGTTACGATATAATTAATTTGTCGATGGTACCATTCTCATTTCAGGAATTGTAGTGTGTTGTAAGGTGAATTTACCCTGTGAAAAAGCCTTCTGCTGGGATTTCATTAATCATGTTTGAGAGAAACGGTTTTCTCGTGATTTTTCCATAGAGGTTATGGAAAGTGCTGGAGAAGCTAAAATGGGAGCCTTTTTACTGTAAAGTCACACTATCTTTCTCAGTCATATGAAAATGAAGTCTGACATTCTCTGTGAAGCATATACTTCCAATAGGAGCAGCCCGTGAGTGGTTTCCCTTGTGTTCTACTGTATCTAAAAAATAACTAAAGCTCCAACAGTGTTCCTTATGACAAAAGTATAGCACACCTGAAGCCATGTTGATTGAATCCAACTGGTAACATTTAATTTAGAAAGGAACAAAAGGAGGAGGTTCAGTTTGTCGTACAAATTATAGTTAGTGCTGTAGAAAGAAAAATTAGGACAGATTTTAGGTGAGTTCTCAAATATCTTCCTCTTCTATTACACTAAATCATTTTGGCATGCAGACTGAAGCATGCACTTTCGACACCAGCAGCAGACTGCCAGTAAACTCCCTGGTGATCAGCAGCTTTTATTACACTGTTCTAATAAAAAACTAGAATGCTAACATTCAGAATTTATGGCAAAAAGTGTGGCACGTCTGATCGTCATCGTGATGGAATCAAAGTGGAGAACTGAAAGCATTTTCTACTGAGGACACTGCAGTAAATAAGGAAATTGGGGAGATTCACAACAAATAACTCTACGAAGATGGCCACCAGAGAAAAGAAGAGCCTAAATATAGCCCAAATGTTAACCAAATCTAGCCCAAGTATAGTGCAATGACAGAAGAGTGCAAAACACTTAATTGTTTTTCTTTTGCAGTTTTATATAGCGCAGACTTGAATAGAAGTGCATTACATGAGCACAAGTTATATTACACAAGGACACATTCATTTTGGTTTTAGGCATGGGGAGGTTAAGTGATGTGCCCAAAATCACAGGATGTCGATCTGATCCAGAAACTTGAACCTGGTTCCCAAGTTGCAAAGTCTGCAATTCTGGCTGTAACGCTACATCTTCTCCCTTAAGTGTAATAAATAATTAAGTGATTAACTGGATAAAAAAATATATATTTAGTTAGCAAATTATTTAAAAGTGCTTTGCCACTATTTGAGAACTCAGAAAATATGCCTTCATTTAGTTGATTAGAGCACTAACCAAAATTTCTATGGGAATAAGACCCTCTCATGGAGGAGGGTGCAGAAGCAGCAAGTTGACGGCGCTGGGCAGGGAGCAAGTGGCAGCACAACAGACTATGGAGGGCAGAAGAAAGGGGGGGGCAATAAACCACCATGCAGTGCAGACAAGAGAAGCTGCGGCAATATAAAAGACTATTAAGGGCAGAAGGAAGAGGCAGTGGCAGTACAACCAAACATGCATACAGGCCAGAGACTCATGATGTTTATAAGCCCAAAGGGGCTATAGTTTATCTGGCTCCTGTCTAAAATCTCCTCTTTTCAATGAAAGCCAACAGGAAAAATCCATTCACCAGGTTTTTGGTTTTTTTCCCCAAAAAACGTTCGTCTTACCAAGTTCAAAATGTTGGGAAGTAAGATACAAGGATCACGGAGTGCAGGAGGAATGGGAAGAAGGCAGGAGGGAGGGGATAGGGGTTTGCACAAGGAAAAAGGAGGGCTAGGGGCAAGGGGGCGGGAGCACCAAGCTGACCATGGATGGCAGGCGGGATGGGCAATGGAAAAACAACACCATGGAGGGCGACAGTGAGACTTGAATGGCATACACACTGACAATGGAGGGAAGGTGGGAGGGGGTCAGGGGCTGCAAGCTGACCACACAGGGCAGGTGGGAGGGGCTTTGGCAGCACAGAAGACCATGCATGGCAAGCAGGAGGGTTAGCGGAAGCACAACGACCATGGTGGGCAAGAGGCAGGGGCATGCACAAGGGACCATGGAGGACAGAAGTGAGGGGTAGGGGCAGGACAGACAAAAAAAGGCAGGGGAAGGGGCTTCGCAACAGACCACACAGGGCAGGAAGGAGGAGCAAATGCATAACAACAGAGCATGGAGGGAAGAAGGGAGTGGCAACAAAATGGACCATGCAGCCACAAACGGTTAAATAAAGGAGCCTGGTCATGGACTTGGACAATGGATGGCAAGGGGCCGGGGGGGGTGTCGGGACAATGAGTTAGAACCCCACCCCATTGTGCGTTGCGATGGGCATCTTACTTAATGTTAAAAAAACTTAGAATTTCCCTGAAAAAAACAAAGGGACATTCTAGTTAGGCTCAGATTTCACTCGTACAAAACCAGTGAAATTCAGCAGTTATAAGGACCTGAGCTAACTATAACTTAAGCCACCGCAATGCACTGCTTATGACCTCACATATCACATCACTCATTACTTCACTGATGACATCTCAAATGCCATCACTGACATCATCCAGTGAGTGTTTTCTAAACGTTTAAGAGTGTTAAACATATATATTAAGGATCTACAAAAGTTAAATTACTATACTTGGTGTACTACTAATGAGTGATACAATTTCTAACAAATTATGTGAGTCGCTGTGACGCTGTGTAACTGTGTGTATCCGTGTGTGAGTGGATGTCTGAGTAGCTGTAAAGTTGTGTGAGTGGTTGTATGGGTGAATAGGTGAGTGTGTGTGAGTACTTGTATGTGTGAAAAAGTGAGCGTGTGAGTAACTGTATGGGTGTGGGAGTGGCTGTGTACCTGCCTGCATTGGTGAGTGAGGGGCTGTGTGAGTGGCTGTATGGGGGTGTGAGTGGCTGCATGGGTGAGTGTCTGTATGGGTCTGAGAGTGGATATGTGAGTGATTGTATGGGTGACTAAGTGGTTGTGTGAGTGGCTATATGGATGACTGAGTGGGTGTTTGGTTAACTGATTGACTATGTGAGTGGCTGTATTGGAGGGTGAGTGTCTTTGTGAGGGGCTATGTGAGTGAGTGCACGTGAGTGCTTGCATGGGTGTGTGAGTGCATGTGTGGATGGCTGTATGGGTGGGTGAGTGAGTGGGTGTGTGTGTGCGAGTGACTAATGGTGAGTGGGTGTCTGAATGGCTGTGTGAAGCACTATGAACTAGGAAAGAATTTTGTATGCGACCATGACGGAGATCAAGCCAACCCAGCTAAATAAGGAGAATTGCTGTATTCGGATGGCAACATAAATTCTCCTAACTATCTCAATTGGAATCACTGAAGCTTATTTCACGAGAAGAGCCCATACCCGATTCCAAAGTTTTATTAAATAAAACAGTCAAGTGTGTTGCCCAGATCATGACATTGAAAGCAATACAAAATCTACGGGAAATAAATTGCGGCCTGGAGTTTTTCCATTTTTGTGGCTAATAATAGATTGCTCATCTAATTTTAATTAAACTGAGCTAAAGGGATAGACAGGTATTCCCATTCAGAAGGCCAAGATGTGCTGCTGTGGCCAAATTCATCAAGTGGGGGACAGGGGACTTCCTCTGAGACCTTTCCATAGCAACTGCCAATAAAACCAATCATTTTGTGTTGTAGGCCTCTGAAGGTTCACACACGACAGGATAACAAAGACTTCTCTGTTTGTGACAATGATTATTTTGTACTTCTTCCAAAAAGAAGGCTACATCTCCCTATGCTCCACAGTGTATTTGACTATTTCCAATAGTTTAGTCAGCTTTTAGCAACACTGCTGAGTCAAACCACCCTAACTTGGAAGACTTGTTCCCATCCATATAGAGTGTCTCTCAGACTGGGTGTGTAAGTGGCTGGATGGGTGAGTAAGTGGGTGTTTGGCTAAGTGAGTTGGTGTGTGAGTGGCTGTATTGGAGAGGGAGTGTGCAAGTGTGAGTGGCTGTATGGATGAGTAAGCAGATGGGTGAGTGCTTGTATGATGTGTGAATGGGTATATAAGCGGTTGTGTGCGAGTGTGGGCATGTGAGTGGTTGTATGGGTGACTGAATGGGTGTGTGAGTAGCTGTATGGGTGAGTGTGTTGTGAGTGGTTGTATAGATGAGTGACTGGTTGTATGAGTAGCTGTATGGGTGAGTTAGTAGTTCTGTGAGTTGGTGTGTGAGTGGCTCTATGGGTGAGTGAGTTGTGTGAGTATTTGTCGGTCTTTGAATGGGTATGTAAGTGGTTGTGTGGGTGTGCAAGTGGGTGTATGGGAGGTTGTGTAAGGGAGTGGGTGTGTGTATTGTTCTGTGGATGGTCATCAGTGATGCCACTGATCATGTCATGAGTGATGTAATATGTGAGGTCACAAGCAGTGCATTTTGGGGGTGTAAGTTCCGTTTGCTCAGGTATTTATAACTGCTGAATTTCACTGGTTTAGTACGAGTGAAATCTGAGCCCAATTATAACATCCCTGTAACCTTTGTTTTTTTCAGTTAATTTCTAAGGTTTTTTGTAATCCTATTTCTTAACTACAACGCTCCTGAAACCTTTGTTTTTTTTCAGTGACTATATATATATATAAATACACACACACACACACACACACACACACACACACACACACACACACACACACACACACACACACACACACACACACACACACACACACACACACACACACACACACACACACACACACACACACACTGTAAAAACCAAAGGTTAAAGTGACATTATTGTTAGGTGAAAATGTCAGTTAAACATACTGTTTTAAACACACAAAACTACTGTACTTCCCCAGTTATAGTTCTCTGAAGTAACTTTAAATTGCTCGAAGGTAACTATAACTTGCGTCCCTGCCACACAGTTTTGTCATCAATAATTTAATTGCAAATGTTGCAGTGGTTTTAACATTGAAGTCATGGAAGAGGTCATGAGTGATGTGGGGTAATTAGCAGCGCATGGTGAGGGCCGCGAGATACAGTTACCTAAGCGCACAAGCATTTTCAAAGCTCCCGGAAGCTGGGAACAGACTTCCGTTTCCCTGCCTGCTCTCTTGTGGGCAGGAAAACTACTGTCTTCTGGGGGTGGCCTCCCTGAGACAAAGTAATTGAGCCGTCCCTCGGGCCTTTTCAGACTCGGGGATGGTGGCCGCGTGCCCCCCCTCCCCTTCTGAGTGGAATTTGGCCTCAGGGGAATCGGGTCTACAGCATCTATTAAGGCTCAGGTAGGGATGCCGCTTGCTCCCTCTTTTTTTTTTTTTCTTCTTCCACAGAATGGCCCCCTCCCTTGATAGGCAATTTTGCACACCTCACCATCACGGATGGGGAGGTGATCTAATTACCCTGCGCTTTTTGTTTAAAATGTGATTAAGAGGTGTTCATCCACAATATGGAAAGTTACATTCATATGTGATGGTTTTGCATTAGTAATTTATGTTTGTTTAGGAATGCTGTTCCTTTTGCAGAGAGCATCGACAGAGAATATATGCCTTCTGCTTTCCCCCACCCCCCGTTTCTTACAAAATTTTAATGGTATAATAGACACGCACTAAAACAAAAAGGCCTGCATGGGCTTTGGGTTTGAATGAAGATAGTACAGCTTGGAGCCCAGTTCTATCAGAACACGCCTTGACCTAAGACTTTAGGAAAGAGCCTGGTCACGCTTTAAGGCTGTCCTGCAAGAACTAGAGTCAAGGCTCCATCCAAGAAAAAGCCTATTCTGGCCTAAAGGCCCTAGAAATTAACCCAGTGTGAGCTTTAATCAAATCAAATGAGAGCAGTATGGGGATTAGGCTCTATTAAAAGAGCCCAGAAAAAGTCCAAGGATTAATGCAAAGCAGAAGCACGATGTTCCACAGTATGGAGCCTGCCTGACCCTAGCAAACTGAAACACTCTGGAGGCAAGGTGCAGGCAATAAAGAGGATGGTCCAGTTTAAAGCTTGGTCAAAGAATATATTCCTGGGCCAGTGCTTCAGAAAATAATAGTCTAGTCTACGGTAAAGCACTGAAAAAGATCCAATCCCAAGGAGAAAGCTTTGAGAGACCTCCAAGCGAGAGAGAAGGGTGAAACAAAACAGCCAGTATGGCGAAAAGCTTTAACAGACATGATATACGGCTGCCGGGTGACCATTAGACAGATCTGATCACAGAATAAAGTTTTTGAACAGACACTACAAAAACAGGTAAAGCAGTAATAAAAACCCCAGCCTGAAGCAAAGGAACCACAGTACAAGACATAGGCATACACTCAAGACCAGAAAGAAGCCATCTGCATTAACAGTCAACACAAAGTCAATTGCATGCGTTGGGTGAGTGTACAAGTGTATTGTGCAAAAACTTCATCTACAATGTGATCAGTGGAGGTACTCACCACAATCTTAAAATAATCACTGGGGATCACCATGTCTCCATTTTTAACCCATTTGACAGTAGGTGTTGGTTTACCAGACACTTCACACTCAAAGATGATATCCATAGACTCGCGGGCATACAAACTTGCAGGGCGTACTAGGAACTCTGGCAGTACTGCAAAGAAAAAGGTATTGAACACTGTAGGTAAGCTCTTCAAGACACATTACCCACTTTAAATGTTTTCTGTTTTCAAATTCAGAATAAGGTTTCTCCACATTAGCTGTGTTTATCAAGAACCAGCTACACCTTACTGCAAAGATCCAATCAAATGTTGTAGGACCAACACTATTGTAAGCATAGCCATGATTTTGCTTTGAGCTTTTCACAGCTTCTGTGAGGACTATGGAATGACAAGGAATGAAGACATACTTCTGTTATCCAACTGCTAAGCATAGGGGCTTAGTAGTGAAGGTCAGTGGTCTTGGGGACACAGATCTGCAATGATTAGGTCACACAATCCTCGAGGTGGGATTCCGTGACAAACGTCCAGCTGATACACTAGTCCCAAAACATGCTGCTACACAACTGCTGATATGTCAACTGACTTGCACCAGAGAAAGGTCTCTAAGCAAGGCTACCAAGTGTACTGACAATGAACGTCCGCTAGTACTTAATTCAATTACTTGCATGTGCATAAGCTCATGGGAAATACGCTGCACTATGCTATGTAGTCTTTAGTTTATGTATGCTGTGGAAGGGGACATTCAGTAGAAATGTCAGTGTCTCAAAAAATCTTCAAACAAAGGTACATTCTATAATTTCTACTATTTGTAATTGTCGGTGGTGCTGGAATGCATGTAACAATTCCGGTTTAACTGACTTGCAGATAAATGACAAATTTTTCAATCACTAACATTTTATTATCAAGAATGGAAAAATGTCATAACTTTTAGAAAACACAAATTATTTAATTTACATGTTTTTAAAAAGCTGCTTAAAAAGTAAAGACATCCATTCCAGCCAATTCAGTCACACACCACAAAAAGCAGTTGATTACCCCATCTCTTAAGTTAAAACCTAAACCTTTCACTTGACTTCTAAGATGGGGCTCAGCAATGAGTACTGGCTGATCTTCTACAGAGGCACAATTTTGCTTATCCGCATATGGATTATGTTACTTACCGAGTAAGCATCTGTTCTTGGCATGTAGAGCTGAAGATTCACATGCTTTGCATACTCCTGCCATCTAGTGTTGGGTCAGTATGTTTGCAAGTTTTTCTTCGAAGAAGTCTTTCCAATCACGAGGTAAGGTGACTCCTCCTTTCGGTGATAGTGCGCATGGGCCTCGACTCCATTGTTAGATTGTTTTCCCGCAAGAGGGTGAGAATGGAGTAAGTAAGTGTAGTATTGAGATGTCCATGCGTATAAATGTATAAGTAAGAACTGCAACAACTATAGGTGCCCGGGGAGGCGGGTGGGCGCATGTGAATCTACAGCTCTACATGCCAAGAACAGATGCTTACTGGGTAAGTAACATAATCCGTTCGAGGCATGTGTGCTGTAGATACACATGCTTTGCATAGACTATAAAGCAGTATACTCCCAAAGCGGGTGCTAACCTGTAGATGTTGCAGTTGTTTGAAAAAGTGCTTTAAGCACTGCTTGGCCTACATTAGCTTGTTGGCGTGCTAACATATCTACACAATAGTGTTTGATAAATGTGTGCGTTGTAGACCATGTAGCTGCCTTACATATGTCAGCTAGAGGGATGTTACCTAAAAAGGCCATAGTAGCCCCTAGTTTGCGAGTGGAATGCGCTCTAGGGGGTATAAAGTTCTTTTAGTCTTTGCATAGCATGTTTGAATGCATTTAACGGTTGTATGATGGAACAACTACCACTTGAACAACTCCAGTCTAAACAACTACTCCTTAACCACTACTTAGTCTAAACCACTAAAGTTTTAACAACAACTATCTTTTACAACTACTATGCCTTTTCCTCGCTTGCCTTTACCCCATTAATGTATCTATTTTACTGGTAAGTATAAACCCATATGTAAATATATATACATGTATGCATGGGTAATGGGGTTGTATGTACCTGTAAAACACTTGAATTTCGTGGTAAAGGCATGCATGCTAAAGACATATGCGTTGTAAAGTTAATATTGGTAAGTATTAACACTATATATATATATATATATTCACTGAAAAAACCATAGGTTTCAGATATGTTATAGTTACAAATTAGCATTTAAAAACCTTTGAAATTCACTGAAAAAACCATAGGTTTTAGGGACAGTTATAGTTAGTTGGACATTTCACTCGTACAAAACCCGTGAAATTCCCCGTTATAGTTAGTTCAGCTAACTATAACTCGCGCCCGCAATGCACTGCTGATGACGTCACATATTACATCACTCATGACATGGTCAGTGACATCACTGATGACATCACTGATGACATCTCAAATGACATCACTGATGACATCATCCAGTGACTGTGTTTCTGTAAAGTTTAAATATTTTTAATATATATAGGAAAAGACGTATTGAAGAATGAGTGGGTGTGTAAGTGTCTGTATGGATGATTTAGTAGGTGCGTGACTGACTCTATAAGTGAGTGATTTAACGTATCTTACTGAATGCATGGGTTAGTGACTAAACTGGGTGAATGTCTGTATCCGTCTGTCTGTTGCTGTGTAAGTGGCTGCATGGGTTTGTGAATAGCTACATGAGTGTCTTTATGAGTTATTGATTGGTTGTCTGAGTATCTGTATGGGTGCCTGAGTGTTTGTGTGGGTGGGGTGTGTGCGACTCTGTGCATAGATGTGTGAGTGGGTGATTCACTGGGTGGATGGTTTCAAGAGTGCATCTGTGATAGACTGTATGGGTGGGTAAGTGTGTGTAAGAGTGTGTTAGTGAGTGAATGTATGTCCCAGTGGTACATGTGTGAGTAACTACATATGTGAAAGCCACTATATATGTGTGTTGGAGTATATAAATAGCTATAAGCGAGAGTGAGTGATTGTGATAGTGGCTGTATGGATGAGTGTGTGCTTGTATCAGTGATTGTATAAGAGCGTAACAATGTGCTAGTATTTGTATGATTAAGTGAGCTGGTGTGTGTAGAACTGTATAGGTGAGTAAATGGCAGTGTGTTTAATTATTTGCATGACTGACTAGGTGTGTGAGTACCTCTATGGATGAGTGGCGGTGTTTGAGTGTCTATAAAGGAGTAAGAGTGCATATGATAGTCCTGTACTGAGTGACCATAAGTATGAGTGACTGTACGGGTGAGTGAGTGGATGTGTGTGTGTAGACCTAAGAATCAGTGAGTGGGTATGTAGTTATTGGTGTTGGAGTGTCTATAGTTTTGCGAATGGCAGTCTGTAATTTAGATTGGGTGTATCAAAGGTTATATTAGGGTGTGAGGAGCTGCATCAGATTATCATGTGGATGATGTCATTTGAGATGTCATTTGAGATGTCATCAGTGATGTCACTGACCATGTCATGAGTGATGTAATATGTGACGTCATCAGCAGTGCATTGCGGGGCGCGAGTTATAGTTAGCTGAACTAACTATAACGGGGAATTTCACGGGTTTTGTACGAGTGAAATGTCCAACTAACTATAACTGTCCCTAAAACCTATGGTTTTTTCAGTGAATTTCAAAGGTTTTTTAAATGCTAATTTGTAACTATAACTGTCCCTAAAACCTATGGTTTTTTCAGTGAATTTCAAAGGTTTTTTAAATGCTAATTTCTAACTATAACGTGTCTGAAACCTATGGTTTTTTCAGTGAATTTCAAAGGTTTTTTAAATGCTAATTTGTAACTATAACGTGCCTGAAACCTACGGTTTTTTCAGTGAATTTCTAAGGTTTTTTAAATGACATTTTTTAAATGTATTAATTTTTATATAAATTTTTTTCATACTGATTTACTACATTTTTAGCAACAATTTCTTTTACATAATTTATTTTTTAAATTACATTGTAATTACATTATACATTACATTACAAAAAATACTTTCTCAGAATGAATTACTTTAGTTTAAATACTTAGCACATAGGCAATAGACTTTTAAGTACAGTAGTTACAGTTGTTGCAATGGGCAACACATTTTCAAACACAATGCAACATTCAGCTCAATGTGAATTTCTAGTTAAATGCAATTAGTTACTTTATGGATTACTTTTCTAACCACAGGACTGGATCCTAGATTCAGTCCTGGGACATCTCCTGTAAACAGTTGAGTAAAAGCGTTTTGGTTACAGTCGTGATTTTTAAGGAATATTATTGTATTTTAAAAGTTGACACTTAGAAACTTTTCCTCATAGAATCACCAATGTTATCCTATGGAAGGAAATTCACTTAGCAGGTAAAAACTGTTATCGTTACTTTTTCTTACTCAGTGTTGGATCCTGGATCCAGCACTGGTGCATCTCCTGTAAACAGTTGAAAAAATGCGTTTAAGTCATACAGGCGATTTTTAAGGAATATTTGTAGTTTGTGAAAATCGACACTTTGAAACTTTTCTGCTGAAAACCAGACAATGGATTCCTATGGAAGAAAAGATAAGTTACTGGTAAGTACGGTTAAAATTACTTTTCAGGGTCAGTGCTGGGCTAAAAGATGCAGCACTGGGTTCTCTCCTGTTAACAGGTGAGTAAATCGGAATTCGTATTTCGGCTGATTTTAGAAGAATATTTGTAGGTTTCAAAAATCAACACTTCGAAACTTTTTCAGCAAAAAGCAGGCAATGATATCCTATGGAAGGAAATTCAAGTTACTGGTAAGTACGGTTAAAATTACTTTTCAGGACCAGTACTGGGCTGAAAGATACAGCACTGAGGTCTCTCCTTATAACAGGTGAGTAAATCAAAATTCGTATTTCGGATGATTTTAGAAGAATATTTGCACAATGGTGAAGGGAGGGGGCGGGGCCTGAGGTGACATCTGTGCAAACGCGCCCCGTGGCGCGTTTTAAGTTGGGGGATTAAGTCCCCTTGAATCCTGAGGGTCTCTAGGGGCCAACTAGCCCACCAGGAACCTCCAATATGCGCTAGGGGCTGCGTTGCAGAGACGTGTAGAGAGGCCACACCCCTTTTACACCTCTCTGCAACGCAGCTCTGTGGCGCTTTCTGGATGTACCTGTTGGGCTAGTTGGCCCCCAGGGACCCTCAGGATTGAAGGGATTTAATCCCCAACTTAAAACGCGCCACGGGGCGCGTTTGCACAGATGTCACCTGAGCCCCGCCCTCCCTTCACCACTGTGCAAACGCGCCCGTGGCGCGTTTTAAGTCGGGGGATTAACTCCCCTTGAATCCTGAGGGTCCCTGGGGGCCAACTAGCCCAACAGGTATATCCAAAAAGCGCCACAGAGCTGCGTTGCAGAGAGGTGTAAAAAGGGCGTGGCCTCTGTACACCTCTCTGCAACGCAGCCTCTGGCGCATACTGGAGGTTCCTGGTGGGCTAGTTGGCCCTCAGGGACCCCCAGTATTCAAGGGGAATTGTTCCCCTCTGCAAACGCGCCAGGGGGCGTGTTTGCAGAGTGGTGAAGGAAGGGGGCGGGGCCTGCGGGCCCTGTGGGCCCGATCGTTTTTTTTTTTTTTTGTCCTCTGAAGGGGGCTGTGTGGCCCCCTTCCTTTTTCCTGTTTTTGGGCCCTGGGGACCCCATCCCCCAGGGCCTTACCCCTTTTTTAAATTAAATAAAAAAAAAACGGGAAGGGGGCCGCATGGCCCCCCTTCCCTGGGCCTGTATTGGCCCCGGGGACCCCATCGTCCGGGGCATGGCCTCGATTTTTTTTTTTTCTTTGGAGGGGGGCTGCGTGGCCCCCCTCCTCAGGCCATTTAAGGCCCCGGGGACCCCATCCCCCGGGGCCGGCCTTTCCGTTTTTTTTTTAAAAAAACAAAATTTGGGGAGGGGGGCCGCGTGGCCCCCTCCCGGGCCTCTACTTGCCCCGGGGACCCCATCCCCGGGGCTGGCCCTCTCCGTTGGGGACTGTGGGGGTCCCCAATCCCCCACAGTCCCGCCGGCTCCCCGCGTCCCTTGGGAGCCGGCATTGCTTTCCACATGGGGAGCTGCTAAGATGCAGCTCCCCATGTGGAAAGCAATGTGCTTGGATATTGGAAGAGAGAGCAGGTTTCCCTGCTCTCTCTTCCAATATCCAAAGCAGTTTGCTATGGCAGGACGGGAGCCGCGAGGCTCCCGTCCCTGCCATAGCAAACTACAGTGTCCCGGGGTAGGCACCCCGGGACACTGCAGGAGCCGGCCCTGGGGGTGGCGGTCCCCAGGGCCATCAAGGGCTCCAGGAGGGGGTCCGCGCGGCCCCCTCCCTTAAATTGCACAGCCCCGGGAGGTGGTGGTCTCCGGGTCGTGTGGGGGCTGGAGACCCCCACACCTTATTCAAATAAAAAGAAGCCCCGGGGGTGGTGGTCCCGGGGCTGCGGGAGGGCAGAAGAGCCCTCCCGCACTATTTTTTCAATAAAGCCCCGGGGGTGGCGGTCCCCGGGCTTGGGGGCCCTTGAGGCCCCCACACATTAAATTATCCCCCCACCATGCCCCCGGGACTTGGGCCACCCGGGGGCAAAATGCAATCGAAGCGCGGGAGACCGCGCTCGATTTTTTTTTCGGCAGGATTCGCGCACCCTGAGCGCATCCTTTTTTTTGCCCAGGGGTCCTTGTGGGACCCCTGAGCAAACCTAGGGGTCAGGGTGTTTCTACCCTGCCCCCTTTGTGCGCTTTGCGCACTTAGTTTCTGTCCCTCGGTTCTACCGAGGGATAAAATGGCTGCCAACATTTCCTGAATCGGAATGTTGACAGCCAGCTGACAGCCAATTAACATGCAGCTCGTGATCGGGACGGTGCGCGCAGGGTGCGCTGAGGGTACGCGGACCCTACTCGGCCATAGATATCACTATCTTTTTACTTTTGATTTTCTCAGCAACTACTGAACGGATTTACACCATTTAACAAAAGGGTTCTTTCTGAACCAAGAACTACCTCTTTGCCAAATTTGGTGTAATTCCGTTCAGCAGTTCGGGCTGTAGCCGTGTCTAAAGTTTCCTATGGAAAATTGCATGGGGAAAACGCGTTTTGGGACCCCCCTTTTTTCTCGGCCCCCGCTTGACGAATCCCCCCGAGACTTTCAGGGTAGGAGCGGACCGGAGCGGGCCATAAAGTTTGAAAATTTTGCAAAGATACGTCAACCGGCAAGAGAGTTATTTCAAATAGAATGTCGCGGATTTCCTATGGATAATAGGTTGTAACTATAAACTGGCGACCGCCAGTAGATAACTAACTAACTAACTAACACACACACACACACACACACACACACACACCCACACCCACACCCACACCCACACCCACACCCACCTATACTCACTATTAATGTTATAAAATCCCTTTCCACCCAAAAAACCAACACCCACCCCAAACCTTTAAAATTCCCTTTCCACCCAAAAACCTATACCCACCCTAAACCCTACAAATTCCCTTTCCACACAAAACCCCACACCCACCCTAAACCCTAAAAATACCCTTGCAATCCCAAAAACCCATACCAACCCTAAACCCTAAAATTACCCTTGCCACCCAAAAACCCATACCCACTCTACAATTACCCTTGTCACCCAATAACCCATACCCACCCTTAACCCTAACAATATACTTACCACCCAAAAACCCATACCCACCCTAAAATTACCCTTACCACCCAAAACCCCATACCCACCCAAAACCCTAAAATTACCCTTGCCACCCAAAACCCACACCCACCCTAATCCCTAAAAATCCCTTTCCACCCAAAACCCATCCCTACCCTAAACCCTAAAATTACCCTTGCAATCTCAAAAACCCATACCCACCCTAAATCCTAAAATTACCCTTGCCACCCAAAAGCCATGCCCACCCTAAACCCTAAAATTACCCTTGCAATCCCAAAAACCCATACCCACCCTAAATCCTAAAATTACCTTTGCCACCCAAAAACCATACCAACTTTAAACCCTAAAAATACCCTTGCCACCCAAAACCCATACCCACCCTATACCCTAAAATAACCCTTGCCACCCAAAACCCATGCCCACCCAAAACTTAAAAGTACCTTTGCCACCCAAAAACCCATACCCACCTTAAAACCCAAAATTACCCTTGCCACCCAAAAACCCATACTCACCCTAAACCCTTAAAAATACACTTGCAACCATATATATATATATATATATATATATATATATATATATACATACATATATACATACATATATATATATATTACACGTAATACTTACCTTTAATACTTACATTTTAAAGTATTTTTTTTTTTACTGCGAGTATGCCTTTACCTTTAATGCATTTACAACGAAATTCAAACACGTTTTCACATAATAAACACTATTTTAGAAAACGGTTTCCTAAACTTATTTTGTTAAAAAAAAAAACATCCACTCTACAAAACCATATAAAATACAGCCATCCACCATTTTATCAATAGTAATACATCTTTCATATACAATCCAAGAGTGCCATCTACTGGCCAGAGGTAGTTGTAAATGCATTAGTGGTTAAAAGACTCGTGATTCAGGTTCAGTCGTTGTTAAGGAGTCGTGGTTCAGGCCCTTCGTTGTGAATGAGTCGTTGTAAAGGTCGTTTCCCCATTTAACAATCCATCTTGAAATGCCAGATTTAGAGATGGGATTGCCTTTGTGAGGTGGAACAAATGCAACAAACAGTTGTTTTGTGAAAATCTTTGGTCCTTTCTATGTAGTACAAAAAGGCTCTTTTCACATCAAGCGTGTGAAGATTTCGTTCTGCAACTGAATCAGGTTGAGGAAAAAACACAGGTAACTCAACTGACTGATTTATATGAAAAGGAGAAACTACTCTGGGAATGAATTTGGGGTTGGTGCGAAGAACTACCCTGTCTTTGTGGAGCTGAAAGAAGGGTTCTTCCAAGGTTAATGCCTCAATGAAGTGATTGTAAAGAGGAAAACAACTTTCCATGAAAGAAACTGTAAAGGACAATTATGCAATGGTTCAAAAGGTGGACCCATAAGCCTTGTAAGGACAATGTTAAGATTCCACACTAGTGCAAGGGGAATTCTTGGTGGTATTACTCTTTTCAAGCCTTCCATGAAGGCTTTGATTACTGGACCTTTGAGTAGTGATGAATGCGGTCTGTTTTACAAATACGCAGCTACCGCTGCAAGGTGCAAACGAATAGATGTATAAGCCAGTTCAGTTTGCTGTAAGTGCAACAGGTAACAGATAATGTTTTGTATAGAAGCATCTAGAGGATTGATTTTGTTATCACAATAGACAACAAATCTTTTCCACTTTGCTGCATAACAAGCTCTGGTAGTAGGCTTTCTTGCTTCCTTTAGAATAGTCATACAGTCTGGTGGCGGATTTAAATAACCAAACTATGACTTCAGGACCTAGATCGCTCGGTTTAGTTATTTGGGATTTGGATGCCTGATTTCTCCAAGGTGCCGACAGAGGAGCCTGGAGGCGAGATGCAGCTTTTGATGTGGAACTACTGACAGCTCCAACAGGGTGGTGTACCACAGTTGACGGGCCCATGTGGGAGCTACCAGAATCAGTGTGAGGGATGTTTGTCTGAACCAGACACGGAATGAGTGGGAGAGGCGGAAAAGCGTAGGCAAATATCCCAGACAAGTTCATCCATTGGGCATTGCCTTTTGAGAGTGGGTGTGGGAACCTGGACCCGAAGTTTGGGCATTTTGCGTTGTCGATTGTGGCGAACAAGTCTATTTGTGGGAATCCCCATTGTTGGAAGTATGGAAGGAGAACTTGGGGATCAAGTTCCCACTCGTGAATTTGCTGCCTCTTTCTGTTGAGGAGGTCGGCAATCTGTTTATCCCTGGTAGGTGTTCTGCCAGAAGATAAATCCTGTGATGGATTGCCCAATTCCCAATGGCTTGAGAGAGGCGTGACAGTTGGAGAGTGTGTCCCCCTGTTTTTGCACATAGTACATTGATGTCATGCTGTCTGTGCAGACTAGGACAACTTTGCCTATGAGGTGAGTTTGAAAAGCTTTGAGTGCTAGAAACACTGCTAGAAGCTCTAGATAGTTGATGTGGAGGCTTTTGTGCTTGTCGCTCCACAGACCTTGTATTGTGTAATCTTGGAGATTGGCACCCTAACCTGTCAGAGATGCATCAACTGTGAGCACGATCTGTGGAATAGGGTCGATGAAAGGTCGCCCTTTTGATAAATTTTGTGGGTTCCACCACTACAGAGAGTGATGGGTGCAGCCGTCTACCAACACTAGATCGGTTAATTGACCCTGCGACTAAGCACTCTTGTAGGGTACCCATGTGGAGTCTTGCATAGGGTACAATTGCGATGCAAGACGCCATCATTCCCAGCAGTTGCATGATCACTCTGGCTGGTAATGTTTGGTTGGATTGAAACTGTAGTATCAGACAATGTTGTGAATTCTGGCTACATTGGGAGAGGCTAGAGCTTTGAGAGTGTCGAGAGTGGCCCCTAGATAAGAATGGATCTGTGAAGGATGGAGGTGAGAATTCTGTGCATTGACCGTGAAACCCAGTTGATGAAGTAGGTCTATTTTGGACTGAGTGTGTCGTAGACAGTTTTGGTAAGTGCTGGCTTTGATGAGCTAGTCGTCTAGGTAAGGGAAGACGTGAATATGTTGCCTTCTGAGATGAGCTGCGACTGTCAGACATTTGGCAAATACCCTGGGAGCAGTAGTCACTCCAAACAGGAGTACTTTGAACTGGTAATGTTTGTTGGCTATTACAAATCTGAGGTATTTGTGATGAGCTGGATGAATTGGAATGTGAAAATATGCGTCTTTTAAGTTTAGAGTAGACATAAAATCTCTCTTCATTAAAAGTGGCAGTACCTGTTGAAGGGTTACCATGTGAAAATGCTCTGACAGTATGTATTGGTTTAACTCTCTGAAGTCCAGAATAGGTCTGAAGGAGTCGTCCTTTTTGGGGGATCAGAAAGCAGAGAGAGTGAACCCCTGAACCTTGGTACTGTAGTGGAACTGGTTCTATGGCTCCCTTTACTAAGAGTGAATGCACTTCTTGTTCGTGCAACTGCAAGTGGTCTGGTGACAATTTGTGAGAGCGAGGTGGAGTGTTTGGAGTATTGGCGCTAAGATCCAGGCAATAACCATTTTGGATAATTCCAATCACCCATTTGTCAATTGTTATAGATTGCCAAATGGGGAGAAACTGGTGAAGTCTTCCCCCGACAGGTGTGGAATGGTCGGAGGGAAGCGTGGGGAAGTTACTGCTTATTAGAAGAAGGGGAGTTACGGGGTGTGGTGCCCTTACCCCTGCCTTAGAAGTATTTTCCTCTACACCCTCCTCTAAAAAAGCCTCTTGATGAAGAGGACTGGTTATTACCTTTGTAAGAGGAAGCATTCTGGTCTGAGGGTGTGGTTTTTGACCCTGCTCGGTATAAGGAGCAGCGAAAGGAGCCTATGTCATCAGCTGATAACAGTTGGGTAGTCAGCATTACAATGTAGCAAATTCTTAGAAGGATCACTGATACAAAATGTTAAAGAACGAGGGGGAGGTGGGCAAAAATGCACTGGGCTCAGTTATAATAAAGATTGTATAGTATCTATCCAGTGATAATTTCCACAAAATTAAGTGCCAGGGCCCAAGGTACCAATTAGGATGCCACTGTAGCTTGCACCACCAACTGCCCCCGACAGTGTAGCAAAATGGCAGTGCTAATAGCATGGATGCACTGCTATTATTATTTAGTGTACATTGGCTTGCTAAACTGATGTGCTCTGCTTAAAATAGGAAGAATGCGCAACCATGTGGTGGACTGTTATAAAAAAAAAAAAAGTGCAGTTGCTGAGCACCAGAAAAAATGGCACAAATTATGCACTGTATCAAAGTGGATATCTCGGCACCATGTCAAATTGAATTGGGGACTTGTCAGGGTAGCCCCCTCTCACCACTACTTTTTGCCTTGGTAATGGAACCGCTTTCCCCTTACACTCAAAGCGGGATGCCACTTTTGTGGGCTCTGGTTGGAAGGCCTGCCCTTCTACGTCTCCTTATAAGCGAGTGATCTTCTCTTTTACATGTAGGGCGAGCGCTAGGACATTAAGTGGGCTATGAGCACGCTGGCAGATTTTAGTCACCATTTAGACCACCGGGTCAACTGTGACAAATCTACTGCCTTCCCATTGTATGTCCTATCTAGACTCCCTCCAAAATAAGTTGAGATCTCCGTTGGGAGTCGGTCACGTTGGCTGTCCCTGCCGCTGTCCAGAATGGGTAAGGTCACTTTATCAAAGATGATATTTCTTCCCCGTCGTCTCTATTGCCTGGCTGCCCTACCGATTCCCCAAATCCCTCTTTAATGAGCTGGATAGCCTATTGATATAACTCATTTGGAGAACGGAACACTGCTGGATCGCCCTGAACAAACAGCGCCTTTCCACGGATGAGGGTGGATTAGCGATGCCAGACATGGAGCTTTACTACCTCACGCAGCTGAAATGTGCGATCTACTGGAGAGATGGACCTTGGGGCGGCACAGATGAGGGATCGAGATTTATCTCCAACGTACCACCCTATTGGCCTTACTGCTCACACCACGAACTCAGCTGAAAGTCGCCTAGTCCGAACCCTCGAGTTGGTATGGATCCAGGTGCTTCAGCGCACTGAGACAAAGCCCCAGTACGTGAAATACCTCACCTTGACAGCCCTACTACACCTCCTGCACGCAGGAGAGTGGGCTGGACTACATAACTGGGAGCAGAGGGGCATGACATCTCTGGGAGACTGATATGTGAATGGGCAACTGCAGAGCTTTCATGACTTGATCGATGATTTTGCCTTTCCTCTGCGCACTTCTTACTCTATGGCCCAGTGGTGGCCACTATTCGGTGAGCGTGGGGAGGAGAGGGACTAGAACCCCCTGACCTTAGCTGTCTGAAGGCTATCTACACCACAACTGGCCGGGTGTGAGCGATCACTCTTCTTTATAGGTCCCTTCTCTCACAAACCAATTGCGGACTATCCCACAACCGAGACCACGGAACAGATCTAGTCTAAAATCCTCAGTAATACTGCTTGTACTTCCCGCAATGCCCATTTCAAGCAAATTCAAAACTACTTCTTTCATAGGGTGTACTTAACCCCGAAGGGTATCAATAGGATGTTCCTCGAGGCACAGGTGGCTTGCACAGCTAGACTGGTGGACTTTTATCTTATGGTATAGGACCTTACCGGGACACTGCACTGCTCCTTATCAATACTGCCACACACAGAGGCTAAATAGGACCCCAGCTGTCTGTTTACTGGGGCGATTTCCTAAACTCCAATCCAAGATCATCATCTCTACATTTGCTGACCTAGCTCTCATCCTGGCCCATTGACACTTGTTCCTTCTTTGGAAAAAAGCTAGGGTTCCTCTCATACAGGAGTGGAGACAGGAACTGTCCAAGTGGTCTGAATGTGACAGTGCACTGTTGAAACTGGAGGTACAGAAGGGTCGGAGTAGCCCAGACAACACACAGGCATGGGATGCGATACTGTAGCAATGCCCACTCATAGCGGAGGATGGGCGATTGCTTTTGATCTTGGGCAGGGAATCTTCCGGCGAGGGATGAGATGATGGTCCTCGGTGAAGAAGCCTTAATATGTATATCTACCACACCCCAACCTCGCATGGCTACAACAGTGACACAGTGTGTACATCTTATGACACCAATTATTACCCCCACACCACATAGGTTCATTATCCCAGAATGACATGACACCTCAGTGGCTGTTTGGTTACTTGTGTTTATTTGGTTTCTTGTTTATTTTTGTCCCCCTATCCCCACATTTACCCTGTTGTACTCTAAGAATTATCCATGCAGTTTGCTTGTACGATGTGGCACTATAAAACCATACTCTTGAGAGAGGACTGCCCATTCTGGCTTGTCTAAAGATATTTCTGTATGCAAACCACTATTTTGTAGAGGCTGTTAGCTTCACTACTGTGGGAGTATATACTGTACAATACTATTACTAATGTGTGATTGTATACCATACCTAAAACCTTCATAAAATATGTTGTAAAAAAAAAAAAATGAAGCACTATCAACTAGGAAAGAATTTTGTATGCAACCATGACAGAGATCTCGCCAACCCAGCTAAATAAGGAGAATTGCTGTATTCGGATGGCAACATAAATTCTCCTAACTATCTCAATTGGAATCACTGAAGCTTATTTCACGAGAAGAGCCCATACCTGATTCCAAAGTTTTATTAAATAAAACAGTCAACTGTGTTGCCCAGATCATGACATTGAAAGCAATACAAAATCTACTGGAAATAAATTGCGGCCTGGAGTTTTTCCATTTTTGTGGCTAATAATAGATTGCTCATCTAATTTTAATTAAACTGAGCTAAAGGGATAGACAGGTATTCCCATTCAGAAGGCCAAGATGTGCTGCTGTGGCCAAATTCATCAAGTGGGGGACAGGGGACTTCCTCTGAGACCTTTCCATAGCAACTGCCAATAAAACCAATCATTTTGTGCTGTAGGCCTCTGAAGGTTCACACACGACAGGATAACAAAGACTTCTCTGTTTGTGACAATGATTATTTTGTATTTCTTCCAAAAAGAAAGCTACATCTCCCTATGCTCCACAGTGCAACTGACTATTTCCAATAGTTTAGTCAGCTTTTAGCAACACTGCTGAGTCAAACCACCCTAACTTGGATGACTTGTTCCCATCCATATAGAGAGTCTCTCAGATTTGGTCCAATATACCTTTTTAAACCAGACACAATATTCACTAGAAAGGAAAGGGACTTCCTGATTTCTTGCATGGTTTTCAGATGGGCACTTATGTTATGAGTTACACTGGGATATCTTAAGAACATAGCATCTAGAATATTACTTCACCTCCCACCCCCCCCATGGATCAAAGAAATCTTTCTTTGGTCTTTTCTCCTGCAGGCAAACTGGATATTTGCCAGGTCTGTTTAAGGAGTTCAATGATATCACAGGATTATGGTCACTCCTGTAAGTACCTAGATTAAAAATTAATCAAGTCTACTTTGGGATGTACAGCTACAGAAGAAAAGCCTTGCTAGAGAACCGCCATGTGCTGCCCTGAATTCAATACTTCAAATAGCAGTAATGCAACTTTGTTTCCAGGAAGGACAGAGGACGACTGTTTCTTGTATTCAGATACAGATACAGATGTCCCCCCTCTACGTTTATGCCAGAAAATACAAGTACCTTCTTGGAGAGAATTTAAATCTCATAGAATGATCAATATTATAAGTTCTCCCTTCAGTGAAGATTCCTTATCTTCTCCATATAAATATCTAGTACATTTAGTATCAGAGAAGCTTTGCCTTTGGGTCCAGGTTTATTTTGTACATAGAATATTTGCAGAATATGGCTCATATGATGTAAATGCAGTACATGCGCATTCCCCACTGTTCAGCATAATTTGTCTGCCATTATCAAATCAGCCACTCTAAATAAAACTCATGCCAGCAACACCCCTAACTGATCTTCCCTGTGAATATTTAATTCCTTGGAAGAACTGGTCCAACAACCTTGCTTATATGCCCATATTTCTTGGAAACACATTACATCAAATAAGGCAACCTAACGCTTGCCTTCTTAGTTTCATGCAATCTGACAGGGTTCGGATTCAGAAGAGGAACCCCACATTTGTTTAAAATACACCACAGCATTCCCATATGCAAGCCTGTTTAGCAGCTAAATTAATTTTGACAGTAACTGAATATATGAAGATACGACTTCTGCAGTTATGGAATTTAGTGACAATGAGCACTACTATTTCATCTTGGTCTTATCCGAATGGCCTTCATGTGTCTCCTGAAGGTAAATTTCACGCAATGCCAAAGTCCTGAAATTCTCTGTCTTCATCCATTTATTTTCTGTCTTCAAGTCCAAAATGGGTCTGAATTAGAAAACTGTAACACTTCTCAAAATGGGTCTAAAGTCCTGATTCAAGTCCTTTCTTTTCAAACAGAAACTAACAATAATGTATTCCCCATGCTATTTGGATAACTTCCTTGGAGGGATCCCTGGTGGAGAGGAATCCAACCTGAGTTAACAGCCATTCTACACTATTTTCAGCACCCACCTGTATCTGGTTTTATTTTGCAACTCTATTATGTGATAGCAAATACTTAGTTCAACCATAGAAGCCAATGGAAAAGGGGGAATACATGTCACTGCTTTACTCAAGACAAAGGTTTTCATTAAGGCACAACGGGTGCAGACTTCCTCTTGCTCTATTTGGGCACCTTTACTATGAGGATGAAATTACAGACCGTAAGAGGCTTGAAACCTCTAATGAAAGTGAAGGATCTCCTGAACCGATTCCACATCTATCTTCATATTGAGCATCTCTTCATCAGTGATGTGATAGCAACCGTTTCCTGATAAAAGGTGTTTGATAATATGCTGCTGGGTCTCAAGGTTTCAAAGAGGTCACATGGAACCAGGAGCAACATCTCAAAATTAGCCCATTACAGGAACTGTGTGTGGTCTAGTCTGCAGAATGTCCTACAGCACTGATGAGCTGATTAAAGTGAATCATGCCTACATTTAAGATCTTCCGACTGTTCGCCCATTTGTCTCTGTTGTAGGAGTCCAAAAAGGAAAAGTCAATGCCACCCAATAGGGCTGAAGTGCTTGCAGGTTTCATGGAGACAGAGAATGAGCGGCAGACATGCCTTCATGTAGCATCAAGCCTCTTATGCTTCTTGTCAAATGGTACTATAGATGAAGTAGCAGTCATTTCTCAAAAGCAGAGATAATGAAGGAGTCTGGCTGAAAATCTGCTCTCTACGAATGGTGAAAAGTCCTAGGTTAATTTAAGAATCGAAGGAGTGACATCCCTGGAAGGTGAATAAGGCCATGAATATTTAGAATCTGACATATCAGGCGGGTATCTAGTCCTGAAGTGGCGAGTGACCAGAATCAATATGACATTTTAGCACATAGATCTGTTTCGACCTTGAAATGTCCTTCAATGCTGACCTTCTGGACTTTTTTGGTGCCTTGCTAGAGAGCCAGTCATTGACAGTGAACATGCTGCCACAGTAAATGACCGACATCAAAGGAAATTGCTGTGATTTTTTTTAAAAGGAAGAGCCAACAGGGGGTCTTATGACAGAGTCCTCTGAGTTTCTATGATCAGCAGATTCGGCCCTCTTACCTCGCTCCCTTGTCCTTTCAGAAGTGGAATTAAGTCATCATCTTTATTCCTGTCACTGGAGCCAGATTTTTTCTCTTCCTTCTAGAGTCCTCATTAAAAAGGTCAGACAGTGCACGTTCAGGGAAATGAGAATATGGAAGGCACACAATACAGAGACTGTGTGCATCAAAAAAGTTTTTTTTTTTTTTTTTACACAATGGCTTTTTAAAAACAGTGGTGCCATTCTGATGAACAAAGCATTTATTTCTTGTCTGCAAAAGGTATAAAACCGACTAAAAACACCCAAGATGATCAATGAAGATTCTGAAAGGTTTTTCAGTGAAAAGAGCCTTGTATAGGCCAACCTCAGTGCTCCAGGATCACAGCAAGAGGAGCCAAAAAAAAAAAAACAACAACTGACCTAACTGCCATAGGTGAAGCACGATGGAAAACTGGAGGAAAGTGCTTTCCTAAAGGAACATTCCAGTTTTTCAGCTTTAGAGGCTGCGCGCCTACATGCCTGTGCTGTCCCCATTTCCTTTCATTTTTCCTTTAAAAAGGTTTTTGAATTATGTGTTTTGGAATCTACTTCATAAATAGTGACCTATTGCATTAGGATTTCACAGGGTTTTTTTTCTTAAAGAAAAATAAACACATTTTGGAAAACAGTCTGTAGATAGGTTTCCAAAATTAGACTTCATTTTTAGGTCTCGCTGAGCCAGCGCATGCGCTGCTCTGCGAGAAATTTAGTGAGTGGCTTTTTAAAAGTGCTACCAGAGGCTTTTGCTGGCCTCAAGCTTGCGTGCACGCGCGCAGCCGCCATGTGGGTTTCTGTTAAGGCTCATTAAGCCTTGCGTGCCTCTCTCCGCCTTGCTTGCGCTTCAATTCCCTTCCCCTCCCCCACCACAGATCGCGTCACTCTGCTGGCCTCCACTCCCCTCCCCGCCTCTCTATACTGCAGCAGGCCGTAGCTCTCTCTCTCATATCTCTTCTACTCTCTCTCATCTCTTTTACTCTATGTGATTTAATTAAACACGTGTTATCCCGCCTTCCCACCTCTTGGTAAACCGGCAAGCCTCGCGCGCTGCTTTATCCCGCTTGCCCTCTGCCGCCGCGCGAAATACTCAATTTCGGCCGCACCGTCTTCGAGCTTTAGATGCTGCTGTGAACAATCAGGCCGGGCTTTGGATTACACACAACACCCAAACTGGAGCCGCTGTGCTGGGAGGCATTTAAAAAGCGCACGTCAACAGCAAGACACTTGTTTAAATTCCTTTTTGCACCACAGTAAATGACCGACATCAAAGGAAAATGCTGTGATTTTTTTTAAAAGGAAGAGCCAACAGGGGGTCTTATGACAGAGTCCTCTGAGTTTCTATGATCAGCAGATTCGGCCCTCTTACCTCGCTCCCTTGTCCTTTCAGAAGTGGAATTAAGTCATCATCTTTATTCCTGTCACTGGAGCCAGATTTTTTCTCTTCCTTCTAGAGTCCTCATTAAAAAGGTCAGACAGTGCACGTTCAGGGAAATGAGAATATGGAAGGCACACAATACAGAGACTGTGTGCATCAAACAACAACTGACCTAACTGCCATAGGTGAAGCACGATGGAAAACTGGAGGAAAGTGCTTTCTTAAAGGAACATTCCAGTTTTTCAGCTTTAGAGGCTGCGCGCCTACATGCCTGTGCTGTCCCCATTTCCTTTCATTTTTCCTTTAAAAAGGTTTTTGAATTATGTGTTTTGGAATCTACTTCATAAATAGTGACCTATTGCATTAGGATTTCACAGGGTTTTTTTCTTAAAGAAAATAAACACATTTTGGAAAACAGTCTGTAGATAGGTTTCCAAAATTAGACTTCATTTTTAGGTCTCGCTGAGCCAGCGCATGCGCTGCTCTGCGAGAAATTTAGTGAGTGGCTTTTTAAAAGTGCTACCAGAGGCTTTTGCTGGCCTCAAGCTTGCGTGCACGCCGCGCAGCCGCCATGTGGGTTTCTGTTAAGGCTCATTAAGCCTTGCGTGCCTCTCTCCGCCTTGCTTGCGCTTCAATTCCCTTCCCCTCCCCCACCACAGATCGCGTCACTCTGCTGGCCTCCACTCCCCCCCAACCCCCCGCTTCTCTATACTGCAGCAGGCCGTAGCTCTCTCTCATATCTCTTCTACTCTCTCTCATCTCTTTTACTCTATGTGATTTAATTAAACACGTGTTATCCCGCCTTCCCACCTCTTGGTAAACCGGCAAGCCTCGCGCGCTGCTTTATCCCGCTTGCCCTCTGCCGCCGCGCGAAATACTCAATTTCGGCCGCACCGTCTTCGAGCTTTAGATGCTGCTGTGAACAATCAGGCCGGGCTTTGGATTACACACAACACCCAAACTGGAGCCGCTGTGCTGGGAGGCATTTAAAAAGCGCACGTCAACAGCAAGACACTTGTTTAAATTCCTTTTGCACCACAGTAAATGACCGACATCAAAGGAAAATGCTGTGATTTTTTTTAAAAGGAAGAGCCAACAGGGGGTCTTATGACAGAGTCCTCTGAGTTTCTATGATCAGCAGATTCGGCCCTCTTACCTCGCTCCCTTGTCCTTTCAGAAGTGGAATTAAGTCATCATCTTTATTCCCGTCACTGGAGCCAGATTTTTTCTCTTCCTTCTAGAGTCCTCATTAAAAAGGTCAGACAGTGCACGTTCAGGGAAATGAGAATATGGAAGGCACACAATACAGAGACTGTGTGCATCAAAAAAAGTTTTTTTTTTGTTTTGTTTTTTTACACAATGGCTTTTTAAAAACAGTGGTGCCATTCTGATGAACAAAGCATTTATTTCTTGTCTGCAAAAGGTATAAAACCGACTAAAAACACCCAATATGATCAATGAAGATTCTGAAAGGTTTTTCAGTGAAAAGAGCCTTTTATAGGCCAACCTCAGTGCTCCAGGATCACAGCAAGAGGAGCCAAAAAAAAACAAACAACAACTGACCTAACTGCCATAGGTGAAGCACGATGGAAAACTGGAGGAAAGTGCTTTCCTAAAGGAACATTCCAGTTTTTCAGCTTTAGAGGCTGCGCGCCTACATGCCTGTGCTGTCCCCATTTCCTTTCATTTTTCCTTTAAAAAGGTTTTTGAATTATGTGTTTTGGAATCTACTTCATAAATAGTGACCTATTGCATTAGGATTTCACAGGGTTTTTTTTCTTAAAGAAAAATAAACACATTTTGGAAAACAGTCTGTAGATAGGTTTCCAAAATTAGACTTAATTTTTAGGTCTCGCTGAGCCAGCGCATGCGCTGCGAGAAATTTAGTGAGTGGCTTTTTAAAAGTGCTACCAGAGGCTTTTGCTGGCCTCAAGCTTGCGTGCACGCGCGCAGCCGCCATGTGGGTTTCTGTTAAGGCTCATTAAGCCTTGCGTGCCTCTCTCCGCCTTGCTTGCGCTTCAATTCCCTTCCCCTCCCCCACCACAGATCGCGTCACTCTGCTGGCCTCCACTCCCCTCCCCCGCCTCTCTATACTGCAGCAGGCCGTAGCTCTCTCTCTCATATCTCTTCTACTCTCTCTCATCTCTTTTACTCTATGTGATTTAATTAAACACGTGTTATCCCGCCTTCCCACCTCTTGGTAAACCGGCAAGCCTCGCGCGCTGCTTTATCCCGCTTGCCCTCTGCCGCCGCGCGAAATACTCAATTTCGGCCGCACCGTCTTCGAGCTTTAGATGCTGCTGTGAACAATCAGGCCGGGCTTTGGATTACACACAACACCCAAACTGGAGCCGCTGTGCTGGGAGGCATTTAAAAAGCGCACGTGAACAGCAAGACACTTGTTTAAATTCCTTTTTGCGCGCGCGCACAAAACTCCCCGTGGCGGCCGCACGTCTTGCTCGTGATCACTTACGCGCGCACCATTTGCTTGTTTTCTTTTACTCCCAGAAATAATGGCTGGCGTCCTTTGTCTTTTTCTACAGCATATTATTTGCTATTGTATTTGCTTCAGTGAAACCAATTTCTGCTGTGAACCACGGAAGTTGTTTACTTTCTTTATATTTTAGAGCGCTTGTGCACGCACGTACTTCAAGCGTTTCCTGGTAACTTGGTCATAATGTTTGGAAGTGCTTCACCAAAAGGTGTCTGGCACATGAGAAGCCCAGAGCAAAGAATGCATTTTTACAAACTCCTGAAGTTTTTGCTTTTTCTATGGTCTCCTTTTTAAGTCACTAGTCTCATGAAATAAAAAAATAAATCATAAATAAAAAATACAAATATGGATCCATCCAAAGAAGTGGGTTTAGGTCAGGCCCTCTTCATCCACTAGTCTCACTACCTGTCACTCACATTTTACTTCCACCCACTACAGGATGCAACAAGGGACAATGGTCAGCCCTCTTTAGCCATTGGCTCTCTTGCACTGGGATTTTCTCCTGGTCACATGTGCATTTTACCCCAAAAGAAGCGCAATTCAGTGTCAATTCTGGTGGGCGACTCCTTTCCCAATGCTTTTTTTCTTTCCATTCATTGTCCTTTTTATTTTTTAGTAATACTTGTATGTTTAAAATAATTCCCAGTTTACATCAATTCAAATTCAATGTATCTTTTTTATTGCACGAATAAGAATAATATTTTCCTGTCACGGTCAATAATAAACAACAAGCATTGGCATAGCCAATAGGTCTCGCCTTTAGGACCTAATAAGTATTTAATTATGCAGCACAATATCCTTGGTGCAACATCAACTGTTGCATGGCTAAACACTTATAATGTCCCAAAGGCGAGACCTATTGGCTATGCCAATGCTTGTTAGTACTGGCCTCTGGCTTTGCAAAACGTTTAAAATAGAAAAACATACATATTTGGACTTCTGGTCAGGTCATCCACTCATCCGTTGAGGTGTAATTCAAGTTTTGCTTCCTGCCATCACAGCACACATCAGCGGGTCACTTCATAACCAACTGTCTTACAATGTGAGTGACTGCATTTTCCTTTATCACATGCACAGCTGTATAAAAGAAGTGCATTTCGGGGGATGTATTTATTTTTATTTCTCCTCCATCTTGTGAGTTGCAGCCTACCTGTGCCCCAGATTGCAGAGAGCAGAGTCCAGGAAGTGGTAAGGAGGCAGACTAATGCTGTCTCTTTCCTAAAAAAGTTTAAAAAACGATTTTCCCTACCTGTGATTGCATCATCTTATTTTTTCTTTTTAAATTTCTTTAACTGTCTTTGCCTGTGGTTGTTGCAGTTTAAAATTGTAGTTTTAACCTGCCAGTGATTGCATAATTTATCCCATGTTTTTGTGTTTAAACTTGTGTTTTTTCCTGCCTGTGACTGCTTCCATTTAACCTGTTGAATTGTGGGATTTGCAGTCCAAACTCTGTAGTTTTTCCCTCTCATTCCCTGTGACTATCAGTTTTTTCCCTCCAAATGTCTCCTCCTTTGCTCTGTGCTAAGATCTGTATGTTAAGCAGTGCACCCCCAGCGACCATCTTGTGTTAACAAGTCAGTGAAACCAGCCCCCCCTTCCCTCCCGAGACAGCAGTAATGTGCTGTAAGCTGTTTAAACTGTTTAATAGGGACTGTGCACTTCGTTTTTTGGCCAGGAGAGGGAGTAAAGTTTTATACAAATAGTGTTGTTAGAGGACAAGTTTGTTGGGGCCTTACCTGCAGAAGTCCAAAGTGTGGATTGAGCCGGTCTGTCTCCTAGGAGATTTCTGAATAGAGAAGCAGCCTCCAACTCCCTGGCCAGCAAACCTTGTCTGAGGTAGCTGGGACCTTATATAGTCTGATATTGTTTGGTACATGTGTACACTGATTGGTGGTTGTATCTGATGTTTCTATTGGATTACGGTTAATGTCCTCATTGGTTGGGTATTTGAGGGTTCCGATTGGTTTCTGGGTCTGCGATTCAATCAATGTAGGGTTGGGACTAGGGCTAGGGTTAGTATTTCTATTGGAAGTAGGGACTAGGGCTTCCTGTGTTATTGGTTGTTGGGACTAGGGCTAGGGTTAGGCCTTTAATTGGAAGTAGCGATTAGGGCTTCTGGTGTTATTGGTTGCTGGACTAGGTGTGGGACTAAGAGTAGGGTTAGGCTTTCTATTGGAAGTAGGGACTAGGGCTTCCTGTGCCATTGGTTGCTTGGACTAGCGTTGAGACTACTGGTAGGGCTAGGGCCTCTATTGGACGTAGAGATCAAGGGTTTTTGAAACGGATTGGGTGCTTGGACTAGGGCTAAGATTGGCTGTAAGGTCCTCGTCTCCTATTGGTTCTAGATTTTAGGGCTAGTGCTGTGATTGGATATTGTTAGGGCTAGGGTTCCCATTGGCTGAAGGGGTCACCTGATTTCTTGGGCTATAAAACTCCGAGGCCTAGAGAGTCTCAGCCCGGGCGTCTCAGCTAAGGGTGGAGAGGACAAGGGTGAGTGCCTGTTTGAGCCTGTTAAGGGTGGAGAGGACAAGGGTGAGTGCCTGTTTGAGCCTGTTAAGGGTGGAGAGGACAAGGGTGAGTGCCTGTTTGAGCCTGTTCGAAACTGGTCGGGACCAGGGCCAGGAATGCTGCCCATTGTCCCATTCATTAATACCCACCCTATGTATTTGTCCCTCTGTACATAAGCATTGATTTTCACTATAGATATGTGCCTATCTTCGTGTATTGCTATGTATAAACAGGTACAATAATTATGTTGCTATAAAAACAAAAAACAAAGAAAAAAAAAACATTCTTTGGTCTACATGTACTTGCTTCCATTGGGCATCTATGTACCTCCATGTACTTGGATCTGTGTGTCTGTTACTTTTCTCCTGAAAAAGCATATCCAATGCACTACCCTATTTCTCATCCGCTACCTCCATCAATATCTTTAACTGCATATACTTACCTCCTTTATGCATCTATATAGTTTCAATGTACTTATGGATCTATATATTTATCACTTTTTTCTAATTTAGCATTTCCAATGCACTACCCCATTTCTCAGCCTATACTTCCCTCAATATATCTTCTAGCCCAACTTTCTGACATCTCAAACTTCTTTCTACTACTCTTTCCAATTCACTACCCTATCTCACCCTATACATCTATCATTATATCCTCTACACCCACTCTCTCATTTATCCCAAACGCCATACCACTACTATGTTCCCCAAAATAACCCTTTCTTGACTCTCTCCTACTCTACCCCTCCTTGCATCTTCTGACACCTCCTTTACTGTACCGATCCCCCAAAACAAACCTTTCTAAACTCTTCCCTCTGACTCTTCCCCTCCAAAAGGAAAATGCTACTTACCAGTATGCATCTGTTCTTGGCATGTAGAGCTGCAGATCCTCACACTGTGCATTAGATCGCCATCTGGTGTTGGGCTCGGATGCTTGCACTTTGTTGTTGTCTTCGAAGAAGTCTTTGTAGTCATGTGATAGGTGACTCCTCCTTAGGACAATAGTGCGCATGGGCATCGACTCCATCCTCAGATTGTTTTTCGCCATATTGGGGAGTGATGGAGTTAGTAGAAAAGAAAAGAGATGTCCATGTGTGTGTATCTAATTAAGATAGGACTGGAGCACATACAGGTCCCGGGGAGGTGGGTGGGCGTGTGAGGATCTGCAGCTCTACATGCCAAGAACAGATGCATACTGGTAAGTAGCATTTTCCGTTCGAGGCATGTGAGCTGCAGAGCTCACACTGTGCATAGACTGTACAGCAGTATCTCCCCTAGCGGTGGTCACCTGTATGTGTTGCAGTAGTTTGAAAAAGGGTTTTAAGGACAGCTTGGCCCACGGAAGCTTGTTGCTTGGCTTGCACATCAACACAATAGTGTTTAGTGAAGGTGTGTGTTGTAGACCATGTGGCTGCCTTACATATGTCTTCTAGGGGAATGTTCCCTAAGAATGCCATGGATGCCCCTAGTTTGCGTGTTGAGGGCGCTCTAGGGGGAACTGATAATGTGCGTTTGGCTTTTTGGTAGCAGATTTGGATACATTTAACAATCCACCTTGCAACCCCAGCTTTTGAGATGGGATTACCTTTGTGTGGTGGAGAGAAAGCCACAAACAATTGTTTGGTTTTGCGAAAGGATTTGGTTCTGTCAATGTAATACATAAGGGCTCTTTTGACATCTAGGGTGTGGAGAGCTCTTTCTGCCACGGGATCTGGGTTTTGGAAGAACACAGGTAGTTCTACTGATTGGTTAAGGTGGAAAGGCGAAATGATTTTGGGAAGGAATTTTGGGTTTGTTCTGAGAACTACCTTTTTATGATGTATTTGTAAGAAAGGCTCTTGTATAGTTAGAGCTTGTAGTTCACTGACTCTCCTTAGAGAAGTGATTGCAATTAGAAACGCAACTTTCCATGTAAGGAATTGAAGTTCACATTTATGTAAGGGTTCGAAAGGTGGACCCATGAGCCTGGTAAGTACTATATTAAGATTCCACACTGGGGAAGGTGGTAATCTGGGAGGTATGATCCGCTTAAGGCCTTCCATGAAGGCTTTAATGGCGGGAACTTTGAATAGTGATAAGTGTTGCCTGTTTTGCAAGTAAGCAGCAAGGGCTGCGAGGTGCAGACGTATGGATGAGTATGCAAGACTACATCTTTGCAAATGTAGCAAATAGCAAATGATGTTTTGCGTAGAGGCTTGTAATGGTTGGATGTTATTATTAGTGCAGTAAATAGCGAATCTTTTCCATTTAGCTGCATAGCAGGCTCTGGTAGTTGGGCGTCTAGCTTCTTTTATAACGTCCATGCAGTCTGGGGGTAGATTAAGGTAACCGAATTCTAGGACTTCAGGAGCCAAATTGCAAGGTTCAGCTGAGATGGATCTGGGTGCATTATCTCTCCATGGCTCTGCGTTAGCATTGTTGGGGAGAGGTGTAGTCTTTGGTATGGGACTACTGATAGCTCCAGTAGTGTGGTGAACCACGGTTGGCGTGCCCATGTAGGGGCTACTAGTATCATTTTGAAAGACTGTTGTCGAAGCTTGCGTACTACAAGTGGGATGAGTGGGAGCGGTGGAAAAGCGTACACAAATCTGCCGGACCAGTTCATCCATATTGCATTGCCCTTGGACTGCGGGTGTGAAAGCCTGGCGGCGAAGGTTGGGCATTTGGCGTTTTGGTGTGTGGCGAACAGATCTAAGTCTGGCTGGCCCCACATCTGGAAGAAAGGTAGAAGAACTTGTGGATGTAGTTCCCACTCGTGAATCTGTTGTGTCTGTCGACTTAACAGATCTGCAATCTGATTGTGAACCCCTGGTAGGTGTTCTGCTAGAAGGTATATGTTTTGTGGAATGGCCCACCTCCAAATGTCCTGTGCTAGTTGGGACAGTTGTGGAGAGTGTCTCACCCCCTGTTTTTGTATATAGTACATAGCTGTGATGTTGTCTGTTCGGATCAGGACAGCTTTGTTTTGTACGTGGAGTTGAAAGGACTTGAGAGCTAGGAATATAGCTAGTAACTCTAGGTGGTTGATGTGGAACAGCTTCTGCTGAGTGGTCCACTTGCCCTGTGTTGTATGGTGTAACAGGTGTGCTCCCCATCCTGTAAGGGATGCGTCCGTGGTTAGTACTACTTGTGGAACCGGCTCTAGGAACGGCCGCCCCTTGGACAAATTGTTGGTGTTCCACCACTGCAGAGAGCGATGTGTGCAGCTGTCTACCAACACCAGATCTGTAAGATGTCCCTGAGCCTGGTTCCATTGGCGCGCTAGGCACTCTTGTAGAGGACGCATTTGAAGTTTTGCATGAGGGACGAGAAAATGCAGGATGCCATCATGCCGATGAGCTGCATAAACACTCTGGCTGGAAGAGAGTGTTGCATTTGAAACCTGGGGACAAGGGTTTGTATACTGGCTATCCTGGCTGGGCTGGGGTAAGCTAGAGCAGTGGAAGTGTTTATCGTAGCTCCCAGATATTGAAGGACATGGGAGGGCTGAAGGTGGGACTTGGTATAGTTTATTGTGAACCCCAAGTTGTGTAATGTTTGTATCGTTTGGTGAGTGTGTTGGACACACTGGTTGAATGATTTGGCTTTGATAAGCCAGTCGTCCAGGTATGGGAAGACATGTATTTGTTGTCTTCGTAGATGCGCTGCTACTACTGCAAGGCATTTGGTAAACACTCTTGGAGCAGTGGTGACTCCGAATGGGAGTACTTTGAACTGGTAGTGCTGCCCATTGAGAACGAACCTTAGATACTTCCTGTGAGCAGGATGTATGGGAATGTGGAAGTAGGCGTCCTTGAGGTCTAATGTGGCAAGGAAGTCTTGTTGTTGTAGTAAGGGAAGCACTTGTTGGAGAGTGATCATGTGAAAATGATCTGAGTGTATGTATTGATTGAGAGGTCTGAGGTCTAAAATAGGCCTGAGAGTGCCGTCCTTTTGGGAATGAGGAAGTACAGGGAGTAAACCCCTGTGCCTTGCTGTAGCAGAGGCACTGGCTCTATGGCGTGCTTTTGAAGCAGGGAAAGTACTTCTTGTTGTAAAAGTGTAAGATGGTCTGTGGACATTGGACGCTGCCTGGGTGGTATGGTGGGGGGGTAGCTGTTAGCTCCAGGCAGTAGCCATGTTGGATAATCTGTCTCACCCACCTGTCTGTTGTAATGGAGTTCCAGACAGGCAGGAACTGTGATAGCCTTCCCCCGACAGGGGTGTTGTGGTCGGGGGAAGTGGAGGAAAGTCACTGTTTGGGAGTGGTGGAGGTACGGGTGTTGTTATTATTACCTCGACCTCTGCCCTTAGAGTTGTTGCCTCTGTAACCACCCCTAAAGTATCCTCTATTAGGAGAGGTTTGGGTGTTTGTTCGATAGGAAGAGGAACTGTCTGCGGTGGTATTCCTGGAGCCCCCTCTGTAAAAGGAGCGGCGAAAGGAGCCACGTTGCTGCGGGGACTGCAATGCTCCCATTGATTTGGCAGTGTCAGTATCCTTCTTCATCTTTTCTAGTGCTGTGTCGACAGCAGGACCAAATAGTTGGTTTTGGTTAAATGGCTGGTTTAGTATGGTAGTCTGGACTTCTGGCTTAAAACCTGAAATGCGAAGCCAGGCGTGTCGTCTAATAAGCACGCTAGTGTTAACTGACCTAGCGGCGGTGTCGGCTGCGTCTAAGGCGCACTTAATGGAGGCATTTGAAATAAGTTTGCCTTCTTGAATGAGGTCAGTGGCTTGTGTTTTGGATTGATCAGGTAGATGTTGAAGGAGGGTTTCTAGCTGATCGTAGTGTGCCCTGTCGTACCTAGCTAGTAGAGCTTGGGTGTTAGCGATGCGCCAGATGTTGGTGGCTTGCGCAGCTACGCGTTTGCCAGAGGAATCTAACAATTTGGATTCTTTATCAGGGGGCAGAGCATCCCCTGAAGTTTGGGAATTGGCGCGTTTTCTGGCATTAGAAACGACCAGTGAGTCAAGGGGGAGCTGACCTTTGATGTAGGTGGGGTCATCGGGGGCAGGTCTATACTTTTTATCCACTCTAGGATTAAGGATCCTGGCTCTGACCGGGTCGTTAAAAATTTCAGGTGCATGTTTAATGACACCCTTGATCATGGGCAAAGTTTGAACAGTTTTTTGAGACCGTTCAAAAGTGTCTAGAAGAAAATCTTCTTCTGGTTGGTCGGTGTGAATATGCACCCCATGAAAAACGGCCGCCCTATGTATGAGTTGCCCAAAACCTATGTGATCATCTGGTGGAGATGGTTTTGTGGGATAAGGTGGAGGGCTGGGGAGGTCTGTAGGGTCTGGGGGGTCATTATAACCCCAGTCATCCTGTGGTGGATTATCTGGATCCAGATATAAATTATGAGGGTCATCCCCGTACCCCATGTTGTCCTCATACTCATGTGGGGGAGAATCCGCAGGTTGAGGAGGTGTGATAGGGATGTGGAGAGGAGGGGTGTTAGAGAGAGGTATAGGGGAAGAAGGAGGCATAGGGGAAGTGGAAGAGTCTTTCTTCTTCGGAGGGACAGGCTTGTGACGTGGCACAGAGGAAATATGTCCTGTTTTAGGATTGATATAAAGTTTGTGTTGATTAGGATCGATGGGATCCGGTGTAAACAGTTCCTCTCCTTGAATATTAGTTTTCGGCGCCGACTTTTTCGGTTCCGAACGTGGTGATGGCTTCTTTAAATGTTCCTTTGTTTTAGAAGGCGTCGAGGCGTCCTTCGGTTTAGCTACAGGCTCGACCGGCTTTAGTTTAGGGGGTGTGTCGAGTAGCTTCGGTTTCTGTGCCGAGGGATCCGCGTGCTTGGAGGCGGATTTGGGGACCGAACTGGATTTCGGCGCCGGGTGGTCTTTGTGTTTCGGTGCCGAAGGTGCCGGTGTAACGGGCACATGTGGTTTGGTCGGTGCCGAGGAACTAGAAGGCTTTGTTTTCTTGTTCGGTGCCGAGCCCGAAGGCGGGGCGTCCGAAACACGTTTACGGTCTCGACTGGGGCCCGTAGGCGAAGTACTGACCGGTGCCTTCGATTTTGCAGGGAGGGTTGGGGCAGGGGCAGTAGTACTCACACGCTGCCCTGAAGGGATGGAACTGTCGGAGTCCTCTGCCTCGGAGATGATAGCGAGGTCTTCGGAGTCTTCTTCCGGAACATCGGGACCCTCGTCGAAGATGTTGACGGGTTCCGGAGCGGACCTGTGCGCCATGATGTGCCTTCGGGCTCGACGATCTCGGATTGTCTTCTTGGAGCGGAAGGAGGCGCAGGCCGGACAAGTGGCCTCGTTATGGTCTGGTGAGAGGCACCGATTACAGACCTGGTGGTGGTCACTATGAGGAAACTTTGCTCCACATTGGGGGCATTTTCGGAATGGCGTCCTTTCCATGGGCAGTAGGCCTTACGGCGTCGATGGGCCCAACGGCCCGCGTCGACGGCTGGAAAGGAGATCGAGGAAGGGACGTTGAGATGTCGATGTCGGTATCAGGCGTTGAAAAGTGGAAAACGCTGCAAAAAAACGAGTTTCGAACCGTAGTGTCGAAATGCATCCGAACCCGATGGCGGAAAAAAACAATCTGAGGATGGAGTCGATGCCCATGCGCACTATTGTCCTAAGGAGGAGTCACCTATCACATGACTACAAAGACTTCTTCGAAGACAACAACAAAGTGCAAGCATCCGAGCCCAACACCAGATGGCGATCTAATGCACAGTGTGAGCTCTGCAGCTCACATGCCTCGAACACCCTTTTACTCATCCAAAAGCCTCCTCCTACTGCTATGACCTAAAAAAATAAATCCTTCACTCTTCTATCCCTCCACTATCCTTTTCAATCAAAATAACCGACTAGCATGTTCACTTCTCTAATTCCATATTCCACTATACTAATTCACCACTAATCCTTTATGGGTTCCAGAGTAGCGTGCTACTCGCCAACAAAGCGTTTCAACACCTCATCAGGGTTACAAGCGCTATATAAATGCAAACCTTTTTAGGTCTCGCCTGAGCCAGCGCATGCGCTGCACTGGCGAGACTTTTAGTAAGTGGCTTTTTAGAGTGCTATCCACAGGCTTTTGCTGGCCTCCAGCTTGCGTTCACTATCGTGTGCACGCGCGATCAGGCGCCATCTGGCTTCCCTCGCCATCTGGCTTCCCACCCTTACACTCGCAGCAGCTTTTATCGCTCGCGATTACTTTCACTTTCGCGGCCATGTCACTTTCACGGCCGCGCGTCCAATGCTTGTTATAGAGGGTAAATATGTCATTCAAGGGGCATCGTGTCTTCGTCTACCAGCTTCAGGAGATATTCATCACATTCTGAAACGGGGCTTCCGCCGCCCTCTGCATTTTGATGTCTCGTTGGTGCCAGGTCCTCTCTGCTTCCACTCTACCTGTCCACTCTGCTTAGGTCACCCTCTGCATTTTGATGCCTCGCTGGTGCCAGGTCCACTCTACCTGTCCACTCTGTCTGGCTCGTTATAAAATACCAGAACCCGAACCGTTTCCACAATGTCGGTTGCAACCGTTTCTTTACTCTTGTGCTGCTGCCCAACTCTTTTTTGCCAAAGTTGTATGTTTTAAAATGCAATACTGGAACCCGAACTGGTATTGCATTTTACTTTATCACCATGCTGGGAGCTCCAGGAAATGAAGTGGAAGGCAGATGAGATCCGGGGCTGGCAGCCTACGGGCTCAAGCTCCCTCCCACCCACGCATCCATAATCATCGCCAAACTCTGTCCCAATACAACAATAAGCCTGCTTACTCCCCAGTTCCATGCCGCATTCAGTGCCAGGACTTTCTCTGGAGGAGTACTCTTAAAAAAACAATATCTCCCCGCCAGGAATGCTGTGAAACTGGTCTATTTTCTTATTTCTACTAGAAACAGACTAATTGCTGCTGCTCTAAGTGGCAGGATCCATGTGTTTTCTTACTTTATATTTCGCATATCTATTTGTGTTTCTTTATGATTCTGTTTGTTGTGGTGCGCCCACATGTATGTTTTGTTTTACTAAAATTTCATAGTTAGCAGGCGATTGTTGCTGTCATGCACTATGGCATACTATAATTTTCAGCCTCTGCAAACTTCCGTTCTACAACAATGAAGCCACAGAGGGTATTAAAGGTGGATGGTGCCATTTTAAAAACTGAAAAAGATTATTATCGGTCCTGAACTGGGCTCTCTCACTGCACTCCTGGTGCCTAAACTCCATACATCAGCATAATGTGTGCACACTTTCCTGTGTAGTTCTGATTTAAAATGGCAAATATGGAACTATTGCTCTGTGCACTCTGCGGAGAGGCCAAGGATTAAATGTGCAGCTTTCTGTCCCACTGGCAGGCACAATAGGAAGCTCACAATGCCTTCATCCTAAATTCCAAAGTTATTAAATCTTACCCCCACCATGAACACTAATGCACGCCCTTAACAAAGACTAACAAGCATTGGCATAGCTAATAGGTCTCGCTTTGGGACCTTATAAGTGTTTACCGATGCAACAGTTGATGTTGTTGCACCAAGGATATTGTGCTGCATAACTAAATACTTATAAGGTCCCAAAAGCGAGACCTACTGGCTATGCCAATGCTCGTTTCCTTTTTTACCCCTCCCTAACCCTTCTCAATCCAAATAACTGACTAACATATCCACCACTCAAATTACTTCATATTTCACTATACTAATTTTCAACACTAATCCTTTATGGGTTCCGGAGTAGCCTGCTACTCGCCAGAAAAGCGCTTCAACACCCCATCAGGGGTAACAGGCGCTATATGAATGCAAACTTTTCTTTCCCTTCTATCCCTCCGCTATCCTTTCTCACTCCAAATAACTGACTAATATCCACCACTCAAATTACTTTCATATTTCACCATACTAATTCACCACTAATCCTTTATGGGTTTCCGGAGTAGCGTGCTACTCACCAAAAAAAAAGCGATTCAACACCCCATCAGGGGTTAGAAGCGCTATATAAATACAAACCTTCTTTCCTCTTCTATCCTTCTGCTATCCTTCCGAATCCAAATAACTGACTAACATATCCACCACTTAAAATTTACTTGCATGTTTCACTATACTAATTCAACACTAATCCTCTATGGGTCCCGGAGTAGCGTGCTACTCGCCGAAAAAGCGCTTCGACGTCTCGTCAGGGGTAGTAAGCGCTATCCAAATGCAACTACAATACAATTTATATGTGTACCTTTTATAAAAAATAAAAAAAATCAAGGCAACTTTCTCAAGGCCAGACCAACTGACTTTGTCACTGCTTTTTGTGGGTTTTAACCTTAGGAAAAAATATTTTTACATACTGGCATGTAAACATGGGTGGAATCTGAGATGGCCTGTGGTAGGAATGTGCTAAGAGGCTGACCTGAAAGAAGGAATAGAGAGCTTAGGAAAAGTTGATATGAGGGGTCCTGGGAAGTACAAACTAAGAAAAGTTCTAGCAGTCACTGAGACTGAAATAAGGGATGGGGCAGAAAATTGGAGATAAAAACAAGTATACTTGGGGATGAGGAGAAATCAAGAGAACATTGTGATAGTAACATTATTTTGAGGCTGTAGGACTGTTGCGGGCCTGTATCCTTGATAAGATGATGAACATGACTCACTATTGATGTTAAAGCATTACAGACTGTTCCAGGACTGGCCTTCAGATGCACACACGAAGATTAGCAATGCTACTTACATCTGCCTGTACAAATTTAGCAATTAGGAAACCCACCTGTCCTACTTCTGGCTCTACTGTATGTAGTGCGACACAGACAACCTACATAGTTGCATCGCCATCCTCCCCGTACAGAAATGGCAAAAATAAACCTCTCAATACAATCATTCACCTTCAATTACAGATGCAGCAAAGAAAAGAAACAACTCAGCCTATCCCATCACTTGTGCTGCCACATGTGGTAGAGAGATAGAAACACATCTAACAGTTATATCATTAGCCTTACTACACACCTATATTGCAGATGCAGAAACAAATTTGACCTCCCCGAGCAGGAGGAGGCAGGCAGGTGGGTATAAACAACAGACAGCGGGAAAATGGCGGGATTGGGTAAAAAAAAGAACAGGCAGAGGGACGAGGGCGGGAGGTGGATAAAAAGAACACAGAGCGGGATAGTTAAAAATAATTGACAGTGGGATGGTTAAAAAGAACGGACAGCAGGACTTGGAGTGGGAGTTGGGGTCCGTAAAAAGGACGGGCAGCGGGAGAATAAAAAGAATGGACAGTGGGAGTAGGGCGGGCGGGTATGTAAAAAGAATGGACAGCAGTAGGGCGGATGGGTGGGTAAAAAGAATGGACAGCGAGAGTAGGGCGGGGGATGGGTAAAAATAACAGACCGTGGGAGTAGGGTGGGTCGTGGTTAAACAGAATGGACAGCTTAGGTGGGGTGTGGTTCAAAAGAACGGACACCGGAATAAGGGCGGGGGTAGATAAAAAAAAAAAACAGACAGTAGGAGTAGTTAAAAAGAACAGACGGTAGGAGTAGGGCCGGGTGGGTGGGTAAAAAGAACAGACAGCAGGAGGAGGGCGGGTGGGTAAAAAGAAGGGACAGCGGGAGTAGTTAAAAAGAACGGACAGTGGGAGTAGGATGGGGGCGGTTAAAAATAACAGACGGGGGGCGTGGCCAGTAGCCGAACATGGCGGACACACGTTGAGAGGGCTCCCGTGCCTCATGTGGCCTTCCGCTGCTTTAATCCGACAACATTAATTTCCATTTGGTTGGGAGACCCATCCCCATGCTCCGGGGCGGTTGCGTCACCGGGAGGCCCCCCTCCCGCTACCGAGGGAGTCCGTGCGACCCACCGAACTGCACCTGGGTCGGGAGGCTTGGAGACGCAGCCCGCCCCGCCTGAGCGGCCTACTGGAATCGGTTTGGTGGTGGTGGAAGGCAGCGGACAGCGCTGGCCTGCGCCTGAAGTCGAGGTGACAGTGGCGCATTCAGAATGGCAGGAGATCCTGAAAGATGATTCCAGGCACCGCCCGCTTTACTGGCCCTGCTGAAGTGCAGCATCTCCCGTGGTCAGCCAGGTGGAGGAGAGGACGGGCTGCCGGCCACTGGGACAAGTTGTAAAAGCGGCGCCGTCGAGGGAGAGCGGCGTGGAGGCCGCCTGAGGTGAGAGGATGGGGGGGCAGAAAGAGGTGAAGAGGGCACATGACAGTGTCCCCACCTCTTGTCCACCACCCCCGCGGCCTGTCGGCATGGCTGCATTGTGAGTGGGCCCCCAGAATGTTGAAGGGCAGCAACAGTCAATTGTTTGATGTCGCCACTTGGGGCCTCTTTCTCATGTGTGTGGGGCGGGGGGGGGGGGGGACGCCTTGCCTCTCTACATACACTGTCATCGACCCCTAACTCCCGGACATGTTTAACAGTACTATTGTGGAACGTAAACGGCCTCTGTAATAAAATCAAGCGGCGAATGGCCCACCAATTTATTCGGAAACACTCGCACGATGTGGTGTTGCTGCAGGAAACACACCTCCTAGGCAACACTTGCATAGCCATGTCCAGAGGGGGCCACACCATGGTGGCTCACTCTGGCTACACAGCAGACTCACAGGGGGTGGGCATCCTCATTAAGAATTCGACTCCCTACATCCCGCTTAGGTCGTGGATCGACACCCAGGTCAATTATGTGGCCCAGTCGGGCACCTGGGAAGAGATCCTGATCAACTTATGTTCAGCTTATGTCCCGCCCCGTCACCATCGTCTCACACTGCCGGGTCTAAGTGAGCTTTTGCTCCAGCTGCCGGAGGGGGTCTTGCTCCTCGGGGGGAGCTTCAATGCCCTTCTCTAACCCGACCTGGATACACACCCCCAGGCCCGGGCTACCCACTGGGACCCCAAGTTGGCCGACTTCGTCACTGCACTGGGTCTGGCCGACATTTGGCGTATACGACAGAGCGTCAATACACCTTTCTATCGGGGGTCCACCACAGCCTCTCTAGACCAGATTACATATTTACTCAATCCACTCACTTGGCGCGAGTGGCCGAGGTCTGCCATTTAGCAAGAAGGATTTCGGATCACTCACCGGTGTGGCTATCAGTGTGGGGGCGTTCGAATAAACAACAGGGTCCGTGACCATTTAGCGCCTGGCACCTTAAAGACGCTAAATTAGTGACCTGGTCCAAGCAACTGCTACATACTTCGATCTCAATGAGGGGTCGGTTGATTCTCGCTTGATTCTGTGGAAGGCATATAAGTCGGTCGTCTGGGGCCGAGCGTATTCCCGGATAGTGGGGCAGAGAAGGGACAGGCAGGTACAACTCTTGTCACTGGAGAATGAAATGACGGCCCTTGGGTGTTTGGGGTGGCAGCGGATGAGCGAGGAGAACTTGCATGCCCTCCGCCTCAAACAGAAGGAATACAGGGATTTGATTGGGGCAAGGGCCTCACACATTCTATCCCAACGGCGCCTCTACGAAGTGGGCAATAAAATGGGCAAGATGCTGGCCTGGTTAGAGAAGCAGGACCAAACAGGGGGATGAATCTCACACATCAACAATGGCTCGAGTGACAATCTAGGATGCTGAGGGTATAGCTGACACATTTGCAGAATACTATAAACACCTCTACTCTCCCAAAACAAAATGCACGCCCTCGGACGCCGGGGACTTCTTGAGGAACATAAAACTTCCCACACTAGCAGAAGAACACCAAACTTTCTTGGAGGCGGATACAGACCCACAAGAAGTAGGCCAGGCATTGGGGCATAATGGCCTCCCTATCGAACTCTATAAACATCTTGCCTCCAAGTTGGAACCTCTAATAATAAAAATGTGGAGGAAGGCGCGAGAGGTGGGCGTACTCCCCAAGGAACAACGCCTTACTACAATAGTTGTAATACATAAGCCCGGGGAACCCCCTGAACATTGTAGCTCTTATCGACTCATTTCCCTTCTCAATGTTGGGATAAAACTTCTTGCTAAACTTCTGGCCAATCGGCTCCGACAGGTGATCACTACAGGAACCTGGCTGCCCATGTCAAGGTCAATGGCACCATATCCCATAACTTCAATCTAGACAGGGGGACTAGACAGGGGTGCCCACTTTTCCCGCTGATATTCGCCCTCGCCCTAGAGCTACTGGTGGCGTGGGTCTGGCAGGAACCACTGGTACAGGGTATTAGTTGCGGGGAAATGTGGGAGGAGCGTATTATATCCTCTTCTATGTAACAAACCCCATGCGACAATCGCCCGACTGACCCAAATATTGCAGATCTTTGGATGATAGGATGGAGGAGAGGGCGGGCTGCTGGCCACTGGGACAAGTTGTGGGAGCGGCGCCGTCGAGGGAGAGCGGCGCGGAGGCCACCCGAGGTGAGAGGTGGGGGGGCAGAAAAAGGTGAAGAGGGCACATGACTGCGTGTCCCCCACCTCTTGTCCGTCACCCCCGCGGCCTGTTGGCATGGCTGCATTGTGAGTGGGGCCCCAGGATGTTGAAGGGGCCCCAGGATGTTGAAGGGCCCCCCCCCCTTCAACATCGGTTGTCTTGGGCTGGGCCTGCATACTCCTCCAGACCCAGTCTGCCCAGCGGATCTGGCGCCACGCGACCTTCAGGACAGATTTGCATGGGGCCCAGCCACTGGCGGTAAGGGCTGAGGGCCCACTCACAAAGCATCCATGCAGACAGGACGCGAGGGGCGGGCAAGAGGTGGGAACGCGCAGTCACGTGCCCTCCGTCTTCGCTCCCTGGGTCCCCAGCCCGGCAGGCGGTGGTGAGTGGCGTCGTGGAGTAGTTTCAGGCCCTTGCAGGCAGCCTCTGAGACGCATCTATCCACCATGCCAGAGGGCAAAGAGGGGAAGAAAATGTGACAAAACGGAGCGCTATGCCCTTCCTGCGCCCATACACAAAGACAGCGGGCCGCTCTGGGCGAGCGAAGGATGGACGAAGAGGCCCAAGAACAGTCACTCCGGGAGATCATGGCGGCCATCCAAAGCATCAAGGGCACCCTGGAACCAAACCTTGATTCCGTGGTGGTGGTAATGTCGCTGATGAGGGCAGAGCTCAACAAAGAAAAAGACAGCCTCCGCGACACGAGATGACAGTCACGGACATCAGCGAGGCCACTGCGCAGCTCCAGAAACAAGTCACCTCCCTACTTAAGGACAATGCCACCATGCAGGCACGTCTGAAGGACATGGAAGGAAGATCCAAACGAAACAATATCCGCCTGGTGGGGGTTCCGGAGAGAGCGGAGGAACCATGAACAGACCTTTTTGTTGAAAACTTTATTGCTACTGTACTTCAACCCAGGTGCCTATCAAACTTTTTCTCTGTTGAGAGAGCACATAGTGCCAATGACTGCCCCCAGGCCGGGGATGCCCCCTTGCACGATCATTGCATGCATATTCAATCATAGAGATAGGGATGCAATTATACAAGCAGCAAGGCACACTCCAGACCTGAAGTTCGAAGGGGCAACGACCAGCCTCTACCCTGACTCGGGGTCCAACAGCAGCGGAGGAGCTTCATGGACGTTAAGCGAGAGCTTCGGAACCGCAGTTGATATCCTCTTCTATGTAACAAACCCCATGTGACAATCGCCCGACTGACCCAAATATTGCAGATCTTTGGAGGATACTCTGGGTAAACCATCAATTGAGAGAGACAAGCCCCGTATGCATCTGATTATGGGTCATATGCCCATGTTGCCCAGGGACATCAGTCTCCCTGTGTCCACTGGGAGTTTTAAATATTTAGGGATTCATGCAACTATGGACCTCCACCTCTTCTATCGACTCAACCTGGTTCCCATCCTGAAGCATTTCGCATCAGACGTCCAACACTGGCGGACTCTGCCGATCTCCCTACTGGGAAGAGCGGCGATGTTCAAGATGATGACATTGCCCCAAATGCTTTAGCGTTGCAAAACACCCCTCATCGACTTCCCGACTATTTTCTTCGCAAGACAGAATCCCTTCTCCGACTGCTTCTGTGGGATACAGCCCCACCACGCATAGCCCTCCCCAAGTTGATGCAGGGGGTGTACGACAGGGGCATTGGTTTCCCTGACTTCAGGAAAGTAGGGCGGGAGGTGTGTAAAAATAACACCGTGGAAATAGGGCGGCAGTAAAAAAGAATAGACAGCGGAAGCGGGGCAGGGTGTGAGTGAAAAGAACTGACAGCGGGAGTAGGGCAGGGGGTAGGTAAAAAGAATGGACAAGGGGAGTAGGGTGGGTAAAAAGAACGGACAGCGGAAGTATTAGAAAGAAAGGAAAGCTAGAGAAGAGCGGGAGTGGGTAAAAAGAACAGACATTGGGAATAGTTCAAAAGAACAGACAGCTGGAGTAGGACGGGGTGTGGTTAAAAAGAGCAGATGACATTAGGAGGGCTGGGGGCAGGTAAAAAGAATAGACAGCAGAGGAGGGCAGGGACTGTTTAAAATGAACGGACATCGGGAGGAGGGTTGGGATGGATTAAAAGAATGGTCAGCGGGAGTAGGGCATGGGGGCAAAGGACAGCGGGAGTAGGGCATGGGGTGGGTAAAATGTACAGACAGATGGGAGTAGAGTGGGTAAAAAGAACGGACAGCAAGAGTAGGGGGGATGAGTAATTAGAACAGACAGCAGAAGAAGTTAAAAAGAACGGACAGCGGGAGTAGTTAAAAAGAACAGACAGTGGGTGGGAGTAGGGCATGGGTTGGTTAAAAAGAACAAACAGAGGGAGTAGGGACAAAAAACAGACCTCAGAAATAGGGCGTGTTCGGTAAAAAGGAGGGACAGCGGGAGTGGGTTGGGTAAAACGAATGGGCAGCGGGAGTAGGGTGGGGAGGTTATAAAAAGAGCGGACAGCTGGAGTAGGGTGGGGTGGTTAATAAGAATAGACCGCAAGAGTCAGGTGTGGGGTGGTAAATACGAACAGGCAGTAGGAGTACGGTGGGGGTGGGTGAAAAGAACGGACACCTGGAGTAGGGCAGGGGATGGGTAAAACACAAAGACAGCGGGAGGAGGGTGGGGTGGGTAAATGAAAACAGAGGGCAGAGGGGTGGTTAAGGAAGAATGAACTGCGGGAGGAGGTTGGGGTGGATAACAAGAACAGACAGCGGGAGTAGATAAAAAAACAGACAGCACGAGGGTGGGTAAAAAGAATGGACAGTGGATGGAGGGAGTGGCCAAAAAGAACAGACAGCGTTAGGATGGCTGGGGGCGGGTTAAAAGAACAGACAGCAGGAGGAGGAGGGCAGAGGACTGTTTAAAATGAACGGATATCGGGAGGAGGGTTGGGGGTTTAAAAAGACGGACAGCGGGAGGAGGGCTGGGTGGGTGGGTTAAAAGAATGGACAGCAGGAGGAGGGTGGGTGGGTTAAAAGAATGAACAGTTTGAGGAGGGCCGGGTGCATGGGGTAAAAAGAACAGACAGCGGGAGTACGGCCAGGTGGTTGGGTGAAAAGAATAGACAGCGGGAGGAGGGCTGGGTGGGTAAAAAGAATGGACAGCGAAAGGGTTAAAAAGAACAGAGTGGGGTGGGTAAAAAGAACGGACAGCAGGAAGAGGGCGGTGGCTGTACAAAAAGAACAGAGAGCTGGAGGTGGCTAGGGGGGTTGGATAAAAAGAACGGACAGTGGGAGGAGGGCAGTGGGAGGAGTAAAAAGAACAGACAGCAGAAACATTTAAAAAGAACAGACAGCGGAAGTAGGGCGGGGTGAGTAAAAAGAACAGGCAGCGGAAGTAGGGCAGGGAATGGGTAAAAAGAAGAGACAGAAGGCGTAGAGCAGGGGGAGAGAGACTACAGACACATGCACCCTAAGAAAACATGTACCAAAGTAAAAATAAATAAAGAGTACCCATAGGAGCTTGCGGCCTGTGGGAGGACACTGAAGGCAAATACGAAGCTGTACTTGCAATTTTATTCACGCAGAGTTTTTACTCTGCCTTTTTGGACCTCTTGTGTGCCTTGTACCTCTTGGGCATGCATTGCTCCCACTTACCTTTTCTTGTTTTAGCTTGGTCTGTTGATTATTGTTTATTTAATCAGTATTCTGTTCTCGATATTGGTCCACAAGCCAGGAGTCTGCTGACAACCATGTCAGGTTCATGTTTCTGTACACCGCCCTCCACTCGTCAGTGAAATTGCGGCATAGTCCACTCTTCTAGTTTGTTCACATCTGCACGCACTTGCCATTTCTGGGTGGCCATTAAAGAGCATGGTGCCGGGGGGGAGGCGGGTGCTAATGGGGCACCAAAAGCAAGTTTGTCTGCACACCGGCCGGGCATATGCACAAGAACCTCCCCATGCCAAACCAATCTAGACTCTCCCGATCTTCGATATAGACCAGATGCGTCAATGCCTGCAACACAGACCTTCAATTGAGCTCTTCGCTTAAAACACTGGATATGCCAACAAACTCTGTATGAATAACTAATTCCACGGCCACCACCTTCGATTAAGTACTAATAAATGTCCATTGCCTCTCTAAACACCATCAGGAAATGTATGACTTTCTCCTGGATAACTATGTTCACTGTCTAATACGGACAGTTCACTCAGCCCTAGCCCTTGTGGTACTCCTCTAACAAAAATATGAATATGGACAACCTAGAGCTCCAGGTTAATGGGGTTGCAACTATTTTCAAAGCAAGCTTTTTAGTATTTATACGGACATACCCTACCCTCTCCTCTGCTTTCAAATCAGTATAACCTCCAAATTTACACTGACCTTCGGTGTAATCTATTGCTCCTCTTGTATTTAGCCTCCTCATTCACTATTTTATGGTTAAAACTTACTTTAAAAAGGCTAATGCAAACCCAGAACTTCCAGCTAACTACCTCCCCATTTTCTAACCCCTCTCCTACCCGTTTTTTCTAAATTTACCTGCTGAATTAAACCACCAACTCACCCTGAATCCAGCTCATGCAGGCTTTCACCCTTGCCACAGTGCAGAGCATGTGCTAACAGCGGCGCTTGATGACACTGATTTCCTTTTGACACCAGGGGAACAGTAACCCTCGTCTTTTTAGACCTTCATCAAAGCTCCTTATATACCTACGGGAAGAAGGGGTCATGTATGTGACACTTGCTTGGTTTGCTTCTTTCCTAGAAAACTGCACTAAGGCCACTGGTCTTCCACCTTTTCAATCACACTTTTTAGATGCTGCATAAGACTCAGCGTTTAGTTCTGCCATTTGCCAGCATATACTTTGCTTTCCTGGCCAAACTACTAAGTGAACATGGAGAGGAATTCTACTGCTACACTGATAAAACAGAGTCTGCTCCCTTCATCAGTTCTACAAGATGTCCCCTCTCCCAGCTTTAACCAAACCTTGACGCAGCTTTATTTGTTCAATTACAATAAGTCTATTGAAGATTTCGCAGGTAAGGAGGGCCCATAAAAGAGGATGGTACTTTAGGTTCTTGACCCTAGGCTCTGAAATACTCTACCAGTCTCTGTTTCCGCTAATACAACTCCCCGAAATAAACTAAAAACATTAAAATCTGTTAGTCTTCAAATGCTTTCAACTACCAACGCATCTCTTGAGCTCCCTGCTACTTAGCACTAGTTTCATAAGCACCAGCAGACCTTGATGAAGTCACTGTTTTAGCAGCTAGCAGTTTAGGGCACACCGAACCCATACTTTCTTAATTTAAGGAAAACACTTACTCTACTTTTTGTGAAAAGACAACTGTCGCGGGACGGTTCATTATGACTGCTGAAATGATTCAGCCGAAGTGTAAGGTAGGCAGTCTCCTGTGCTGTGAAACTGAGGGAGGTGCACACAGCTAAACAAGCCTTTTTTTCAGGGAACCTGCTTTACTGAATGAAATGTAAATGCGTGCAACTGGTTAATCTGCATATGCAAAGGGTGCTTGGAAGTTGATATTGGCTTTAACTGATGGAATCACTTGAAACTACCGGATGACAGATTTATTCTTTTTGAGGCACTGAAGGGAGTCATCAGCTCAGCTGTGAAGTGTGTACTTCTAAAGAATAGTTATATATAAAATTTGCACTGTGTTCAATCTGGGTATAACTAAAGATCAAGTTATTTACCTTTAGAAACGCCTTTTCTGGTAGAAACTCTTTCTAGCCACAGATTTCTTACCTTAGAATATTCCTCAGGCATCAGACTGGATCCAGACGTTCGAGCAATACCCCTGTACGGCGGTAGGGGTATTGTTTGGCTGTGTGTCAGCAGCACCGAAAATGATGTGCACAGTGCCTATACAGGCGCCACTCTGGCGCACTGATGTGAGTTCCTATCGCGACTTTCCACACCAGGAGTGCGGAGCCACGATGAAGACTGACATCAGGTGTGAAATTCTAAGGCCATTAAAAGGGTGACCCTCACATTGTAATTGGTTCCCAGAACGGGGAGGATAGGAGGTCTGGTAAGGATCTGTGGCTACATAGAGTCCTTGCCAGATATGGTGTTACTGAAGGTAATTAACTTGTTACTCTAATAGAGACTTATAGCAGCAGATTCCACTTCTTAGAATAGATATCCAAGCTAAGCCTCCCCAAAGGTGGGTCTGTGAAGCAGATTTAAACTAGAAGGTCCTGCAGGACCGAAAGGGCAAGGTGCCCATCACAATGGACTTGACTGTCCAGGCAGTAGTGCTTGGTAAAGATGTACAGAGATGCCCACGTTGCAGCCTGACAGATGTCCAGGGCAGGGACACCACAGACTAACGCAGTGGTCGCAGCCTTGGCTGCAGTGGAATGAGCACGCAAGCCCACAGGGGGTTGCTTCCTGGCCACTGAGTAGCAGATCTTTATGCACAGTACTATCCATCTTCAGATGGTTCATTTCTGCACAGCCTTCCCTTTCTTGGCCCGTACGTACCCCACAAAGAGTTGATCGTCCACCCAGAATTCTTTTATGCGATCAAGGTAGAACGCTGCTGCACTTCTTGGGTCCAGATGGTGGAGTCTCTCCTCCTCTTTTGAAGGGTGAGGTGGAGCAAAGAAGGTAGGCATTGCAATGTTCTGGCCTACATAGAAAGGAGTCACAAACTTCGTGAGGAAGTAGGCAAGTGTCTGGAGTACCAACTTGTCTGGATAGAAGGTGGTGTAGGGAGGGTGGATAAAGAGTGCCTCCAATTCGGTGACGCTACTGGACAGACGATGTAATGGCCACTACAAAAGCAGTATTGATGGTTAATAACTGGAGGGCAGCTGTGCAGTGGCTCAAAGGGCGCACACATGAAAAAGGTCAGAACAAGGTTTAAGTACCACTTGGGCACGACGAATGGCCTGGGAGGATACATATTTTGCAAACCTTCGTGGAACCCAGCCACTACGGGTGACTTGAACAGAAAAGGTTGGTCCAGCAACCGCAAAAATGCTGAAATGGCAGATAAGCAGACTTTAACTGTGTCCAGAGCAGAGCCCTGCTGTGCCAAGGATAGAACAAACAGAAGAACCTGAGAAAGGGGTGAAGAAAGAGGATTGATGTTCTTAGATGCACACTATGCCACAAATCTATCCCAGTGGCAGGTGTAAACTGACTTGGAAGAGGGACACATCGCTGCTAGAACAACATCACAGACTTCGGGAGGAAGGCCGAAAGCTGTTAACTGTCGCTGCTCATTCTCCACGCATGAAAGTGAAGGGTCCGCAGGTTCGGGTGCAGGACTTCCCCTTTTGCTGCAACAGAAGGTCCTCTTGAAGAGCAAGGCTGAACGGGGGACTAATGCTCATGCTCAACTTCTTGGGATACCGACTCGCTATGCCCTATCTAGAGCCACAAGAATGACTTGGGCATGGCCGTTCCGGATCTTAATGAGAACTCCACACAGGAGTGGTATTGGCAGAAAGGCATGCTGAAGGCCGAAGATCCACTTGAGATGAAAAGCATCTCCAAGAGGTAACTGCCTTGGAAACTGCAGTGCACAAAATTGTGGACATTGTGCATTCACAGCGTTGGCGAACAGATCTAGCCAAAGCTCTCCCCGCTCTTGGAGACTCCATTAGTAATCCACTAGGCTTTGTCAGCTGCGGTCGTCTGTCCCGGCTCTTAAGAGAGCATGCCAGGCGTTGAACCACAAGGGAAATGCCGTGCATTCCAGCCATGTCCAGAGACGAAGAGCCTCTTGACAAAGGAACCACGACCCTACCCAAGCTTGTTTGTTGCAGTACCACATAGCGTGTCTGTGAACACCTGTACCAGCCTTTCCTTGAGTGAAGGAAGAAAGGCTTTTAATGCCTGGAGCTCCAACAGATTAATGTGAAGACTGGACTCCGCCGGAGACCAGTCCTCTGATCTCCACCTCTCCCCACATGGCCACCACATACCAGGAGTGACGTACTTGTCACTACAGTCAGCTCTGGCTGAGGAAGGGAGAGGGCACTGCTAGTGACCCCATCGAGGTTAGTAAGCCACCACTGCAGATCTTTTGCAGTTCCCGCTGAGATCTGGACCAAGTTGGGGAGATTCCCCTAATTCTGTGCCGCCTGAAACTTCAGGTCTTACTGCAGAGCCCACATATGCCAACGCACATGTTACAAGCAGGGTGAAGGAGGACATGAGGCCAAACAGCCTCATTCTCACCGAAATCGAGGATAGAGGATGAAACATCGGAATATCCTGGTCTCGCCACTCGGGGGGATAGACTGGAAACTACACTATGTCCTGAATGGCTCTGATGACAGGGAGCATCTGAGAGGGTGTCAGATGTGACCAGCACATTGATAGTGAACCCCAGCAAGTACAGGAGGTTTACCGTAGTCTGGAGGTGGGAGACGACTGCCTGTGATGAGCCTGCCTTTAACAGCTGATCGTCGAGGTACGGGAAGACTAGAACCCCTGACCTCCGCAGATGTGCCGCAACCACCGCCATCATCTTGGTGAACAGCACAAGGGTGCTAGTAAGGCCAAAGAGGAGCATGGCAAACAAAGTGCTCTTGGCCCACAGTGAACCGCAGGTAACATCTGTGTGCGGGCATGACGGGGATGTGGAAATATGCGTTCAGCAAGTCCAATGATACTCTCCAGTCTTCCAGGTCCAGGGCAGTCAAGACTTAAGCAAGCATGGGCATTCTGAATTTCTCCTTTTTCCGGAAGAGATTGAGAAGGCGCAGGTCTAGGTTAGGACAAAAGCCTCTGTCCTTTTTGGGTACCAGAAAGTAGCTAGAATAGCAATCACACCTACTTCGGATGCTGGCACCCTCTCGATGGCTCCCCTGGCCAATAGAGCCAACACTTCTTGACAGAACAAGGAGAGGCGTTCCTCCGTCAGCAGGTCGTAAGTGGGTGGCATGGGTGGTCACAAAGGGGATGGAGCAGCCTCTTTGGACAATCTGTAAAAGCCAACAGTCTGATGTTACTGACCTCCAGTGCTACAGGTGATGCCATATCTTTCCCTCACTGGATGCCCATGATGGTAGGAGGAAAAATTAAATTGGTTTGGAGGCTGTGGCTGCCGAGGGGGTGGGAGGCTAGCCTGACCTCTAGCTTCCTGTCCCACGTGGTCTTTGGGAACCACGTCCTCGGCCACAAAAAGGCTGGAAAGCCTGTTGGCCGTGGTGGCTGGGAGATTCTGGACGCAATTGTAAACCCCTTCCGTGGCCTAAAAAGCAACGGAAGGCAGACTCCGGGTTGGCGACGGACCATGGAGAAGTCCAAGGACCTGGCCGATGTTCTGCTATCCATAAAGAGCTCCAGCGCAGAGTTCACCTTCTTTCCAAAAAGACGAGAGCCATCAAAGGGCATGTCCATAAGTAAGGCTTGGACATCCCCTGAAAAGCCAGTGGTTCTCAGCCTGGCATGGCACCAAAGACCACCGACTATGAAATCCCTCTAACCAGCAAGTGTGCCGTGTCCAGTCCACATAGTACGGTGAACTTTGCTGCTTCCGTCCCATGAGCAATAGCTTGGGAGAGTATGGCTCGGGCCTCCTCAAGACCATAGGCAGCACTTGAGCAACCAAATACCAGATCGTGAGGGGGTATCGGCCCAAACCATGGGGTGTTCACTGACACAGTGCAAGGCTGAAAGAAGAGAACATACTCTTCCCAAAGGTATGCAGCCTCTTGGATACCTCTTGGATTCCCTAGCCGGTGGAGTGGTAGGTAATGCACCAGGGTAGGCCCTAGAGTTGGAGGCTTGGACCGCCAGGCTCTTTGGGGTGGGTGCTGGATAAGGAAACTGGGGTCCTCAGGAATGGGGCAATGGCAGCGGGCAATGGTCTTATGCACAGGAGCCCCAATGCAGGGCATGGACCAGACCCCGAGTAGGACATCGGTAATGGCTTCATTAAAGGGGAGTAAGGGTTCAGATGGGGCAACTCCCGGCTGAAGCATCGCTGTCAAGACATTTGCTACTGAGGGCAACTGAAAGTCCAAGTCAGCAACCCTACCCAACACCATACTAAATGAGGAACCCTCCTCCGTAGCCACGGTAGGGTGGAGAGACCAAGCCAGTGTCCAGTGAGGTGTCTAACTCCAAGCGGGATCCGCCAGTTCCTCATGCCAGTTGCCCTCCGTATCATCTAGGGGATGCTGGTATCCATAAGGGTCCGCAAACCCTTCCCATTTATCTCCCTCTCCTGGCCTTTTGAATGAAAAAGGAACTGTCTCCGACCCTGGCGGGCATGGTCCCTTTGGTCTTGCAGTTGGCTCCGCTTCAGATCCAACACCGGATCCACGGGGCCAGACTGGAACTGAGGGGGAACCCGCTGACGAGGATCCAGTGCGGCCCCCTCCCGAACCAGTGGGGCCCAAAGGCGCTGCAGAAGGGCCAGATATGAGGTGCAGGCCTCACAGAATTCTTTCAGCTAGGCAAAGGCACTCCGGCTCTGGGAAAGTCAGCGAAGCGAGCGGACCCTGACTCAGGCTCCGCCGAAGCGCATGGCATGGAGTGCCGATGCTACAGCTCCTTCTCTGAAGATTTAGACGGCGCAGCGAAGTCTAAGATCTTTGAGTTCTTGGATTTCTTCACGCGATGGGACTTACCCGATGACTTTGAATGAGACGACAGCCAGGTGTGGCTCTGCGAGCGATCTCATGACCTTCTGTGGGACCGGGATCTTGAGTGACGCAGGGTAGTCCAATGTTGGTTGGCGAGGAGCTTGAAAGAACACTCCCTCAGCACCTTGGGGTGCATGGCAGTCCTCGCAGGTCTTGGAGTCGTGATCCCTCTCCAAGCACCACAGACAAACCAAGTGTGAGGCTGTCACAGACATCTGCCTGTGAGAGGCACCACATGGTTTGAAACCAGTAGGTTTCTTTGAGGACATCCTGTCACACCAGGAGAGAAATCTCTAGAAAAAAGTTCAACCAAAAAGAGAAAATAAAACAGTCAAAAAGCAACTTGGGGTAGCTCTTCACAGATCAATGCTGTCTGGCGCGGAATAGAAAGAACAGTCAGTGTGGCGCCAATATAGGCACCGCGCAGGTCATTTCCAGCATGACTGACGCGGAGCTGAACAATGCCACCTAATGGCGCGCTGGGGTACTGCTTGCAAACTTCCAGTTCTCGTCTGACACCTGGGGAATACTCTAGGGTAAGGAATCTGCAGCTAGAAGTCTCTATCAGATATCTATATTTTGGAAGAAAAACCTAAACCTTTTTGCGCATTTTTTAGCAGCCTATCTTATACTGTGTGTAATGCAAGTGTAAAATAATTACTTATATATTCACAGTGCTTTCTGTTACAGACGGGGACCTTGTAGCACTAAACATACACAAGTCACTAGTTTCTACAGCAACAACCAGGATTTAGTTCTGTAGCCATCTGGTTACACACAAGCACATACATCTGCATCGCATTAACCAATGGAGGTTTTATAATGTACAATAGTGCATTTCTCACTGATTAACTCAACTTGCATTTATTTTTCATTTAAACTGTGCATTATTGTATATGTAGTTACCTAAAGGTGAAAGACCAAACAAATGTACAGAATATTTAGTTTTTTTTAGCCACACTTTTGACCCCACTCCTACACTCACTCACCACACCACCACTGCATCACAGCTCCCATACTTGTTTTAAGACACTTCAACGGCTTCACACACATGCATGGACACGTGCACAGCAAAACCAGAAACCAACCTTGCACTTTCAGCACTGGCTTTCCACCACTCCAATGAGAGCTAGAAATCCACCTATCTGTCCAAAAGCTACACCCACATACATGTTGGTAAGTCGAGGAACACTCCAGAGGGTTTCATCATTGGCCTTGCCCTCGACATGGAAGAGTGGTGTTAGTGCACAGGAAAATGACATGATCAAAAAATGCACCATAGCAGAAAATGATTTCTCGAATTGCCATATTATTTTAAATAAATAGCGTGATGACTCTGTTTTTGTAAGCTGTAGACTTTGCAGTTTTCAATCACGGTGGGGTAGTTCAGCCACTCAATCTACTGAGGTCATATTGAGTCGGCTACCATGTAAAGTGCTCTCACGAATGTCAGTATGAAGACAAAGTCCGGATATTTAATTGGTCTGCGCCTTAGACGTTGCTTAGCTATTGGATACCACAGGCCACACTTTCAGCACGGTGCACAATCGAAGCACATAGAAGTTAATGCAGAGGCAGAATAGCACAGATGGACAGATGTCAGTACTCCCAGGCCGGAGGCAGTGAACAGAGGTACAGTGGACGGCTGCTGCCACCGCGCCACACACTTTCTCGGTGCATTTCTGTACAAGAAGGCGGAATAAGAGGGTCAAAGGGTCGTTAGCCGAGTGCACTGCTAGAGAGATAGATATAATTAACACCGAGGAGCCACTCCAGCCGGTCAACGACTCTTCCAAGGCGAGTCCCGCCCTGATGCAATTACAGGGGACGATGCGTTGAAAGCTCTCGGCCTGGGACTTGAGTGACAAGAGGACACGCCCCTCCCACGACAAGAGGAAACTAAAGGGCTCTTTGTCATGCATCCTAGGACACGAGGGGAAGGGGCGGGCAGATGGTGCATACCTTGTATGGTCAGATCCGCTTGGGCCTCAATCGTCTCGTTCGCGTTCTCCGCTATGCACGTGTAGGTCCCAGCATCATCTTCTGTGAGGTCGCTGATCCGCAGGCTTCCTCCCGCCAGCAACAGCAACCTATCAGAGCTGGAGGCAAGAGCGAAAAGAAGTCAACTCCTGGGAGCATGCGCAGATAGGATGGACTGTGTGCGCCTAGGGAAGGGAATACTCACTACGCAGCAGAGGATCACATGGTGTGCACATTAAATTCTTCAACAATACTACTGACTGTGTAATTAGTATCTGTGATGCCGTAAGCAGACATCTATTTATTACACTATAGATATACTAGCTTATTTCTCATTTGATTAAAAAATAAAATATCTTGGATACAAAAAAATGAAAAATAAAACAAATAGCTGCATGGCCCAAAGTCTTTCTTAGGAGCTGCTGAATACTGGGGTGCTGAACAGCAAGGGTGCTAGCTCTGGACTCCACCTCATGCCGCTTTCTTCCACCACCCTACACTATCTAATTCTTGCATGTATTATCTGCACTTCTCCCTTTGCCACGGTTTCCTATCTATCTTTCTCTTGCTCCCTCTTCTCCCCTTTTCTAGTATTCACTCTCTTGACGTGGGTGAAAGTTTGATGGTGAAAAAAAGGTTCTGGTCAACAAATTAAAGTGCTGGTGACCTGCACCCACACAAACTGCGAAGGCTGAAATGAAAAGCCATAGCTCAAGTAACACTGATCATGTACTCAGACCCCAGCAGTTGCGTCAGGCACATTGTATTGATCAGGTAGAGCTATTCCTCTGATATCGAACACCACACCTCAGTAATGCTCTCACATTCCACTGATAGCACACCAGATCCAGCCAAGATCTACATCTCACAGGCCCAAGTATCACAGCAGACCGTGAATTGTTTATGAACCTTTTTTTTTATTGATTTATTTGTCATATGGTAAGAACACGACACTGCAAAACGTCACTGTTTCCATAGGATATATAAAAAGAAAGAAAAGAAATTCACCTTTCCATCCTTGCCACCCCAGCTCTCGATTCTGTGCTCCAGATATCTCTCTGGCCATGACATAGAGGCAAAATGGAAATAACCCCACCACACCCCGTATCGTTTTGTATTTGTGTGTTCAACACCTGGCACAATAAAGTGGCCCCTCAAGTTGAAAGCCTCTGTCCATACCCTTAGGCATTCTTCTCTCAGAAGAACTGATGTGCTTTCCAATATTTGGCAAGGTTTCTATGCAAAATGGATTCTCATTCCTACCACTGTCCACTCTTCTCTTATACCATCACGACTAGGGGCAACAGCTTTGATGAGGGACTGAGTGGTTGCTTTAAGTCCAGATGTAGTGTCTAGATGACATCTTGCCTATACCAGTGGATCAACGGGAACAGCCATACCATATGAATGAAGTCGCCGGTCACCACGTGGCATCCAGTGCAAGACAGGGAATGACTTTTGTCCAGCTCCCAGATTCGTTTAGGAGTCTAGTATGCCCTATGGAGATACTAATTAATCTAAATTAAGTGAAGTCTGGCTGATATTACTAGGTCTCAAAGACCCATTAGAGCGTCCCTCCAGTGGTGTTCCTCAAGGGGGCTTAGATCTCCCTCCCACTTCATTATTAGCACTGCAAACGAGGGGCGTTTGAGATAAGTGTCTGATATAATCTTGGAATTCCCCCTCTGTCGAGCTGTCCAATCATCAATTTTGTCTCTAGAGGGTTGAACTCGGGAAGTACACCGAGTTCTGTTGGGTATGTGTCAAGAGCAAGCCGCAGTACCTACAGAATTGCAACTTGGAGTTTGTATTTCTTCTGCAGAGTTCAGATGGTTCCTCTACTAAACATCACCTAGGTTGGAGATGCTGATGCAATCCCACTTGTTAAACTCTTCTACACTAAACATACATCTTAAAAGCTCATCTAATCAACAGCCCAGCTAGCCCTCAAATTACCAAGATTTTATCAACTTAAGTCTCAGTGACGAAAGAGCTCACTAACATTTGGATGCACTCTATTCTGCTTTTCATATAACGTTTGCATGAAACAATTGTTGCGTTGGGAGAGCATGTGCATGTCCAGTCAGACTGAAAAGTCACAATTATGTGACTAGGATTATCTAGTCCCAGTAATGACATTTTTAAGTGTAAATTCTGAGTCTTGGGCTGTGCTTTGAACCTGGATATCTCCACTGTGCACTTGGATAAACAATGCAAGGATCTTGCTCTACCAATCGGAATCGAGCAGCGGACCTCAATGGAATAAGGAATCTGACGAGAGCACTCAATGTAGTAGTCCTGAGTTTAACAAAGCTAGTAGCTGTCATTCCATCGAAGGTTACTGTGCCGCCCTCAGGACTGCTTAACTCAACCAAATTATAATTTAATATTGATTTCTTCTTGGCGGAGAACACCTCACTGCTGATAGTGTGTTAAAGTCGAATCAATGTGTGGAGTGGGGACCCATGTCCAGTTCGCTGCCCCTAGGGGTTGGGAGCTGGGGTACTACTGTAAAGCTTTCGAACAGTATCCTTAGTCACCTTTCACAAACGTGCAAGGGCCCTGCCTTAAGAGTCATCCACTATGAACTAGAATTCTCCAAACTGTAGGTGCAAAGCAGCAGCCTCAAACCAATCTGTGAAGCAAGAGGGTGACTCCAACCCGCCTGCGCAAGGGGGCGGTCTCCAAGCCTCCCAGCGCAAGGGGGCGGTCTCCAAGCCTCCCAGCGCAAGGGGGCGGTCTCCAAGCCTCCCAGCGCAAGGGGGCGGTCTCCAAGCCTCCCAGCGCAAGGGGGCGGTCTCCAAGCCTCCCAGCGCAAGGGGGCGGTCTCCAAGCCTCCCAGCGCAAGGGGGCGGTCTCCAAGCCGCCAGCGCAAGGGGGCGGTCTCCAACCCGCCAGCATTAGGCAGCAATAGCCAACACAGCAATTCAAGAGAAAAGTATTCAACCAGAAAGTGTAAGAAAGTGGTCTCTAACTCAACAGTGCAAGAAAGGAGCCAGTAACAATAGTGCAAAAAAGCAGCAAAATTGCGCCCTGGCTACAAATAAGCTAAAGAACAGAAACATTTCCATACCAGTTCTAGAGAGTAGCCTAACTCCCTTATTATACGAGAGCACCAGCCAACCCAAAGAATGAACAAAGCAAGCAAGACTGAACTTAAAAGTGATGAAAGAAATCGAACACTGACAAGATAAGGCAGTGATCCTAGTGAAGCTACAAGAGTGATCGAGAGCAGCAAAAGCCCAGTCCTCAGCAGCACAAGACAGAAGAACAATGCCCTAAATTCGGCCTACACAGTACAAGATAGAAACTTGAGCCAAACATAAGAAAACAACAAGAACCCAGCTTTCAGAAGGCCATGAGAGAACCCGAAACACACTCTTCAGAAGAGCAAGAAAGGAGCCTGAACACAAGACATAGGTTCAAGAGAGAACAGAATCCGGCACACAAAAATAAAGGAAGCAGGATTAGGTCATGGTAATAAATCCTCAACGCATAATAGCTTACTACAGCAAAGAGTCAATATAAATATAATTTTGGGTAAATCATTAAAGAGATTTTTGTTGCTCATTACATTGCGAATGTACAGCCGTCAGCGTGAAACAATGCAACAGAGAAGACCAGTGCAAGGGAGCTTCCCTGAGCCTCAGCCAGAGCAAGTGATTGGCCACAAGCTCACAAACTTACAGGTGAGCACACCAAGACTCCAGGTGTACATAAAAGCAGCTATATGGTCAATCCATGAGCTAATAACACTTAACAAAACTGATAAGCAGCCCCAAGCCTCTATCCATATACCTTTTTAAACCCACAAGAGTGCAGACAAGGAACCACAAACTCATAAGCAACAAATCCAGCAAAAATCCAGCAAGTCACAACAAACCTCTATACATAAATGTAAGCATGCAGCAGTGTGTACCCAGGACTCTAAAAGCAAATGCATGCGGCCAGAAGTGTCTATTTGTACATGCAAATGCCAAATTCCTGTTAGAGTATGCAAGTAGCCACACACCTTTATAAACACTTACATGCTACCACAAGCCTCTATATCTATTGTTATAAGTGGGCAAAGCCTCGATCTGAACTTACAGTACAGTTCAAATCTTACATTCACATCCATGATCTACTGACTCCAGTCAGTCTTGCTCTTCATCTCAGAAACTGCCTAATCCATACTACATACTGGCATCCTTAAGGGAAATATGCACTATATAGAAACTACCTGAACAAGAAACGCAGTGGAGGAATAGCAGTGATATCACGCCTTACTGATCTATAGTGTCAAAAAATATTCATCACTGCAGTGCGTACCACACATTTCAACATTTTCCTTCTCCTTTTTACCCATCTACGATCACCTCACACAAAGCAGCAATTACAGATGCTGTCCTGGACTCTATTTGAGATATCAAAATAGACCAGTCAAAACTATGCATCTTGGGGATCTGATAACCAGGTTTGACAGACCGACTGTGTGGGGCAGGGCTTTTCCATGTAATACATATGTTACATACAAGCCAGGCCTGATTGTATGCAAACATGGAAGTACTAACACTTTGAGTTTGTGTTTTACAGGCTTAGGGCATAGAAAACGAATACTCAATCAAATACTAACATGTGCATAAGTTCACTATAGTAATATAAAGATTATGTTACTTACTATGTAAGCATCTGTACTTGGCATGTAGAACTGTAGATTTACATGCTTTGCATACTCTTGCCATCTAGTGTTGGGTCCGGATGTTTGCAAGTTGTTTTTCTTCGAAGCAGTCTTTTCCAATTACGAGATGAGGTGATTCCTCCCTTTGGTGATAGTGCGTATGGGCATCGACTCCATTGTTCGACTGTTTTCCCGCACGAGGGGGAGAATGGAGTAAGTAAGTGTAGTACAGAAATGCCAATGCATGTCCAATGTGAATAATAACTGCAAAGACCATAGGTGTCCGGGGAGGCGGGAAGGCACATGTGAATCTCCAGCTATACATGCCAAGGACAGATTCTTACAAGGTAAGTAACATAATGGGAATGTTACCTAAAAAGGCCATAGATGCTCCTATTTTACAAGTAGAACGTGCTCTAGGAGGTATAGACACATTTCTTTTGGCTTTAATATAGCATGTTTGGATACATTTAACAATCCATCTCGAAATACCAGATTTAGAGGTAGGTTTCCTTTATGAGCAGGAGCAAAGGCAACAAAAAGTTGTTTTGCGAAAATCTTTTATTCTATAAATCTAATAAAATAATGCTCTTTTGACATCTAACGTATGTAGAGCTCTTTCTGCTACAGAATCAGATTGAGGGAAGAAAACCGGTAACTCAACGGATTGGTTAATCTGAAAAGCAGAGACTACTTTTGGAAGGAAATTTGGGTTAGTGCGAAGAACCACTCTGTATTTATGGAGTTGGAAGAATGGTTCTTCCAAGGTTAATGCCTGAAGCTCACTGACATCTCAGTGAAGTGATACCAATCAAGAAAGCAGCCTTCCAAGAAAGGAACTGCAGTGGGAAATTGTGCAAAGGTACAAAAGGTGTACCCATAAGTCTTGTTAGAACAATATTAAGGTTCCATGCAGGTGCAGGTGGAACGTTTCGTGGTATCACTCTTTCAAAGCCTTCTTTTAATTACTGGTACTCTGAATAGGGATAAGTATTGTCTGTTTTGAAGGTATGCAGCCACTGCTGCAAGGTGCAAGCGTATGGATGTGTAGGCAAGGCCTGCATGTTGTAGATGCAATAGTTAACGAATTATTTGTTGTATGGAAGCATCTAATGGGTCAATTGTATGGTTCTTACAAAATATAACAAAACATTTCCACTTTGCTTCATAGCATGCTCTAGTGGTAGGTTTCCTTGCTTTTTTAAGTACGGTAATGCAAGCTGGTGGTAGATTTAGGTATCCAAACTCTATGACATCAGGAGCCAAATCGCTAGGTTGAGCTCCTTGGGGTTTGGATGTCTGATTTCTCCATGGTTCTGGGTGAGAAGGTTTGAATTGAGGTGAAGCTTCTGGTGTGGAACTACTGAGAGTTCTAGTAGTGTGCTGAACCATGGTTGACGAGGCCATGTGGGAGCCACTAGAATATGGTGAGAGATGTTTGCCTGAGCTTCCGAACCAGAAATAGAAAAAAGAGGGAGAAGCGGAAAAGCGTAAGCAAATATTCCTGACCAATTCATCCATAGGGCATTGCCTTTGGATAGAGGGTGTGGGAACCTAGAGGCGAAGTTTGGGCATTTTGAGTTCTCTGCTGATGTAAAGAGATCTATTTGTGGAAACCCCCATTTGTGGAAGTATGGGAGGAGGACTTGGGGGTGGAGTTCCTGCTCGTGGACTTGTTGCCACATCCTGCTGAGGAGGTTGGCAAATTCGGTGTCTGTCCCTGGAAGGTGTTCTGCTAGCAATTGGATTTTGGATGTATTGCCCAACACCAAATGGTCTGAAAGAGGCGTGATAACTGTAGAGAGTGTTCCCGCCCCCCCATTTTTGTACATAGCCGTCATATTGTCCGTCCGGACTAGGACAACTTTCCCTATCAGGTGAGGTAGAAATGATTTTAGCGTTAGGTGAACAGCTAGAAGCTCTAGGTAGTTGATGTAGAGATTTCTTGGTTTGGTGCCCCAGAGACCCTGACCTGTTAGGTGTTCTAGATGGGCTCCCCACCCTAGGAAGGATGCATCCGCTGTGAGCAAGATCTGTGGAACAGGGTCGATAAAGGACCGCCCTTTTGATAGGTTTTGTGTGTTCCACCACTGCAGAGAGCGATGGGTGCGGCTGTGTACCAACACTAGATCTTTTAGCTGACCCTGTGATTGATTCCATTGACGTGCTAAGCATTCCTGTAGCAGACACATGTTTAATCTTGCATGAGGCACTATGGCAATGCATGATGCCATCATCCCCTAGGAGTTGCATGAAAGTTCTGACTGTTAAATACTGATTGCTTTGGAACTGTAGTTGCAGATTTGGAAAATTGTGAATCCTGGCTGCTTTGGGGTAGGCTAGACCTGTTTGAGTGTTTAGCACAGCTCCTAAAGATGACTGCAGCTGTGAGGATTGAAGATGGGATTTTTGTGCATTGACTGTGAATCCCAACTGATTTATGGCAATCTGAGTGTGTTGTAAACACTTGTGGTGTGTGTTGGCTTTGATGAGCCAATCGTCTAGATATAGGAAGACATTAATTTGTTATCTTCTTAGATGAGCTGCTACTACTGCTAGACATTTGGTGAATACTCTGGAAGCAGAAGTGACTCCGAATGTAGTACTTTGAATTGATAGTGTTTTCCTGCTATCGCAAATGAGATACTTGCGATGTGCTGGGTGAATAGGAATGTGAAAGTATGCGTCCTTTAAGTCCAGTGTTGACAAAGTCGCCTTGCTGTAAGAGCGGAAGCACTTGTTGAAGTGTGACAATATGGAAATGTTCTGACAGTATGTATAGGTTTAAAGGCCTGAGATCTAAAGATTAGCCGTAGAGAACCATCCTTTTTGGGGATTAGGAAGTAAAGTGAGTAAACCCCTGAACCTTGGTGTTGTATTGGAACTGGTTCTATAGCTCCTTTTGTTAGAAGAGCTTGTAATTCTTGCTTGAGCAGCTGTTGGTGCTGTAGAGAGAGTTTGCGAATGTGAGGTGGAATATTGAGAGGATTGCTGGTGAGCTTCAGGCAATAACCATGTTGGATAATATACAACACCCATTTGTCTGATGCTATTGATTACCAAATGGGAAGAAACTGGTGCAGTCTTCCCCCGACAGGTGTAAGATGGTCGAGGGGAATTGTTAAGTCACTGCTTGTTGGGAGATGGAGAGGTACGTGCTGGTGTACCTCTGCCTCTTCCTTTAAAATCGTTTCCTCTATAACCACCCAGGTAGAATCTTCTAGAGGGGTAGAATTGAGTTTGAGGCCTGCATGAAGGTGCGGTGGCATCTGTGGAGGTACTTTTTCAGCGTCCCCTATACAACGAGCGGCAAAAGGAGCCTCTGTTAAAGGGTGACTGAAGTGCTCCAATGGATTTTGCCACTTCAGTGTCTTTTTTCATCTTTTTAAGTGATTAATCCAATTGAGGGCCAAAAAGATGTTCCCTGTCGAAGGGAGCATTGAGAATTGTTTGTTGTACCTTTGGTTTGAACCCAGAGATTCGCAGCCATGTGTGTCTTTTAAAGAGAATACTGTTATTAACTCATCTGGCTGCAGTATCAGCAGCGTCTAGCGCACACCTGATGGATGAGTTGGAAATTAATTTGCCCTCTTGCACTAGTTCCTGACCTTGTTTCCTATGCTCCTCTGGGAGGTATTGGAGTAAATCCTCCATTTCTTCCCAGTGGGCCCTGTCATACCTAGCCAAAAGACCTTGTGTATTGGTTATGCGCTAATGATGGCTGATTGTGCAGCCGTTCTTTTGCCTGAGGCACCTATTAATTTAGGCTCTTTGTCCAGAGATGGTGCATCACCTGAGGTTTGGGAATTTGCTCTTTTACAAGCATTAGACAAAGAGTCTAATGGAAGCTGGCCCTTAATAAAAATTGGGTCAGATGGTGGGGGTTTGTATTTTTTTAATTTTATCTTGACCTTGTTTCACCTTGTTCATTTATATAAAACAATGTAGTGGTGTTTGTCTGTCTGAATCATGATGTCTTTTGATTCGAGAGATGGAAGAAAAGCTTTGAGAGCTAGGTGAACAGCTGTCAACTCTAGCAGATTTATAATGATAGGACTGTTCTTTTCGAGACAAAAGACCTTGAATGGCAAGATGTTTCAGATGCGCGCCCCAACCTGTCAACAAGGCACCTGTGATAATAGTTTGAGCTGGTGTTGGTTTGATTGAAGTGCCTGGGTGTTATGATACGTGTACGTACAGGGTCTTTAAAAATGTCTTTCGCATGGCGCATCATGCCTTTTAACATTGGTACAGACTGTGTTGTTTTATGTGTGGTCCCCAATGTTTCAAATAAAAAATCTTCTTCTAAAGATTCTTTATGTTAAGTGACTCCATTGTATGTGGCTGCCCTAGCAATTAACTCCTGATACAAGCTGTTGTCATCGGGAGGTGAAGGTTTTGAAGGGTACAGATCTGTGTCTGTGGGTGGATCTATATTATAATCATCCCATGGATCTGGTGGTGGTTGGCCATAAGTGCCATTCCCCAACCTCTGCGTCAGGATCTGTATGAGGATAACATTGGTGTGGTGTCTAGAGGGCCTGAACTTGGTAATAAAGTTACTGGTGAAGTTGGTGGAGGGGAATTAGGAGTGGGGTGGACAGGGCTAGTAGTCATGTCCTTTTTCTTTTTTAAAGGGATTTTATATCCTGTATCTTGTGAGCTAGGAATCTTTCTTTTGGAGGATGATAGTATCACAGGTTTTGTTGAAATATGTCCAGTGTCTGCATTCATAGAACTTTTCTTTTGTTTTGGATCCAGCTTTTCTTGCCTGGTTTCCAGAATTGGCTCCAAAGGCTTTTGAGGAGGATCTTTCTGTTTTGGTGCCAAAATATTCGGTACCGAGCCGTATTTTTCCTTTCTATCCTTCAGAACCGAAGTTTTGGGTGCCAGAAGGCTTGACTTACGCTTTTGGTGCCGAGCCAGAGGGCGGAGCATTAGAAAAAGAGTCTAAGTGCCTAACATGGCCGGATGGCAGTGGTGGCCCGGAAGCCTTTTGTTTGGTAGAAGCAGGTTTTGTGGGCAAAGGGGTTTTGGTACACACAGCACCTTGACCGGCTGGAACACCCTGGGACTCCAGTTCTATCTCCAGTTCGGAATTAGAGACCTGTACGGAGAAGGCCTCTTCCTCTTCCACCACGGACGCTTCAATTTCTTCCTGCTCGATATTTTCTCCAAATGGGGGCGGGGTCCTCGATACTCGCCGCTGCATTTCTCTTCGTCAAGCCCGACGGTCCAGCAGGGTCTTTTTAGATCGGAATGAGTGATCGGCATCACAGTCTTCTTCCTTGTGCTCCAGAGACAGGCACAGGTTACAGACCTTGTGAAGGTCGGTGCGCGGATATTTAGAGTGGCACCGAGGGCAGAATTGGAACTGGGTCCGTTGCATCGGCAGGAAGAAGATAACAAGGTTATCTTGCATCACGCAGCTCGCTTTTTGGAAGGAAATAAGAAAAGCAACATTTGTTTAGCCTTCAGCGTGTTGTATGTAGCTTCAGTAACAGAGCCAATGTCTAGCGCTGATATCAGAGGATGCGCAGGGTGCGGTCCCTTCTTTCTCAATTGAGAATCATTGGGGAAAAAAGAAAATGGAGATGTGAAGACTTGGGAGGATAAACACACCTACTACGATTGTTGAGAAAGGACTTGCCAGGGTCGTTATCCAATCTATGGGCAACAAATGTCTGAGTTATGCAGAATAGTGCACATGACTTGGCATATTTATACTATAGAGATTACTAACTGCTTCGATAACATAATAATTGTGGAGCTAAGAATATAATCAAATAGCAGTTAGGTAGGAATTAGACCAACCTATTATGGGAAGTGGGTGATGTAAAAGGTTTTGGGCCTTTTTAATCCCCATTTGTTTTTTTTTTATTATGACTGGTTAGATTACAATAAATACCATTATTCTGATATAAAAGATTTAAGAGCTGATTGTTCGTAAGAAGTAACTTTGTCTTGTAAAATTCTAACTATTGTTAGTCTACTGTTACCTGGGGCAGGGAGTGGGTACGCACAACCGTATGTATATGTGTATCTAAATTTTCACTTTTAGATAAGAGGTCCTCCGACAGTGTTAGAAGTCAGACAACTCTAAATCAGAATGAGCCAAACTAGTCACAGATAGAAGCCACCTGCCAGTTCTCCTTTGTATGTGGGGGGCATGACAAACATTTAGAGGTTTAGGGGTTAGAAAGATCCATCTCTATGAGCTTCCAGGAAATGTGGAAGTTCCTGACAAACCCAAACTGTCTATCAGTGAAAGAGAGCCCTTTGGTAGATGGAGCCACATCTCATCAGTCTTCAGTAGACCTGAAGCAGTCAATTTCCATAAACTAGTTGCTGGGCCCACCGATCTGCTAGTCACACACTTGGTGCAATCTTCACAATAAAAGGATCTGTCAGTTACAGTAATCCCATCACCTAGAATGATCACCAGATCAATTTCAACCACAACCTTTCTGTCACGCCCCCTCCGGTCTCTAACAAAATTGTATAGCAGGACAAAGAAGTTGTTCAATCCCGACTCATTTCGATTTGAACTCTGCTAGCCGGGTAATGGACCCATTCACGTCTTTCCAAAAATCCCTCCAATGGCTTACACAGAGTTTCAGTCAAATGGATTCCCTCAAAACGACACAAAGCCTCCTGGCACCATTTGGATGCAGTTACAGAAAGTCAAAACTAGGATCCTGAAAGGAAACTGAAGATAAAAGCATGAACAAGCATTGGCAATGCCAATTGGTCTGGTTTATGCATGAAAGTGCCTGTTATGTCACTGATGGATTTAGACACTCAATAAGTAATCATACATGCATTCTGTCACTCATCTTTGCACATATGCATCCATTCACTGACTCATTCTTGCACTCATGCTCTGATACTAAAGCAATCAAACACACAAAAAATGAACAACATAAACAAGATCAATTAAAAGAATACAAGTACAAAAAAGCATATGCTTGCAGTAATGAAACTAAACATAGCATCGGGTGTCTTTCTTGAAGAGGTATTTTAAGGAAAAGTTACTTACCTGAAGACAGTTCTGCATTGTAGGAATAGTCATTGAAGTCATAAACCTTGAATAATTCCGTGCTGCCTGCGTGTATCCCGGAGCACCTTCAACATACATTTAGAATCCAGGAAAATATCTGCATAGTGTTCATCACTGGAAGTCATTTTCCATATCAATTTCAGTGTAGACTGTCTGAGATGTATTTTCCTGGAGATTACTGTAGAAGAGTATCAGAACACATCTACTAGAAAGAAGTCCCTTTTAATATTTGCAACACATTGCCATAGAAAAAAGCTGCCCTTAAGAGAAACAGCATGATAGGAAAATACAGCATGATGGGCAAAACACGGAAAGCCTAAAAAAATATGGCCTGTACCTTTAAGCGCCCTAGAGAGACACTATCCTACAATGCACTGTAGCGGCAGTTGGACTGTGAGAGTCAGTTATTTTTTACGCAAAAAACACAGGATATAAATATATCCTGAATGTCGGGAGAAGGGAGGGTGTTTATGACTTCAATAAAGATTTCTACGATGCAGAACTATGTCTACAGGTAAGTAACTTTTCCTTCTGCATCATAGGACCTTCATTGAAGTCATAAACCATGAATAGAGTAGCAAGCTAAAGAGAAAAACTCTGTTCAGTGTCTGTCAGAGAATTATAAACATACCCTGTGAGACCGTAATCGTTTGGCTTGAGTCATATCAAATAGAAGTAGAGGAATAGACTCATGAGGACAAGATAAACTATTTGAATACATTTCTTAATGTTTCTTGTTCACATTTAGACTCAGCCTTGGTATCCATGTCTAGACAGTAATGTCTCGTAAATGTGCTTGGGGACCTCCAAGTGGCAGCCTGGCTTTTGTCTGAGATAGGGACATGTCTCATTTAAGCTGTGGTTGCAGCTTTAGCCCTTGTTGAGTGACATTTTGGCAGAGGTCTGTTTGCCATCTGGTAACAGAGAAATGCAAGTGACTAGCCATCTAGCTATGGATTGTTTGGAAGTCGCAAGACCTTGTCGCATAAGTCCATATTTTTTTCAATAGATGATTAGATTTTGTAATGGACTTTGGCTTGTCTAAATAAAAGCCTAGCACTCTTTTAAGGTCAAGTGAATGTATAGTGTCCTCTCGCTTGGAAAAAAGGTACGCAGAGTGATAGATTATTTGATATGAAACTGAGACTATCTTAGGCAAAAACAAAGAATGTGTACGAAAAGATGAAAGACTATAAAGGGTTCAACAGAGGAAAGAGCCTGCAATTCACTAACTCTACGAACTGAGTTGATTGCAACTAAAAAGGCAGTTTTCAATGGCAAGTGTTGCAGAGTCGCCATCTCAATAGTTTCAAAAGGAGGATCCATTTGCTTTGATAAGGGTCTCTTTACTGGCGGGAAAACCTTTTGAGTACGTTAAAAAAGTCTTTGACTACTGGCATCTTGAAAAAAAGACAGTTGCATCTGTGTTTTCCTCAAAGCAGTGATGGCTGCTAAATGGACCCTAATCGAGGCCAACTGGAGTCCTGATTGGCCAAGGTATAATATATAAGGTAGGATGATGTTTTCCTACGCTGTAATGGGATCATGGTTCCTAGCATGACACCATAAGCAGAAACGTTTCCATTTAAAGTCATAGCACGCTCTAGTGGAAGGGCGTTTAGCCACTCTCAAAATGTTCATGCAATCTCAGGAAGATTTAAATGTCCGTATTGTGTGTCCTCAGAAATCATGCTGCCAAATTCAATGATTGAATGGTTGGATGGAGAATTCTGCCTTGAAGTTTGGAGCGGAGGTCTGGTCTGAGTGGCAGACGTTTGCGCTGGGCTATGGATAATTGCAGGAGATCGGTGTACCACCACTGTTCCGGCCAATCTGGAGCAATTAGTATCATTATGATATGAGACCTGAATACATTTTGTATTACTCGCGGAATCAGCAGAATTGGTGAAAAGGCGTACACATATGGAGTTGACCAATCTATCAAAAGGGCCCTGCCCAGGGTCTGTGGTTCTAGAACCCTGGACGCGTAGTCTGGGAATTTTTTGTTTTGGATGGTGGCAAATAAATCTAGTGTTGGTGTGCCTCAATCTTTGAAGATGGATGCCACTGTCTCGTGGTTAATTACCCACTCGTGATTCTCTTCGTGGTAATGACTGAGAAAATTCACCTCTACATTTTGAATGCCTGGGATATGAATGGCTGTGATAGAAAGTCCTCTTGCTAGAGCCTAATGCTTGAGCTTGAAGAGAAAGCGGTCTTGATCTTGTTTCACCTTGTTCATTTATATAAAACATTGTAGTGGTGTTTGTCTGAATCATGATGTCTTTTGATTCGAGAGATGGAAGAAAAGCTTTGAGAGCTAGGTGAACAGCTGTCAACTCTAGCAGATTTATAATGATAGGACTGTTCTTTTCGAGACAAAAGACCTTGAATGGCAAGATGTTTCAGATGCGCACCCCAATCTATCAACAAGGCACCTGTGATAATAGTTTGAGCTGGTGTTGGTTTCTGAAAGGGGACTCCTGACAGAAGATTGTGATGGTTGGCCCACCATGAGAGAGATTGAAGTGCATTGACTGAGAGGAGAATTCGATCTTCACAGAGACCTGTCTTCTGTGACCAGTGATCTTCCAGGAACATCCGGAGCGGTCTCATGTAAAGGCCTGCTTTTGACACTCTGGAGATGCAGGTTCCCAGAAGAGACACTACTGGACGGACCGCTGGTCTGGTCTGTTTCATTAGATGCACACACTTCGTTTGAATTGATTATACTCTTCTCCGAAAGATGCACTCTTTCTTTTTCCGTGTTTAAAGTTGCTCCCAAAAAAGTGAGACACTGCACTGGACTGGATATTGACTTTTCTGCATTGACCTGCAGGTCTAGTGATGCCAGGAGAGATGTCGTGGCGTAGTCTTGTTTAGCTCTGTGTAAAGAATCTGCTCTTATTAGCCAGTCATCCAGGTATGGATATACGAATATACCTTTCCTCCTTCGCTGCGCAGCTACCACTGCCATGCACTTGGTAACGGTACGAGGAGCTGACTTTGGGCCAAAAGGGAGTACTGCGTACTGGTAATGGTGTGATCCTGCCACAAACTGTAGCAATTGCCTTTGGTGAGGGATGATTGGGATGTGGAAGTACGTATCCTGGAGGACTACTGCACTAAGCCAATTGTTCTTCCTTATGTGTGGGAAGATTTGTTGCAGAGTTAGCATGCTGAATTTTTCTTTCTTTATGAATTTGTTGAGGAACCTGAGGTCCAGAATTGGCCGAAAATGGTGGAATTGATTTTTCTTTTGGACAAGAAAGTATCTCAAATAAACCCCTTGGTTTTTCTGATATTGCACAACTTTCTCTATTGCTTTCTTTTGTAGTAATAGGGAAGTTTCTTTTTTGAGGTTGTCCAAATGGGCTGTAGTGACCTGCTGTGGAGGCACTGGTGGTGGAGTACTTGAAAAGCGAAGGGCGTAGCCACTTTAAATGATGTTTAGCACCCATTTGTCTGCTGTGATCTTTCCACTCTTCGGGGAAAAATGTCACCGCTCCCCTCACAGGAGTGGAAAACCATGGAGGGGCTGTGTACCTCTCATTATTTGGAGAGAAAGTTTTTGCCTTTTGTCTGAGAGGTGATTCTTCTCTGAAACCTGTTCTGGAATGGCCTCTGAGATTGCCTTTGTTGTTGCTGGTACTGATAAGGCCATGTAGGGGTTTGAACCCTGTGATAGTAGCCTCATTTGTCTCTAGGTTTAAATTGATTAAAGACCCACTTTTGCTCTTCTAACCTGACTGCTTTTAGTGTTTCAGCTTCGTTTTTCATGCGTACCATCTCCTCTTCTGTGTGTTGTCCGAATAGAGATGACCCCGAAAATGGCAAATTAGCAATTTTCAATTGTGAGTCCGGTTTCAAGGACAAAGTCTTAACCAAGATGTAAGCCTCAACGAGAGTCCTTGTGAGAAGGCAGTGGCTGGCAGTTCTACAGAGTCCACTGCAGCACTGATGGCCTGATTAGAGATGAGAGCCCTATTCAACCATCACTGCAGTCATTGGGATGGTAGATCATCCATGAACAATTTCATGCCTTCCCAGATTTCGCTATAGTATCTAACTACCAGAGCCGCTGAATTGGCATTGAGCAGATGTGTGGAAGCAGTGCCGCACATTTTCTTGTCTATAGCGGCCATTCTTTTGCTTTTTTGGTCCAGCAGAGCTGTAGTTTCTAGAGCAGAGGCGTGCCTTCTCATCGCAGTTACGATGATCGAATCCGGTTTTGGATCGGATTTGACAAACTCTGGATCTTGTTGTGGAGGGTTTTATTTTTTAAGTAGCCTCGGTGTTGCCTCCTTAACAGTGGCTGGATTTAGGAATTTCTCCTGTACGATCTCCATAAGACCAGGAAGCAGTGGAAGAAGAGGTCTAGCTGGAGCTCTGGGTTTAGAGTCTCTGGTATTACTGACACCGAAGGTAGAGGAGCAGCAACTTGAATGTTAAGTTTAGTGGCTCTCTCACAAGAGCATCTAGGAATGTCAGAATGTCTTCCACTGGTGAAATTCTAGATGGTGACT